>OY744539.1:68994641-68999641 GCA_963556195.1 Sepiola atlantica | reverse complement strand
CACTCATAGAAGCAAGGAGACCGGATGTCATAGTAGTCAACAAGACAGGAAAATCCTGCCAAATCGTAGATTTTGCCGTCCCAGCCGACCACAGGGTGAAGACCAAGGAGACAGAAAAACGAAGCTAATACACTGAACTCACCAGAGAATTGAAAGGGATATGTAGTATGAAGAAAGTAAATATAATAATAATAATCGTAGGAGCACTAGGAACAGTTCCGAAGAACCTGGAAAAAAATGACTGGGAGAAATTGGAATCAAAGGGAAGACTGAGACCATACAACGGACGGCAATGATAAAAACAGTTGATATCTTAAGGATAATCCTCGAATGCGGAAACCTTTCCACATGAGCTACGAAGACTAACCAATCACATGCAAGGTGCAATAAAAAGAAAACAAAATCACATAAAGAGCACCACAAGAACACAAAGGAACATAAACTTCAAGAAATTTCATAAAATACACCCCTTAAGTTATGGCACCAGCCTCGGTTGATACCACACAAAGCAGTCGTGAAGGGTGAAGGAGGATGGAAAGACCGAATAGGGATAGCACTAACCAGACCTCCGCTGGAAGAGTGCGGAGAGCACTGGGACATTGAGGAGGCTTATTGCCATCCAACTCCGAAAGAAGGCCAATGGTCGTTGCCAACGAGAAATGGATGGTACAAGTCTGTTGTGATAACGCAAATTCATTTACAGTTGTTATCGAAAGAGGTGGAGAGCACTGGAAATATGGGGAGACTTGTTGTCACTCAGACTCCAGGAAACACCATTGGTGATTATCAGTGAGTAATCACTGATGACGGCCTGTGTGAGAACTCCTAGTGAGTAAACATAATAATAATAATAAAAAAAATGAAAAGTGCATTTTTGGAGATGACACAGGAAAATATTGGCTGGGAAAATAACTAATCGGCCAAAAAATAACTACCGATTGACAACTGGAAGTGATTATAAAAGATGAAAAGACAAATAAAAATTTACATCTAAATTCGTGTCTAGCGCCATTTGAAGTTCACAAAAGTGTGAAACCGTAGTTATGTAATTCTTTTTAAAGTACAGCATATCGATATAATCGTTGAAAAATATTAATATTTTTCTCTGCATTCTCGTGTACATATTATTTTATGGCTAATAAAATCAATTAGATGTTGCAAGAAAGAGTACGTAAGAGCAGTTATTTTATCCTATATTATATATCTGGCCGTTTTTATTCGTTAATCATATTTCACCACTTTAAAGTAAGTGACGTCTACGGAGACCATGCGTCACCAAGCGCGTTGTATTGATTATGTTATCTCCCCTGTTGTCACACGGATATTGAGTAGTTTCAATAATTTTTCAGTTGGTTCTTATGCCCTTTTTTGGCACACACTTGAGACGAATAATTGATTGCAATCCATTGTATACAACCTAGTGAGCGAGGCGATTTCTTCCCATCCACACAACAACACACAAATGCTACCTTTATGAGAATTTCAATGTAGTCTAACCACTGTTCTCTGATATCTGCAGTAAGACAACTATATGGAAGAGACTGGTTATTAATTCGTTCTTCGTTTCAATAATCATAATAATAAACAATAGATAAGAGATGACTATAAATTGTATATCGTGTCCACACGTACTTAATTGCATCATAAGATTAATAATGTTAAATGCATTCTTTCATACGTAGCCTGCAGCTCTGTATAAACTAACAAGATTAGTACATAAATATAATGGATATATAAACTAGACATGCGTATTAATGGAATTAATGATACTTTAATTAATCTTATGTAATATCTTTCTCGATATAAAAATAAACTTGTAAATTTATATGGAGAGATGAATGATACTAAAACAACAGAATCATTTAGTAAGATTTTAATATCGCGCCATAATTATTAAAAAAAAAAATCCCTCACAAATCATTTTTTTTTCAAGATTTACAATTGAAAAGCTTGATGGATCAAAAGCGGAGAAAGAACAAGAAAGAGGCAAGCGAGACAAATGGAAGGATTTCAAATTTCGTTTTAAAATGTTTTATCACGGTTAAAAGAAACAGGGTAAAAAGAAAGAGAAGAAAATGGTACACAACTGGTTTAAATTCAGCGCAGACAGATCAATGGTGTGGGAGTAAGAGGAAGAAGTAGGGTAAATCTAATCAACGGCGAATTCATAGTATATATATATATATATATATATATATATATACTTACCTGGCACATGCTAGGAAGTAAGTGTAGTATCTGTTCCGATGGATACTGCACCCCTATAGACGGATGTCGTCTTGTCCTTCGGGACTTGATTCCACCTGTCTGTGGGTTTGTCCTGTGCAGTTCTAGGAGGTCCACCCTCCCAGGCTTTGCCTCCCCTCTTTGGGGAGGAGTAAGTTTATTGCTTACTGCTTGAGGCGCCCCTACCGGGGAATGCCGACGGGGCTGCCCAGGCAATTTTTAAATGGCCAGAGTGCTCACCTCTCGAGCGCTGGCTTTTAACCCCACTTACTCGACCCAAGCTGTGGTCACATCTTACTTGTGGGAGTAAGATAAAACTGGCCTTGTGCCTAACTCCTGCAGAGGAGTAAATAAATATATACATATATATATATATATATATATATATATATATATATATATATATATATATATATATATATATATTGAAATGTATGTAATTAGGCAACATTCCTTATCTTATGCATGTTTGGTTAAACAGTAGCGACAGCTGTTTATTTATTTTTGTATTCGTTTTTTTTATTCCTCGCACGACCGATTTGGTATTGTCGTCCATGTTGTATAAAAAATCGCCATATTTTCGCGAACGTTTTCGACCGACGTCGGTCATCTTCAGGCGGATGAATGAGTATGCAAAATAAAAGATTGGTGAATTCATTAAGAAGACGTTTTTAATAAAAACATTTCAATACCACTTCAACAACACTTCAACATACCTTCGCCCCTCTAATAACGAGCATGGTTGATACTAGGTTTATTTACTTGAATAAACAACGCTTTCATTATGGGGAGACAAATACTGCAATATGAGATCCCAAGAATGGCTGTGTTCTTAGTTAAAATATTCCTGAATTCATTTTTTTGGATGCTATGTGTTATCAAGTGTTGGTAGATGGAACTTTGAGGGGAGGTGAGATGGCAAGTTAGTCGGCGTGATATGCTGGTTCTAGTCATGCCGATATACGTGTTGTTTGCAGAGACACATTCTCTGATAGGGTATTTAAACACGTATATGGCATTACTAGTATTTAGTAAGCTATTGTCGGCTGTGGTATTTTTTATTAATAAATTTTTGGTTTTATATTTCTTGTAATAAATAATAAATCTAATCATATACAACATGGACGACAATACCAAATCGGTCGTGCGACGAATCGAAAAAACGAATAAAAAATAAATAAACAGAAGCTGTCGCTACTGTTTAACCAAACATGCATAATATATATATATATATATATATATATATATATATATATATATATATATATATATATACCATAGATCTATGTAAATTCAATTCCATGATCAATTTGCTTCCAAGAATACAACATAAAAACAGATTGTGTACGATCGTTTCAGAGACCAATTATTTTTTATTAATATCAGATCTATCTTCAGTACATGTAATTGACACGAAAAATTAAAAGTATATAGACAACATCAATGGAACAGGATTTAACATTCTCAATTAATTTCTATTGTTATTATTATCAAAATATTTTAAATAAGTTATATATATATATATTGATCAAGTTCAAATATGTTAATAAAGTGAACATGAAACCAAGTTTTTCAAGAGTGCTCAATACCAAGTAGAGCATTTATAAATGCTTTGTAATATTGTTTATGTAATTATATATATATATATATATATATATATATATATATATATATATATATATATATATATATATAATTTGATATGGCTACACATTTGCAATGGTGTTTCCTTGAGCTGGGAATCAGCTGCAGTTCGTCAGACCAAGTTCTTAGTATAAAGGCGGAGATGAAAAAAAAATGTATATATGTGGTCTTGGAAAAAGGAGATCTTTCAGATCTAATCAATTATTATATGATATATTTATTCTCATATGTATAAATATATGTATGTATATATTCTTATATGTATATATTTGTATACAACATAAGCACGTCTACACACTGGTTCCAGTTAGATAACCGAAATTAATCGACGTTGAGTCGAGTTAGTACTAAAATTCGTGAGTATTTGGGAATACCTGCTACTGTATATGCTCTCCTCTTATCTCAGCATTGTTTCCAGTCTTCCTGGACTTTTTCTTGTTACTGGAGATGTGTGGTTCGAGATTGTGCAACCCTTGCTTTACAATTACATGTGTAGCCACATTCACAGAGGGCATCGATTGTATCTCGAGTCCGAACGGAGACAATGAATGAATGTATATATTTATGTATGCATATTATCTCAGCATTGTTTCCAATGGACTTTTTTCTTGTTACTGGAGATGTGTGGTTTGGGATTGTGCAACCCTTGCTTTACAATTACACGTGTAGCCACATTCACAGGGGGCATCGATTGTATCTCGAGTCCGAACGGAGACAATGAATGAATGTATATATATATATATATATATATATATATATATATATATATATATATATATATATATATATATATGTATGCATATTATTATTGAATGAGTATTTAATTATTTGTTTATTAGTATAACATCCAGTAATAACCTTTTTCAGTACAAGATATCAAAAGATGTGCGTCTGAGGTTGGATCTGCGCGTAAATAAGTAAACATGTGTTTATGCATTTGCGTTTGGTTAATAATCATTTTATCCATACATGTAACTTAATTGTGACCCCGGGTGGATAAGTATGATCTTTATAAAAGCAATTGCTTTATAAAAAAAAGTCAGCGTCGATTCGACAGACTGCATATGATGAAAGCTAAGTGCATTTTATTATCATATATATATAAATAAATCAAACTGTGAATAATTAGT
>OY744539.1:68954641-68982141 GCA_963556195.1 Sepiola atlantica | reverse complement strand
GAGAGGTAAAACTGTTATTCCTAACTTAGATCTACTTCGTTACGGGGATAGAAAAGAAAGAGGCCTTACCATGCGCTATCAACTCTTTTCGGCGAATTAAACCCCATTTTCCTTTTTACTTTTTTACATATCGATTTTGCGTCTGTTCATCATGCTGCCAAGAGACGGACTGACTAAAAAGCTTCCTTTTTTTTCGTTCCCACGATTGTGACGTAATTGCCTCCAATAGGGACCCTAAGCCTGTCACCATGCACCTGTTATATCAGAGATCAAGAAGAGGGTTAAAGTTCAGGTATATTTATATTTTTAGTTCGAGCGATGTGCGTGTCAAGTTAAGCACTGGTCCACCTCTGTACCGAAACTAGCTGATGTAATCGTTCACATACATACATCCATTATTTAGACAAAGAAATAGAGACAAAGAAAGAAAGAAAAATAGATAGATAGATAGAGAAATAGAGAGAAACAGATAGAGATAGAAAAATTAGCATATATAGAAATATATATATATATATATATATATATATATAGGGAGAGAGAGGGAGAGAGGGAGAGACAGACAGACAGACAGACAGACAGAGACAAACACACACACACACACATATATATATATATATATATATATATAGAGAGAGAGAGAAGGAGATAGATAGATAGATAGATAGATAGATAGAAAAAGGGATAGAGAAGGATATATATATATATATATATTAATTAATAAACGCAGAAGCCTCTGTGTAGCTTAATTGCCATACATATATTTTCATAACTTACTACCTAGCTCTACTCACGTATTGAGCACTGTTGAATTAAAAATAGAAAATTGACACATAAAAGATTATATCTCCTTATAACATTTTGTGTGGATACATGAAATAATAATTATATATATATATATATATATATATATATATATATATATATATATATATATATACATATATATATATAAGTAAACAAAGTTCATTTATATTCCAAAGGCCAAGATTTTATTTTTTTTACAAAACATTTTCAAAACAGATGCACTTTAGTACTAATTATATTACGAATCGTTTTGCTTAAAGTAAACCAGCTAACATTTTTATGCCAATATCTGATTTGTCTACCTTACGCTCATCAGAAAAGTAAAGAAAATGTTCTTAATTTTAAAAAAATTAGGCAACGTAGCATTGCATGATAGATAAATGTTCAAAAGGAAACTTTTAACTCACGTTCGACCCTCAGAAGTCTGCCATTTTGAAAACACAATTATGAGTTAACGAATTTTTTTATTATTCCATCAATTATAATTTAGTTTTATTCTTCTATTCTAACAAGTGATGCTTATTGTTTATCTATAAAATACTTAAATATCATTCTCAGTACATAATGTCTTTCATCAATATTGTGAGTATCTATTGAATACGAAACTAAGTGCGGAGTTAATACAAATTATGTATTCCACTTGAATGTTTTTTTTTACTCATTCCCTAACATTTCTTCTACTTCTTGAGGTATCAGGTCTGTTTGCAGACATCGATGATCATGGCTCTCCATTCATTTGAATATTTTGTTTCAGCATGATGTTCTTTGCAAAGAGGTTACCTATAGTGGGTTGCAATTATCTTCTATAGGGGCAGTGCTCTTACAGAGCTGGATCTTAGCTATTGTACAAAAATCAGTATCATCTGCCTAACACAAAACGAAAGGTTGACCAGTTTCTAAAATCCATTAGGCTGCTAACCCTCCATCCATCACCTGCCTGTCATGATGGTACGTACTCTGATTGGGGAGCTAAGTGGGTACTCCACCTTGCCCAGGAGTCTCCCACAGGCTAGCGGAAGGAAAGAGGCGGCTTACTGCTCCTGCTGGTGGAAATGTTTCCACCCCACTGCTCAACATTTAAGTTGGTTAAAATACCATAATGGTTCATATTTAAAATAAGGTACATTTTTTTAACCCTTATGTAAAAATTCTTTATATAATTTTTCGCTCTTAACAATAGGGTATAATTTTTAAATATCAAGATTCTAAACTTACGAATGTCAGATAAAGTTGTTATACTATCTATAATAGTTATAATAAAGCTAATCTATTTTAGATATTTTCCATATTGGATGCCGTTACTTACTAATAGTTAACGTTTAGGCGTTGGATGAATATTTATCAATAAAGAATATTCATTTAAACCATTACATTTTGGCTCCACAAGTTATTCTAAACATCTAAGCTCCACTTTTAAATTATACTATAATCAATATTACGTGTAGATAAGTTTTTTTTATTTTCTGTATTCATAATTATAGCCTCACAATAATATTTCTTTATGTTGTAGCATGATCTAAGTAAATAATTACACATGCCCATGAATGTGAGGTCAACAATTGTTGCATGTATCACTATGAGGAATTTATGTGGGCTATTTTCGTGAGAATATCTAGGTGATTCATAAGTTGGAAAAATAGTTTGGATTGAATATTCAAACCCTCCATCCCTACCTACATAGGTGCATATATATATTGTTGACATCCGTCTGTCTCAGGAGACAATGGAGTTCTGCGTCTCAGATCAGTTTGTTGCTGAATTGCAGCGTCTGCTGTGACTGTGCAAGCCTATCCTGGATCGACAGGCTCTGTTGCAGTTGCCACATATGTAGGTGGTGTCTGGTTGTGAGAGTTATGTTGCAGCCCTCTGCCGTTAGTGCTCTCTCCTCTCCATCCACTGCTTGTCTCTCCTCTCCTCACACTTCTTGCAGCATGCCTTTATAGCTATTTTCCAACGGCTGCGATCTTCAGCAACGGAGTCCCAGCCTGTTGGGTCGATGCCACCTGCCCTCATGTCTCACTCGCAGACACCCTTGTAGCATAGGACAGTCTGGTCTGAAACCAGTTGCGAGCTCGCCATCCTTTGGAATCCTCCCATTGTCCATTCGCTTGCCATAGCCAAGCCAAGCCACCGGAGTCGTCGTTGGGTGAGCAGAGCGAACATGCTCGGGATGTCCGCCTGATCAGGTAGGTCTTGTTTGATATGTTGTTTTACCAAGTGATTCTTAGGATTCTCTTGAGGTTGCGCAGGTGGAAGTTGTTGAGTCTGTTCTCCTAGCGGGAGTAGATGGCCACAAATTCACTGCCGTAGAGTAGCGCGCTGAGCTCGGGTCGCCTTCATCTTGATATTGGTGGTCAGCATCTTGTTGATCCAAACGCTCTTCATCAAGCGAGCCATTGCTGTTGTCGCCTTGCCGATACGTTTGTGGAGTGCTGCATCCAGAGAGAGATTGCTGGAGATAGTGAAGCCGAGCTATGTAGAGTCCTCGACAACCTCGAAGATGTAGTAACCAAGGGTGATGTTTGGGATACTGCTTACATCTTCGCCAAAGATTGTCATGTGCAAAGCAATTGATTAGTCCCTGGAATGTCTCTTCAGAGTATGCCGTCAGTGCTGCATCATCAGAGAAGAGCATCTTGCGTATAAGTACTTTCCGAACTTTGGTCTTAGCTCGAAGGCGAGCAAGGTTGAAGAGGCTGGCACTGCTTCTAGTATGGAGGTACACTTCATCCTCAGACTTGTTGAAGGAACAGGACAACAGCAGAAAGAAGAAAATGCCAAAGAGTGTCGGGCGCGAGTACGCACCCCTGTTTCACCCTGCTCTTGATTGGCAAAGGGTCCGGGGAAGAGCAATCGTACTGTACCGTGCCCTGCATGTCCATATGAAAAGATGTGATCGTTTTCAGAAACCTGGGGGACATCCAATCTTCTGCAGTAGAGTGAAAGTCCCTTTCTGCTGACAAATTCAAAGGCCTGTATACGCTATGCAAGTAATTTCAGTCCGTTGAGTACGGAGCGGGCAAAGACCTTCCCCAAAACACTAAGGAGGGATATTCCACGGTAATTGTTGCAGTCGCCGCGGTCAACCTTATTTTTGTACAGAGTGATGATGCTTGCATAACGCATTTCATGGATCACTGTTTTTTTCCCCAGCATTGCTGCAGTAGCTTGTGTAGGTGGTGAAACAGGGCTGTTCTTTCTCACCTTAATGATTTCAGGTGGGATCCCATCTTTTCCTAAGGCTTTGCCGCAGGTTAGGTAATTGATGGTCTTGTTTATTTCTGTTACAGAGGGGGGGGGCGTTTAGCTCTTTTTAAATAGGTAAGTTAATAGTGCTCTCGGCGGCTGCGTCCGTGACAACGTTTTCCACCGCGTAAAGTTCCTGGTAGTGCTGAGCCCACCTCTCTATCTGTCTGCTATGGTCTAATATTTTTCACCAGCAGTTGATCTCAGGGGTACGATCCTGTTTATGGTTGAGCCAAAGGCCTTCTTCCAACCATCGTACATGCAACGAATATTGCTGCGGTCAGACGAGAGCTGGATACTCTCCCAGAGGGTTAGCCAGGAGGCATTGGCACAGCTCCGAGCTATCCGTTAAGCGTCGTTCCTGGCATTACCGAGTGTAATGACTGTCTTCTCAGAAGGCCTTCTTCGTAGATAACGAGGACTTTTCTTTTTGGCATTGATTGCGGGCTGTAATTCCGCAATACTAGACCTACGCGAGTGCTTCGCCTACACCATCGAAGACGCCCTAAAAGACTGTCTTACTAGAAATGCTGTAGAGAGGTGGGTTCACATCCGTGAGGCCACCTACAACTTCGCAGTGACAGGAAAGAGAAAAAAAACTCGGACTGGTTCGAAGCCGAAATTGCGAAATTAGAGCCAGCAATCAATACTATATATATATATATATATATATATATATATATATATATATATATATATATATATATACTAGCTGGCTTTGCCTGCTAGCTCTCGCTTCACATTTATTAAATATATATATATATATATATATATATATATATATATATATTTTGATACAGAAAAATTAGTACAACATTCGTACCGTCGGTTTCAAGCACAGAAGGACTTAGCCATCCGGCTCTCTTCAGCTTCTGTTGTCATCTGTTTCGGAAATGTGAGGTCACATGTCACTCTCGTTTGGACGCGTTATTTGCTTAGAGTGTTATGTATGTTTGTTTAAATTTAGCGTAAGGAAAGTTTAATAAGGTTTAAACAAAAGGAGAGCAGTGAAAAGTAACAGTTGAGATTTAAACCGGAGAAGATTTAAAGAGATATACAAAAAATAAATAAAATATAAAAAATATTTCTATATAAATCCCGTGAGCCAATATTATGAGTACTGTATATTTGTCCGTTACTGTTTTGGGGTTTAATGATGTGACGTCACATTTCCGAAACAGATCAAAAAGACGCTGAAGAGAGCCGGATGGTTAAGCCCTTCTGTGCTTGAAACCGACGGTACGAATGTTGTACTAATTTTTCTGTACCAAAAGTAAATAAATATTATGCTCTTTATTTTTAATCTTTAAGTTTAATTCTTAATTAATTGAACACTCTGCTGGAATTTTTCCTGCTATTCTACAAAAGAAGTTATATATATATATATATATATATATATATATATATATATATATATATGTGTGTGTGTGTGTGTGTGTGTGTGTGTGTGTGCGTGTGTGTGTGTGTTTTGTACCCTGTAATCGAATATCATCGAGGTTATTTTTATTGGACTAATCCCGGTATTTACTGAATAAACTATCTCCTAAGTGAAATATATATATATATATATATATATATATATATATATATATATATATATATATATATATATATTATGTAAATCATCCTTATTTAATATGTATTAAATAAGGTATACATTTCATTGAAATTGGACCTGTTTAAATTTTCTGTGGACCTATAGTTTAAATTTCAGTGTGTGGGGGGCCCCAACGTTGAAGTGATATATTTCTTATATAGCCTATGACCTTCACTGAGAGGTCAGTAGTCCACGTGCTAATTTTCAAGCAATTTTGTCCAGCGGGTTGGGTGAACATAAGACACAAAGATAAGGCGGACACATACACACACAGAGTTACTATTATATATATATATATATATATATATATATATATATATATATATATATATATATATATATATAGAGAGAGAGAGAGAGAGAGAGAGAGAGAGAGAGAGAGAGAGAGAGAGAAAGAGAGAGGGAGTTATAGTGCTTGGAGAGAATGATATTAAATAATAGGCGAAAGAAATCGTGAAAGAGAAAAAAGAATGGAAATAAATATACAGAGAAAGGGTGTGAAAATAAGAAAGTGAGAAAAGCTAAAACAAGAAATTTGCAAAATTGCTGACGTCCGCCGTTTAAGTGTGAACATTAGTGTTATAAACCCTCTCACCTCGTATTTACATATACTTCACATAGAATGACACCATTTTTACAGTTTTCTCCATAGAACTTAGTTAAGTAAATTACAATCTAGTTTGAATTTAAAATCGTCACTTTTTGTCAAATTTAAAAAATCTGCTACTTTAAAAAAAAGCATCAATTATATTTTCAAAGAATATAAAACAAACGGAAACGTACAAACATAACAAGTAAAGATAATATAACAAATCAAACATAAAAAGTCATTTTGTTGGATTTTCAAATGGCGATAGTCTTATATATCGATACTTGATTCGCACTAGCCTACCATTTCGTTTTTTCTTCCCGTTTGGTTGATTGAAATATTTGTTCTGGTTGTTTCGCTTGACGTCAGAATTCTATCGCTACTTTTGCCGGTTTTTTTATTGAATTGGGTTTGTTTGTTTGTTTGTTTGTTGGGGTTTAACGACCTTTCAACCCTTATAAGGTCATCTCAGGTTAAACTTTTTTTTTCCTTTTTAAAGTTCAAATAGTTTAACTATGTTTCCTCTTTGGGAAGTTGTTTTTATCGAGCAGGACTTGACTGTTCTTAATGTATAATCACTGTTTGCTTTTGGTATGTTTTTGGTGAGTAGGAAAGAAAGGTATTAATTGGGTCATTCTTTTAAGAGATATTTTTGAATTGTCTGCTTGATGACAAGCTAATTATTTTCTTAATCAAGTTGTTTGTGTTTTTCTTGTCTAATGTTATTTTGTAAATATTGTATATATAGTCTCGGAAGTTTCTCAACAATTAAAACTATATTAAAAAAAAACCCCAAAAAAACAAAAAAAAACTTATAGTCCCAAGTCTTTCAGTGGAAAAAACACTCATGTAAGTCAATTTATTATTTACAGTTATTATATTAGTTTGTTTCTAACACTATTTTAAGGGATCATCAGTTGTTTACCATGAAAAACTGATTCGGGAATTTAATATATATATGTACATATACATATATACATATGTATATATATACATATGCACACACACACATACATACATACATACATACATACATACATACATACATATATAAATAAATTTTTTTTTTTTTTTAATTTTATTGTATAAGTTGGATTCTTTGAGAAACTCTATTATTTGAGACGGGGTTAGGGTTAGGGTTAGGGTTAGGGTTAGGGTTAGGGTTAGGGTTAGGGTTATATTGAATTGGGTTCGGGTATCTTACGGTGATTAGTGTGAATGTAAGTAATAATGGAAAAACGATGATAGCCTAGCTTTGAATGATCTGATTATATTAAATATTTGTCCAGTAATACAGTACGAATTAATTTTGCTGAAAAAAACTTTATTCTAGACCTTGTAAAAGGCTTTGGGTATATCAAGCGCTTCTTCCTTTGCTTCACCTGCCTTATCCAGTGTATGCTAGATGCGTTTAGAGATGACCGTTACGATATTAGCAGTAGAGCAGGCTTGCTTCAATCCATACTGTTAGTCTGAAAGAAGTTTAGCATTTTAAAGGTGGGGGATTATCGCTAGATTGATTAATGGTTGAAATATTTTAACTAAGGGCAGGAAGATACATATGGGGTGATAATTTTACGGGTCAGTTCTTCTACCAAGGTTCTTGAAAACTGGTACAAAAGAGACAATTTTCCAGCAATCAGGGAAGGTATTTGTTATAGAGTTCGGAGAGGACAGGGGTCAGTTCGACAGAGCATTTCTTTATTACTATAGTAGGAATAGGATCTGGTAAACATGCTCTGGAGGTGTCAATGTTTGTTTTTTGTGATATCCAGAACAATATAAGGAGTGATGATTAAATAATCAAGTTTGGTTAGGGAGGGAGTGATTTGTGAAGTCCAAGGTGGAGTTTAAGGCGAACCGCTGCAAAAGAAGTTCAGCCTCAGTCGTTACCGTGCAAGCGACATCATGGTGGTTGAATATTGACGGAATAATTGATTGTCCATTGTTCACTTAACTATTATAGATTTTCCAGAAATCGCGAGATCTTATATTTCTGCGACATCTCGGTATACCTAATCTTAGCTGCTTAGCAATAGTTTCTTGCTATAAGTTTTTGTCTATTTGCTTTTCCCAGGTTTTATATTATTATTATTTTTAATTATAACAGTATTTACACTTTTATACTGTTGCGTAGACAAACAAGCCCAAGTACCAAAGAAAATTTCACGGAAAAATTGAGCCAGGATCTATAGAAGTACCATTTAATTTGATAATAAAAAAAATCGTCTAGTACAACTCGTTTTGGCCGGCTTAATTTTGTTGTTGGCATTGGTTTCATGATTCTTTCAGATACTTACAGGAGGTCCACAACAAGGTTGCCAACATCGATAATCGAAAGTTGTGTTATGCAATAGACTGAATTCAAGCTTGGCATATAGACGTCGTCAACCCGTGTCATTATCCACTTCACCACTGCCACCCCTTTAAGTTAATAATATAAACAGTAATGTCCGTTGTTTAAATTTAGGTGACGCCCCCGATAATGATCACAATAACCGGCTTCGATGTCTATTTTAGTCTTCGCTGTAATCAATGTTTTGATTATTTGGATTCAACGCTTCTTCTATTTCGATTTTGATTTTCTGTTTCATTTCGTAGAGACTTTCGCTTCAACTACTATTTTTATTCTTCAAATTTCATTATATTTACATTTCTAAACCAATTTATCCTATTCTTATTTTTCTTTCCCTTAATAATATTTTGATATAATTTCATTTTCGTTTTTTGCTTTTTCGATCAAATTCATATTTTATCTCATTCTTAGAAAATCCATGTGTGTTTTTGATAATTTTACCCTTTAATCTGTCTATACGTTTGACATTTTATTCTTGAAAACTTCTGTGCAGCTTTTGCTCATTTATTTGATGTTGTTTTTTTTAAAAAGGGGTTCTTTTGTTTCACGCTGCCCCCTGTCGCCCTCTTCCCCCCCACACCTTGTGTTGTCATGTTTTGTTGTTTTAACTTCTTTAATCCCCCCCCCCGCCCCGCTTCCAGAGAATTCGACTCGTGCTTTGAAGAGGAAAGCGAGGTCACCGGCCCGCTACATTATGTCGATTGCATTCCATCTCTCGACTGCTTCTCATTCCTTTATAATAACAATAGAATGGTAACTGCTTCTTCGACGAAACAAGGGAATAGATTTCTGGAAGATTACACTCCAGATGCTGACAGTTGCTCCATTCGCTTCCTCTTTTCATCTCTTTTATCTATTTTTTTATTTATTTATACCATATTGCCGAATCTACAGTGAATGGTGGCATTGCGAATCGCGGGAAAACCTTATTCGTCTCTATAAGGCTAATGACAGGAACACAATGCGTGTGTGTGTGTGTGTTTTCGTATGAGATAGTCTCGAAATTTGCATCGATCTAAATTTTATTATTATTTTAATTATTGTCTAGATAATGACTGCAACAACAACAACAACAACAACAACAACAACAATCACCACAATCACCACCGCCACCACCACCACCACCACCACCACCACAACAACAACAACACTAATAGTAGTAATGATAATAATAATAATACATTTTACTAGTATATAGATGATGATTATGATGATTATGTTCATCATCATCATCATCATCATCGTCATCATTATCATCATTATCATCTACATCAATATACTATTAACATTCTATGGTGTTTTGGAGTTCGTCTCCTCGTACAAATAGAACTATGTGAATAGTGTACAAAAAAATAGGCAGAGTACGCATTAATAAGGCAGTAGTTTTTACGTTGTCAGTACCCGAGTTCGAATCTCACGTAAGTCGAAAGAATTTTATTTTAATCGGATACGTGTTTTATAAATTAAACATAATAACACAATGCATCTATCTAAATTTCATTATTATTTTGATTATTGTCTAGAAAATAACAACAACAACAATAACAACAATGACAACCACCACCCCCACTATCATCACTACAGCAACAACACTAATAATAATAATAATAATAATAATACATTTTAATAGTATGTAGATGATGATTATGATGATGATGTTCATCATCATCATCATCATTAGCATCAACATCAATATACTATTAACATTCTATGGTATTTTGGAGTTTTTCTCCTCGTACAAATAGAACTCTGTGAATAGCTGACAAAAAAAGAAATAGGCAGAGTACGCATTACTAAGGCAGTAGTTTTTACGATGTCAGTATCCGAGTTCGAATCTCACGTAAGTCTAAAAAAAATTATTTTAACCGGTTACGTATTTTTCATAAATGAAACATAATAACAATAAAAAATTTACATGAATAAATATTTTTTTAAAACTACGTAACGATTTTTTAAATCTGCAAAACAATTAGATATAAACGGTATTCGCCATAAGTTCAAAGCGAATTATTATAGCTTAAAAACATAATTTCTAATGATTTGTTTACCAATAAATATACTAGGTATATACATTTCAGAAAATGTCATCAATGTTTTTCTTTGTATTAAGCTATAAAGCGGTAGAACCTAACTAAAGATGAGAATTGACATACCCAGGTACCGTAACAACGCCGTTCAAAGAGCGGGTAGTACCTAGTAATAATAAAATGAAAAAAAAGTAGAACTTCGGTATATGTTTAAAGAACTAGGAAACTAATGACCATATACGATACACTGTACTCGAACAATCATACTGCCCAACTCTATGTAAAATGTGGAAAGAAGGGAGCAGGACTGGTAAGTATTGAACACTGCGTAAACGATGCGATAAAAAGTGTAGAAAAATATATAACACAAAATAATATAGATTGATCACACCTGCCAAAAGCACCAGCAAGATTAACAATAAGTAGAGCAGCGAAACTGGAAACGAAAAGCGAGAAAATCAAAATGGGAAGAGAAACCAATCTATGGATGATTTATAAGACTGGTAGAAAAACGGAATCAGTACTAACCAAACAATGCGATCAGAACAAATTACCTAAAAGCCAATATTACACTCTTACAATAGTTTCTGGCTATAAGTGTTTGTCTATTTGCTTTTCCTATGTGTTATATTATTATTATTTTCAATGTTTTTTTTATGATATCTAGAACAATGTAAGGAGTGACGATTAAATCATCAAGTTTGGTTAGGGAGGGAGTGATTTGTGAAGTCTAAGGTGGAGTTTAAGACGAACCGCTGCAAAAGAAGTTCAGCCTCAGTCGTTACCGTGCAAGTGACATCATAGTGGTTGAATATTGACGGAATAGTTGATTGTCCATTGTTCACTTAACTATTATAGATTTTCCAGAAATCGCGAGATCCTATATTTCTGTGAAATCTTGGTATACCTAATCATAGCTGCTTAGCAATAGTTTCTTGCTATAAGTTTTTGTCTATTTGCTTTTCCCATGTTTTATATTATTATTATTTTTAATTAGAACAGCTATCTACACTTATATACTGGTGCGTAGACAAACAAGTCCAAGTACCGAAGAAAATTTACTCAGCAATCTGAAGACAAGCCGAAACTGTCTTCAAATTCGATATTTCATCGATTTAAAATGCCGGACCAATGACTAAATGAACTGTTGTCTAGATTAGAATGGGTCTACGAGTTTCCCTTCTGCTCTTTTCGGGTAACGTATATTGGAGATTTAATTGGACCTAGGGAAATAGTAAATGTAGAATCTTTTACCAAAGAGGAGACGAAACGGTAAACCACATCATAAGTGAATGCAGAAAATTAGAACAAAAATTATATAAAACAAACATGACTGGGACGAGAATTTATTTCACTGGGAACTATGCAAGCGACTGCATTTTGTACTTGCGTACACATAGTACAAGCACAGATGGGTGTCAGTATTGGAAAATAGAAGGTATACAATCCTTTAAGACATCGAAATACAAACGGAGAACATCTAAGTAAGAACACTGGACTTAATAATTAACAAGAAGAAAAATACGTTGCCAAATAGTATATTTTGCCGTCGCAGCAATTCACAAGGAGAAATCAAGGAGGCAGAAAAAACAAAGAAAATGCATGGAACTTGCCAGAGAGCTGCAGTACATATGGAGCATGATGAAAACTACCGTAACACCAATAATAGTAGGAGCACTAGGAACGGTCCCGAAAAATAAAATGAAAAAAAAAAAACCCAGCAGAAATAGGAACCAAAGTGGATTGACACCGTAAAAAACACGACACTGATAAAAACCACTGAAATATTGACCAAAAATCCTCGAATGCGAAAGCAAACCCACATGATCAGGTGATACCGATCAACTACAGGGAAGTGGAAACAGAATAACGTTTAGTTAACACAACTAAAATTATAGAAAGAAAATTGCACAAATCCAAGGGAACTGAAACTACCAGAGTAGATATGTAAGAAAAATTCCATACCCCCCCCCCACCCACCGTGGCACAACGCAAAATAACCGTGAAGAGTCAGAAAGGATGGAAAGATTGAATAGGGAGATCACCATCCATTTCTCCAATAGAAGATTACAGAGAGTTTTGGAATCTTAAAGACGCGTATTGTCACTCAAATACTGGAGAAAGGCAACGGTTGTTATCAGTGATGAACCAATGGTAAACTGCTGCTGCGATGACACAAAGTTATTTGGGACGGTTATCGGAAGAGGAGGAGAGTGCTGGGAATATCGGGATACTTGTTGGCACTCAGAATTCAGGAAACACTATTTTTATTGCCAGTAGAAATCACTGATAATGACACGCATGAAAACGCATATTGAGTAAATAATGATAATAATAATAATAATAATAATAATAATAATAATAATAATGATGATAATAATAATAATAATAATAATAATAATAATAATAATAATAACGAAATTATACAGCAGAAAATTAGTAAAAGGAATGAACACCTGGGCAGTATCACTAATGAGATACTCTGAACTATTCATAGGCTAGACTAAAAAAGAACTCAGGCACCTTGAACAGACGACTAGAAAATTAATGACCACCCAAAAGACGATACGGAAGACTCTACGTGAAAAGAAACGAATGGGGAAGAGGACTGGTAAGTATAGAAGAGTGTGTGAAAGACACAAAAAGGAGCTGGAGAAATACATAACCCAGAACACAGAAAGGCTGATCACCATAACAAGAGACACCATCCCAATGAACAACTCGAGAAGCACTGAAACAAGAAACAAAAAGACGAGAAAAGAAAAGTGGAAAGTAAAACAGCTACATGGACGTTTCTTCTTCTTCTTCTTCTTCTTCTTCTTCTTCTTCTTCTTCTTCTTCTTCTTCCTCTTCTTCTTCTTCTTCTTCTCATTCTTCTTCTTCTTCTTCTTCTTCTTCTTCTTCTTCTTCTTCTTCTTCTTCTTCTTCTTCTTCTTCTTCTTCTTCTTCTTCTTCTCATTCTTCTTCCTCTTCTTCTTCTTCTTCTTCTTCTTCTTCTTCTTCTTCTTCTTCTCATTCTTCTTCTCATTCTTCTTCTTCTTCTTCTTTTTCTTTTTCTTCTTCTTCTTCTTCTTCTTCTTCTTCTTCTTCTTCTTCTTCTCATTCTTCTTCTTCTTCTTCTTCTTCTTCTTCTTCTTCTCATTCTTCTTCTTCTTCTTCTTCTTATTCTTCTTCTTCTCATTCTTCTTCTTCTCATTCTTCTTCTTCTTCTTCTTCTTCTTCTTCTTCTTCTTCTCATTCTTCTTCTTCTTCTTCTTCTTCTTCTTCTCATTCTTCTTCTTCTTTTTCTTCTTCTTCTTCTTCTTCTTCTTCTTCTTCTTCTTCTTCTTCTTCTTCTTCTTCTTCTACACAAGACCTTTGTCAGGTTGGGTCTTCTATTGTCAGGTCTGTCCTGTTTTCTTACCTGTTACTAGTGCCGTATAAACTAGTACTACCTGTACCACGGTCGGGTTGTCGACAACTAAACTGGAACGGACAGGCTTTGGCTTGTCTAATGAGATTGCTGTGTTGGCATTAAAGATAAGTTCCGCGGGAGCCAAATGCCATCTATACCGATGGAGAGTTGAAAGTGTATCTTGACTTTGGTTTCGGTAACCTTATAACTTTCGCTTCACTCTATTTTGTCCTTTAGTTTGCGACAAAGGTGGAAGAATTGCTATTTTCTGAGTCACTCGTTGTTTTGAGCAGATATTATGTAGAGATTCTCAATTCTCTCATAGTATTTATGATAAGATTCAATGGTCAACCTATCCATCTCGTGAATGGTTTTGTCTTTGATAAGCGATTACTTATTAGTAAAAAAAAAAAATACTAATGTCTATGTCTGGGTAATTATCAGACTAACATCATAAAAAAATAGCGTTGATCAGAAAATTTGGATTTTTAAAAAATAAATCTAGAAACTATCGATAAGGTGATTTCAGATTTGCACAAAATTTTGATAAATACGAAAATAGGCACGACAGATTTATCTGCATTGGAGAATATGCCAACTTAGATTTGGAAATGGAAATTAGAAAATGTGGTGCATGAAAAACAGCCATACCAGTGGTGGGAGGTGGACTTGGTATTGTCAATATGTCTACTGATACATGGAAAGAAATACCAGGTAGGCATTATATAAAAGAGATCGATAAAACATGTTTACCAGCGCTGCACACACATTGAAGAGAGAATTCACAATGGGAATAAGTCAGAGTCATAAGAAAACTTTGCCTTGTGAATGTGAATAATACGAGAAGGACAAATGGAAGAAGCCGACAGCAAAATGTTGAAAATGAAATGATAAGGTCGAAGAATGGAAAAGAGGAGAAGGATTAGGACGAGGAGGAGGAGGAGGAGGAGGCCGAGGAGGAGGAGGAGGAAAGGGAGGACGAGGAGGGGGACAGAGAAAGAAGAATACAACAAGGAGAGCAGGGGGAAAAGGAGGAAATGGTTGAAGGAGAATGAGAAGAAAGATCCAAAAGGAAATTGAAAGAAGGATGAAGACGGAGATGAAGGAGCAGAAGAAGAGAGGATGAAGAAAAAGAATATGAAAGAGAATAAAAAGTAGACTAACGGGGGTGGGGTGGAGAAGACTAAAGCGAGTAGGAAGAAGAAGAAGAAAAAGAAAAAGAAGAAGAAAAAGAAGACCACCACCACCACCACCACCACCACCAACAACAACAACAACAAAAACAACAACAATAACAACAACAAAAACAAGACTACAAAAATGATGAAAATCGTTATATTTTAGTTGACAGGTCGTTATTTAGAGTTGTTTGGACGGGTCACAACTTCTAAGTGAACAAAGTCTTTTTATTGAAATAAATCGGTTAAATCATCTAACAATAAAAAACAAAAGCAAGAATGAATAAAGGATTAAAATTGTATGAACGTAATCCGTACAGAAAATATTTCCGAAATCAGATTAACGAAGAAATCCATGTTTTTTTTTTTTTAATTATGTAATAACGGAATAATGTTTCTTAAATAATAAGACAACTTGATATACTAATCTTGTGTTAACACAGTTCGGGATTTCTCTCTCCTTTCGTCTTTCTTCCTCTCATCCCCCACCCCCCTCTCTCTCTCCCTCTCTCTCTCTCTCTCTCTCTCTATATATATATATATATATAGTATAAAGAAGCTTTGAGTCATTTTAAACAAAGAAAGAAAATGCATTTAAATTCTAAGAGATACTAACTAAAGCTAAAATATCGCAGACTTAGCACTTGCATAAGCCGACTTTCATCTCTACGAAGATGAAACACGGACGTCTCTGTGTAGCTTAATTGCCATAAATATAAAGTCATAACTTACTATATATATATATATATATATATATATATATGATTATTTTTATTTAAACAGACATGTACAAAATCTGCGACACTGGCATGTCGATGTTATCGATCAACAGCTATTATAAACTGAGAACTCATCAGGAAGAGATAGAATTCGATCTTAACCGTAGATCATATTTGGAAAGAATGTAATTGAGAAAAAAGAAAAGAAATTTAAAATTTAAATTTGGAAAGTCACGTGGTTGGGACCGTTAAGAATAAAAAATATATATATATATATATATATATATATATATATATACAGGGTGGCGCAAAAGTCACGCATTAGTTTGAATCAGTAACAACCGATTTACACTAATGCGTGACTTTTGCGAGATTGTTTGGCGAGCGCTTAATTAGCAGATTTTCTGATTTTAACTGGCCTTCACGTTCACCGGATTTAACAGCCCCTGACTTTTTTCCTTTAGGGTTATCTTAAGGAAAGGGTATATGTGAACAAGCCTACAACGATTCAAGAGCTTAAAAACAATATCAGACATGAAATCCAAGAACTAGAGCAAGTTATTCTAAGGAGTGTAATTGAAAATGCCCTAACTAGAGCCCGTCTTTGTGAGGCCGAAAATGGTGGCCATTTAAAGGATATTATTTTTAAAAACTACTGCCACAAAATTACCAAGTAAATGTATTATTTATCAGAAAAGCCTAGTTTCTAACCAATGCGCGACTTTTACGCCACCCTATATATATATATATATATATATATATATATATATATATATAACAACACATCAATTTTAAGTATTTAAGGGAATTGAGAAAGTAAATAAGAAGACAACATCATGTATTCAATCTATTTCTATAATGCGACGTTCTCTTTCTTTCGTTCACCGATTTATAAGTATTACTCTTTCTTTCGTTCACCGATTTATAAGTATTACTCTTTCTTTCTTTCACCGATTTATAAGTATTACTCTTTCTTTCGTTCACCGATTTATAAGTATTTTTTTCTTTTCATTTTTAAACGTTTTCGTTTCTTCTTTCTTCTTTCTATATTTAACAACACTTATTCAGAGGTTATTTTATATGAATATTAATGTGAACACTCGCGAAGCATATTTTAAAGGCATTTTTGATGAAGGGTGTACACTCGTAATATATAATATACTAAATGGATGGACTTTTTATTGGCTGCTACCCGAAGTGTAGGGAAGAGGGCCACTCCTGAATTGCTTCACTTACCCTTGATTCTTTATAATTCTGAGCATTTTACAAAGAGGCATCAAGTACCATTTTTTGAGTCTTTGGTATACTCGACCGAGGATTGAACCCCGGTCTCATTAACGAACTCTCCAACCATTATACGGTACACATTAGACCTTGGGCGTATAGTTTTATAACCTGAATGTTATACGGTTAAGTATTACTCGTAAAAGTAATATTGTATTGTGAAGTATGACCAAGTTATACATACTGTGAACGCCATAATAAACAATGATGATGAAGAAAAGGAAGAAGGAAGCGGGTGTAAGATGAAGAGGAATTGAAGAGAGAGGAGTCAAAGGAAGAGGTTTTTGGAGAGAAAAAGGATGAAGATTACGTCTAGTCGTTATAATATATTTTTCTCGCATCAATACAATTACATTTTCGAATGCTCAACTCCTTCGACTCGTTTGAAAACTAATTAAATGAAAAATAGCTCTAGTGATGAAAAAAATAAACAAAAAAACGAAAGTTATGTCGTAGGCACCCGGGGGTTTGAATGATGGAGTGCAATATTGATAAAGACGAGATGCGCCCTTATGTAGGTCAAAGGCTGTTCGTGATATCGAACAATAAAAGCGCGCCTCTTTCGAACCGATCGCAGGTAAGCAAGATGCTTTGCGATTGTGCAAATGCTACAATGCAGTTACGACGAGCACCGATTACGAGGCGGCAGGTTGCACGTACGCCATATTCGAACGCATGTCATTTAGGTATGTGCGGAATGTGCATTATGTATATATATAGAGAGATGATGTTTCTGCGTGCAACTGCAGTAATTTTGGCGATGCACAATCGGTTACTATGTAAGACGAGAGGGTGGAGGAAGCGGAGGAAGCGGAGAAAGAGGAGGAGGAAGTGGAAGATGAGGAGGTGGGAAGATGAGCGGAAAAGGGCAGATGCCAGTTCCATGGAAATTTCGATATTACAAAATCGTTTCTGAAGAGTGTCGACTTTGTTCCGCAGCGGAAAAGGAACCTGAACTTTTCGTACCGCATACACAAACGAACACATATGTACACACTTGCACGCGCCAAGTCTGCACGAATACACACACACACACACACACACACACACACGCGCATATATATATATATATATATATATATATATATATATATATATATATATATATGTGTATATATATATGCATATATAGTAAGTTATGAAAATATATTAATCGCAATTAAGTTACTTACTTCCTAGCTCTACTCAGGTATTGAGCACTGTTGAAGCAAATGCTGAAAATCGATACATTAAATATTATATCTCCTTATAACATTTTATGTGGATACATAAATTAATAACAATAATAATATATGTATATATATATATATATATATATATAGTGAGCTATGAACATATATTTATGGTAATTAAGCTACACAGAGGCTCCCGCGTTTCATCCCCGTGGGAATCTTCAGGCTTCCTGAAAATTCCCCCCGGGGATGAAACGCTAGAGCCTCTGTGTAGCTTAATTGCCATAAATATATGTTCATAGCTTACTACCTAGCTCTACTTACGTATCGAGCACTGTTGAAGTAAATACTGAAAATTGATACATAAAAATTATACCTCTTTATAAAACTTTATATTGATACATGAAATAGTAATATATATATATATATATATATATATATATATATATATATATATAAAGCAATTTTTTTTGTTTTTACTTTATTTAAATTATGCCGTTTTTTTTCAAAATATTGTTTCAACTCGAAAAAAAGAAACTAAATCAACTTACATTTGATTATACTTAAAAACATCCTGTAACGATCTACAAAACCCTTGATGAACCAGAATTAAATATTGGTTTTGTAGGAATAAAACTATCGATGTCAAATAAACGACAAGGAGACGGACTTTACCAGACTACCCGTGAAGCGTATTGTCAGAACCACTACGATTGTTTGTTCCAATTTGATTACAAATTAAACTGTGCTCTCGACAAGCTTATTTGTATTTGTTTTTGTTCTGCCGTATCATTGGTAATATAATTGCATACTACGCTAGAATTTGACCGGACCATTTAGCATAATAGGTTGGGAGAATAGGGTTCAATCATCGGCCGAGTCATACTAAATACTTAAACAATGGTACTTAATGCCCCTTGCTTAAACACTCAACATTATATGGTGAAGGTCAATGGTAAGTGGAGTATTTCTGGGAAACGAAGGACACTCTCTCCTGCATTTTGGCTAATGAAAAGGGAGCCTTCGTGGTGTCCTTGACTATGATCGACCACTTTTTTTACTTAGTTAGAATCATTTTTAAAATTGTTCCTGGCCGGAGTATTTGTAATATGGACACACTTCTCAATAAGCACCTAAAAAGACAAAAAAACATCTCACATCAATAATCAAATCATTTTAGCATTTTCTTATCTATTTTCGCTAACAGATAAACAATTACGTTTCTTTTTTAACATATAACTATTAGTATATTGTGTTCTTAAGTGTACTTGCTTCTCGTACTGGCAGTTAAGTATTTTTATTGATACGATCTGTTCACAAATAAAAAAAGAAAGAAAAAAAGACATAAAGTAAAAATAAATGCCACAAAAAAAGGGAGGAAGGATAAAAGACAGAACAGAGACGAAAAAAAGAAGAAATTTAATAAGAAAGAAGGGCGGACGAGAGAAAAAATAAAATAAAAAGGATAAAGGACGAAAGCAAGGACATGGAAGAACCGACATAAAGAAATAAAGAAAAAGAAAGAAATGAAGAAATAAAGAAAAAGACAGAAGTTAAGATAAGAAGGAAGAAAGAAATGAGAACGAAAGAGCGATAGAGGGAAATAAAAAAGAAAAGAAATCAGAAAGAAGAATGAAAAGAAAAAAGACCGAGAGGAAGAAATAAGAAAGAAATGAAGGAAAGAAAGATTGAAGGAAGGAAAAAAGGAAGGGGGTAGGAAGGAAAAATGAAAGAACGTACATAGAAATGTCAAATGTCGAAATAAAAGTATTATTATTTTTATACAAAATTCAATCTCCTTAGAAAAAAGACTACACTTCCGTCCGTTTTAAAAACTTAACAAAAATATAATTCTATTTTAATGGTGATCTCTGAAATTATATTTAAATTTAATGGCGTCAGTTCAACAGGATAATGACTCTCATTAATCATGGGCACATTCGGCAGATGGGGTGGAAAGCGTATCGAAAATGAAGTTTTTTAATGCGCAAGTTAATTAGACCAAAATAGTAACAAAGAACACCGGCAGAATAATGAGAAATTGATAAATGTTTATCTGCGAATTTTTCTTGAAATAATTTTAGATTAAATTAATATCGTCGCCACTAACCTACGTATCTACATGCGTACCTAGTTACGTCACGCTATACATGTAACGTTGCCCCCGTATTTTTTCACTGGTCGCCAAATCGAAAGGTGTCGCAGCAGAAATGAAGAAATCGAAAAAAAAAGAAAGTTTTTTTATATAGCTTACAATTTATTGCATGTACAACACTTACAGTTACAATCAACTCCCCAACCCCAAGCTGGGGGAGCAGAAGGCGGAACGTCCGCTTACTTCGATGGTCCCGTATTATCTTGGTGTTGTGTTAGTGGATTTTCTCGGATTTCCTAAGCCGGAATTCTAATGCCTGGACCCCATCGTCATGGTGTTTCGTGGCAAACCCAGAGTCGCATCAAACCAAACTTGTTGAATGGACTCGTCAGTTCGCATCAAAGAAATTTATGTAATCGATGGGATGTTCTTTGATCTGAGACTGTAAAAAACATCTCTGGTTGGTGTTCTGTCCGGAGTCCTGTTCTGTTGACACGTCACAAATTGATAGGTGGATATTTGGTACTGTTATAGATGATGCGCCTGATTTCCGTGACTTCGCATCGACAACGATCGGGCATGTCACGGAAGCGCCCGAGCGCTGACAGAATAATACTATTTTTTCTCTCTTTTATCTTATAAAAACATTGAACCCCCCCCCAAAAAAAAACACATTATTTTCACACAAAAATGATTTTAATCTATGTATTTTTTCTTTGAATTTATTTTTCTTATATTAGCGTCTGCCAGTCTTCCAGTTTGAATGCAGGACTTGGCCATCGCTAAGAACGGGAGCCCTAATCCTAACGGGTACCTAAACCCTAAATCCTAACCCTAAACCCTGAACACTAAACTCTAACCCTAAACCTAACCAATTTTTCTTTCTTTCTTTGTTTTATGTTAGCAAGAAGAAAAAAAGAAAAACAGCGAAACAAATTAAAAAGAAAACATTGAAAAATCCATCTCCACCCCCCCCAAAATCTTTCTACACATTTGATTGAAAATGGTTCATTTGACCCCCTACCCTACAGTTTGTTCGGTTTTATCTTTTTATCTATGTATTTTTTCTTTGAATTTATTCGTCTTATATTATCGTCTGCAAGTCTTCCATTAACGCTTGACGTTTTCGTCTCGGCAACTCCCGGGCGCTTCCGCGACCTGCCCGATCGTTGCCGACGCGAAGTCACGTAAATCAGGCGCGTCATCTATAACAGCACCGGATATTTCGTCTATCAGCTGCTTTATCTCCTTTCCTTTTGGTAACTGTAATAATGAGACGAAGTTAAAAACAACAAATAAGCTATTATTTGGTTCTAGGGTTCATTTTATTTTACTTAGCAATTTACAGAAATTTACGTCTAGATGAGCTGCAGTTTCCCGACCCACCCCCGTAGGGGTGGTAAACCTCGAAAAAGATATCTGCTCAATTTCGTACCCCCCCCAAAAAAAAACCCAGAATTGATCTCGCTTTTCTGTCACGTTCTTCCTTCCATGACGTAGTATCCTGTAACGTAATCATAATTCTAGTCTGTTAACTTTTAATGGAATTTTCCACCTTCTAATTTTATTCTTACTCTAACTTAATGTGGAAAATTACCGTTCTTGACATTATTTCTAAACACCCGTTTTAAACCTTGTTACATACAATGGTACATATTTACTTCTGTATAAATAAATGTGAATGTGTGCGCGTTTCCCTGAAGTGCGTGTTCGCAACAAATAACAATCCATTCTAAATAAAGTCGATGGGATTCTTAAACTTACATACACATCGATAGTTGATTCAGACTAGCAATTTTCTTTTGTTGAACGTTGTGCATGTTGTTAAGAAACAATAAATTTTAATTCCATTTAATTTCTCATTAAATAACATTTATTTTAGCCGAAATATATATTTGCAGGAAAGCCATCTTTCTTTTCAGCAGCTAATGTCAATTACAAATAGAAGTCCTGTTTGTTATCAGCAGCAAATTTCATTAATAATAGAAAATGATAAGACTAATACATCATTTCGCTTATTACTACTATACAACTTTGAAATACAGTTATATTTTTATTCAGATGGAGACTGACGTAGAAATATTTAATATGTGAAAACTTTAAATTTTCGATGTCGCATCAGATCACGTAACACGTATTTTGTAATTTGATTTGGAGTCCTACCATAGTTGTCACTATTCTCAGGTCAACTCTTAGAATTCATTATTTACAAATGTATGCAGATAAAACATATTAATCTATCTATCTATCTATCTATCTATCTATCTATCTATCTATCTATCTATCTATCTATCTATCTATCTCTTTATATATATATATATATATATATATATATATATATATATATATATATATATATATATATATAAGTATACATTTTTATTTATGCAAACATTATTGGTTACATATGTGCATATATGTTTCGGTTGCACTTTTCCCAGAAAGTCAACCTCATCAGACCAAGAATTTTCGAGAAAAATTCTTGGTCTGATGAGGTTGACTTTCTGGGAAAAGTGCAACCGAAACATGTATGCACATATGTAACCAATAATGTTTGTATAAATAAAAATTTATACTTATAAACAGCTCTACTTGTTATTGAGCACTTTTTATAAACACTTGAGTTTCTACGGATTTACATTTACAGAAACTAATACAATACATGTACGATATATATATATATATATATATATATATATATATATATATATGAAGATAATTAAAACCTTTAATCGAAATTATTTTAATCGGCATTAAATGCCCCCCCCCCAAAGTTGGTATGCTTTAAAACAAAACAACCAAACAATACTACTACTACTACTACTACTACTACTACTACTACTACTACTACTACTACTACTACTACTTATAATAACAATAATAATAACCGATGATATTCAATTATATGACATGTAAAGAAATTCAGGGGGTGCAATTCTTAAAATATATATCACGTAGATGCCGGGTTCGGTTCACAACCCAATACAAGGCATTGCACCCAAAAATGGTGGAAAATACAATGGAATCGTGACGAGCGAATGAATACAGGGCCGAACAAAGAAACTAGTCAGAAGAGAAATAAGGAAATCTATAAAAAAGTTCGCAGTAAATATAACCTCCGATTATTAGAGCATCAAAGATGCAGATGCGAAGCTTCCATTGACGAGTTTGGTTCGCATCCACTCTCTTGTCGATTCTAAAGATATGAAGCAATAATAAAATGCATAGAAGATGCTGTAACGTCTGCCGCAAAGTGAGTTACATCTCTACCGAGCTAGAAACCTCCTGACATCTACCAGTATTCTATATCTCTACAAAGCTACCGTTCGTCCGTGCATGGCGTATTGTAGTCACATCTGGAATGGTGCAACAACCGCACCCCCTGGACACCGTGGAACAAAGAATTTTCAATCTAATAGGTCTCAAACTGTCTGCCAATCTCCAGCCCCTGTCGCATCGCCGCAATGTTGCATCCTTGTGCTTGTTTTACAAGTACATCCACGGAATGTGTTCCGATGAACTTACTACCCTTGTACCCCTTCAACGAAAATAACTCCGACCGACCCACCTGACAAACAGAAAAATCCCACCCCTTCACTCCAGAGGTCCCTAGATGCCGTAAGATTTTCGACTTTGATAGCTTCTTTCCTATGACCGCTTTCCTTTGGAATTTATTTCCTGCTCCTTGTTTCCCGATCGTACGAACATGCAGAAATTTAGATGTAATGTGAACAAACATCTTGTTGTCAACTGGCCAACCCCTATAAATCTTGCTTCTATCACAGTAGCCCCTTACGCTTACAATTACAATATGCCTTATTTAAGGTGAACAAAGTAAAACAAAAAGATAATATAACCAGAAGAGGTTTGGATACAGCTAAGTTACATTTCCAAATCGAACCCGTAGCCTTCAACCATCGTGCTGGAAAATGACCAGGATCGGATTACCATTTCCAATTTTAAAGAGGTGAACTAGTGAATTTGGTATATCGATTTGCAATTTGGTCAGATCAGCAATGGAATCAAGGTCTGTTACTCATGAAACAGCGATTTAACAAATAAATATTCTTCGCTTGTGGATTGATTTTTTATTATTATTCATTTGTAGTTGAGACTTCTGCGGTTGTTGGCCCTCGTTCAATTTGGGTTCTTTCGGAAGATTGGTGAAATTGTGCTTCGGTTAAAGAATGACAATCACGAAACCGAGTGGCTCTTGCAGCATGTCTCCCTGGCGGTTGTGGAGTAATGTTTTCTTAATTACTTCGACTGACCGAGAATCGTCCCTCCTTCCCCTAGCTCAAAATTTTCTGTATTCAAGAAACTATTTTTCAATATAAATGGTTATTCGTTTACTGGCGAAATTTTAGGATCGTTGTTGAGCCGTCTTCTAAAATCGTCAAATTTTGACCAGTCGCAACCATCATACCAATCATCACGGTTTTAACTCTTAAACCGTTATCCTCGAGTGGTTTTTAGGCTTTGATAAGCGGTAACTCACTAGTACAAAAAGGAATCGAGTAAGACATCGAACAGAAGAACTAATTTATACTATCAAGAACGAACTCGTCTTCCTTGTAAGAAAAAATGGCTCTGACCACATGATATTATATTATAGAAGAAAGAAGAACAAGTGAAGTAGATGAACATACATAGCATCGCCTTAAAACAAGTGATTAACTAAATTAATTTTAAAAAAGAGTATTATATTTGTGCACACGCCCGGGTGAAAATAGTTGATAGTCTATGTGTGTGTTTGTGTGTGATATTATGTGTGTATGTGTGTGTGACATTATGTGTGTATGTGTGTTTGTGTGTGTGACATTATGTGTGTATGATGATTTTGTGATATATAGTGGAGGTGGGATTGGATAGGAGAGCAATCACTACGTTTATGCTTTTAGGAAATGGACAGTCGTGTTGCGACGAGTCATGTTAAATCTTGACTCTTCACCTTCTGCTGGCAACTGTGGATATTGCCAGTACTCAGCTAACTACAATATAGTCGTCTTCAAGTCTCATGTAAACAAATATTTGTTGTGTCGTTCTCATAAGTAATCAAATCCGTCCCTTTACACCAATTGTTTCAAAATCTCTCATAGTATTGTTCTATGTACAAATTGACAATCTCATTGACCCTTATTATCGAGTAGACTTTGGGCCTTGATTAAGTTCATTTGTATAAAAACATGAAGCAGCATCTGGTAGCGCGGTTCCAATTTTGTAGTTTTAGGGGATGTAGAGTAACCACATGGTTACCAATACACTCAACTCCATACTAACCCGGAGTGGTAGTTCTCGTCAGGGTTCCATCTATAGACTAAATAGTATCAGTCTTATGTATGACGTGAATATGCATCCAGTTGTCAGAGAGAAATCAATCGTTAACAGCTGTTGCGATAACGTAAAATGATTTGCAGTGGTTATCGAAAAAAGCAGAGAGTGTTGGAAATCTGCAGAGACTTGTTGTAATTTAGACTCAAGGGAACACCACTCGTTATTGTTGGTGAGAAATCACTAATAATAATTCGTGTGAGAACTGTTACTGAATAAATAATGATAATAACTCATAGAAAACGTAATAAAAGGAATACATAGCTGAGGAGCATTCATGGTTAGATAGACTGGACAATAAAAGGACTCAGGTACGTGTATCAAAGAACTAGGAAACTAATGATCATGCACTGCACCCGAAATATGATACTGGCCGATTCTGTGTAAAACGAGGAAAGGAGAAGAAGACTGATGGCGGTAAATGTCTGCGTGGATTATACGATAAAAGGACTAAAAAAATACATAACCCAAAGTACAGAAAGACTGATTACTCAGGCACGTGTATCAAATAACTAGGAAACTAATGGTCATAATACATAACCCAAAGTACAGAAAGGCTGATTACCGCTGCAAAAAGCACAACCGCCAAACTGAACAATATAAAGAACAGTGAAACTGGAAACAAAAAGACAAGAAAACTAAAATGGGGAGGGAAGCAGCTACATGGACGATTATATATGTTAAATATATTTATAACAAAGATCTTAACATTTTCTTATTTCTTTCCATATTATAATTATTAGTGTGACCAAAGAAGAGACGCTCGATAACATATGGATATTGTTACGAAAACGACATTTGAACAGAGAAATACAGTTCCTACAAAACAGTCGCCACAAAAGAATGCGATTAGAGAGAGATGGTGAAAGACGACAATTGGAAGATGGTATACGATAATCTTGTTTATATACTAATGAGTCACCGCTTATCAAGGCTTAAAGGCCACTCGACACAACGGGATTGGGGATTGGAGACGATGGGTTGAAATTGGCAGAATTTGATCATCCAAGATGACGGTTCAGAAGGGATTTGTTAACATTGGACTTGAAAACGACCATGAGAGAAAGAAGCACCGTGATGTTGTGTTCCACAGATGAGTAGTTCTTGACAATAAACTCCGTTCATGGAAGTTCTGTTTAGCTCCAGATTTAATGAGAATAAATATCAACCTTTCTTCTTTTATGGTAAAAGTGAAGGTGAAACAACAACACAAAAACGTATACATAGATGAAGACGATGTTTTTACCGCCCCCCCCTAGAAACAAAGAAGAAAAAGGGGGAGAAGATGAGGTCAGGAAGATCGAGAGTATTATTATGGGGGAGAATTGATACTCTTACAAGATGTGAGACGATGATACGAATGCGACTAGGAATCTTAGACCTCTCCGTACAGGAACCCTTTAAGCTGACGTATATTTTTACTAGAGGGTTTAGCCGAACTCAGAGCCAGTTAACCGACGAATCTCCCCGTCATCCTCATCTTCAACGCGAATCACACCGAAAAAAGCCGATTAATACAATTTACATTTATAATTTTATTTGTTTTTGCTTTTGTCTTTCACTCGCTCGTTTGGTAGAATAGTGAACGTATGAAAACGTGCAAGCATTCCTTTGTGGCCTGATTTACTTTTGACTCATGATATATATATATATATATATATATATATATATATATATATATATATATATATATATATATATATAAATA
>OY744539.1:68897141-68952141 GCA_963556195.1 Sepiola atlantica | reverse complement strand
AGTCTGTTTAACAGTGTTTTCTACTAAACTGCATTGGCTTAGCCTTGATACACACCTTCTTATATATATATATATATATATATATATATATATATATATATATATATATATATATATATATATATATATATTTAAACAAGTGTAGCTACCAACCTTGGTGAATTTGAAAAACAAAAGTTTCTGCGCATGCACGCGCATGTGTGTATGTGTTGTGTATGTGTTTTCACATCTTTCACTTCTTTGGGTCAAAGCTATGTGTTTTCTTAAGCATGTATGTTTCTGACGTTAATCTCTGCAGTCATCTGACTGTTTGGCAATTAAGTACATTTTGGTCAGTTTCTCTGGTAAAAGTAAGAGTGTCCTTGAGATTTTATTACGGACTCTGTCGTCTTTGTGGCTACGCGTGCGCGAGCGCGCGTGCGTGTGTTTGGAGTGCATGTACATTTTGGTAAGTGCGTTAGTTTTGGTTTGTGTACTCAGGTGCGCGCGTATAGATGTGTTTTTGTGTTTGTATATACATGCTTACATACATACATACATACACACACATATATATATATATATTTATATATATATATATATATATATATATATATATATATATATATATATATATATATATATGCATATACATACATACACACATAAATACATATATATACAGCATTTGGATAAAGATAGATAGATTGATAGATAGATAAGTAGATATAATAAAATGGATAGATAGATAGATGCATAGATAGATGGATAGATAGGGTGATAAATATATATATATATATATATATATATATAAAGATAGATTAATAGATGGATAGATAGATAAATAGATAGATGGATAGATATATATATCGATGAGTATTCATTTACTCCTCTCCAGGAGTTAGGCACAAGGCCAGTTTTTATCCTACTTCCACAAGTAAGATGTGACCCAATGTCGGGTCGGGAAAGTGGGGTTTGAAAAGTCAGCGCCCGAGAGGTGAGCACTCTGGCCATTAAAAATTTCCTGGGCAGCCCCGTCGGCATTCCCCGGTAGGGGCGTCTCAGACAGTAAGCAATAAACTTACTCCTCCCCAAAGAGGGGAGGCAAAGCCTGGGAGGGTGGACCTCTTAGAACTGCACAGGACAAACCCATTGACCGGCGTAAGTCAAGCCCCGAAGGCCAAGGGTGCAGTATCCATCGGAACAGATACTACACTTTGATCTTAGCCAAATAGATATATAGATGGATTGATAGATAGATAAATAGATAGACACACACGCACGCGCACCTACGCCTATTTTTATATACACTTATGTATACATATATACATTTATATATACACACACACGTGTGCCATGCATCTGTTCTATGGATGTGTTGCGTACATGCACACGTGTGCGCGTGCATATGGGTTACTGTTAATACACGTACTCACATTCGTTCTAATATGCATGCAGATGCGTGCGATCTGTATGTTGTGTGAGTTGAGTTATGATGAATTTAAACATTTTTCGTGGGGAGATATGAATAATCTTGAGTTTGAAAGATAGGCATTACCTTGAATTTACATCTGCTGCATGAGTGTATATGTTGTGAAACAAATAATTTTTTTGTTTTCTTTAGATTTTGATTGTTTCTTTTAAGTAAATCAACTCTATTGTTAAGTGTATTTGTGGCGCCTATATACGATTTGTTGCATGTTATGCATTCTAGTGCACAGATAACATTTTTGGAGGTGTAGTTTAAGTTTTTTTTATATTTTGAACGTTTGTGTTGGGGTTGGGTACAAACAGCATTCAAACAAAAGTAAACCTTAAACCAATACCAACACCCACCACACCAACAGATTACACCTTCATACAATGACCTTCTACCCCACAGTACACAAGAAAACAGACCCTATAACCACCCCAAACTAATGGATGCAATCAAAATATTCCAAGCACTACCCACATCATAAAAAAATCCATCATACGATATCCCTACTTATTTTACTTTTCACACTAATACAAACTCCATAACAGCTTCAAACATCAACAAATTCTGCGAAGATACCTCAACTTGAAACAACCAACCCACAATAGCAATAGATCAAAATAAACTCTCATAATAACATACACAACACAGATTTCCCCCCAAACAATATAATCCTTTGAAACTTACAAAATATATAGAAAGTAATCATCCTTTAAAAACTCCCCAAAACAACAAAATAAACAGCACTCATCAATTTTTAGAAACTCATCCCAAAACAACAATCCCTCATTAGACAACCCAAAACCCAAAACCCAAAACCCAAAACCCAAAATCATCAATTTATCTATCTACACATTAAGAAAGGAAAAAAAGAAATACTAAAATTGGGCCTCAAATTCTGTCCAACTCCTCAAAGTAATATCACGGAACTGAAGAAAGACCTGAAAGAATGTAAACATAAATTCAGACTAATAGAAACATTAAATAATAACGAAAACAAAACAGATGATTCATTAGTAAAAAATAAATTTAACATATTTCCCTAACAAACACAATAATATGAAAGGACTAAACACCTTCTTTGAAAACCTCCGGAACATCAACCCCCAGACAAAAACAAACATAACCTACTAGTAACCTAACATTTAAACAAAACCAAGCACTAGATAACATCCAAAATAATAGTAACATAATTATAAAAGAATCAGGCAAAGATAGTGTTGTAGTCATCATGGACAAAAATACTATAAATGGAAAATTATAGAGGCACTAGAATACAAAGATAACTACAAACCAATTAGCACCAATGATGACAATCACACCATTTCAAAAATCGCAAAATTTTGCACAACATACAATAAAATACTAACAAAAAAAAAAAGGGATTTCCTAACAAACTTCATGATAAAAACAAACAACTTCTACGGACTAACTAAGATACACAAATCAAATGAGATAAAAAATTCCATCAATACACAGAAATCAGAATATATTAGTGTCCAGAATCCGAGTGACCATACATTTACACCCATACATATTTACATATACATATTTACACCCATACATTTACATATACATGTAACCTTACATTTACACCCATAGTAGCATGCCCAACATGCCTAACAAGCAAACTTTGCAACTTAATTGACATTTTACTACAACCATTCACAAGTGAGGAGCTCCGTATGAGACGACATTACCACAAACAGTAAATCCCGGGACAAAATTAGTTACATTTGACGTTAGCAGCTTATATAGCAACATACCCCATGACTTAGGTAAACAGGCAATATGATACTAGATTGACAAAACCCCACAACTATTACATCCAAGATTTACCAAACAATTCATCATCGACAACATAGACATTATTCTTAACAATAACTCTTTCGAGTTTAATAACGAAACCTACAGGTACGGCAATGGATACTAAAATGGAACCAAACTATGATACCCGTACCACTGGCTTACCTAGAGGAGATCTTATATTAAAAAATAAAACAAATACATGGATTAAATACTAAAACTCTTTCATAAAATCTTGGAAAATATACCTATATGATTGTTTTATCCTTTTGGAACCTATATAGGGAGCGTAAATGAATTACACAATATACTACAAAACCTAAAACCCAAAATTAAATTCACCCTAGATCATAGTCACGCAGAACTACCCTTCCTAAATATACTAGTTAAAATAAAAAACAATCATATTATCACAAACATCTACCACAAACCCACGGACACCCAACAATATCTCAATTTTAAACGCCATCACCCCAAAAGCTGTCTGGAATCTATACCATATTCCCTAGCACGCAAAATCTGCACTATAGTCAGTGAAAAACACTTCCGGATTGTCCGACTGGAGGAACTACGAAAAACCTTAACGAAAAGAGGATACCCCTCGCAACTAATACACAAAGGGATAGAACTAGCAGAAAAATACCATTAGAACAACTACGAAACCCCGAAAAACGATACAAAGAACATATATTCGCATACGTATTTACACACAACAAAAATACTCCAGAACTATTCACAGAGATAACAACAAACCTACCCCTACTCAACCAAAACAATAAACTAAGCAACATACTAAAAGCAACCAAAATAATAAAAAGCAAACGCCAACCAAAAAACCTCAAGCACATTTTAACCTCATCCAGACTCAACCAACACATAATACAAGGGGTCACAAAATTCAACAAAGAAAGATGTGATGTTTGTGACATAATAGAGGGGAACTCATATACATTCAAAAACCCAACACCAACATTCAAAATAAAAATGATTTGAAATGCATCTCCAAAATGTTATCTATATACTAGAATACATAACATGCAACGAATCCTATATAGGCGCCACAAAAACACTTAACAATAAAGTTGATTTACTTAAAAGAAACATAAAAATTTAAGAAAACAGAAAATTATTTGTTTCACAACATATACACTCATGCAGCAGATGTACATTTAAGGTAATGCCTATCTTTCAAACTCAATTTAAGAATTTTATGGAGTAATACTGAATCGTTTACTACAAAGCTGAAATAAATTCTATTAAAATTAATTTTGTCATTAAAGTAATTTTTGTAAATAAAGTATTTATTCTTAATATAATTTTATTTTACAAACTAATTCATTAAAATTGATGCTTTCTTCTAAGAAATTGCTCCCTCTTATGACTGAGAAAAGCCCTGAATTCCTAAAATCAACAGAAAAAGATTGATTTGCGATAACAATATGCATTTTGTATGTGTAAAGAAAAAAAGGTAGCCTAAATTATTGACTGCTTGCGTACACACCACTTGTTTCTATAGTAACCACCATAAGCTGCCCAACTGCTACTCGTTCGAAGCAGCGAAGCAACAAATACACACACTCTGACAGAAGTACGCACACCAAATAATGATGTATCACGCATCGTCGTCCCTCCCTCTCTCTCTCTCTCTCTCTCTCTATATATATATATATATATATGTATATATACATATATATATATGTTAAATTTTATATTTATTAAGCCCTATGTTGATTTGATTTGATAGCGTTTTGTTTGTTTGTAAGAGAAGATGCATATACTTTAAAAACAGCAGTACTGTCTCTTAAAGGAAGGCACGCTAAAAGTTTTGGTGTAAACAGTATTTAAAAAGATAAAAGTAGTCTTACCGTAATCAAAAATAATAAATTCATAAATGAGAACAAAAGTTAACTTATGTAATTGCACGTAGACCACATTATAAGATGACGCAATAAAGATATTTTGAAATAAATAAATCAATATTTTAATATGCCCTGTAAACATATGTAATTGTTTATGTTAAAGATGTAATGACAGATAACTGCAGAATAATCATTTTATTAAAAACGTAAGCTACTTAATATGCGAAGGTGACTAGTTAAAATAAATCAATGTTAAAAAAGTTCCGAATCGGAGAAAGCGTTATTTGAAAGGAATTAAAGCGAAATACAATTTCGTAAAGAAAAACATGGACAAAGTGAAAAACAGAAAAATGGCTATTCAAAATCAAATATTCATTTCTCAAACTAATCGCTATCAATGATAAACTTCGAAAATTCGGCAAGATAATTTTATATATTAGATATGAACCGGATTTTCATATATTTATATAGCTTTAAAATAATTTAATATTTTATATGGATTATTTTACATACCAGTAATGATTAATTAATCAAATCGAATATCTACTGTATAGTATTACTTATATATATATATTTAAAATGACTCAAAGCTTCTTTAGACTATATATATATATATATATATATATATATATATATATATATATATATATATATATATACTCAAACATATATAAATACAACTCTCACCCTCCTTTCTCTCCCACCCCTCTCTCTCACTCTCTCACTCTCTCTCTCTCTCTCTCTCTCTCTCTCTCTCTCTATATATATATATATATATATATATATATATATATATGTTCATCTACAATATATATGCATCCATAATTAAAACAAGAAGATTATAAGTAATTCATTGAACACGAAATGCAATTTTACACATAGCTGAATAGATAGAGAGAATTCATATTTTAATTTGAAATATATATATATATATATATATATATATATATATATATATATATATATATATATATATATATATATATATATATCGGATCATATATATATATATATACATATATATATATATATATATATATATATATATATATATATATATATATATATACATATATGTATATACATCTATCGGATTATGTATATATATATATATATATATATATATGTATATATATATATATATATATATATATATATATATATGCTTCAAAGCTTAAGACAAGCATATTGCGCAAGAGAAACATATTTTTTGCATTCATCATCAAAAGGCCTAAATCCAGTTTCATGTTGTAGTTCCGAATGCTAAATTTCGAGAAATTATTTAGCTTTAATATAATCATATTGATAAAAGAAGAAAAAAAAAAAAAAAGATTTTATTTCTATTTTTAAAAAAGATCATGTTCGGAACTGATCAACGGGATTGAGCAAATAAAAAACGAATAAGAAGAATTCGAATTCAGACATGGAAGACTTCCCAATCCGGTAACCCATTTTTCCCGCCATTTTTTCCGTCGATTAATGTACTTATTCCGCTAAGCTAAATTTTCCAACAACCATTTATTTATAAAAAGCAGATTTTTTTCTTTAGTTACAGAAGCCCTATAGTATAGTACGTCTCTCTAGTTTTTGCGAAAACCATTCAAGTCTCATAATACTACACAAGGGGTGACAATGAAATATGTTATATTATAATAATACATTCGGTAATAGCTGGTCTGGTATCCGGCTTCCACTGGAAGATGTTTCTAGAGAATATCAACTTCACATGCGGTATATCCCGATCAGGGTGGATACATACAGCGCCTAATATTTCCAAATGGTCATCCATCTGGTACTTGCCTGGCTCAAGGTCGTGTAACTTCGGTTATCTAAATAGCACCGGTGTGCCAACGTGATTATGCCGTATATACGTACATATACAGAAACATATGCCCCTCATACATAACTCTGGTACGGTTCATGCCTGAGTATACCATCCAAACAACAAATCCTTATCTACAAAAAGATATCATACACCGGAAGCGTGTTCAACGGTTGGCAAGGAGGATAGTGACAGGATATTTCACGCTTACCTAAAAAGATTTGTCCAAAAGACTAAATCTACTATCACTTGATCAGCAGAAGATGAGAGGAGACTTGATTCTGCCGTACAATAGCATCAACGGGAATTTAAATCTATCTTTCGATGAGTTTTTCACGCTAACGCCAAGTTGTGGTCTCCGTGGCCATCCTTAAAAGATGTACCACCGGCGCTTTCGGCTCAATAGAAGAAAGGCAACATTCTCTGTTCGCGTTTCTGCTACATGGAATAACCTGCGAGGGGAGGTCGTGACGATGACTACCATATCCATGTTTAAAGCGGCTTTGGACAAACATTTAGACTGTATGTACATGTTAATAACTCCCGCCTGTCTCTTTACATGGCTTGTTGCACTTTGTTATTTTAGCATAACCAATTAAATTTTATATTAGGGATCGAAAAAAAAATTCTCAAAACTGGTTAAAACCGATTTGGCCAGATTTAGAACTGTGTCGCCCCTGCGTAACTTTTTTTTTTCTCCATTTTTCTTAATGAACTGATATCGATAAAGCACTAAACTTTCAGATTATCGCAAAAATCTTCGGTAAAAATGTATTATTGTCAATGTTTCCGAAAGGGGATGTCATTGCGACATTTAAGGTTAAATTAAAACGACTCCCTAATGGAACGAGTCCTAACCATTAGAAGTTAGTAGTTTTTAAAATGTTATTTCATTTGTGCACTGTTTTTAACAGCGAGTGTGCAATGGTGTAAAACTTTAAAATGTTACCTGGATGGCAAATATTCACATCCTAGCGCATTCCATCTTAAAGCAGCACACGAATAGAAAAAAAGAAACATTAAAGATGCAATGAAAAACAAAATCACGATTAATTCTAAAATTAATTTGTTATTTAAAAAAAAATTAAAATTGGGAATTATTTTTATTTGATACTTTAGTTTTCTTTGTGGAAACTTTGGCCAAGAAAAATATATCTCAATCCACTTACTCTCAAAGAAAATTGTACCCAGCACATAACAATTTTACAATGGTGACATATTTCAATAAATATCGACAAACCAAACGTCATTTTTAGCAGAGAGCAATCGATTCTATATTAACTTGTTTACACTGTTTTAGGCTACAACATTTGACTGATTGTTGAGGAATCAATGTACTTAAAATGTTTATATATAAAACACCAATACCGTAGCAGAAAAATGCTTTTGCGATAACAGTCCACCAAAAATAAGAAAATGACATGTTGCGATTAGTTTCAATGAAACAGACAACACTCAGTTAATGAAAGGCTGAATGACTGCAGTTACAACGATATTTCCCATAAAAAAACAAAAAAAACAATAATAAACCAATGTTTACTGGAAAACGAAAGTACAAACATTAAAATCGGTTTTAGTAAATCGATTTCGGTTTTAATGATCATTATATGAAAACCGGGTTTAACCTGCTTTAAAATAGGTTTCCAGCCCTAGTACATATACTCTATGAATCTATTATCGGTTAATCCCTTTCTCACTATTTTTCAAATCGCCCCTACGTTTGCTGGCTTCTTCTTCACACTCACTGCCCTTTCTGTTTTTCTGTCTGACGCATTTACATACACCTTTCCTCGTGTTACATTTTTTAATAACTAATATTTTATCTTTTATATATTTTGTCATTAAAATATTGGACTAGAGAAACGTTAATAGCTTTGCATACTCTGCGTTGCTGATTTTTATTTTTAGGTGATTATTTAGAAGTATTTTATATTAGCAGTCTTCTGGGCAGGACTAAGTAATTTTAAAGATAAGTTGAAGCTAAGTACGTTATTATATTGACAATATCACGGTACTATAAAACTTGGTTAGTCAGCTTGAATGCTATATGGACCTGAATTTAAAATTCCGACGAGATAATTTTATATGTTAGATTTGGATCATTTGTAACTATGAAAGTGTGATTTTAAAAAATAAATGTTTGTGATTATATTATTAAACTGGTTTACTTTTTAGGAGAGATGGAGAACAAGTATAGGTTATTTGAATAATCCGTAATTATAACTCTCTGATCTGTATAAATAAATGATCGTAGGGATTATTATTAGATTGGGATATTGTTCAGGAGAGATGGAGAAAAATGATAGCTTATTTGTGCCATCCATAACTATAAATGTCAGATTCTCATAAATAAACACTTATAGGGATATTATTAGACTGGGTTAGTTTTTAAGAGAGATGGAGAATATTTATAGGCTTTTTGGGGCCATCCGTAATTAAACACTCTGGGTTTCTCAGATTATTAGTAAGATATGATTGATATTATTTTTTTGAATGCAGTCATTGGACTGTCGCGAATGTTTTTTTCTATATTGTTTCAAGTGAACATAAATAGTTGCTTTCCTCCCCTCCCCATTCGAACCCCATCCAAAACGTCATCTACCACCACCACCAACACCACCACAACGACTTGTACTTATAAATATGGATTAGTTAAAGTTTAATACTGGTTTTACGTCCTTCAAGGAGGTTACATTTTACGCTATTTTCTGTTTGTCTGTTTTTCCAACCATTGATCGATTATTTATATTATTTATGTGTTTCAGCAAAATGATTAAAGTGTTGGCACTAGGCTGGCAGACTAGGGTTCAATCCTCGCTCGAGTCATACCAAAGACTCAAAAAATGTTTCTTTAATTTTATTTATCTATCCCACGGCGGGATGATTAAACACAAAGTTGGGAAAGTGGGATTTGAAAAGCCAGCGCTCTAGAGGAAGAGCACTCTGGCTGACTCCAAAATGCCTGGGCAGCCCTATCGGTATTCCCCGGTAGGGGCGGCTCTCATGCGATTAACAATAAACTAACCCCTTCTCAAAGGGCGAGAAGGCAAAACCTGCGAGGGTGGATCCCCTACAACTGCACAGGATGATACCTCAGACCGACAGAGAACAAGGCCACATAAACCAAGCATGTGCAAGACTATGTTGATCTTATTTTGGTATGATATAGCCACCTCGAGGGGCGCTTTAACCGTACAAGCTGTGTATCAAGAATAAAGTGGTGCAATTTCAGAAAAAGGGGTGTCTCATTCTTCTTTTATTTATGTTTAGTGGCTAATAAAAAGGGAGCCTTCTGGTTGCCTCCAACTACAGTCGATCCGTTTATTTATTTATTTTTTTAATATCGGGCTTAAATTCTTAAAATAATACCGGTCCATTTAGGATGTTCGCTTATGGACCAGGAGACTGGAGTTCAATCCTCGGTCGAGTCATACCAAAGACTCAAGAAATGGGATTAGATGCTTCTTTGCTAAATACTCAGTATTATAAGCTGTAGAGCAAGGTTATGTTGAGCAATCCAGAGAAAAAAAGTGGTGCCCTTCCTTACATCTCTGTGTAGTTGACAATGAAAAGGCAGACTTCGGTTCGATCCATTTTTTAATGTGTTTCAGATTGTTGTCCCCATCTTCCCTTTTTTATGTTGAGAATTTTGTAAACTGAATCCTTTATTAAATCCACCGGATATGCAGCTCCCATTCCACGTTCGAGACACCCTTTTAGATATCTCATATCAATGAATTCATTCCTAATTCTTTTGCTAGGGATTGACCTAACAACCTTTGCCCCCCAAAGTCTTTTCTCATTAAGCTATGTGTCAATTTAGAGTGAGAGCAGACAGACAGACAGACAGACAGACAGACGTCTCTCATATTAATATAGCTAGATAAATAGGATATAATATCAAAGAGAATACGGGGAAGAATTTATCTGCAAATCCAATTTTGTTAAAAAGTTGTTTTTATTTGTGTAATGTTTCAATTTACTAATGTACACACCGAAGACGAGAAAATGTCGTAACTGACGATGCATATTCGTTCAGAAACCAATTAAGGCCAATGGACGATTGCGATAACAAACATACGTTATGTAATAATTTTTTCATTCTTCCCTTTTTCTCTCCATCTTGCCCCATTACGAACGTTCTTTCCTTCTTTTTCATTCTTTCACTCTTGATCTAGTGTTTCTTTTTTTTTTAAATTTTTTGTTGATTGAAAGTGTCTTTTTGTAATTCTTTAATAGTTTGCCCACTGAGTGTTTTTTCTTTTTTCCTTTTCTTTTTCATTTTCTTTTTCTTTTTTCTTTTTTTCTAGCTTTGTTATTTTCCTTTTTCTTTCTTTCTTTCTTTCTTTTTTCTTTCTTTCTGGTTTCCAAGTTATTATTTATTTTCTACCACTAGTGTATTTCTTTCTTTCTTTCTGTCTCTGTCTCTGTCTCTGTCTCTGTCTCTGTCTCTGTTTCTATCTATCTATCTATCTATCTATCTATCTATCTATCTATCTATCTATCTATCTATCTATCCTTTTTCTTTCTTTCTGACCACCGAGTTATTATTTATTTCCTGCCACTAGTGTGGTTATTTCTTTCTTTCTTTCTTTCTTTTTTTCTTTCTTTCTTTCTGTTGTCTGTCGTTTTTACCTGTTTAGTGTTTCTTTTTTCTTTTATTCTTTCTTTTTTCCTTCCTTTTTTCCTTCCTGTTTTCTTTCTTTCTTTCTTTCTTTCTTTCTTTTTTTCTTTCTTTAATATACGTGATGCATTTCTTTTATCCTCTTCGTTTTGCTCCTCTAGTCTTTCTTTCTTTTTTCTGTCGTTTTTATCCCACTATAGTTGTCTTTCGTTCCTTCTTACATTCCATAAACTACTTTGTTTATCTTTCTTTTTGCCAACCTAGTTTTGCTTTCATACCCTTGGACCATTTAGTTTTATGTTTTCAGTTGTTTCTTGCGACTCAAATCTTTCTTCCTTCTTTTTTTGTATTTTTGGCTTTTTAGTTTTTCTTACTTTTCTTTCTCACTTTCTTTCTTTTATTTGTGCGCGTGGGTTTTTTTTTCACTTCGTTTCATCCCTGAGTCTTTCTTTCTTTCTTTCTTTCTTTTTCGTACCCACAGAGTAATTCTTTCTTTCTTTTTTTTCTCTCTCTCTGTTATTCGTGTCTATAGAGTACTTCTTTTTCTTTTGTTCGTTCTTTTTTCATACCCATAGAGTATTTCTTTCTTTCTTTCTTTCTTTCTTTCGTGTCAATAGAGTACTTCTTGTTGTTTCTTCCTTTTTACCTACTCATGAAGTACTTCTTTTTTCTTTCTTTCTTTTTTCTTCTTTTCTTTTTTTCGTGTCCATAAAAAACTAGTTTTTCTTTTGTTCGTTTTTATATTCGTACCGATAGAGGATTTCGTTTTTTCTTTCTTTGCTTTCTTTTTTCTTTCTTTCCTTTCATTTTGTGTCCATAGAGTACTTCTTTCGCCCTTTTCTTTTGTACACATAAAGTACTTCTTTCTTTTTTCTTTCCTTTCATTTCGTGTCCATAAAGTACGTATTTTCCCTTTTTCTTTCTTTCCTCTTCATTTATTTTTTTTCTGTCTATGGAGAACTTCTTTTTCTTTCATTAATTTTTGTTTTCGAACTATAGAGTACTTCCTTATTTTTTCTTTCCTTTTTCTTTTTTTTCTATCCATACAGTCATGTTTTTCTTTCGTTCGTTCTTTTTTCGTATACATAGTATACTTCCTTCTTTTTTTCTTTTAAAATTTTGTCTTTCTTTTTTTTCTTTCTATCTTTTTTTTCGAGTCCATAGAGTAGTTCTTTTTCTTTTTTCGCTCTTTTCTTCCGTACCCATAAAGTACTTCTTTCTTTTTATTCTTTCTTTTCATCTTTCGTTTCCATAAAGTACTATTTTCCTTTCTTTCTTTTTTCTTTCTGTCCTTCCTTCATGGTCATAGAATACTTATTTTTTTTTGTTTTTGTCTTTCTTTTTTTTCTTTCTATCTTTTTCTTTTCGAGTCCATAGAGTAGTTCTTTTTCTTTTTTCGCTCTTTTCTTCCGTACCCATAAAGTACTTCTTTCTTTTTATTCTTTCTTTATATCTTTCGTTTCCATAAAGTACGTATTTTCTTTTCTTTTTTCTGTCCTTTCTTCATGATCATAGAATACTTTCTTTTTTGTTTTTGTGTTTCTTTCTTTTTTCTTTTTTTTTCAACTTTCACTCTTTATCCTTTTAATAATCATAATTCCTCTGTTATCTCTCCCTTTCTTGCCATGTCTACCCTTTTTTCCCCGACATCGCTTAAAACAAGGTCAGCTCGACACTTGAAAAGACATTAAAAGCCTAAAAGGACTTTTGAAAATGAAAGCCCGATAATAAACCTAAAAACTAAAAGAAGACAATGAAATAAAAACGAATGCAATAAAAAAAAGATTAAAACAAACGATTCATGTATGAAGAATCGAGAAAGAATAAAGAAAATCGATTTTTTCGTGTCAAAACATCAATGCGGTTTTTGTCAACTTTCTTTTCACGCCTGAACGATTTTGCGCCCGGGTGACCGAATTTAGTGACATGCTTCAATCGAAATGGCCGCCACACTTGGTTGGTTGGACAACAAAGTGCATCTGATTATCTGACTTGCAGAACAATAAGCGTTCACTGAAGGAATCAGAATTCTAATGCAACTGAATACATATCAGAGGACAACATGAATCCAAACGGGAGCCTCGCTTTGGATTGGTGACCGATTATATTAAGGCTGCGTCACGACTTTTAATTTACACAATATTTGGACTTCATTACTACTTTCCATTTAGAACTGAATTTCTTTGTTCTTTTTCTTCCTTTCTTTCATTTTTTCTTTTCTGCTCTGCGAAGTGATTCTTTCTTTCTTATTTATTTCCATCTTTCTTTTCCAGATATCTTTCTTTCTTCTTCTTTATTTTTCCTTTCTTTCTTTTCCTTTTAGAACTGAATTTCTTTGTTCTTTTTCTTCCTTTCTTTCATTTTTTTCTTTTCTGCTCTGCGAAGTGATTCTTTCTTTCTTATTTATTTCCATCTTTTTTTTCCAGATATCTTTCTTTCTTCTTCTTTATTTTTCCTTTCTTTCTTTTCCTTTTAGAACTGAATTTCTTTGTTCTTTTTCTTCCTTTCTTTCATTTTTTTTCTTTTCTGCTCTGCGAAGTGATTCTTTCTTTCTTATTTATTTCCATCTTTCTTTTCCAGATATCTTTCTTTCTTCTTCTTTATTTTTCCTTTCTTTCTTTTCCTTTTAGAACTGAATTTCTTTGTTCTTTTTCTTCCTTTCTTTCATTTTTTTCTTTTCTGCTCTGCGAAGTGATTCTTTCTTTCTTATTTATTTCCTTCTTTCTTTTCCAGATATCTTTCTTTCTTTTTTCTTTATTTTTCCTTTCTTTCTTTTCCTTTTAGAACTGAATTTCTTTGTTCTTTTTTTGACTTTCTTTCTTTTGACTTTTTCTTTCTTTCTTTCTTTTTAAAAATTCTTTTTACTTTTTCTTTCTTATTTACTTTCTTTTTTCTTTCTTTTTATTTTCTCTTTCGTTTTTTTCTTTTGAGTTTCTCTTTCTTTCTTTTTTCTTTCTTTTGACTTTCTCTTCCTTTCTTTTTTCTTTCTTTCTTTTTATTTTCTCTTTCTTTTTTCTTTCTTTTGACTTTCTCTTTCTTTCTTTTTTCCTTCTTTTCTTTTGACTTTTTCTTTCTTTTTCCTTTCTTTCTTGTTACTTTCTCTTTCTTTCTTTTTTCTCTCTTTTGACTTTCTCTTTCTTTCTTTTTTCTTTCTTCCTTTTCTCTTTCTTTCTATTTTCTTTCTTTCATGACTCCGACGACATTTTTTCTCTCTTTTCTTTACTGTCTGCAAATGTTTATTTCCAGTTTTTCGTTTTTTCATCCTTTCCTTTGATCTTTCTCTCTTCATTCATCTCTAGCTTTTAGATCCTAATAATAAAATGTGTCCCCTGTGACATTGATGTCTATTTCATTCTACCCTCGCACCCCATCACTCGAAATGGTAAGTGAAAGAACTAATCAACTTGTAAACACTATTTGAAAGAAAATATTCAAATTATTAATTCGTTTTTTTATTAAAAACTATAAGATTAATAAAGTATTCTCCTCCTTAGAATGTGTAACACACCATGCACATATATTCAGTTGGTCTGAAAACGACGGAAACGCAGTTATTTTAAGACATCGTCAATGTTATTTGAACTGTAAATCCCGTATATATATATATATATATATATATATATATATATATATATATATATATATATATATATATATATATATATATATATATATATATATATATATACATATATATATATATATATATATATATATATATATATATATATATATATATATATATAAGAATGACCGGCAAGGATTGTCTCCTCACATACTGATGATTGCAGGTTTGGAATGAAACACATGTTCATATGGTTTAATTTTGAAAATATTATTTATAAATAATTATTCAAAGCTCTCGCTTGATGGAACAATTTAAGTAAGTTGACAACAGGCCGTCATTTACAGCCTAGGCCCCGCCTATTGAGTGCTGTCCACGGCCTGCTTACGGCCGCCGAATTTGCCATTAAGATGTTTATTTACTCCCCCACTTCTAGACAATGCGTGGATGGGCACATCGGTACGCACTCTGACTACTGAGGGAAATATGACGTTCGTATCGGGGTTCGAACAGTGTGACCGACAGGGATTGTCTCTTCCCATACTAATGATTGTAGGTTTGCCATGAAACACATGTGTATATCGATTAATTTGAAAAATACTATTTGCAAATAATTATATATTACTTTACTTTATTTTACTTTAATCGCAAAGGATTTAACGTCCCTTCGCTTTATTGAACACAAAATTATGTCTCTGAATTGCACATTTCTCGGCTGTTGCAAGAGAAACGCCGCACTGTTCCCTAATGCTGTCAGACAATCTTTTAAGTGGGCGTCCTCTTGGTCTTTCGTTTGAGAAGTCTGTTCTGTAGCTAGCATCACATCTTCGATGACTTCCATCATGCCCAGCGCTTCGCGTGTGCAAAGCCTGTCATTCCTAGTAATATTGAGGATTGTCCTAAGACATTTCATCTCAAACCTTAACAGGACTTTGAATTCTTGTTCTCCAGTTGTCCATATCCCTGAACCGTATATTGCTTTTGACAGAATGAGTGTCTTATACAATCTGACTTTAAGGGCTCTGAACATGTCTCTAGAGATCCATATTGCGTTTTCTTAAACAGCCAAATGCCTGTGAGGCCATGTACATCCTGTGCAAGATATCTGAAGCACAGTTTAGAACTAGACTGCTAAGATACTTGAACTCTGCAACTTTTGGAATTAATTGATCGTCTATTTTTATTTCTTCATCAGCTTCTGGTGACATAATTGCACATTTAAGGGGATTAATCTTCAAGACCCATTTTGACAGAGGGGGGAGAAAATGCTGCCTATCGGGTCGGTTTTTGGTTAGTGAGTTGTATGTGAGGATAACTTGATAACATTTCTTTGTTGCCATGTCACTAATAAGGGTGCTGGAGGTAAAGGTTTTATCTGGGCTGACGTTAATCGCCTGATAGTCCAAGGACTTGAATCTTGAGTAACTCTCAAGGATGCTGTCCTATCAGCAGGTGCAAAATACCGGGGCTGATGTATTGTCATTTTTGTGACAAATTCAATAGGCATTTCTGATATAAAGGATCCGAGGCTGTCTTAGTCAGCCCTCGACTATCTATACGCTGTGATGAAAAGGGACATCAAGGATCTTACTAAACAGCTTTTGGTAAATTTTCTCAGATATACTCTAAAAATAGTACGTACGTACTCGGTGGGCAAGGATGAATGCTGTGCTGTGGCAATTTTGGGTCTTCTTCGGAGACATCGATACCACATGGAAAGCCGTCTCTAATGTAGGTAGCAATTCCATATATCTTCCGATCTTGATACCATTCAAAAAGAATCTGTCATGTTTCGTATCCGATTGGTTAATTGCTGGTATCGAGAGCCTTATACCCTTCAAGAAATTCCAAGAGAAACTAAACAGCCAGCCGTAGTCCACACTGTAATCTGGCACCGCCATTGTTCAAAGAAATCAATATTTTAATTGCTTTCAACGAAATGGATGCTCTGAATCTAAAGCTGCATTTAGAACTGCCGGCAACATCTGCAAAAAGGTTATAGAGACTGTGAAAGAGTCCTATGCACACTCCGTTAAATCTAGAGTGGCCGAGCAGATGTTAGGTTTCCACGAGTTTTGGCAAATAAGAAATAGGTTTCTGAACAGATGTAATACCTCCATTCCAATTATCATCAATGGACTAGAAGTGATCTCTTCAGCATCTGATAAAACCAAGCTTTTAGCCCCCCAAATCGTATCAAATTCCATCCTTTGCGATCAGGGCAATTTACTCCCTGTATTTTGACACTTTGGAAACTCTTTGGGCGACATCCATATACCTATATGGGATGTTGTCAAACTTATTAAACACCTCAATGCCAGCAAGGCAAGTGGTCTTGACAACATAGTGATTAAGAAGTTGCAATCGGAACTAACTCCTATTCTTACAAATCTGTACAATCGTTGCTTAAAGAAGAAAAGATTCCCACCACCTTGGAAAACTTCATCAGTTTGCCCAGTATTTAAAAATACTGCAGATCTGTCTTCTGCATCACATTACAGACCAGTCAGTCTCATAAGCGCCATGAGTAAGTTGTTTGAGTCTGTGAGCAAAAACAATTTACTCAGTGACAAGCAATAATAGATCACGTGCTGACTGTAATATCACTCAGAATCAACAAATCTAGTGACGGGGGCTTCATTGCTAGAGCAATAGCTCTTGATACAACAAGGACCTTTGTAAAAAGGTCTGCTTCACAAGCTTGCGAGTTATGAAATATCGCTGAATTGTCTTCTCAACTATCAAATCCATTTCCTCTGTTAGGTTTATAAAAGTAGTTGTTGATGGTCAGAAGTCTGATGCTTATTGTATCAACGTTGGCGTGCCTGAAGGATCAATTCTGGATCCAACCCTCTTACTTATATTCATCTATCATCTCCGAAGTAAGAATCTAAGATCATTCGTTTATATGTATGCAGATGATACAACCATCTATGGCAACACTTCGAAGAGCAGCAAGGACCAAGATCTTTCTGATTCCCTCTCTTCCACACCTGAGCACTTGTGCAATAGAGGAAACAGTGGTTGGTTACTTTTATTACATCTAAAATCAAGCTTATCTCTTTTCACTACCAACGCTCAGATCCTCACCTTGCTCCAGTAGAAATGGATGGATCTGTCTTTGAGGAGGTCACTGTCTTGTTAAGCTTCTAGAACCGACGTTCAACCCAAATCTGAAGTGGAAGCCTGACATCAGATCTGTTGCTAAGTTCTCTGGAAAAAAATGGTTTGATCATTCTACCGCTCCAGAAAGTATCTAACTCCTGATACACCCCTCTATAACAGCTAAATACAGCCCAAGGTGGAGTACTGTTGCCACATCAGGGGAGGTGCAGTTCAGAACACTATCTCCTGTCTTGACAGAGTACAAAATCGACTTCGAAATCTAGTGGGAGATGTCCTCTTCTCTTCCCCGCATCCTCCTTCTCATAGAAGAACAGTTTCTCGCCTTTCTCTACTCTATCGTTATTTTCATGGTAGGTGCTCGACTGAGCTCCAATCTCTGGTTCCCTCAGTAAAACATTTACAGCAAAAACACGTCTAACTACAACCACTGAAAATAATTTCATTTTCTTCCTCGGTGTATCTAAAACTAAACGGAACTACTGTGGACAAAGTTGCTTTCCAAGAACTGTCCGTCTGTGCAAAGCAATACCATGAGGCTGCTTCTCAGTTGGCTACAGCACGGTCGTTTTCAAGTCTAATGTTAACAAACTCTTGTTGAGCCATCCCATTAAGTAATCAATTTCAGTCCAGATTGAACCATGGTCTGCAATTCTCAAGGTGTTTGTCTCACCATCAAGCCGACATAAACCATTAATCGCTGACTTCGAGTAGCCTTCAGAACTTGACGAGCGGTGACTCTTCACTAATATATATATATATATATATATATATATATATATATATATGAAGAAGAATGGAAAGGAATTAGAGAAGCAAAAGCCAAATCAAAATTCAATTCAATTCAATTGCTCAGAGCAAGGTATATTCCGCAAAAAGGCAATTTATTCAAGTTAAATTTTCCTTAAGCCAGGCTTTTCAAAGATCAAAATCTTATCATCAGAGGAAGTCGCTCTTGGCCATTGCCAACTTATCTATCCCAGCGACTTCCTCTGATGATAAGATTTTGATCTTTGAAAAGCCTGGCTTAAGGAAAATTTAACTTGAATAAATTGCCTTTTTGCGGAATATACCTTGCTCTGAGCAATTGAATTGAATTTTGATTTGGCTTTTGCTTCTCTAATTCCTTTCCATTCTTCTTCATATCTACCTGCTCTATCCTGGATATTGAGCTGTATACTCTTCACAATAGGTTTTACCTTTCCTAAAAGTTCGCTTTTAGTACACCTCTTTATATATATATACATACATACTGGAAGAATATTAATTTCCTGAATAGAACAGTTTTGTACTATTTTATGTCCCTTTACGGAGATTAAAATCAACATATAATCCTTCTAAACCTTGTGTCTAGAATACTAATTCCAATTTTGATCAAAATACATTACCTGTTTTGATTATAGAAACTGCCCAAACTGTAAGGATAAGCTTAAAAGGTTTTAAGAAGAAATTTAATTATTTCACGGAATCTTTCTTAATTGGTGTCTAATGACTCTGGATCAAATTCAATGCAAATCTGAAATATTTTAATTTCTAAATGGGAAGTCGTGACCATGATATGCCCTCTAGAATCCTTTAAAATATTCAAAAGAAACTACAATTCTGGGAATATTTATTAATTGATGTATTATACCTATTGTTAAAATATAACAAAAATAAGTTGTTGACGATCTAAATCTAGCGATACATCTGTGATGATATTCCAGCGTCGCTGAATTTAAATTGTCAACGACTTTTCCGGAACAATGCAAAAAACGTTCTCTGTGCGTTTCTCCGCCGTCTTTTTTAAAACTTCTCTTCTTTCTCCAGCTTTTTTGTTGATTTGCTTTTGACACCTGAGGATGATTCGACGAAAAATCGAAAACGTTCGTGAAACCTATGAAACATTTATTAATTCTTTTGATATTAATATAAAAAAGACCATCAGTAAAATAAAAAAAATAAAAAGGTATAATTAAACAGACTAATTCGTTTATTTTTATAATGTTTACATATATATATATATATATATATATATATATAGTTATATATTATATTTGTGATGGGACGATTCTTATATAATTACCGATTCCAATTCCAATTCTTTTTTAATTTTTTAATATTTAATTAAGTATCTGTTACTTTAAAAAAATTTATTTCGAATTACTGTACACCGCCGTGTAATGTCCGCATATATTTTCGCAAACGTAAAACATACACTCGGGTGCATATATTACACGGGTAGATCTTTCTAAATATTTTTTCTCAAATGTTTTCCTTGTAATTGATTGAAAATAGTGAGGCAACTAAAGATTTGTTTCTCTTTTAAAACAAAGCCGATTTGCATTAGTTCGTCGTTAGTTGACAAAATGCTATTTGAATTTTTTCCCTAAACAATTGAAAATAATCGACGATTGAAATGCAAAATAAGAAGACAGTGCAGGAACATAATAGTTAACAAATCCCCCTCCCTATGGTAACAATAGTTTTCTAAATGGTAACATTATTATTTAAAAATAATAATGTTACTATTTAGAAAACTATTTTTAAGATGAGAAAGCCTGGACAGGAATGATTTGTTAACTATTCTGTATCTTCTCTCTCAAAGAATGTTCATGTTTTATGCTAATTATTAAGATTTGGTCATTTAGACTACTGTCAATATAACAGATATATTGTAGATTGATTTGTTTTACTGTAAAAAAGAAAAACAGTATACAGTTGGCTAAGATCAAAGTGTAGTATCTGTTCCGATGGATACTGCACCCCATAGACTGGTATTGTCTTGGTCTTCGGGGCTTGATTTACGCCGGTCTATGGGTCTGCCCTGTGCAGTTCTTGGAGGTCCACCATCCCAGGCTTCGCCTCCCCTCTTTAGGAGGAGTAAGTTTATTGCTTACTGCCCGAAGCGCCCCTACCGGGAAATTCCGACGGGGCTGCCTGCCCAGGCAATTTTTAAACCCCACTTTCCCGACCCGACCTTGGGTCATATCTTACTTGTGGGAGTAAGATAAAAACTGGCCTTGTTCCTAACTCATGGAGAGGAGTAAATCAATACTACTACTAATAATAATAATGGAAAATTTATAGAGTAACACCCTCAACTAAATACCCCCCGACAAATAAGATTCTACTTATTTTAGATGATTACGTGTGAACACCTTAAAAAACTTGGCGGAAAGAAAAATAACAATTATTTTAGACTTTAGAGTGGGAGATCAGTTTCGTATATAAATTTAACATAAAATAATCATGATTTCCAGGCCATTCTAACGTTTCAGTGATGTTCACTAAATAATTTTACCACTAACCCTAAGTCTGTCTGGCAAGATCGTAAAACAATGCTTAATTGCTTAAAAAGTAGACCTCGCACCCCAAAACAAACGAACAGAACTTATCCTCCAGAGCAAAATAACAATTTTTGGTTACCTGCTCTAAAACGATATAATGTATCGGAAATGGGAACTCATTTTACGTTAAATTTATACGTAAAACTGATCCCCCACTCTGAATTCTGAAATAATTGATTTTTTTTCCTTTAAGTTTTTCAGGGTATTTACATGTAATCGCCTGAAAAAGTAGAACCTCATTTTTGTTTGGAGGGGTGATTAAGCTGAGGGTGTTAATCTACAATAATAATACTTATAAGTTCTTATATAGTAAAATAATCTATTTAATTTGTACAAAGATACATTAAAATATAAGTTTCAATATTAAACAAAAATTAATAAAAGACATGTTAGTAGTTTTTTCATAAAACACATTTTAAATGTCTTTGAAATAGTCTAAAAAAGTATACTTACATTTTAATGTTGGAAAATTTTCACTGTCTTGTCAGTGGAAGAGAAATGTACCAACCAAACTGACAAATGGTTAATAATCAAGAATCATTTTTTTTTTTTTACTAGTCTTTGATTTTATTGCCTTCTATCTCAATCTCAAGCCGCATTATTCAGAAACTTTGTTTTACAACCAAACATAGACAATCAAAATGAAAAAAGAACTGGCTCCAATTTGTTCTCACACAAAGGCGTGAAAATCTTTAAATTCATTTATACCTAATTTAACTAAAGACCAAGCTTTTGAAAATGTCTAAATATTTTTCACACTTTTGTAAGATTTGCAAATGCTAACTGGGGATCGGACAAAAGTCCCCGGACAAAATTCCATCGGACAAAAGCCCACCATATAATAGAAATAAACAACACTTTTTATATTTTACTTTTTATTTAATTGATGTTTGAAAGTAATTTTTATGACAAAAATGTTTTATCGAATTTTTAAACATTTATCGGAACCTTGTAACTCAACTGCGTTCTTTTAAAGATTACCGAGCGAATTTATGCAAGGTTTTTATTTTTTTTACGCAAGTAAAATAAATTGGTTCAATATTTCCGATTCCAATACCAATACCGATACTGATATCTCAAAAAGGTTTCGATTTTTACAATTCCCGATTCCGATTAATTGTGCCAACACTAATATATATATATATATATATATATATATATATATATATATATATATATATATATATATATGTTTGTGTGTGTGTGTGTGTGTGTGTGTGTGTAAATGAGGGTGTTGGTATGCTTTTCCGTTTATGCCGTCTAGATGCCTATAATTTGGTGTCTATACTCGGTGCTGACAATGTAATCAGATAGTAAAAATAAAAATACATGGTCTCTGAAACGATCGTACACTATTCTATTGTTTGTTGATTTTGTTTAACACAAATTGGTCATGTGAAAGTGTTTACTTAGATCTATGTTATATATATATATATATATATATATATATATATATATATATAGACACACATTATTAAATAACACGGAGTGTTTTTGCTTGATAAGACATTTTTTATTTTTCAATTTTCCGAATGGTTCATTTAATGTTTCGGTCAAATTGCTGTATGTAAGTTCCGTGGGTTTCTTGTTCCATTTTCTTTTCTTTTTTTGTCGAGTACTTTCGATTTGATTCGTCAAATCATCTTCAGGCGGTTTTAGTCTTGGTTTCTTAAAAATATGTCTTTACTGTCGAGTTTTTCATTATTATAACGGCCAGTAATTTACACCTTAAAATAAGCGTCTATAATATTGAAATGTTACATGAGAGCGTGATTACGTTCTAAGAGCGTGCAAGATTTAAAACTTTAATTATTTAACCACCAATAATTTGATTACGTTCTGAGCCCGTTGAAGATTCAAACGTATAATTGCTTAATGGTTAAGAATTTGGTCACGTTAATTACTATTCTAGACACTTTAAAGTGCTGTGACTAGTTTCGTAATTCATATTATTGATTGTGGAATGTTTAGTTTTATGTAGAGGGCTTTAATAATTTTCAACATTTACGTGTTGGTATCGTGGTGTATTATTTTAGTATTGTTAACTCGTGTGTGTCTATATTGAGAAGAGGGCCGTCATGTGTTTGAGGTGTTGGCAAATGGAGCTAGTGTCGGAGAGATTGATATATATATACATATATATATATATATATATATATATATATATATATATATATATATATATGAGAAAGTGATAACAAAACAGTTGTAAAGTTACATACTTTACAACAAAGGATAATTTAAAACAATAAATAATTAAGCATTGGTTAGCTTTATTCATTTTGAAACTTTTTACAATCATTTATGAGTCCTCACAACTGCTTGCTGGATAGCGACCGTATTTGCTAATATATATATATATATATATATATATATATGGTACTTTACTTTATGTATAGAGTTAGATAATAGACTAAGCCATTGTATTATTCGCTTCAATTGATCACGACCAGCATTCAGCCGATTATTAGACACAGTATTTGGCTCGAAGGAGACAATGCTTTAATCGGCCGCTTAAGATCGCGATGAATTGTCTTGATCAAGAAACCGGCCCCATTGTTAGACATTGTATGACTCGATTACGTCATTAAATAATCAATTAAGAATTGCAACTTGGTAGGGGAAAAATGCTAATGATGTTTTGCTTTCTTTTTTCTTTGGAAAATTTAAAGCTTTTGATTTCCTCCTAACTCGAGGTCTGCCTTTACTAAAGCAAAACTTAGATAAAAGGACTTGAATCTTATTTTCCAGAACTGGCTCGCTACATTCATTTTTTTTCTTCAGTTATTGAAAAATTTCCGGTTCGTGTCGTCAACCTCTAGACAAAATCTCCAGCTTCCAGAGCCACAATTTGACCGTTATTATTTTGAAATTTTAAATTTCAATTCTTGAAAATGCGTTTTGTTTTTGTACAATTAATTTGTAATCGAGAAATTCTGTATTCGAATTTTTGTTCTTTTGTGTTGAAACTTTTTGGGCTTTTTTTTATATAAAATGTGGAATGACTTATTTTTAATCTTGGCTCTGCGAAGTTTATTACTTACGTGTTTAGCTTTTATCCCGTATTTTTCTTTGATGTTATGTTTTTTTTTTTGTTCTTTCTTTAATTATTCTTTTTTCCCAGTTATCTCCCCTTTTTAGTTTTTCATTTGAATTAATTTCTTCACTTTCCTTTCTTTTCTTTTCTTTGACTCCTTATTTTTCCAATAATTTTTGTTTCTTTTTTCCTTATTTTGAATCATATATCGTTTCTTTCTTTTTTCTTTTTTTCTTTTTCTCTTTTATAAATTTATTCATTCGTGTATTAATTCCGTTTATCCGATGCCCAATATTTTTTCCTTTTTTCTTCTTTCATTCAATCTATCAATCATATTTACTTTCAATTTGTTCATTCCATGAAAAATATGTTTCCTCTCTTTCTTTCCTTCTTTACTTTATTTAGTCATTCGTTCAATTTATCCGAGGTCCAATATTTTTTATATTTTTCTTTCTTTCTATTTAATCACAAATCTTTCTTTCTTTCTATTTGATAACAAATCTTCCTTTCTTTCTATTTGATCACACATCTTTCTTTCTTTCTTTCTATTTGGTCACAAATCTTTCTTTCTTTCTATTTGATCACAGATCTTTCTTTCTTTCTATTTGGTCACAAATCTTTCTTTCTTTCTATTTGATCACAAACTTTTCTTTCTTTCTATTTGATCACAAATCTTTCTTTCTTTCTATTTGACCACACATCTTTCTTTCTTTCTATTTGATCACACATCTTTCTTTCTTTCTATTTGATCACACATCTTTCTTTCTTTCTATTGGATCACAAATCTTTCTTTCTTTCTATTTGATCACAAATCTTTCTTTCTATTTGATTACAAATCTTTCTTTCTTTTTGATCACAAATTTTTTCATCTTTAATATTTTTCGTTCTTTCTTTATATTTTACTTTTTTCTATTCTATTTCCAATTTTTCAATTTGATTCTTCTCCGTTTGTTCATCTTTCTTTTTTTCTTTAATTCTTTTTCTTCCCTGTAAGTTTTTCGTAATTCTTTCTTTTTATTTTTTCTGCATTCACTCATCCTTTCTTTCCCTTTTCTAACATTTCCGTTGTTTCTTTCTCCCCCGTCCTTATATCATTATTTTTTTCTTTCATTCTTTCCTTCCTTCCTTCTTTTCGTTTCCTTCCTTTGATTCTTTCTTCTACTCTCCCTTCTTCCCCCTATATTTTCTTCCTTTCATTATTTCCATTCTTCCTTTCTTTCCTTTGATTCTTTCTTATACTCTCCTTTCTTCCCGCTGTATTTTCTTCCTTTCATTCTTTCTCCATTCTTTCCTTCCTTCCTTCCTTCCTTCCATTCTTTCCTTCCTACCTTCCTTCCTTCCTTTCTTTCCTTTGATTCTTTCTTATACTCTCATTTCTTCCCCCTGTATTTTCTTCCTTTCATTCTTTCTCCATTCTTTCCTTCTTCTCTTCCTTGCTTTCCTTTGATTCTTTCTTATACTCTCCTTTCTTCATCTTGTATTTTCTTCCGTTCATTCTTTCTCCATTCTTACCTTCCTTTCTTCCTCTCTTTCCTTTGATTCTTTCTGATACTCTCCTTTCTTCCCCCTGTATTTTCTTCCTTTCATTCTTTCTCCATTATTTCCTTCCTTTCTTCCTTTCTTTCCTTGGATTCTTTCTTATACTCTCCTTTCTTCCCCCTTTATTTTCTTTCCTTTCATTCTTTCTCCATTCTTTCCTTCCTTTCTTCCTTTCTTTCCTTTGATTCTTTCTTATACTCTCATTTCTTCCCCCTTTATTTTCTTTCCTTTCATTCTTTCTCCATTCTTTCCTTCCTTTCTTCCTTTCTTTCCTTTGATTCTTTCTTATACTCTCATTTCTTCCCCCTTTATTTTCTTTCCTTTCATTCTTTCTCCATTCTTTCCTTCCTTTCTTCCTTTCTTTCCTTTGATTCTTTCTCATACTCTCCTTTCTTCCCCTTTATTTTCTTTCCTTTTATTCTTTCTCCATTCTTTCCTTCCTTTCTTCTTTTCTTTCCTTTGATTCTTTCTTATACTCTCCTTTCTTCATCTTGTATTTTCTTCCGTTCATTCTTTCTCCATTCTTTCCTTCCTTTCTTCCTTTCTTTCCTTTGATTCTTTCTGATACTCTCCTTTCTTCCCCCTGTATTTTCTTCCTTTCATTCTTTCTCCATTCTTTCCTTCGTTTCTTCCTTTCTTTCCTTTGATTCTTTCTTATACTCTCCTTTCTTCCCCCTTTATTTTCTTTCCTTTCATTCTTTCTCCATTCTTTCCTTCTTCCCTTCCTTTTTTTCCTTTGATTCTTACTTATACTCTCCTTTCTTCCCCCTGTATTTTCTTCCTTTCATTCTTTCTCCATTCTTACCTTCCTTCCTTTCTTTCCCTTGATTCTTTCTTATACTCTCCTTTCTTCTCTCTGTATTTTCTTCCTTTCATTCTTTCTCCATCCTTTCTTTCCTTCCTCCCTTTTTTTCCTTTGATTCTTTCCTATACTCTCCCTTCTTCCCCCTGTATTTTCTTCCTTTCATTCTTTCTCAATTCCTTCATTCCTTCTTTCATTCGTTTACTCTAATTATCTCCCTTCATTATTTCCTCTCCGACGCTGCTATTATAAGATCAATCTTCCTCCGTTTTTTCTCTTTCTTTCAACCTAATTTCCCATCACTGTCATATTTTTATTTCGATTTCCATTATTAAAATCGGGTGAGGGCCTGGGTGAAAAAGCCATAACAATTTTATCAACGATCACAGACTATCCGGTTTAGCGGATAATAATGCAGACTTCCAACATAATAACAGGTCTTTTTTCCCCCTGAAATAAAATATTAAAAAAGAAATCAAAATAAAAGGAATAAATGACTTGTTAGCCGAGCAGCCAAATCGCAAAATCGTAAAACCGGCGACATCGCTATTGAAATTCATTCTTTCTTCAGTTACAGCATTAGCAACCCCGCCTTTACACACGTCCGGTTTCGACTCAGCTTTTGAAACTAGAATGAATTATCTCCCTTTATTTTCCTTCCATCTTCAGAAGAAAATGAACATACAAACAAAGCTATAAAGTAAAAGAAATAAAATGACAAAAAAATAAACGAGAATTTCTTTTTATCGTATTTTTTGTCACGAATCAATTTTTAGGTTAATTCTATTTCTTAGCTAAGTAAAGATATCTGTTTTTCTATCTTTAAGGGATTTTTACGAATATTCGGAACATTCTTTGCACCATTATCTGAACGTTATTTTTAATGATGTTTGAGAATCTCATTTTTCCTACATTAGTTTTCTTCTTTTTTTTTAACCGGTATGATTTTCTTTCATTTGTTTTTTCTTCTTCTTTTTATTTTCCTTCTTTTTTCCGTTTTTATTTATTCTGTTTCTGTCAAAGAGTCGCTTTTCTTTTTTTTTCTTTATTGTATGCTTCTTTCGTCTCTTTCCTTTCGTTCTGTTATCGTTTTTTTTCTTTCTCTTTTCTTTAACTATGTTTCTGTTGTGATTACATAATAGTTCTTTCTTTATCGGTTTTCTTTTTTTTCTTTTCTATATTTCTTTCAAATTTTCTTTGTTTTCTTTTTTTTTGATTCATACTCTCTTTCTGTTTCATGTTCTATATTTCTTTCGCTTTTATTTCTTTCTTTTTCTTTTGTTTTTCATTGTGTTTAAGCTAGAACTAAATTCTTTTTTTCCATAATTTTTTTCCTTTTGATTTTTCCCTGGTTCTCTTTCTGTTTCTTTTTCTTTACTTCTTTGTTTTTCCTTTCTGCTTTACATTTTTATTTCTTTGTTTTTAAAAAAAATATTTAATGATGAAACTCTTTCCTTTCTTTTTTTTCTTTCATTCTTATTTAATTATCTCGTACTTTCTTTTTTCTTTCTTTTTCCTTTTTCTCTTCTTATTTCCAATTTTTGGTTTTCTACATTGCTGCTACTATAGGCGTTATTTTTCTTTCTTCTTTTATATTTCCTTCTTTCACTTAACTTCCTTCCTTTACGATTCACATTTTTATATACGTTTCAATTATTTATTTATTATTGCGTTATTTTCTCTTTCTTTCTTTCTTTCTTTCTTTCATTTCTTTTCTGTGTTTTTTCCTTCTCTCTTTTTCTTATTTTCTTTTTCTTCTTCTCTCTATTCATCTCTATTGTTGTTGTTTCTTTTTGTCTGATTCATCTTTTTCAGTTCTGATCGTTCTTTCTCAACCATTCAAAGTTTTATTCCTTATCTGATTTCATATTTATTCATTAGAGAAAATGTCACCTTTATACTTATTCCCCCATTCCCAAGGACTCGCCCAACCAACCATACCCCAATCCTTATGCAAATGTTTTCACACATTAATGCGCTTAGCCTTTATAGTTCAAATCATACATCGTTGTAACACAGACATTTTTGGAAAAGAACGGCTCATTTATATAGCCAGTGTTTCTCTCCCTTATCGCTTTTCCTATCTATCACTTCATCCCTTTTTTCCTCTCACTTTAAATATCCCCCCCATCTCTCTCTCTCTCTCTTATTGTCTCTTTCTATCTCACAGTCTCTCTTTCCTTCTCTTTCTTCTTTATTTCTCCCTTCACCCCTTTCCTCTCTCATCTTGTCACCTATTTCAATCGAACTTTCTCTTTCCGACCCTCTCTCATACTCTCTCTTACTATCTCTTTCTACAGCTTAGTCTCTATTTCCCTTTCTTTTTTCTTTTCTTTTCACTTTCATTTATTTTCTATCTTATCTTTTCACCCATCTCCATCGTGCTCTCTTTCCACTACTCTCTTTCTCTCTCTCTCGCGCGCTCTCTCTCTATCTCTCTCTCTCTCTCTCTCTCTCTCTCTCTCTCTCTCTATATATATATATATATATATATATATATATATATATGTCTCACTGTCTCTTTCTACTTCTCAGTCTCTCTTCCTCTCTCTCTCTTTCTCCCATCTCTACGTCCCCCTCGCCCGTTCTCTCTCTCTCATTTTGTCACCTATCTCCATCTTCCTCTCTCTTTCTGCCACACACACACACACACACACACACACACACACACACACACACACACACACACACACACACTCTATTTCTCCCCTCCCTCCCCCTCTCTCTCTCTCGCTTACTGCTTCTTTCTACCTCTCAATCTAGATTTCCGCCTTTCTCTTCTTTTTCTTCCCTTTCCTTTAACCCCTTTTCTCTTTATTGTTCTCTAACTTTCTCTTTCTTTCCGCCTCTTTTTGTCTTTTTCTATCTTTCAATCTCTCTTCCCTACTCTCCTTGATTTTCCTTTCCCGTACACCATTCCCCCCTTTCATCTTTCCACTTATCTCCATCTTCATCTCTCTTTCCACTTCTCTCCCCCTCTCTCTATCTTATTGTCTCTTTTTACTCCTCTCTTCTCATCCAGCGCCCCCTCCCCCACATCTTTTCACCTATCTCTATCTTCCCCTCTCGCTTACTGCTACTTTTCACCTCTCTCTTCCCATTCTCTATTTTCTTTTCATTTCTTCTTCCCTTAACCCCTGGTCCTCTCATCTTTTCATCTACTTCTCTATTTTTATCCATCATTCTCTCACACACTTTGGTCTTTCTCCCTGCCTCTTACTCTGTGTCCCTTCTTTTCTTTCTCTCTCTCTCTCTCTCTTTTTCTTACCCCTTTCCCACCCGTTTTCCCCATGTCTCTCTTTCTCTCTCTATCTCTATTCTCTTTTTGTTTATCTCTGTATGTTATCTTCTCTCACATTTTCCCTCTCTATTTTAATAGCAGTTCTTTATCCGAATACCCCTCTTTTCTTTCCTTTCTTTTCCCCAGTCTCCTTCTCTCTTGTATTGCTCTCTATTTCCCCCTCTCCGTCTCTCTCTCTTCATCTCTCTTTTTTAATTTCTGCCTCCATCTTGATTTCCCCTATTTCCCCCCTTTCTCTTTCTATACATAATTTCATCTCTTTCTTCGTCTCCCCCTCCCTCTGTTTCTCACACTTTCGCCCTCCGACCTCTCTCTCACTCTTTTACCCCTTTCTCATTTACTCCCGATCATACCCTGTACACTAAAAGAATAACTATATATTCTGACACACTCATCAGTATGTACCTACCGCTGTGTCAAAACGCAGCAGCATCTCTAAATAAGAATTCATTAAATAATGACCCCGAGGTCAAATATATTCCCAGAGCTTAAACACTGTTTACAGCACAATCATAGCCCTCCAGCAATACCTGGCGATATCACTATTCATTGATAGTTCTTCGTCACCGCTTAAAAATGTTTGAATCGCGCGCATAACCTCGCATAATATATAATATATAATATTTATATGTAATATATATATATATATATATATATATATTTCTGTATATATATATATATATATATATATATATATATATATATATATATATGAGAAAAAAAGAAACAATGTTTCAGACAATATGTAAAAATAAAAATGGAATAAAGAATACGCAATTCAACAACTAACAAAAATAAACTAAAAAAACTCATGTTGTAAAGTTCTGCCGAGATATTTCGGTCGTTAAGATACGGCCATTTTCGTTCGGTTGGTAAACTTTATTTCAAAACGGAAATTTGAAAACTTTTCCGTTTTGAAATAAAGTTTACCAACCGAACGAAAATGGCCGTATCTTAACGACCGAAATATCTCGGCAGAACTTTACAACATGAGTTTTTGAGTTTATTTTTGTTAGTTGTTGAATTGCTTATTCTTTATTCCATTTTTATTTTTACATATATATATATATATATATATATATGACACTCGCATTTATAAAGTGAAACTAACCACTAGAAGTGATTATTTTCATATTTAAATTTTATTTAATTTAATTTATGTTATTTTATTATTCATTATGGTTTTCTAATTTATTTTTACTTAAAAACCAGTCCCGACGTCACCTGGTAAAGTTGTGGAAATCAAGAATCGCAACCCCAAGAGTAAATTAACCGAAAAAGACCGAAAAGGAACGAAAATAATCTTTTCACCCCAAAAGTAATTGTAAAATAGTTCAATTAGGAATTTTTAAGCAGTTCAAATGACTTTCTATTCGACAGTTTTAATGCTTTCAAATTCCTTTCGAAAATCTAGAGGTGACGAAGTAATTCATTATTTTATTTACATTATTAACAAAGTAATAATATGTCTACCTTTCTAGGCGGTAGTGTGTGTGTTGGTTGATTGCTGACTTTGACTTACATAATCCGCTAGCAGCAATGTTGTGGAAAAATATAGTGAGCATGTCTCCACCTACTAAATCCTATTTCATAAAAGGAAATGTGTGTTTCATTAATATCAAAACAATCACTGGATTTAAAAACACAAGCAAGAAAGGATAGTAAATTAATGAAATGTCCTTCTGAAAATCAATATGCAAATTAGTTGACTTACGACGTAGATCGCATGTAACCTAAGCAGTATTAGTAGAAAGAGTTGTTTTTTGCTAGTGTGAATCTGAAAAAGGGTTTTAATGTTACTGTTATTGCGAGGAACTTCAAAATCACAATTCAATTTTAAAACAAGTAACGATGTTTTATTTTGAAATGTTTAGAATGTGAATTGGTTTCTTTGCCAAACGACAGACTTGCAACGAGAACGACAGTGACTTTAGCTCGAATATATATATATATATATATATATATATATATATATATATATATATATATATATAGAGAGAGAGAGAGAGAGAGAGAGAGATATTGTTGTCATTTAGGTAGACCAAACAGCAAAGCCACTTAAAGATAATGGGCCGTTTAATCACTGGACATAAAACTTAACCGAACATGGGTCTATTATCCGGAGTAGTCATAATTTACGTAGAATTTTAAATGGCTCGCAACCACAGCAGGGAACCTTGCCTTAAAGAGAAGGCGTTTATTTTTCCAAGTGGAGAAATCAAATTCTGGGTGGTCAAAACTTAAACCAGATATTTTCCCATCACTGGTCTGTCGTCTGCATGGATTGCAACTAAGCACTCCACTAAACATGCATCATTGTGCATATTTACAAAGAAACGTCGACGACTGTGGAGGTCCCCAGATGCCGACGAGCTTTCTACTCCAAAAGTTTATTTCCTCGTGCTGCTCGACTCTGGAACTCCCTCCCTGCTCCCTGCTTTCCCGACGTTACTAACATGCAGAAATTTAAAACTAATGTATACAGACATCTCGCTGCGCAGCTCCTAAATTAGGTTGACCCCTCCACCAAAAAACCTTCACCCTTTTTTCTCAGTAGCCCCTTACGTCTACAGTGGCGGACTGCCTTGTTTGGAGTGAACTATGTTAAAAACAAAATATTCCTCCGTCCAGCTATGGGGTAAATAGTAGAGTAGACCGGATTTCCAAGCCTTGGTAGGGAAACTACAGTTGGAAAAAGAAAACTTCGAAATAACACCATCCGTTCTCTGCTTACCCCAGCACCGCTTTTCGTCGCTTTAGATTTCCCCTTTCTACTGGACTTAAAGAATGTCGAACCAGGAGAAGTGCCGTTGGAGATTGTACAACCTTTGTGTTACTATAGAGGCCTAATATCGCAGGCAGCTTTTCAGAACGTAGCCATTGTCTTTCGGCACAGAAGTAGGTCAGTAAGTAAAATGCATTTGAGTGACACGTTAGGTTGTTAATATGAACGGATACGAAATTTAATTAAAAAATACACACGGATATTTTATGCCCTTCAGCATTAAGTAAAAAAATAATTTATAATTTCACATGTGTTTTCAGAGACTTAAAAAGGGAGGTGGGACACGTGCAGTCTGACTAACTGAACCCTACGGAAAATTTAAATTCTGAAAAAATAAAAATAAAAAACAAGTGATATTAATAATATTCAGCGTTCTTTTTTTTCTGCTGGCTGAAAGGCATGACTGTTTGGTATCATTTTTTGCTGAAAAACCCCCACAAATTAACCCGAATGCCGGTCAAGTTAAAACTGTGTGACGTGTTTCCATAATGTTGGTTGTAGACAATGTGTATCAGTTCTTAGATGAGCGTATAGGCGCGTGCCAGTGCGTGCATGTGTGTATGTACGTGTATATACATGTATGTATGTATGTGTATGGGCGTGTAAAGAGAATTAATATTTTTATCCGTTCATTCGAGAGAAAAATACGGAAGAAAAAAGAAAGCGAGAAATGGGAGAGAAATATCTTTTTCTCTAGATAGATAGAAAGCATGTGTGTGTGAGAGAGAGAAAAAGAGAGATAGATAGATAGAGAGCGAGAGAGAGAGAGAGAGAGAGAGAGATGGGGAGAGGGAAATAAAAGAAAAAGAAAAAAATGAGAGAATTAAAAATATTGTCAGGATTGAAGGAAGATGCAAGGCTAAAAAAAAAGAGCCGACAATAGTTTCGTCACCTCGGGATGCATTCGTCCGCATTTCATTTTGCACCCAGCAGGTGGCGCCTCCTGTCACATTTGCATCACTTCCGGATTTGCGCAGGTGAAGATCACGCGCGTTCTACAGAGAGGCAACAGCAATAACAACAAATCACTTGCGGGCATAGCTCAATGTTCGTAGAGTTGGCCGGGTAAACAAGAGGTTTGCTTTTTTTTATAATCCGAAGTAACTCGGTAGGTGAAGCTTTTTACGTATTTACGTCGTGGAAAGAAACATTCTCGAAAAAGAAAAAAAAGTTATAAATCACAATAAAGTCACATTTGAGTTCGCAGAGAACATATTAGCTTTTTAATAACAATAGAAGTTTTAAAAAAGGGAAAAGAGGTGTGCGTGTTTGGCCTTAATGGGATACCGTTCTGACTCACAGAATAAAATATCCCAAGTTCAAATTCTATCGGCTCCATTATGGTCATCTACACACTAATAATGTCGGGAAAGGTTTCGACCCCCAATTGCCCCTTAACTATGGGGTAAAATAGCAACTTGTATTCAATTAATTATATACAATGAATAATTTGCAATAAATATCGTATTTCGGGATTAAATAACCAAGGAAGTGTTGACTTTTTTTTTTACTAATCAGGCACCGCTTATCGAAGCTATATTTTCGAGATTAAAGGATACTGAAATGGATAGATTGACAGTTGAATGATTCTAAATACTATGGGAAGATTAAAAATCTCCACATACCATGTAATAAATAACTGAGAGTAGCTTCCCTTATTTTGATTATCTCCCCTTTGGAGAACTCTTCTGCTTTGACTAATCTTATAAATACGGAACTAACAATGTATCGAAATAAATACTGAATAAAGCTTTCCCAAGTATACTGCTCTTCCTGTTACTTATTACAATTTATACAGCATACAGTCAGCATGGAACAACTATTACGCCAATAATGGTTCAACGTCGAACCTGAGACTTTTAATTCCGAAAAGTAAATAAAACAAAAAAACGCTGGCTCATTGGCAAGTGATGTTTAAAATCTTTTTGCTCACATTACATGCAGAACATCTAAAACGACAAATAAATAAGCTCGGTCTCCTAACCAATTATGTATCTCACACTATAAACGAAATTATTTTTGATTGTACCACTTATGAAGAGGTTATTGAAACATTACAAGCACCCTATCAGAAAACCTAAAAGCGAAATATTTTCGCGATACTTACTCGCTACTGTTTTTCTTTTGATGCAATCTACCGACCCGGTAAAGATAATGCTGCAGTTGACGCACTATCGAGGGTATGTAGCTCGATACAAAACACGGATGAGCTTCGTAACTTACACAATGAACTGTAACACCCAGGCATAACAAGAATGACACACGTGGTACGAACCAGAAATCTACCGTATTCGTCGAACGACGTAAAGAAAATGATAAAATCATGTAGAATATGTGTAGAGCATTAACCACATTTCTTAAGACCTAAAACCGGGACGCTGATAAAAGCGACTTAACCGTTTGAGAGAATAAACATAGATTTTAAGGGCCCCATACCATATCAAAATTGGAATCGTTACATGCTAACCGTCATCGACGAATATTCGCGATTCACATTCGCATTTTCTTATCCGGACATATCAGCAAACTCGGTGATACAGTGCTTATGCCCTTCATTTGCCACTTTTTGGGGGTTATAACCTACATCCATTCAGACCGTAGAGTGTCTTTTATATCTGAGCAACTAAGACAATTTATTCATGAACGTGGAATAGCCAGAAGCCTGACGATGCCGTACCACCCTCAGGGTAATGCCCAATGCGAGCGTTATAATTACATAACATGGAAAAGTGTACAACTAGCTGCCGCGAATCGTAAATGCCCGATTACCCACTGGGAAGATCTTCTCCCTGAATCACTGTATGCTATTAGGACGCTCCTATGTACAGCGACAAATGCCACGCCTCACAAAAGGTATATTCCTTTCAACGAAGAATCTCGGTGAGAACTTTGCTTCATTTAAACAAAACCTGGAACGGTTCTCCTGAGATGTTTGGTCCGTCAGAGTAAGAATGGTCTATTAATAAACCAAGTAGAACTAATCGAGGCGAATCTGCAGTATGCCTTCATACGAAATGCTGATGGAAAATAATCCACTGTTTTCCTTAGAGACGTTTAACCTGCAGAGATATACCTGCACTCAGTATAGACTCCGATTAGACGTATATCTCAAGACCCTTCTACATCAGTTGAAGGTAAACCTGTCAGCATTGCACAATATCATTCATCTATGGACTCACTATAACCATCGGATAGTGTCCATTTATTTATCTCCCTCCCACAGCGGTAAGATGTGACACAAGGTCGGGAAAGTGGGATTTGAAAAGCCAGCGTTCGAGAACGTGAGCACTCTGGCCATTAAAAATTGCCTGGGCAGCCCCGTCGGCATTCCCCGGTAGAGGCGCCTCAGACAGTAAGCAATAAACTTACTCCTCCTGGGAGAGTGGCCCTCCTAAGAACTGCACAGGACAAACCCACAGACCGGCGTAAATCAAACCCCGAGGGCCAAGACAATATCGGTCTATGGGGCGCAGTATCCATCGGAACAGATACTACACTTTGATCCCAGCCAAAATGCCAAGAAAGCCCATCTGTCCATATCGTCTCTAGAAGCCCAGAATACTCAGAACAAGCCAGAGGTGGGCGATCGTCCACTTACTGCGAAACGAGCTCATCCCCAAACCGATTCAGAACCCATGTTTTCAGAATCTCAGCCACCTACACGCACAAGGAGACGCATTTATACCCACTCAGGACGAAGAGAGCCAATCGATCCCAGCGTATCATCAGACTTAGAAACCCAGAATCCTGATTTTACTCCCAATACCATCCTACCAAAGCGTTCCAACAGAACCATCAAAAAGCCTTGTCGATGAAGCGACTTCGTCCCCTTATGATTAAAATAAAATAGGGGCGAATGTAATAAGTAATTGAGAGTAGCTTCCCTTATTTTAATTATACCACCTTTGGAGAACTCCTCTGCTCTTACTAATCTTATAAATACGGAACTAACAATGTATCGATACTGTATGCTGAATAAAGCTTTCCCAAGTCTACTGCTGTTCCTGTTTCTCATTACATACCACCCATTCAAAACAACAGTCGACCCAGAAAACAGCAATTATCCCCCTTTGTCAGAAACATAGTTCATGGAATGTGAGAACTAAAAGACAAAATAGGGGGGTTCAGAGCGAGGTCAACCGTAAAAGAGACACACCAAAGAAAATAGAAAAAAAACAAACAATTTTACATCCGTAAGTCATACTTAAAGCAACAAAAAAAAACACTTTCCAAATTGATTTGTGTGTGCTTTGCGGCATATCAACACTTTTAGGGTTATTTAATATCGAAACAAATTATCGAGTTACAATCGATTAAAAGCATTTCCGTGTCGATTTTACGACATATCAACATTTTTGTGTTATTTCATGTTGAAACACCGATGCTTATTTGGAAACATTAATTTACTATTTTGAAATCTTTTCTCTTTTGAATTATGTAATGCCGAAAAACAACTTTCTATTGCAAACGATTTATTCATGGGTCCAGTTTACCTTTTTTTACGGCATATCAACCATGGCCATCGATACTACAGGCCAATGCATGGATGGGCTGAGAAGCACAATAGGAGACCTATTGCCAGATGATTGATTTTCAGAGACTTTGAAAATAAATTAAGCCGTTAATACATTAGAATATATGGAATAAAACCCTGACCCTAACCCTAACCCTAACCCTAACCCTAACCCTGACCCTAACCCTAACCCTAACCATAACCCTGAGGATACTAAGATGCGTTGAAAGCTAAATAAATGAAATTACGTGTTTTTGTTGTGAAAACTAATAAGTATTAAACAAAACAAAGACATAATTAAGATGCCCCGTAAAAGATATGATTCACATACGTTTTAACAAAATAAATAAAAATATCGGAGAATCCTGACGGGGCTGCTATGGCATTTTTTGTAGGTCAGATTTCGCTTGTCTTAATAGGCTGGCTTCCCAAAACTACACGTGCCCTTGTGTCTAACCTCTTGTCAAAAGGGGGAAATAATAATATAACAAGTCAAAATAAAATAAATCTGATACTAACTTCAATTGATTTGTATTATATCGATTATTATTCGGACTACTATTCTCATCGTGAATGTCATTCTCACAACCTCCGATCTTCTTCAGGTAAGTCTAGTCGAACTCGGGAACATATACGGAAAATGAAAACTTTATTTAATCCACCGGGGAGATTATTCTCGTTCCATCGGCCATTACAGGGTAGAGTTCGACATTAAACATCCCGAGTTCAACAAAACGCATACGAAGAATATCGGAGGTTACATCGATCGAAACGTTGTGAGAATAACATCCAGGATGAGAATAGTAGTCTGAATAATCCAACTAATAGAAATTAGCAATCCTTATCTCAAAAGTTTCGAAACGTAATTAGTTGAATTGGAAAATGATGTTCAAGATGTAAACATTTCTTTGAATATCTTCAAGTTAGAAAATTTTGTTTGTTTAGCGAAGCGTAAACATAGCATTCTAATGGAAAATGACTTTTGCTCTTATTGCTTCTCCTGATTAACATTTGTCAATAGGCCTCCAGTTGTTGGATAATGCCCCTATGGGAATGGACGTATCTGTTGTAAATCGCTGGTTTGACTTGCGCGAATTAGCACGTGTGGATCCGTGCAGTCGAGTGCAGAATAGGGCCTGTTCTCACAGTCGGAGCTTATAGACGCAACAGGGTCACCGCGTGACGAAACCTTGGATCAAGGGTTAATGTGCACCTGCGAGAGGCTCTGTGACGTCACGGGCCTTTGCGTGGGAAGCAGAGGGATCCGTGACGTCACTCGTTCTTCCTGAGAAGCGAGTTTTAGCAGTCTTGGTTTTGGAGGCGAACCTATCAGACGTAATTTTTACCATGTAGTCTACAACAGATTATGGGAATTGATCCCCTAAGAAAATACAGGCGAAAGATCTCTTCCCCCCTCCACGAATGATTAAGGACTTAATTGTTAAGTAATTACGAAAGCAGTAATTTGCTCTCTCTCTCTCTCTCTCCCTCTCTCTCTCTCTCTCTCGACGTCACTGAATATTTCCCAGCTGACGGATAACTAACGCTTGAAATAAAACAGAAATTAATTTTAAAAGATTGTTTATCTTCCGACCCGATCATGAGGCTTTGTGTTGCAGCGGTGTTGTTCACGGCAGGAAAGAAAGAAGAAAGAATTCAACCACTAGACGACATCGAGACGACGCACCCTCTACGCAGCGAGGGAGAAATTCAAAGGTATGCAAACTATATGATTTATGGTTTAAAAATGACGAGTGATTAAATGTGAACTGCCACGGCCGTTCGGGACGAGTGTACGGGGCGATACCGCCGCGGCCCTAAGTAGGGGTATGCAACACAGTCAGATGTGCCCCCCCCCCTGTATCATGGAGAGGTCTGTACTAGAGAACGGCCATTCAAACTCTTCGGCCTACCCTTCACGGGTAACATGAATTGGAACAAATACATTGAAGATATTGCCAAGGCTGCAGCAAAGAAGGTGGGCTCCCTCTACCGTGCTAGTAAACTCCTCACACCTGACATTATCCTGTATCTCTACAAAGTCACCATCCGCCCATGCATGGAGTATTGTTGTCACATTTGGGCTGGTGCATCATCCACTAGTCTCTTCCTCCTAGACAAGGTCCAAAAAAGAGTCGCCAACTTAATAGGTCTCTCACTGTCAACCAAGCTCCAGCCTCTGTCTCATCGCCGCAATGTAGCATCCTTGTGCTTGTTTTACAAATACTTTAATGGATTATGCTCCGATGAACTGGCTACTCTGGTGCCCCCTCGACGTAAATTCACTAGACTAACTCGACGATCAGCTAAATCCCACCCATTCACTGTGGAGGTCCCTAGATGCCGGATAGCCTTCTACTCTAATAGCTTCTTTCCTCGTTCTGTTGGCGTCTGGAACTCCCTCCCTGCTTCCTGTTTCTCCGATAGTACCGACATGCAGAGGTTTAAAACTAATGTAAACAGATATTTCGCTACACTGCTCCCAACTTGGGGTGTCACCCAAAACCCACACCCAAATTTTCAGTAACCCTTTACGTCTACAGTGGCGGCCTGCCTTGTTTGGGGTGAAATATGTTAGAAAAACCACTTTTTAGGGTTATTTAATGCCGACACACAATACCTATTGCAAATGATGAATCAATTGCTTTTACTTGTCAGTTTTACTGCATATCAACCCGTTGGGTTTATTTAATACCGATAAATCATTTCTTTGTAAATAAAACAATTGATTGGCACTGTTTACCTGTTTTACACAAGATCAATCATTTTGTGGCAATTGATATCAGACTACACTGTGTTAAGTATCATGTCTGGTCTACCGGGAATAGCACATTATATGAATAAATGAAACCTACATGAAACAGGCACCCACCTGACCGGAAGAAACAAACAATGAGACACAACCTTCCGGAAAATAAAACATCTGATAATTTGATACAGAAACACTTCCGATAGTCATCTCCAAAGGTTATCTGCAGACAGGAATACACCCGTCTCTAAATAAACGTAATATGGAGCTTAGCTACATTAAAGACGAAGGCAAGATCCCAGAATCAGCGTTTACAGATGGATGCGTGTGTGTCCAAAATGTTTTATAAACTAGCCCAAATTGCGATCAAAGGAATCTGCTGGCTAGCGAATTTGAGAGATAAACCCCCGTCAATTCGCGTGATTCCTTCATCCTTTTAACCTATTTCACCTCACCCGTTTGCCGTAACCAAACAATAAAGATAAATCATTATATTTTTATACATAAATGTTTGTCGTAATTCCTTTAAACATAGTAGAACTACAACAAATGTTTATTGTAAACCACGGCGGTGTTTGTCTATTTTGCGGCATATCGACCCCTTTGAGAGTTGTTTAATTTCGTAAACGATTCATTAATTGCATTCTGTAAAGTTTATAAAGCAAAGAAAAGTATCCGTACACGTGACAAAAATGATACAAGAAAATCTGTAAAAAATTATCAAAATTATTATTTTTTCTGAGATTCATCGAAGATAAGCTCTTGCCAGCTGCTTAAATATCCCAAACGATTAGCTTGGAACAGACAGAAAAAAGTGTGTACGGGGAGTCATTGACGCCTTAACTTAACACCAGTTTGCTATAGACTTGGTGGTTGGTATCTGGTAGAAGAATCGTTTTGATTACTAGAACGGGGTAGATCATTTTTCTGAGATTCGTTGTTTTTGTTAATGTATTTTAAAACTTTGTCGATAGAAAATATTATTAAATACCAATATTTCGTTCCGATTATCTTATAGTACAAGATGTCCCTGTGACTCGTGACCCGTGACCCGTGACCCGTGACCCGTGACCTGTTGGCTCACAGCCACTACCACTATTCATTCTGCTTTGATGTCATTTGAAAATTCATAAACCGTATTATACCTGTTAAGACATTCTTCTGGCATAACTAAACATGTGTCTCTTTACTTCTATAGTATTATTAGTATTAGTAGTATTAGTCGTAGTAGTAGTAATAATAGTAGTAGTAGTATACCAAAAGTATTATTATTCTTAATTCTTCTTCTATAGAAGTAAAGCGACTTTTTATTTTACCACTTAATTCACATACGTGTTTCTAGTCTGTACAGCCACACGTATGTACATTAGATAACTATATTAAAAAAGAGCGTAACTCTTTCTCTAAATCTTCACGCAAACATTAAGAAATATCAGAGAGTGTTTGGATCGAGTAAATGAGGGACAGAGAAACATATAGATAGCTAAGTGAGATGGTTGACTTTTTCAGTTAATTACAATTAAGACAATTTTTTTTCAAACATAACTCAATCCCAGAACTAAGTTTTATTTTACCAGGTATTTCGTGTGATTAAAGTATATAGGAAAATTCTTAGCGAAACAAACGTTAATTGACTCACATTTAGTATAATATTAGATTATATTCTCAATAAGTTTGATTATTTAGTCAGTATAAACAAATCAACCTATTACTTCTGTAATATCATTTAAAAAGTTCTTAATTTGTGCTGAAGAAAATGATTTCCCTTCCGAATTTACTTTTCATGATATTATGGGGTCATTTATGTTCTTCGTACATCTGCAAGTATGGAAAAAAGAAAATAACTCTTATATGTATACAGTACTTTCTAAGATTTATAGGGACTAATTAGCAAAATAATTACATGTATACAGTATTTTCTAAGATTTATAGGGACTAATTAGCAAAATAATTATATGTATACAGTACTTTCTAAGCTTTATAGGGACTAATTAGCAAAATAATTACATGTATACAGTACTTTCTAAGATTTATAGGGACTAATTAGCAAAATAATTACATGTATACAGTACTTTCTAAGATTTATAGGGACTAATTAGCAAAATAATAATATGTACACAGTATTTTCTAAGATTTATAGGGACTAATTAGCAAAATAATTATATGTATACAGTACTTTCTAAGATTTATAGGGACTAATTAGCAAAATAATTATATGTATACAGTATTTTCTTAGATTTATAGGGACTAATTAGCAAAATAATTATATGTATACAGTATTTTCTAAGAGTTATAGGGACTAATTAGCAAAATAATTATATGTATACAGTATTTTCTAAGAGTTATAGGGACTAATTAGCAAAATAATTATACGTATACAGTACTTTCTAAGATTTATAGGGACTAATTAGCAAAATAATTATATGTATACAGTATTTTCTAAGATTTATAGGGACTAATTAGCAAAATAATTATATGTATACAGTATTTTCTAAGAGTTATAGGGACTAATTAGCAAAATAATTATATGTATACAGTATTTTCTAAGATTTATAGGGACTAATTAGCAAAATAATTATATGTATACAGTATTTTCTAAGAGTTATAGGGACTAATTAGCAAAATAATTACATGTATACAGTACTTTCTAAGAGTTATAGGGACTACCTAGCAAAATAATTAGATATTGCCAACTGTTTCCTTCTTAAAACTTTTCTCATTACTTTGTATTTAGTTTAATTTAGGTACCCACGGGCTCACTCTACTTATGAATCCTAGTTGCAGGGCTACCTGGCCTATTATGGGTATCGCCGTAGTTTATTGTTAAACGGAAACTTTAAAGTTTATTCAATTGATTTTCCGTTTCTGTCTCTTTAATGAAAACAAATAATCAGGTCTAGACATCATTGTTTCTCCGATGTAGTTGTAAATCAATCATTTCTTTTGATAGCTTTATGAAGCAGAATATTAGTATATTTCTTTTTCTTCTGGGTTTTGAAAATAATTTAATAGCTTAGAAACTGAGCGTTGCCCGGTAACAGTATCTTTAAACTTGATAGTTTATGACGATTTCTTCTTCTTCTTCTTCTTCTTCTTCTTCTTCTTCTTCTTCTTCTTCTTCTTCTTCTTCTTCTTCTTCTTCTTCTTCTTCTTCAGTTGTTTGATTTAGTTTGTCAGTTTTACAGCTTATCAACCCTTTTTAATTGACTAAGTGGATATCGACACGGACTGAAGACCAGAGGTGTTCCAAGTTCGAATCCAGTCGGTTCCACATTACCACTTTCACTTAGGGATGCTGGCAACCTTCTCGTTGTCCTTCCCGTAAGTATCCGATGTCTTTCCAGAAAGATTTCTAACTAGTAAAATATCGGGGAAACTAATGCCAACACAAGAATCATCTAATTCACACGAAAGAAGAAGAACCCTTTTTAATTAATGAATCACCACTGAGTCACTCGATCATAAGGGTTAATGAGATCTATAGATTGTTCGTTAAATGATGATGAATACTACGAGAGGATTTAACATAAGGAATCGAATGCCTAAAATCTGATGACTCATGAGCACTGTTTATGACAAGTGTTTATTGACACTAGATTTTAAGATAATGGTGTTGTAACCCCTAGAGAAGCAATCTTTTCGCAACGTGTTTCACAGATAAGGAGTTATTGGAAATAAACTTTCATAGGATTTCCGATTGATGTTAGGTATATGCATGAAGAAGGGAAAGTTATTTGCAGTAGTGGTAAGAAATATGTTTCCGTGCTGTGAGGAACCAGAGATTGATGCTCAGTCGAGCAACTTTCATGGAAATAACGGTAGAGTAGAGAAAGACTAGTAACATGTCTCTTTTGCATTATTTATGCCGAAAAACCGTTTGCAAATGATTCATTGAAGAGATTATTTTTTAACATGAGTTTCTATTTTATCTATAGCTGGAGAGGGTTATTCATACCTTTCCCAATGATATTACAATATAAGTGATGCAATTATTGATCCCATAGTATAAATCAGTAACCGTTACATCACTAAAATGATATTTTATAGCGAAACAAAACACACTTTCTTTTATATATAAGTATATATATATATCTCCAAGTGATGTTACCTCAAATAACAGAACTTAGCTGGATACTCCACCAGACTAGATGCATTCTTGGGTTGGAATCCAGTAAGACCAGGAGACTAGAAAAACGATATATTATAACATAGTTAACTGGTCATTTGGACAGAGGAAAATGAATGTTCTTCACTTTTGTACTAACTCAACGTTTGAGAAGTAAAGGAGAACTTTAATTTGACACTTGGATATATATGTCAGGGCCGGCGGGACAGTTATGAAAGTGGGCGGGGGGCTTCTCCTAAAAAGTGGGGGGGCGGTTAAACACATGCATATCAACTTAATTATTAATGACCGTAAAGTGGGGGGGGGGCAAATCAAAAAGTATGGGGGCTTCAGCCCCCCCCCCTGCCCCCGGTGTCGCCGTCCATGTATGTATCTCATACAGAGATCAAGTGTTAGCCCTAGAAAGGGGCCCCTTTATTTCTGAGAAGTTACTGAATTAAAATGAAATCAAAAGCATATATGATAAGGCAATATTTCGACAGCCTTCAACATGGAGAAAATACAAAAGTGATGACCAACAAAGCCACTGGCACCAGCAATGGTATCAAGGTCAGAAGTAGAAGCTGGAAGCCGTCAATAGCTTCAAGTACCTTGAGACGGTTGTGACGGATGATGGATGCAAGCCTAGGGTCATTGCAAGAATTGCGCAGACACCAGTAGCACTGACCGAACTGAGGCCCATATGGAATGCCAGAAACATCACACTCAGCTAAAAAAACAGATTGATGCGCTCCATGGTCATCTCAATATTTCTGTACGCGTGTGAGTCGTTGTTTCTAACTGCGGGCCAAGAGAGCAATATACAGGTAATGGAGATGAGATGCTTCCGAAAGATGCCCACCATCTCACACAAGGGCCACACTACAAATAGGGAAATGAAGAACAGACTCATACAAGCAGTCGGACCATATGAGGATCTACTGACCACTGTTAAAAGGAGGAAAAATTAAGTAATACGTGCATGTCACACGATCATCAGGTCTTGCAAAGACAATCCTGCAAGGAACCGGACAGGCAAGGAGGAAGAAGGTTCAGACAAATAAAGATGCGGGAGAAAAACATCCGAGAGTTGACAGGACTGGCGCTGAGTAACACGCACATGAAGGCGAAAAATCGAGAGGGCTGGAGAAAACTGATTATCAATCATTTTTGGTGCCATAGCAATCATCCAGACTATCGGACAGATGATGATGATGATAATATATGATAGTTCGTTGCATCTTTACAGATCTCATCACATGTATTTACTAAAAACACATTGTTATCTGCAGGGGTAGTCTTGCAAACTGAGTTTTTCAAAACACGGTAGATCGGAACAAAAGCATATCCTAAGAAAACCGCTAGATTTTAACTTTTCGTACCCTATATAAAAATACTAGCAGGGCTACACGGCGGTGCCCGCGACCACAAACAACAAAGTAGAAGTTAAATAGCGTGTGTAACATCTTTATATAAACACTTCAATCTCTCTCCCTCTCTCTAGCCATTTCTTTCTCTTTCTCTCTTTCCCTATCTCCCATTTTCCGTCTGTCTCTTTCTCCAACCTTCTCTTTCTCCTCCGCCCATCCCACTCCTCATTCGTGTTTTAATGTGTTGAAGAAAATAATGTAATTCATTTATCGGAGCAATCCCTTTGAACTGTAAGACTGTTATCTTACATTTATTTCTCCTGGACAACGTCGAGTAGAACAAAATACAATGATATTCTTGATACCGGGTAAATCTGTTCCCCCCACTCATTTTCACAATAATATAAAGAGAAATGATGTTGATAATGAAAATAGTCTAAAGAGATTTAAATGTAATACTGTAATTTACATTTATTGCTCACGGACAACTCCAAGTAGAACAAAAGTTATTGTTACGCCCCCAGAAAAGGTGCGGCTGAGATTGGCCAACCCTTGCCTCGTGACAGACTCATGTTCAGAAAACGTACGACTAGAGATGCAGCAACACTTACTTAACTACACACTCATGTTCAGAAGAGGTGCGGACAGATATTAAGCAATACTCGCCTCACTACAGACTCCTTTGTTCAGAAGAGGTGCGGCTGTGAATTGAACATTCTTTGCCTCACTATAGCACATGGTCCTTTCCCAATGGACATCCATTTAGTACCGGACAGGATATGCGTTGGTTAACTTTGATTGTACAGAACCAGGTCTTCCCAAATTGTCACCCATTTAATACTGGCCACGATATGCGTTGCTTAACTGTCATTGTACAGCACCTGGTCTTCCCAAATCGTGACCCATTTAGTACTGGCTTAACTTCTCTCTTCGAATGATAATAATGGCAATAGAACGTTTCTCCCAGACAACGCCGAGTACTAGTTTCTAAATATATAAAATCAAGGAGGCCTCCAGAGCTCTACTAAAATCACGCTTTCTGATTCCCCTCTTTCTTTATGAAAACAATAGCCGGAAGAGAAACCTAATAAAAATAAACAACAATAATGTGACAATGGCGTAAAAATATTATCAAAACCTATCACTATGACGTCATGTACCAATCACTATGACGTCATGTGTGCAAGATAACATTAAAAATTGTGATAACATTAAACGAAAATATGGCAATTTCACCCCCCTCCCAAAATGAATATTTTTTGTAATTTTTCGTATTTTTTTCCCGGTGTTATGACGGTTAAAATAATACATACTTTGTGGGTGTTTGTTGTGTAGTTTTCAACTTTTAGCGAGACATATATACATAGATACTTTATATATTGTGATGAGATGAGATTACGAATATACATAATATTCCGTTTTTTATACACATTTTTTATTTTAATGTTATTTACATTTTTATTTGTCACTTTAATGTTATTTGTATTTAATTTATAATTAAAATATAAAAATCAAACAAACAAGGGACATAATTCATGAACGGTTTATTTTTTTAATTTACAAATGATCTGCACAAAGCTAATGAAGTATACCATTCTTTGTACGAAGATAGAGTTGCGATTTGTACATATCATTAATAAATTAATGTTTACCGTTAAAAATTGGGCTATTCTAAAATGTTTTCAGTTTCTAGCCAGTTTTCATGTGTTTCGGCTGTGTAACTGGTAGATACTTATTGAGATTGGTTGACTCCAGAAACGTCTCTTTTTTCGCTATACGCCATCTGAAATTACGAGTGTGTGGACGGCAAAAGATACCTCCAGAAAAAACTGCGAGCCACTAGATCCAAATTTTACTAGCTAGATTCCAAACGAAATCTCCATATAGCAAGAAAACGCTAAATTTGTAACGCTGCAATTGCCATTTACATAATTCATTCCTTTTTAAACTTCTAATAAATTCATATTTACAAATATACACTTATATCGAATTTACATATGTATTTACAATATTTTCCGATAAGGTTATAATAATAAAAATTATTCATACAATTAATTAAAGACATTTCATTCAGAAACCAGCTTGCTTTTAAACCATACTTTGAATGGCAAGTACTGTTAAAATTGCGAAGTGATCTTTCCGGAAGTGACGTCATTTTGAGAGGATTTTTTCACATTATAATTCTTTATTTTTATGAGATAGACATCTTTAGTGCACGTTGTTGTTCAGTAAACTGACTGACAAGCGTTCTCTTAAACAAGCTGGTTCTCGGTCAAAATGAAGACGCAACACTTATGTTGTACTAAGATTCCTGCCGCCTGTGTACAGATTTGTATCTGGGCTTCCAACAAGTTATATCTGCACACTTCGCCACTCTTCCATCGCCATAGGGCTTTTAGTACGATGATTATCATCCGGTGCCATACCAAGAAAAGATGAGCGCTAGTCATGTTGGTCGCAGGTTTTACATCAGGGCTTCTTTCTTCTAGATTGTTTACCATAGTCCTAACAATCAAACATAGTCATCAAAGATTAACGAGCTGCCAGTCCGAAGCAAACTGGTTTATAGGCGCCAATAATCTACCATTCTATCTTTTCTGTCTGTTCCAAAAATGTCCGCTATGAGAAGACCTTGGGCTGGGTTTACTTCAAGGGCTCTTTGATACGCTTATCGTTTGGTATATTAAGACAGCCGATGACTGCTTATCATTAAAGACAATCTGGATAATAACATGTTCTGAACAACATCTGAAGAACATCGATTGCCCCACGCTCAATAGGATCTGTTTTAAATGCGTAACGGCCACCAAGAGGGTCGTAACGACAGAGCTGATGCTTTTTTAAAATTTACTCATCAATCAGCACTTATCAATGCTAAAAGCTAATGTAGAATAAGGGTTCGTGGGATCGATAGATTATCAGTTGAATGGGATAAATAAGATTTGATGACCTGTGAGGACGATTTATGACAAGCATCTATTGACATTGGATTTTTTTTCAATAAAAATCGCTCCAGACAAGGCATGAAGCCACTTGATGTAAGGAGCTAAAAAAATACTACTTCAAGGTAAAAAAGTAGCCCACGATAAGTGTTATATGGATAGATTCTTACCCAGAAAACAGCAATTCTTCCTCCTTTGTCAGAAAATTCGCTCATGAAATGTGAGGACTAAAGGACAACATAAGTAAAACGATAGTTACGAGGCTTCCGAAAGTAAATCCAAGGTCCACTTTCTACTCTGAAGATGACCATGTTGTATCTCTAAGGGAAACAATATTGCGACGACGTGTTCCGCAGATAGGACGTTCTTGGAAAAACTCTGTTCATAGAAATTCCAAGATTAATCTTCCTAGCATTGTATAGAATCGTGAGAGAGAAAAGTGGGGAGTGCATTAGACACGTGGGAGATTACTTTGAAGTGGGAGCCACACAATTTGTTGTTTGGAAATGAAATAAATGGTTTGTGTCGCTAGTCCCGTTACTTTTTAGACACGTATCTCGTATATAAATTACTTATTAATCGCTATTATTACTTGTTAACATTGAACTCGCACTCTCTGTAGCTGTTTGGTCACCTTTGCCTCATTATATCCTCTCCCTGTATGTCCTCCCCTCTCTCCCCTTTTCATTTTCTTTATATCCCTCTATTTCGACGCAACACAATCTTCCATATTTTCTCTTTTCTCATTTATTTCCAAGCAGATCAAGTGTCTTTGTTTTGTGTTTTTAAATTTGCCACCTTTGGCTTTCGGACATTTCTCGTGTTTTTTTTTCTCCCTGGTAGTTGGTCCTCAATTAAACGATAGACGGTTTCTCCCAGACCCCCCCCCCCCCCCACACCCAACCACCGGGGTTTCTCCTTTCATTTCATTTAATCAATTCCATGTCTCCAAGAAGAATGGTAACCAGATAATTACCAAAACAATTTTCTCAGAAGATTAAGATAAATAAATAAGAAATAAAAAAAAAACATAAAAAATGAAAAAAAAGACAAATAAAAACAATCTGGAAAACAATAGCACTCGAACCCAAAACAGAAAAAAAGAAAACTCCACAGAAACAGCCGGGGAATTGTCCAACTGGAAAAAGCTGACTTTGTCGGCAAACAGTTTTCCATGCAACTTTGCATAAAGGATCTGACATCCCAACACTGACCCATCTCTTCTAACCATATATACCCACGCTGCAAAGGGGGGGGGGGGGCATTTCATGCTTTGTGATAACGAAAGCACTCGGCCGAGTAGAGACGAGAGGAAAAGGATAAAAAAGTGATATTGATTGAGTATTGATCTGTAGAAAATAAAAAGGAAGTGTCAGATAACTTGACAGTTTATTCATAAATTCAACTTGAGAAGGCCCGGTGCGGCTGTACATGTTTTTAATTCATTTTTCCTTTGTCCTCTCCAATAATAGCCCTAGAAAAAAAGATGAGTGTCCGTAATTTCAACAAAATGTCCGTGTCCGAAGACCGTCAGAAAATCTGTGTAGGAACATGTACGTGTGTGTTGAATATTACATGACATGATTTAATTGCTCTCCGCTACAAAAAAATGTGGCACAAGGCCGGAAGGTGGTCAAAACCAGCATTCCCCCCCCCCCCCCCCGAGGGAGCACCCTGGTCGCGTGCAAAAATTAGCCGAGAACGACAAAGAGCCCTCAGGCGATCGGCAATAAAGCAAACCTCGTCCCGAAGAAGGAGATAATGTCTGGGAAGGTGCATCTCCTAGGACCGAATTGTTATTTTCATTGTAATTACTCGACTGAGATCCAATCTCTGTCCCCCTGTAAAACATTCACAGCAAAAACTCGTCTCCCTACAACCACTTTAAATAATTTTCCTCTCTTTCTCTAAAACTAAACAGAACTTCAAAGTTTCTTTCAAGAAAATTCCCATCTGTAGCATACATTACAACGGGACTGCTTTCCAACTGACTACAACACGGTCGTTTTCAAGTCTAATGTTAACAAATTCTTGTCTCGCCGCCCGCCTAAATAATCAAATTCTGATCATTTTACTCGTCGTTTTCAATCCTCTCATGTTGTTATTCATCGCCAACTGACAATCTCATTAACCTTCATCCTCGAGTCGCTTTTGGACTTTGATAAGCGGGGACACATTAGTAAAATAAATATATAAAGAAAAAAAAACAGGCGGTGTGGTTGTGGTGGTGGTAGTGCCGCTGCTGCTGCTGCTGCTGCTGCTGCTGCTGCTGCTGATGATGATGATGATAGACTGATACTCTACAAACCACAGCACTTATGAAAACATCCGAAATATTAAGAAAATTCCTTGAGAGCGGAAACCAATCCACATAGCCAGGTGTCACCGACCACCTATAAATATAGATAGAAAGTACTCAGACAAACCCAAGGGAACTGAAACTGTCAGGGTAGATATACAAGAGAAATCCCATAACCTGACAAGACCACACACAAGAAACGCGGTGGTACCTACAACTGTTTGCACCACACCAAAAATTATCGTGGGGCGGGGGTCTATGAGAATGGAAAGATCGAGGAGAGAGGCAGAGAGCATCATCCAGACATGCACTAGGAGGACAGGGAGAAAACCAACGACCGTATTCAACGAGTATTCAATTGTAAACGGCCCCTCCAAGAACACAAGATGATTAGCAACAATGATCGAAAGAAGTATAGAACGCTGGGAATTTGGGAAAGCTTGTTGTCACTCGGATTCAAGAAAACGATATCGGTTTTGTTTGTTACAGTGAGCGATCACTGATAATATGACAAATGTGAATCTCCTAGTGAGTAAGAATGAATAACAAAGTTATATATATATATATATATATATATATATATATATATATATATATATATATATATATATATATATATATATATATATATATATATATAATGAACGTTCCTCTCAGTAGTAGAACACTTTGGCGATGGATGTTTACATTGGATTAATCTCTCGGGTTGTTGATAACGGCCGTGTGGGCTAAGACGGTGGAATCTGAGTTTGAAACATGACTCGTGTTTCGGGGGTCGAGTATGAATCATCTTCACTGCACTGACGATTCCTGTAAGGATGAAACGTATACTTATATAGAAAAAATATTTGCAATTATTTGTCGTGCCAAAATTCAGGATGGGCTCGGTAGTGAGTAGTATTAAAACATCCGTTATCGTGGCTTAAATGCGTGTTCTTTTCAGTAGTAGAACACTTTGACGATGGCTACATTTAAATAAGTTAATCTCTCGCTGATTTAACGGGTTGTTGACAACATGTGGGCTAAGACGTTGGAATTTGATTTTGAAACATGATTCGTGTTCCGGAGTTCGAGTCTGGCGACTGGTATGAATAATCTTCAATACACTGACGATCCCTGTGAGGATGAAACGTATACGTACGTAGATAAAAACAAATATTTATAATTATATATAAATATTTATAATTATATATAAATATATATATATATATATATATATATATATATATATATATATATATATATATAAACAAAACCTACCCGCCTCCCGGGCAGCAATTAATTGGGAGGAGGGGGGGGGGGCGTTAATTTTAAAAAAATGTTTTTTACTGAGATAATTCCATAATTTGAATAAACTTTGGTAAATTTGTAGATTAACATCCTCAGCTAAATTACCCCCCCCCCCAATGAAATTAACTTCTTTTTAGGGTCATTCTAGATTGTTAGTTAGGGCAGTTAATATATTTTTAACACTAAGTTTGATTGGCAAGATCTGAAAACCACACGCAACGGCCACAATAAGGTACCCTTTCCTAGAAAAAATATACCGCACAGAATTCATCTTCAATGACAAAAAATATGGTAAACTGCCATAAGACCCTATAGAGGATTATTTTACGTTAAATTTATATGCTAAATTGATCCCCCATTTTAAATTCTAAAATCTTTTTTGCTGTTTCTCTTTCGGCCTGGTTTTTCAGGGTACTCACACGTAATCGCCTGAAACAGTAGAATCTCATTTTATCGGGGGTGTGATGGGGTGGTGTGAGGGTGTTAATCAACAATAATATTCAAACTTTTAATATTTTTTATTTATGCCATGAAAATAAGATATTTAATTAGTTTGATTATTTTAAAGTTATTTATTTAATTTTCACCGGAAAGGTAAACACAACTAAAATCAGTTGCTTAAAATTAAAATAAAAATGGGACGTATAGTAAGAAAAGTACGAGATTTAAAAAAATAAATATGGATAAATTTGTATATAAACATCCTTCTTTAATACCACACAACCCCGAAAAAATGACATTCTGCTTTTTAGGGAATTACGTGTTAACACCATGGAAAACAGAAAGAAAGAAAAACAAATAATTTAGAATTTAGAGTGAGGGATCAGTTGTATATATATATTGAACATATGTTTAGGGAACTTAACAAATTTTTTTTACCACTAACTCTAAGTCCGAGTAGCAGAGTCATAAAACCACACGTAATCTCCTAAAAAAGTAGCGACTTCCTCTTTAAATAATGCAACGGATTTAACTCCCATAATTTAAAGAATTTAGTTGACTGCCCTAAAACTGGCCCGAAAAATTGAATTTATATACGAAAATTTTCCCTACTTTAAATTATAAAATAATTGTTTTTGTTTCTTTTCTTCTTTCTATCAAGTAAAAAAAGGGAGAATTTTTTTTTGGTGGAGGTGGGGGATTTAGCGGAGGATGTTAACCTACAATCATACCAAAATATGAATTTCTATTTTTTTCGTAATCTGGACAGATCACAGTGCTTCTAAACTTTTGTTTTTATTTGTCAATAAGAAAATGGCTTGTAAACAGTAAAAAAATAAGTTTGTTTTTAAATTTATAAATTAGGCATTAACTTAATTAATAAAAAAGTTGTTTTTTGTTTTTCACGGAAACTGTAAAAAAAAACTGCAAACAGAGTGCGAGAGAAAGGGACAGACATAGAGAGAAAGAGAGAAAAAGAGAAAGAGAGAAAGAAAGAAAGATAGAGAGAAAGAGAATCACACTCTCCCTTCCACTCCCCCTTTCTCATTTCGCTTCTGCCTCGCTTGTAGCAAGCCACAACCTTCGATAAGGTCGTCGACGAGCGAATGAAAGTGTTCTAGTTATTTTTCCGATTTATTTATTGAATAACTTAAATTAATTACTGTTGATATAGACGAAACTATTGCATATAGATAGCAAACATAAGCCAATGAAATTCTAAATTAATAATCCTAAACATTAATGAATTATGAATGGTTTTAAAATAGTTATGCTAATTAGGCAGTCAAAAGATTATTTCTTAATCTTTTATCTCCACTATATATACAGATTATCAATATTTGTGTTCTATTATTGATTTAAATAACAGTAACCAGTTTTGATTATAATATAAGAGTGATAAATGAAAAGAACCTTCGCATTTATTAATTCATATATATATATATATATATATATATATATATATATATATATATATAATTATATAATAGCTTTATTTATACAAACATATCAAAGCTCCACATCCATTGGAAGCCTTAATGTTTGCATAAATAAAACTATTATAAATAAACAGCTCTATTTACTATTGAGCACTATTAAATAAATACAGTAGAGATTCTCCGGCTTTTTAACCCTGTGGATACAAACTTAACCTGAACTAGTATATATATATATATATATATATATATATATATATATATATATATATATATATATATATATATATATGATTATTTTTATTTACACAGACATGTACAAAATCTGCGACACTGGCATGTCGATGTTATCGATCAACAGTTATTATAAACTGAGATCTCATCAGACAGAGTTAGAATCCGATCTTAACCTCAGATCATATTTGGAGAGAACTGTTATAATAACTGTTGATCGATAACATTGACATGCCAGTGTCGCAGATTTTGTACATGTCTGTGTAAATAAAAATAATTATATATGAAGCTCTATTTGATATTGAGCAGTTTTTATAAACCCGGTTGAAATTCTTTGGATTACTACCCTGTGGATGTTTTACCTGGATTATTCCCATTATATATATATATAATATATATATATATATATATATATATATATATATATATTTATATATATATATATATATATATATATATATATATATATATATATATATATTATAGATCCTCGGTAAACACAAATTTACGGCCTATTCATTTACATACGGTCAAAGATTTCAATATAAACAACAGTTTCGTGTACGATCGTTT
>OY744539.1:68877141-68892141 GCA_963556195.1 Sepiola atlantica | reverse complement strand
GTTTGTTGATGGAACAAGCAATGTGGCGCTGGGCTGTAAACAAACAAACAAACAAACAAACAAACAAACAAACAAACAAACATAGTGACATGCCGACAGACTTGATCGAAAACATAACCTCCTTGGCGGAAGTAAAAAGTAAAGAAGATAGAATAGAGCAATGAATGTTAACCAATCAATAATTATAAATCTATTCACTTGTTAATCTCATAAGTATTTTTATTCTATTCATAACTGGGCTTGTGTATATTACAGTTTATCAACGTCTATGCTTGACTTACCCACCAAGTTTCATTCATGAATGTCCAACAGTCTTTGTCTTATTGCTCTTCAATAATAAGCACACCTGGATACGGCGTGTAAAATTGTCAATAACTCTTGACACACTCCTCTCTTAGCAATGCCCTGATTCTGACTTTGATGGCTCTCTTCACTTCCGGAATAGCCCGAGGATGGTTTTCATATATTTTATCAGAGGGTTAAGGTCCGGTGAGTGTGAAGCTCATTCAAGATCACATCTCCTACTTAAGAGGCGATCACTAAAGTGTCCCCGTATGTCACTGAACAGCGAAGAACATATTTCTTCTTTTTCTTGTTCCTTCTTTAAACCATTTATCCTTTTTGCTTTTCTTTATTTTCTCTTCCATTTCTTCTTTTCTTCTTTCTTCCCTTCTTTTCTTTCTTCAATCCACTTACTTTTAAATAGAACTCGCTTTCTACCTAGCGTTCAATTCCTGTGTGTTTGTTCTTTTAATATATTTAATTGTTTTCTTTTTCATTCTTCACCTTTTTTCCTTTACACATTCTTTCGTCTATTCACTCTTTTCTCTACATGCTTTCGTAATTATCGGAAAATGCTTACACAGAAAAGATCTATATTTTATCTAAAGGGAAACGCAAACTTCTATTCTTTTCATTGAATTATATATTTTTTATGATACGCCTTTCGGACATCTGGTGATACCAGATCAGGCTGCCCTGTGGCTCCCTGAGACGAAATTCACCTACATTGACGTTTTTTTTTTGTTTTTTTTGTTTGTAAAACTTAATTATGTTCTACAAAACCAAAACCAAAAACAACAGCCCCTCTCCCTTTCTCCCTCCCTTTTTTTATTTTTATTTTTCCAACCCTACTCCCGGTCCTGGATATGACCTTAAACTACATCCGATGGTGAGATCCGGCTTACGGACTTTGGGGAATGTGGAGCCTCCTCTTAATTACCATTGCTCCCAGGTCCACCCTGACCCGGAGTGGTAGTACCTGTTAGGGTCCCAACTATGGGTTAAATAGAAACAGATATTAAAAGGGGAAGGAAACAAGAAAGAGAAGAAAACAAGACCAGATTCGGCATTAAATAACCCAAAAAGGGTTGATATGCCGTAAAACAAAACTACCAAACCAAACCAAGCCTTTCGGACTGTGGAATTCCAACCAAAAATCAAGTGCATACACGAATATACGCTAAATCCTAACCGCCATACAGATTGTAATAGGTTATTTCGAAATTAATACTTTGTTTATACCATTGTGGTAAACTGCTACTATTTAATATCCCATGCATTTTGGATATCTAGTATCAGATACTTTTTCTCATATTTATTCACTGCGGATTAAACTAGAAGATACTGCTGTTATCTAACTGTTACACCGGCCGTTCTTACACAGGAGAAACTACACCGGTTGTCACTATAAATAGTGCGAGTCACCAGAGACACAGAGAAGACAAAGCACAGTCTTGTAACTGTCTAGCCAAGTGCTAGTCACTTTCTTACTTTGTTAATACACTTGTTAAACCAACCCTCGACTTGACTTCCTTTATTTATTATTTACTGTTGGACAACTTCACAACACTAATTGTGCCAAAAAAAATGAAAGAATTTAAAAAAATAGTTTTGACTGTAATTCAATTTCCAACCGAATTTCGTGCAACCCACTTTCTCTCTGCCTTTCTCTCTCCAATCCAAATCGCTTCTGCTCCTTCCCAGCTGTCCTCTTCATTTATATCACCTGATATCCACATATGCAAATCAGACCACCATAAACACTTGCACCTATGAAGAGAAGCCCTTTTTAAATCTGCATACACGACATGCGAAGCACCTCATTCTTTTTCCTGATGGTGAGTGTTCCTCTTTATTGTCACAACTGCCAATTCTACCGCAAACAAGTAGACTTTTTCTACCGGGGTGGAACACTTCCCACATCTGCTTATAACCTATATCTTTATAAAACCACCATTCGACCGTGCATGGAGTATTGTGGCCTAATATGGACTGGTGCACAAACCACTGACCCCTCTCTCATGGACAAGGTGCAAAAAAACAAATATGACCTAATAGGTATGCCACTATCTGCCAAGCCAAAACAGTGTTGCACACCTGTTGTTGTTTTACAAGTACTTCCACGGAATGTGCTCCCATGGAGTTACTGCACGTATCCTTTCGCAGCGTAGATACTCCTGACCCACCCGACTAGCAGAAAAAATATTACCCCATTTGTAAACGTAGGGGTTTCACATGTTGGCCGGTGATAATTCAAGAAGGGGACATTTTGTATTCAGCACTGCCCTCTTCCGGAAGACATGCGCACGGAGTAACTGTCGTGCCTCTACACCGCCTGCTTGCCGAGAAGCGGTCTTTTCGAATCAGTCAACATGGGAGTCGAACGTTTGTTCCACTTGTGATAGACGTTCGCTCTGGGGCAAGTAGCTTGGCAAAAATAGAGGTAAGCAATGCATAGTTCTCTAACCCTATTTGAAGTTTTACTCTTTTATAATTTGCTTTGTTTTGCCTTAGAACATGTTTGTAAGACTTGTTTATTTTCATGTATTTCCAGTTTTAGGGTGAAAAGATGTTATGGTTTCAGCGTTGGCCACGTGCGCGCAAATAAATACATATTCATCAGTGTAATTTGTGTTCGAGATCTTCGCTCTAGTTTGCTTGCTGTTACACCATTCATTAGAGGCAGGGAAATCTTTTATTTTATTTTCTTCTGACACCTTCTCTCTCGAATTCACTACCTGCTCCCTGTTTCCCCGACTTCACAAAATTGCAGACATTAAAAATGTAATGTGAACAAACATCTTGCTGCTCAGCTCCCCACTCAGGTTGCCTCCTATAAATATGTTCTCTTGCGCTTCAGTTGAAATTGTATGGGGTGAACTAAAGTGAAATAAAAAGAAGGGCATCATCAAGATAACTCTGTATAATCATTTAGTGATTTAATTATGTCAAAGCCATAGCCTCGTTGCTAGGTGGCGTCGAGATTTTATCCGACTGAGTACTGTTGTCGCTTGCTACTCTTTTTTTGTCGTCATATCCGGCTAAATATATAAACTTCCTTTTCCCACGATTCTAGCTTATTACAGGCAGTTTCCAACATTTGAACTCCGCCGACATTTTCCTTCTACAGCACATCCAGCCTAATTGCTAATATGTACTAGCTAATATATATCTACCAGCGAACGTACCCACCTTAATATTAAATAACAATCTCATCGTCTGAATACCGATCTGATATTATAACAGCTATATATATATATATATATATATATATATATATATATATATATATATATATATATATATATTACGTATCTTTTCCGATAGGAGACACACATAAGATAGACACACTGTCGCAGTTGATTCTGTTCATCATCATCCACCCTTCTGTTTGTTTATATAAACTTTTGTCATTTTGTATAAATGACTGTCAACTTACGGATTTTTTGGTTTTATGGAAGTCGCTCCAGATAAGGCATGATTAACGCTAAGTTTGGGCGTTATTCATCATTCGTTATTGATCTTAATCTTGAAGTAGGAAGAAAAACAGTCAACAGGAAGAAAGTTCCACAAGCCTGCAGTTCTTAGACAGAGGCTACTGGAATAGAAGGAAGATGTAGTTTAACGAATTATTTGAACAGCCAATTTATGAAGACCACTAGACCAATTTATCTACATTTTGATTAAAAGTATTCTGGTCAACGAATAGAGAAGGATTCTCGTCTTTATTTGATCTATAAGGTATTCATGTATTTATTCTTTTTGGGTGTTTTATTTCATTTTTGTATTTTCTGTCTATGATGTATAGACATTAACGCCTACTCTTTATTCTTGAATATATTTGCTTTTTCACAGATCCCCCCTGTCTTCGTCTCTCCCATATTCTTTCAAGCAACAAACGCTATCTTTACACACAACGATACTTTAATATACTAGCACTTATCATTATTATATTAATTATTATTACTTTAATATACTCTTACTAGTCCATCTTTCTTTCTTTCTAATCCGATCGTTTTTATTCTTGTTCTGTACCCTCCTATTTCTTCTTCTTCTTCTTCTTCTTATTGTACCCCCTTCATCTACTACTACTACTACTACTACTACTACTACTACTACTACTTGTTTTTCTTGTTGTTCTCCTTTTTGTCATATTTCTTTTCTTCTTCTTCTTCTTCTTCTTCTTCTTCTTCTTCTTTTTCTTCTTCTTTTTCTTCTTCTTGTACCCCATTTCATCTTCTACTACTACTACTACTGCTGCTGCTACTACTACTACTACTACTACTAGTTTTTCTTGTTGTTCTCCTCTTTGTCATATTCCTTTTCCTTCTTCTTTTTCTTTTTCATTTTCTTCTTCATTTTCTTCTTCTTCATTCTACTACTACGACTACTACTACTTGGTTTTCTTATTCTTCTTGTTATATTTCTTTTTCTTCTTCTTCATTTTCTTCTTCATTTTCTACTTCTTTTTCTTCTTCTTCTTCTACTATTGCTACTACTACTACTACTGCTACTAATACTACTACTACTGTAATGATAGAGTTGAACCCTTTCTTTCATATTATATTTGCTTTCTGACTGAATAATTTTTTGTTCCCTCTATACGCAACAGCCTTACACACAATAATTTAATAATACATCTGTGTTCTTTATAGTTCATTCTTTCTTCTTTCTTCTTTCTCCTTTCTTTCTTTTTTTCTTTACTCTCCTCATTTCTTTTTCTTCTTCCCTCTTTCCTTTATCCCCCTCTTCAAATCGACATCTCTCTTATTATCTCCCCTTGATGCACGCTCAACTGCGTTCTTGTTATTCTACAAATTTAATATCTTTGCTTTTCCCCTCATTAACGCCCCAATGGACTCTTCATATTTCTTTCGTCTACTTCTGCCAGCCGGCCCTGCCGTAACTGTCAATAACATTGAAGTTTCAAAAAGAGCCAGAGAAAACATCGGAAAACACAGCCACCAAAAAAAAAAACAACCCAAAAACAGACAACAAACAAACCAAACAAAAACAATAGAATTAATTTCTTAATCCCGCACATGCGCAGTCGATATGAGAAATCGTTAAAATGATAATCAACAGAGAGAAGCGCCCATTAAAGGTGATTTATAGGCGTCGGCTTCCGATAAAAAATTATAATGAAAATAAATTTAGTGAATTATGGTCGTTGAAGCCGTTTATCATGACAATGCGAACAAAATTGATTTTTCCAGACATTTTTACCTTTCATTGTCTAAAATCGTGGAGCTGATTTGGGGTTAAAATATTTCAAATTCATTCTAGGCAACAATTATCAGATACTCTTTCTGAATAGTTAGGAAAACATTCCTAATTTTAGTGGTTTTACGACATTTTATGCGTGAGATAAAAGTTAGTCTAGATTGTGATGAAACTGAAATATTGCTTGCTTTTGTTCGAAATCAATTGATTTCAATCAATCGCTGTGGAGACGAGTGGAGTGATTGGCTCTGCCACATGCGACTCCATCGGCAGCCCTGGCCTATTTCTGACGCGCAATACCGGAGACAATCGCGAATTGTCCCAGCTTTACAAGCGCCTCTCTATCGCCATTATTCATAGAAACGCCTCGAGTCTGCTCTCGGCCTGCCAAGTCAGCCGGACATTCGAAGAAAACTATGAACTGTGATGCAAATATATATAAGGAATCAGGATTTCTCGGTATTGAACTAAACAATGTCCAAGTGACGAATAAGAGATTTATTATTTATTTATTGAATTATTAATCTTATAGTTTTATTTTTCACCGAATTGAATTGTTTCTTATTTTGTCTTAAAAAGTGTTGGTGATTTGATTTTATCGAATAAAATAAATATTTATCTATTAAAAAAATTGATATATGTGATATTTTTCTTCAAAAACTATAATTTTTTCAGTAAATCTTTCAAATCCGTGATGGTAAAATATATTTTGATATTTCGGGACAAAATTCCCCCTTATCAAAAGACAAAAATAAACTTCTTTCTGTTTAGAGAAAAGAAACATTTTAGATGTGTAGTGTAAATATAAGAGGTTCAATTGTAGTATAGGGACTCTTGGAATATCTCACCCATTTCGTTTAGTTTTCGCTCAAATTGGACATGATGATTGTTCTTATAATGTATTTCACCTGAAATGGATTTTACTTTGTTTTTTTAACGTCAATAAATCTAAATTTTTATACCCTCCAAAAATGATTAATAAAAACAGGATTGTTTCTACCAAAAATATTTAAGAGTTTCTTCCGACTACCTGTAGTGAGAAAATAAATATGGAAAATAAATCGAAATTTTTTTTAAACGTAAACAAAGGCGTGAAGAGTACAATGAACCGACTCAGAACGAACGTGAGTCTTGCAAGCAATACTGGAAAAACGGTAACATTCCAACTTCTATCTCGATTACAGAATAATTATAATCTAATATTGAATAGATGATTTTAACATTTAATCGTCATTTTTGTTTTTTGTATCTCTTTATATACAATTCTTTGTGAATTATCAAATACTAGTTGACTTTGCTGGCTCGCTATCGCTTCGCAAATTTCGCTAATTGAAATAATTTAATTAAAAATCACAAACATTTTATTCATAATTTTGGTGTAAACACGAAACAATTTTTTTTTCATTTATCTATATAAACACATGAACATTAACATTTTGGTAATTTAAATACAGATTTATTTACCCTTTACATTTGACTTGAAAGAAAGAAAAACAATTTGTCCTTTCACTTACAATTTATAAATAGATCGCAACCTTGATTTTGAAAATCAAGTCGGTTCCTCTAAAGAAAAAAAAACATTTGAACACAAATATTTGTCCAGAAATCGTCATCAGCATAGTATTCGGTTTAACGTCCGTTTTACATGCTGGCATGTGTTCGAAATAAAACAATATTGCGAAACGGAACTATTTGTTATATGAAAATCAAAACAATCATTGAATTAAAAATCAATAATAAATAATTGTTAATTAATAAAATGTCCTTTTTCAAAACCAATATGCAAATTAGCTAACCTTGCGATTGATGTCGCATATGCATAAGTCAGTGCCGCTAATGATGCAGGATTAAACAGAGCTGAAAGGGAAAAGATTACGAAATACCAAGGTCTTATGTACGACATGAAAAGAAACCGGGATCTTACGAAAATCTCCATCATCCCAGTAATTATAGGAGCAACAGGACTAATGAAAAAGAATTTCAAAAGCTATATGGCGAGTATACCCGGTGAACCGAGTGCAAGAGAAATACAAACAATTGCACTTAAAGGGACGGGTAGAATCTTAAAACGATCTCTAGACTGGAGTGTCTGAAATAGCCGGTGAATGTCTGGCATCCGGTAGGATGCCCCATCTCCAGCAAAAACAGAAAGATAAGAAAAATAAAAAAATATATAAAAAAGACGGTGCGTCCATTGTGTCAAGTTGAATTAGCTTGAAATCGAGCGTTTTTACTTTACTGTGAGTGGCGAAAAATGGGCTTAACTTTCGCATTTATTCATTATGCACTATAATGTTTTTCTATCACGTTCAAATCATATGTTGAGTTAAAGTTTTATTTTTCTCCTTTGCACCTAACTTAGCCAACGGCAAATGTTGTATGCACCAACTGTTTCTGACCAAAGGAGGACATACACCTATTATACTCAGATGTCAAAACAAACACTTCAGCACTCCCTGGTAGTTGACAGTGTTTATATAAACATTGGGATTTCACTTGCTAACGGTGCCCGCCTAAATGGCTTAATGCTTAGAATCACCGACTGTTAACTTAGGTTCGATCCCAACTTGAAGCAGTTGTCTATCTAAGATCTAAGCACACTAAAATCTGTGATACAGCGAAGCAGTCTGTGGATATATATATATATATATATATATATATATATATATATATATATATATATATATATATATATATAACTTCTTTGTAATATAGTAGGAAAAATCCCAGCAGAGTGCTCGATTAATTAAGAATTGAAGTTAAAAATTAAGAGCATAATATTTATTTATTTTGTTACAGAAAAGTTAGTACAACATTCGAATGTTGTACTAACTTTTCTGTACCAAAATAAATAAATATATATATATATATATATATATATACTAAATTTAATCTGGGATACAATATAATTACTTCCGCAATTATGCAAGCCACAGACCGGTAGCTCAAGACTCGAGTCTCGGCCCCCTTGAATCTCATTAGTAGGACACATGTACTTGAACCAGTCTAAACATGAATTATTGGATTTACATTTCGGGAACAACTTAAAAGGATTTAGGACACAAAGTTGGATTAAAAGTGAGTTGTTTTTTAATAATTCGCGTTACAAAATCAAACTGCGATTCAACTAACTCAACTTGGAAAGGGTCATAAGCATAGAAAATGGGTGCTTCATGAATTGTCTGCAGCTCTAAACTCGCGATCTATAGTTGGCTTCAAACAATTTATGAGGTACCCATTTTTCAAGCTTGAGGACTTTTCCAAATTGTTGAAAATGAAGATGGACAGTTTTATCGTTTAAGGGAAGTTTTATTGAACATTCTTTAGTTCGTGCTACAGTATTTTCTTTAAATGATGCCAGAAAGGGCTTTTCATCAAAATCAACTGGGAGCCCCGAGGGTCTTCATCTTCAAGGGCAAAAATCCCATTTCTGAATTTTGTAAACTATTTCTCACGCAGTTTTTTATTTGAGCATTTTTCGCCATAAACTGAATGTATCAAGTCACTTCGGCTGCAGAGTTCCCCTTTTGAAACCGATAAAGCATTACATTTCTCAAATGCTCATCGGATACTATAATGTTTTCAGGTTTTCACGGGTGTTATTTTAATTAATTATTCCTTATTATTATAATTGTCGGATTTTTTGAGTTGGTCATTGACAGCAATTAATCTGATAAATTAATATTTTATATTGGCTAGCCTATTTTTATCTCTTTTTTCCTTGGGCCGTATTTTAGTTCTTTAATTAAAATGTATTTCGCTTCAGCTCTTTCACGTAATAGTTATTCTCGCTTAGAAAGTTATTATCATGGTTGCTCCACTGCTTAAGTTCTTAATAGCAATAAACTTATGACAATAAACTTTTCTGCAATTTTCTATCGATAATAGCTTTACTATAAACAATTACATCTGTTTATAATGCATATTGAACGATTGATTTATTAAACCTAGCAGAATACTAGGTACAAAAATCTCTTTATTAGATTGGCTTATACTGTGGGCAACATACAATTACATAAGCGGGTTTATGTATCATCTACAGGAGGCAGAAATAATATGTTTCTGCCTCGATCTGCGAGATAATAGCCGTTACACAAACCCGAAGTCGGCATGGCAACACGATCGGTGAGCGATCGTGTAAACTTTTCTGCATTTCTCTATCTATGATATCTTTATTATAAACAATTACATCTGTTTATAATGCATATTGAACGATTTATTCGTTAAACCTTGTTGTATAGCAGAATAGTAGGTACAAAAATCTCTTTATTAGATTGGCTTATACTGTGGGCAACATATACTTACATAAGCGGTTTTGTGTATCATCTACAGGACATATTATTCCTGCCTCGATCTGCGAGATAATAGCCGTTACACAAACCCGAAGTCGGCATGGCAACACGATCGGTGAGTGGTCGTGTCTCGTTTTGTCTTGCGAGATAGTAGCCTATCAACAGGTCAGATGTTTCCATGGTGACATTTAGTACCATGCTAACACCGACAATAATTTTTTTTAGAATAATTTCATCAAATTGTCGCATTTCCTTATATATAAATTCATTCGGATAGGAGTAAAGTATTATTTACTCCTCTCCAGGAGTTAGGCACAAGGCCAGTTTTATCCTACTCCCACAAGTAAGATGTGACCCAAGGTCGGGTCGGAAAGTGGGGGTTGAAAAGCCAGCGCCCGAGAGGTGAGCACTCTGATCATCAAAAATTGCCTGGGCAGCCCCGTCGGCATTCCCCGGTAGGGGCGCCTCAAGCAGTAAGCAATTAACTTACTCCTCCCCAAAGAGGGGAGGCAAAGCACAGGACAATCCCATAGACCGGCGTAAATCAAGTCCCGAAGGACAAGACAATACCAGTCTATGGGGTGTAGTATCCATCGGAACAGATACTACACTTTGATCTTAGCCAAAAGGCCAAGATAAGTAAAGTGAACCATTTTTCTTTAAAACACTGCAGTAGCGTATGTATTCCAAGACTGTGATTGGTTGATGCAAACGGTTAATCTTTTATTTATTAATCATAACTGAGCTGATTTTTTCACACAATATTCTCTTGCTTCGCCTTTTTTATCGTTTGTTCAAGTAGAGTTCTATAAGAAAACTTGCCATATTACTTATCGACATCTTCTCCAGCAAATAAACTAATCTGTTTTATTTTAACATTTTAAAACAAGAAATTACATTTTTCGACACTTTAACTGCTCTCAATTTCCTGTACAACGCCAAGAGATCACAAAATACTTCATTTTATTTGTTTTTGGTAGGTTTGGTAGTTTTGTTTTACGGCATATCAACCCTTTTTGGGTTATTTAATGCCGAATCTGGTCTTGTTTTCTTCTCTTTTTTGTTTATTTCCCCTTTTAATATCTGTTTCTATTTAACCCATAGTTGGGACCCTAACAGGTACTACCACTCCGGGTCAGGGTGGACCTGTGAGCAATGGTAATTAAGAGGAGGCTCCACATTCCCCAAAGTCCGTAAGCCGTATCTCACCATCGGATGTAGTTTAAGGTCATATCCAGGACCGGGAGTAGGGTAGGAAAAATAAAAATAAAAAAGGGGAGGGAGAAAGGGAGCGGGGCTGTTGTTTTTGTTTTTGGTTTTGTAGAACATAATTAAGTTTTACAAAAAAAAAAAAAAAAAAAAAAAACGTCAATGTAGGTGAATTTCGTCTCAGGGAGCCACAGGGCAGCCTGATCTGGTATCACCAGTTATTTGTTTTTAAAAAACATTCCACAGCAGGAGAGAAGAATGAGAGGTGATATGGTTGAGACTTTCAAGATAATGAATGACATTTCTAACTATGGTGGGCATTTTTTTAGTATTTCTCCTAGATCTGGAAGGTTATTGTCAAGGCAGTTTTCAAAAACTAGATCTGTTAACCAGTAAAGTGTTTTTGCTCACAGAGTAATATGTTTTTGGAATAAGTTACCAGATCAGATTAAGAACAGTAATAGCGTAAATCAGTTTAAGATGAGGTTGGATGTATTCAGAGAAAGTGGTATGAGGGAGAAATTGAGGGGGCACTTTTGGGAGTTATCAAATTAAATATTTAACAGAATTTGATCTGGATATCGATACTGTACTAAGAGTTTAATTTTTTTTAAAAGTTGAATTGAGGAGATAGTTAAAGGGGAGATGCCCAAGGAGGCATAATAAATAAATAAATAAATAAATAAATAAATAAATAAACACTGATTAAAAAAAATTGTAAACATGACTAGCTTATCACGTAAAATTAAACGCACGCCTTTTATTCGTTACGGTTGTATTGTTGAATGCAACTTACAAGAAACGGTTTATCTGTATATTAATAAAATACATTTAAAAAAGTCATATTTAAAAAAAATGTAAACATAACCATATTCATTTCTCTCTAAGATCTCAACTCTGGCAACGTCGGGTAAATACAGCTTGCATGATATAAAAATATTACTTATTTCCATTAGATATTTTCACTAACTATTTATACTTTTTTAAATTTTTGCTGTTTACTTTCTATTATTTTAGAGAATTCAAATTCGGACAGAACTTATGGGATTACCTGATAGATAGATGTTATTTATCTACCCCCCCCCCCACAGCGGTAAGATGTGACCCAAGGTCGGGTCAGGAAAGTGGGATTTGATAAACCAGCGCTCGAGAAGTTGAGCACTCTGGTCATTACAAATTGCCTGGGCAGCCCCGTCGGCATTCCCCGGTAGGTGCGCCTCAGGCGATTAGCAATGAACTAACCCCTTCTCAAAGGGTGAGAAAACAAAGCCTGGGAGGCTGGACCTCCTAGAACTGCACAGGAAATGGGTGCAGTATCCATCGGAACAGATACTACACTTTGATCTTGGCCAAAGAAACTGTTATAGAAACTTTAGGATATGTTTTTCTGTGTATGTGTGCGTTGTAGCTAGCTTGCTGCTTGGGGGTGCCACTCTAGCTGTATGCATCTGCCCTTCGTTATGTCTGTCACCCTCGAGGCTAGGCCTTAAAGGAATCCGGTCAACGAAAGCATAGTGTCATATTCGTTTTAACATGACATCATCTCATCAATCGATTTCATAAACATGAAACGGGATGTTCTCTTCGTGCGCTTTCGTTCGTATTTCTGTCAGTTGTCAGCCTCTCGTTGAAGCTGGCGACATTTCAAATCATGCAATCCTATGCAAAATGGCGTCTCGTTAGATTAGGTTTTCGGTTGTTGTTTCGGAAAATTTGGAGAATTTTAAACTACGATACTTTAACTAAAAAAAAATTCATATATTTTCAAAGAGTTTTTATTTGCTTTACTTTCATTTTTTTTAAACTTAAAAGAAAATGTTATTTGTAAAGCAAAAACAAAAACAAAGACACTTTAGTATAAACGTTTTAATCTTTTATTTGATTTTTGTAAAATTAAATTAAAAATTGAAAACCAATTAGTTAAATTTTATTTCACTCTGAATAAATTAAGCAAGATTAAATGCTGGATGTGTAAAAATAACGTTAATATGGTTAAAATGGAGGATTCTACTTAAGGTTAGTGTTGTGAAGTAGTCCCACAGTAAATAATAAATAAAGGAAGTCAAGTCGAGGGTTGGTTTAACAAGTGTATTAACAAAGTAAGAAAGTGACTAGCTCTTGGCTAGACAGTTACAAGACTGCTTTGTCTTCAGTGTCTCTGGTGACTCGCACTATTTATAGTGACAACCGGTGTAGTTTCTCCTGTGTAAGAACGGCCGGTGTAACAGTTAAAAGCAAGAAGATAGAATTTATCGTTAGAAGTTAAATTAGAATTAGAACTACGTGTACAGGAAGATGCCTCATGGGAGGAAGTACGTGGCAGAGAAGTTGAAAAGTTCCTGCCCCTTGGGAGTCCGGCGTCAACGTGATCGGACACGGTTTACGAGCCTTTCACCATCCTATAGTGGTGGGTTGGGAGGATGCAATTAATCTGCATGTACTTTCTGTGAGTTACTGTAAAAAGTAAAACCAAATCCTGGAGTTATTTTTTGTACTCTTTAATTGCTTGTATTATTCCAGACACAAGGAGAGAAAAGAAGAAAAACATCTCTACCACTGCCATTATTACTACTATATTATTACTGAGAGACTTCACCACCCACTGAGTAACACTTACTTACGACGTGTCAACGAAAAGTTTACGGGTTAGAGATAGAAGAAACAACGCCATATTAAAACTCGCTTATTACCACGATAATCTAAAGGAATGAATGCAAAAGTTGGGCGCATTTCTCACACTGACGGTAAAGTTATTGTAAGTCAATTCAACTTCACACCATAAACGCAGCATCTTTTTTATATACGATATCCCACGCAAGATTATCTAATTTGCCTATTAGGCTTGAAAAAGACATTTAATTTATTAGTATTATATTTTTTTTTGAAAACATCATAACAATGTGTAGTGTTGAAATAAAAGAAAATTAATTTAATTTATTAATTATTATTTGTTATTATTTTAAAATTCAACGATGGTTTTGATTTTAATATAGTAACTAGTTCTGTTCAAGCATATTGCTTTATTTCGTAAGCAAAAGATTATTATTTGTGTTAAACTGGCCCTTTTCAATCCCTTTACTTTAGGGAGACTGACGTCATTTTCAACAAGTTGCGATCTATTTCTAAGTTAAAAACAAATCGCCCTCACACCATCGCTCAGGCTAATTGATTTTTTTTTATTTCCTTTATTTATGGTAATTTTAAAAGATAAATACATTTTTATCAAAATTATGAAAATGTTAATGTTTATCTATCTACATCTTCTTTCGTGTGAATCAGATGATTCTGGTGTTGGCAATTAGTTTCCTCGATGTGTTTTTCTAGGTAGAAATCTTTCTGGAAAGACATCGGGTACTTACGGGAAGGACCACGAGAAGGTTGCCCAGATCCCTAAGTGAAAGCGGTACTGCGGAACCGACTGGATTCGAACTTGTAACACCCAAATCTTCAGTCCGTGTCGTTATCTATTTAACCGCCGTCACCACCCATCTATCTATATGAATAAATGCGACACTTTCTGTTTCGTGTTTACAGCAAAGTTATTAATGAAATGCTTATTATTTTAAATTTTTAATGCAATTATTTTATGTAGCGAACTTTGCGAAACGTTAGCGAGCCGCGGAAACCTGCTAGTGTGACATAAAAACAGTTCTGTTAAAAATGTTTTCGAATAAAACCACCTTTAAAATATATAATTTGTGCTTAAGAAGTACGAAATTACTAATAAATCAATGAATGTTAGGCTTTTAAGTTGTACCTTGTAAAAGATAACTGACAAAGGAGGAACTGCTAGTATTTTCGATTTTGACGGTTTTATTTTATCTTAATTGTTTATTTTTACTAATTCATACCTACTCCTTGAGCGGTAGTGGTACAGTATCTGCTTTACCTAGTTTATATTGTGATATAGCTAGTACGAAGGAAAATATTTGTGAAATTTTATGGAAAAAATCCGCTACTTAGTATTTGCATAAGAGAGTAAGTAACCCCGATG
>OY744539.1:68802141-68872141 GCA_963556195.1 Sepiola atlantica | reverse complement strand
TATATATATAATTATTTTTATTTACACAAACATGTACAAAATCTGAGACACTGGCATGTCGATGTTATCGATTAACAGCTATTATAAACTGAGATCTCATCAGGCAGAGTTAGAATCTGATCTTAACTTTAGATCATATTTAAAAAAACCAAATATGATCTAAGGTTAAGATCGGATTCTAACTCTGCCTGATGATATCTCAGTTTACAACAGCTGTTGATCGATAATATCGACATGCCAGTGTCGCAGATTTTGTACATGTCTGTGTAAATAAAAATAATCATATATAAAAGCTCTATTGGATATTGAGAACTGTTTATAAACCCGGTTGAAATTCTTTGGATAACTAACCTATGGACGTTTTACCTGGATTATATATATATATATATATATATATATATATATATATATATATATATATATATATATATATATATATAGTTAGGTGTCTATATATTTTTATTGGCCGCAGTGACAAAATAAATCTGGAAAATGAAACGGATATTGTGAAAGGTAAATAAAGGCGCTAAAAGGCACGAACAATGTTACCAGTACTACTTTAGAAACGTTTAATTCCAACTTCTATTTCAATTTCAGAAGAATTCAAACGTAAGTTTGTATTAAGTAAATTGCTTTTGCATTTTTTTCTATATCTTTTGTTTCTTGTATCTCTTTATCTTTAGTTTTTGTATACGCTATACAATACAATGTATTCTTATAACGTTGAAGGTATGCGTTTTTATTTTCCCACGCTGCATTTAACCTAATCAACGGCAACGGTTGTATGCGCCAACTGTTTTCGACCAATGAAAAACGTTGCATGTGTAGCAGTTACATAAACAATTTATTTTGTATGAACTATTTATTTTGTATGAATATGTAATATCTTGCGTATTATTTAGTTGTAGTTCGGTTGTCTAAAACAAGCAGGTTAAAACTCGCGTAGAAATACACTTGGCCATTCGAACACTTCTGCGCATCTGCGCGGCTGTCAACAAATATTTATTTCCTACCAGCTCATTAGCTAGAAGAGACAAACCAGTTTCTGAACCAGACGCCACTGAATATATGTTCTCGTTCTTTGCCAAAAAACGGCGAGACGAGATGGGCCTACAGAATTCAATATTATGTCTTTAGCCTAAGCCTCCAGGATTCAATATTATGTCTTTGGCCTAAGCATCCAGAATTTAATTTTATGTCTTTATCCTTAGCCTTAAGACTTCAATATCATGTCTTTAGCCTAAGCCTCTATAATTCAACATTATGTCTTTAGCCTAAGCCTCCAGAATTCAATATTATGTCTTTAGCCTAAACCTCCAGAATTCAATAATATGTCGTTAGCCTAAGCCTCCAGCCTTCAATACTATGTCTTCATGCTAAGCCTCCACGATTCAATATTATGTCTTTAGCCTAAGCCTCCAGAATTAAACATTATCTCTTTAGACTAAACCTTCAGAATTTAATATTATGTCTTTAGCCTAAGCCTTCAGAATTCAATATTATATCTTTAGCCTAAGCCTCCAGCATTAAACATTATGTCTTTAGCCTAAGCCTCAGAATTAAATAATATGTCTTTAGCCTAAGCCTCCAGAATTCAATATTATGCCTTTAGCCTAAGCCTCAAGAAATCAACATTATGTCTTTAGCCTAAGCCTCAAGAATTCAATAATATGTCATTAGCCTTAGCCTCCAGAATTCAACATAATGTCTTTAGCCTTAGCTTCCAGGAAAAAAAGGAAACATCCTGCCAAATCATAGATTTTTCTGTACCAGCAGACCACAGGGTTAATATCAAGGAGACAGAAAACGAAGTAAATACACGGAACTCGCCGGAGAATTTAAAGGAAAATGTAATATGAAGAAAGTCAATATTATTTCAATAGCCGTAGGAGCATGAGGACCACCTGAAAAAACTGGAAAAATACTGTATTCACTGATCATTGTAAGCGATCACCATCGATCTTCTGCATTTTTTGTTAATCTTAATCATGGATATAATAATTAAATAAGTGGATGTAATAATTAAATTGAACAAACATGCCGCCAAACATAATAATAAAAATTGGAAAAACAGAATAACCATTTGGTTCACACCACCCTATAATTATGAATAAAACTAAAATAGAAAAAAAACATCAAAACCTTATTAATCTATACATCTACCAGGAGCCTTCTGCATAAAATCACTAATTAAACACATTCAAACTAAACTACAATTGCACAGAAAATTATTATTAAAATATATAATAATAATAAAAGATTAACTGAAAACAGTAAAGTCACTGAAAAAGCTGACAACTATGATAATAAAAAAAATGAAAATGAAGTAATGCTCTTGTTGGAAATAAAAACAGTAGAATAGATCAAGATGCAATTGCAAGTAGAGTGGGAATTGACTCTTGCAAAATAATTGTCTAACTAATAGCTTAAATTACTCAGCTCAAACGTCGAACAATAAAACCTATTTCGTTTAAATTTAAAAAGATATAATAATCATGAAAGTTATTTTAATAACGAAGATTATAGATATAATGCTTCATTAACGAATTATTTCTGAGAATTTAAAGATAGAAGTAGTCAAATAAAAAAAGGTTGAAATGGGCAAAAGTATCAAGATTTTAGGTAATCCATGCCGAATCTGTTTAAGTGAACAATTAGAGATACAAATGTGAAAAAATTGCTAAATGGAAGAAACGAGATCTCTATAAATTGTAGGTACAGAAAAAAGTTTACAATGGGATAGTTACTTCTAAGAATATTTTATTTGTTTTCGCGTGTCCTCGATCAAACTAAAAATTTAGAAAATAGTAAACAATATTTTTTTTAAATAGCAAACAAAAATAAATATGTAATAAAAAATATAGCTAAAAGATTAAAAATAAGTTTCAAATGTATTTTTGAATAATAAAGAAACATAAATAGGGATCATTTAAGTTTAAGAAAGAGGGAACACCACTAAAATAATTTACTTTGTCTCCGGTATAATTAAAAAAAACAAAAAAAAAAACTCTCGAACAAATAAACGCGAGAGAATAAAAAGAAGGGGAACAACAAAAACAACTATAACGCGGACGTCAAAGAAGAAGAAAGAAAAACAACAACAGTAATCATAACGATGAAGACAAAGAAAACGTCTGGTCTACGAGAAGAAGAAGAAGAAGAAGAAGAAGAAGAAGAAGAAAAAGAAGAAGAAGAAGAAGAAAACACAGAAACAAAAGAAGAAGAAAACGAAGAAGAAAAAGAAGAGGAAGGAGAATAAGGGAGAGAAGACGTTGAAGAAGCAGAAGGAGGAAGAAGAGGATGGGCGGGAGGAGTAGGTGTACGAGTTGGAAGACGGGGAAGATGACGGTAAAGAAGAATTAGAAGATGTAGCTTTATCTGGCTTTATGATAAGTTCAAAAAAAGAATGAAAAATCAGGAGACTACATAAAATCCGATTAACTTAATCGTTTTAATTTTTTATTTTCATTTCCATTAGGGATGCTGGATATCTGAGAGGTTTGATCTAAAATGAAGTCAGCAGACGGTTAATACTTTTAGTGGAGAAGTGTTCTTACTAACTGGCTTATTCTAAATACGCTTTCTGTTTTTCTTTCTTTCTTTCTTCTATGTGCATCCGTTCTTTTTGTTGCTGTCATTTCTTTAATAATTGTTTGTCATTTCTTTAATAATTGTTTGTCATTTAAAACTATATTCGATTTATATCTTTAACAAAGCTTTTGAGCTAATGCCTACTTTAAAAAAAATGTTTTACTTATTTAAATAATATTTACTTTCTTTCCTTCTGAATAATTATTTGTTTGATTCTTTTTTCTTTGATTCTCAAATTCTTCCATCTCTATTTCTTCTTTCTTTCATTTTATTTTTCATTCATTTTTGTTGATTTGTTATTTATTTGTTCATTTGTTTCGTTCCTTTTTTGTTTCTTCTTTCTTGTCTTTTCTTCTTTCCTTCTTTCTATTGTTCTCTCGGTTAAATCCAAGATTTTTATGTTTTTGTGACTTCCTGTTTGATCGTGCGCGTCATCTGACGTATGGATGACCAGAAATAAAAAAATAAAACTTTTTGTTAGCAATTCTTTATGCAAAGTTTATTATTATTATTATTATTATTATTATTATTATTATTATTATTATTATTATTATTATTATTATTATTATTGTTATTGTTGTTGTTATTGTTGTTGTTATTGTTGTTGTTATTGTTGTTATTGTTGTTGTTATTGTTGTTGTTGTTGTTATTATTATTATTATTATTATTATTCCTTCGAATTATAGTTTAATAATAATAATACATTTGTTTAATTATTTTTTTAGTTTAATATAGTAATAAATAAATAATATTTACATTGAAAAAAAAACACATTTTATTATTAATGTATGTGTTTGAAATAAATGGAAACATATGCTATAATAATATAACATTTTATTTAATTCATTTTAAGAAAAAAATTATCAACCGAAAGTTATATTTTTACTTTGAAAAAAATTGAATTTTATTTAATTAATTTTAACAAAATATTATCAACCGAAATTTCTTAACGTTATTAAGAAAAAAAAATTGATAACGTTACGCTATAATAAGACATTTTCTTGAATTAATTTTAATAAACAAATAACGTTAACCAATTCATTGAACTCATTGTGTCTCTTGTTTGTAGAATTAACTCATGCAAATTATATTCATACAGCATAATTCTGCGGCTGGAATTATATCTGAAACTAACTTGTCCATTACTTTAATTTTAACGTTATCTACGGGAAAGTAATCAATAATAAGTAATTAAAAAAGGAAGCGGAAGTTGGAATTTTAAAAAGTTTTATAAATGTGAAAGTGTAAATAGTAATTTTTGTTATTCAGAAATGCTAACAAAAAAGGTTTTATTTTTCATTTCTGGTCATCCGTACGTCAGATGACGCGCACGATTAAACAGGAAGTCACAAAAACATAAAAATCTTGGATTTAACAGTTTTTTTAAATATATATTTTATTCTTTTATTCACTTTCTATTTTATCTTTGCGCCTTTCACTTTCTTCTTTTACAAAATATTTCTCTCCATCTCTCCTCCGTCTCTCCCTCTATATCTCTTTCTCTCCCCCCTGTCTCTCTCTCCCTCCCCCGTCTCTCTCTCAATCTCTGTCTGTCTGTCTGTCTGTCTGTCTGTCTGTCTGTCTGTCTGTCTGTCTGTCTGTTTGTCTGTCTCTCTCTCTCTCTCTCTCTCTCTCTATATATATATATATATATATATATATATATATATATAGAGAGAGAGAGAGAGAGAGAGAGAGAGACAGACAGACAGACAGACAGAGATTGAGAGAGAGACGATGTCTCTAGGTATTTAAATATTTAATATTTATTTATAAAAATATTATTGTTTATCAGCCACCTCCCACGGAGGCTGGGCACTTTTCGAGGAGCTTTAATAACAAGCAGTACAAATAGCTATATGCATGATCCGAGCGACGTTTCGTAGATCACTCTTATCTGCTTGGTAAGTAGTCGCCGAATTCCGCTATTTACAGTTAAAGTTCTTCTCCATTTACTAACTAGTTGACAATGGCCTGCGGGTAAGATCTCCGACTACGAATCAATGGTGATTTGTGTCCGGGGTTCGCGCCCACCGACCGTTGGGAATTAGTTCCTAGACTGAAGATTACGTTAGCATGAAACATCGATGTCTCTAGGTATTTAAATATTTAATATTTATTTATGAAAATATTATTGTTTATATATATATATATATATATATATATATATATATATATATATATATATATATTTCTGTCTATTTTTAGTTGGTTTATGGCGGTTGAATCGGCTGAATGTTTTCTGCCTATTAGCAATAGCAGCTGTACAGATCGAAGTGAACTATTGGGAAAGGTTGGACTTTCTATAAGATTTCCACGTATGCCTGCTTTGATCCATTCAGTTACCTCATTTGCACACTGATCAGCAGGGAAAGAAAAGTTTTACTCCATGAGCGTCTCTGATGTGATCTTTGATGGGTTCCCAATAAACACATTTGAAGTATCTCGCCATTTTGAGTAACAACTCTTCGGCTTGGGGTCGACACAGACGATCAGCGTTCCCGGGTGGGCTATGGGAATTCGGCACGCCAACCTTGGGCAGAGTAGTAAAGAATAGGTAAAAAGTGAGGCTTGCTGATCATCATAATCTGGGAGGCGGGTGGGGAAAGTTACAGTCTCTCAAAGGGGTGTGCTATAGAGAAACTATATGTGCTGATACCAGCTGCGCCTGTATTGGTCGAGAATCAAAGCAAATTACGATGGTGGACATTAAAATCACCAAATAGATGTGTTTGAGCGCTCAAATCTAATGTAGGAAACAGGGTGAGTAACTTGGCCACATTAGTATTTGTTTTATTTGTAAACCTTACCATTTAAGGGAGTGTCACCGAACCCGTATCATACCAAAGAAAGAAAACAACATTAAAATTTCAAAGTAACGCTATATTTATTGCTTACACTCGTCCTGAGACGGGTATTCTACTAGTATATATATATATATATATATATATATATATATATACATAAAATATTAAATTATTAATACCTACAGACGCTAGTGTTTCAAGCTTAGTACTTTCATCAGTGCAGGAAAGTAACAATTTCAGACGTTCGGGAGGCACGAACCCGGTTCACAGAGTCAGCCTATAATATGCAAGCAGTCGCCATATCTACTCGGCCAACGGAAATTGAGGGAAAATATATGTACCTAGAAGTGAGCACAGATAGAAGACTAGTCGAGCAATAAATTCGGCTCAAAATTGTAGTTTGCGCGTTTTTCTACTTTTTCTTCATTCTCAGTTTTTTATTCACTACTATTATTATTATACTTCTTTTGCAACTTGTGCGCTCATGATTTTCTGTTGACTGATTACAACTATATATATATATAAATACACACACACACACACACACACACACACATATATATATATATATATATATATATATATATATATATATATATATATATATATATATATATTGTATTGGTTCTTTCTTTTTTGATTTCTTTATTTATTTTTTTTCTATTTGTTTCATTTTATTTACTTCCTTTTCCATTATTTATTTTTCTGTCTTTGATTGTTGATTTGGTCGTCCATTTCTTCTTCTTCTTCTTCTTCTTCTTCTTCTTCTTCTTCTTCTTCTTCTTTCATTCTATTTCATTGTCCATCAAACCCGACGCCCCCGACGTTTACCCTAACTTATTTCCAGCTTATCACTCTATCCGTCCCACAGCACGCTTCTCTCCGCCCTCGCTCTTTCTGCCAGTATCTGTTCAAATATTTGCCTACATTTCGCCGACCCGATAACCTCTCAGTTAACGAGTACCACTCGACATGGCGAATGGAGGACGCGGCCATAACTTTCAGATAAGGTAAACATAACCCCCCCCATCTCCCTCCATGTCCAGCGGTGATCATGTCATTAAGCCTGTTGACGTAACCATACATCATTTTTTTTGTCAACCGGCACAGGGTCGGCTTTTTTTCTGAGAAGCATCGTACAAATATACGGGTAAGTTACCCCGTCGACAGTTGGCTGTTGCATGAACGCCCCGGATGAAAAAATAAAACACAGCTTCCCACGAAATGCTCTCAGGTAATAAATCTGAAAGAACACCAACAAATGAAACGGACACTTTCTTTGAATCCCGTTTAGATCCGCCATTTTTATTTTTTATTTCTTTTTTAGATTTTTGCTTATCGTTTTAGATGCCAATCTCAACATTATGAGTTGTTAAATTGACAAAAGCCAGAGGGTAAGCCTGTTGGCACAAGTAAAACAAAAATCAATAAATAAAGAAACAGAGACAGAGAATACATTTTCTAATTGTTTACACTGGTATTAGCTCCAAACGACCGTTTTTTTGGGGGGGTGGGGGGGGGGGTAAATAACAAGAAGTTGTTTATTTTTTCGCTTTTCCTTCTTTCGCTTTCTCTCGACAGACGAGGAAGCACGTGAATCTACATTTCCTTTCATCAATAATCATATTAGCCTTTTAATTGACCTCTCTATAAAGGTGACTTTAGTCCGGTGTTCGAAACCCGTGACCGGTGGTACAGTTTATATATATATATATATATATATATATATATATATATATATATATATATATATATATATATATATATATATATATATATAGCCACACTGATGGATATTGGTTACAATGAAACCTATATGTATGTGGATATTAAAGAATATTTATTATAAATAATTATTTAAAGCTCCCTTCATGGAAGAGCACTCTGTAAAGGAAATATGAAAAACTAATGCAATATTTACAAAAGTTCCCTCCCTTAAAGTGACGAACACCATCTATAAGCCTAATATGTTTGTTAAATGAAGAATATGAATATTTCCATTCTCAGCAGCCATGTTTGTTTTGACTCATATATATATATATATATATATATATATATATATATATATATATATATATATATATATATATATTTGTTATTGTTATTGTTATTGTTTATTTACATATGTACGTATACGTTTCGTCCTTTTTCAATCGCGACTCTTCAGCATAGAGATATTACTATTCACTACCGGTCACACGATTCGAAACCCTGGATTACAAGTATTTTTTCAACCCAAATCCAACGTCGCTAACCGATCGGGCAATTCTGAATAGCTTATAAACAATGAAAAAGTTAAAACATTTAAAGCGGCGAGACGTACAAACATTCTACTTCTATAAGGGAAGGAATGATGCATATAAATCAAGTGACGTCATGCTGTGTTAGTACTACCATTTACAGTGCTCTACTTTTTTACGAGGAGCTTCAAATATAAATATGTGTTATTGTTTATTTATCTCTCTCTCTCTCTCTCTCTCTCTCTCTCTCTCTATATATATATATATATATATATATATATATATATATATATATATATATTTAATATAATAATATTTAATATTATATATATTTGATATTATATATATACTTAAAATCGCATGACCAGTAGTGAATTGTCATATCTCTATGCTGATGAGTCCCGATTATAAAGGACGAAACGTACACGTACATAGATAATAAACAAAACAAAATATTATATATATATATATATATATATATATATATATATATATATATATATATGCTGGACGCAATTTTCTGATGAGATAGAAATAAACATAAGCCGAAGAGAGTCCAACATAGAAAGCCAACAATAAGTCCCCTTTGTTTTGATTTGAAACCGACAGTACTGATGTTGTCTTAATCTTCTGTAATTACATATATAAATAAAGATATATATATATATATATATATATATATATACATATCTCTCTCTCTCTCTCTCTCTCTCTCTCTCTATATATATATATATATATATATATATATATGTATATATATATATATAAGTAAGTAAGGTTCATTTACATTTTAATGTCAATATTTTATTTAATCTTACGAAAACATTTTTAAAACAGACTCTTTAGTGCAATTATTTAACGGACTCGTTATGCTAAACGTAGACCAACCAAGATTAGTTTGCCAATATTGGATATGTCTACTTTGAGCTCTTTAGAAAGTACAAAAAGTTCTGAGGTTGAAAAATTATACACCGTGGCGTGACATGAAAGAGGAATGTCAAAAAATCAACCGTGAACCCAAATTCGATATATATATATATATATATATATATATATATATATATATATATATATATATATATATATATATATATATACAAGGTGATTCATAAGTCACTACACTTAGCTATTTAAAATGATTACCATATAAAGCCCAAACATAATATGAACTTTTGATGACTGTTATCTTACTCTCTAATTACTGCTATTTGTTATTTTAAATTTGTTCGTTTATATATTTGTTTCTATATATATTTATTTCATAATCAATCAAATATGCTACAAAGAGTCGTAAATTCCTTGCAAAAAAGAATGGAGCTACGCATGCAGAACGAAGGTGGAAATTTTGAAAATTTGCTGTAATTTTAAACTCACATAAATAAATTTGTTGAATGAACTTTCTGTTTTGTATTACCGTATTTTTTAACTTTAGAATTTCAAAAATAAATAGCTAAGTGACTTATGAATCACCCTGTATATATATATATATAACTAATTTCTGCCATATGTGTATTTTGCACAGTAACCCTTGATCAAGCCAAATTCATTTTAACGAAAAAATGGGTGAAAATTTTCGTGTAACGTTGTACGTTTAACACGGAAATCTTCTTGGTAACCTTCTACACAACGCTTCACAAACTTTCTTCGTAAACGTCGTTTTTGTTTTCGTCCCAAGAAACCTCAGGTAGGTGGAGCTAGTTTCATATATATAAAAAAAAAGATGGCAAGAAACTCGGTAGTCTGTTAAATAAAGCGTCTTGGAAAATGATGTGGTCGATGTGACCCCAAAACCGATTTCAGCTTGGAGTAAAAAGATCCTTGAAGGATGAACGAGAAGTTCACGAGTAGTTGAACGAGTGCCGTCTGGAAAATCTTTTTCTTCTGTTTTTTTTTTCTTTTTAAAAACTTTTTTTTTTTTTTGCAAATTATTTAAAAAAAAAATCTGCATAGTGTTTGACTTTGAAATATTAATCAGGGATTTTTCATTGATCGAACCGTACCCGATTGCAACGAAAAACGCAGACGTGACACAAAGTACAATAAAGAGAGAAAGAGAAAGAAAAATGGCGGACAATCTAATTTGAATGTGTTTAGTTTCATACTTGTTATTTTTCGATACAGTTTTCCTATTCGTTTATTTTTTTATGTTTCTTGTGTTTTTATTCATTTATCGGTTAAATGTATTTTGTTCCTTTGTCTTTTGTTTGCATCTTTTGATTCTAGTTGTTAAAACTAATTCACTCGTTCGTTAATTTTTATTATTTCTTTTCTTTTTTTACATTCTTTATAATAGAAACAAATATGACATTTTTTGTTGTTGGTTTCCTTTTTCGATCGTTTTTTTCTCAGGTTTTGATTTGTGTACGTTTTCTTTCTTTAATATTATTTTTTACATTTCTTCTGTTAGTTTCGTATGTTTTCTTTCTTTGATGTTCGTTTTTACATTTCTTCTTTTAATTTCGTATGTTTTCTTTCTTTAATGTTCGTTTTTACATTTCTTCTTTTAGTTTCGTATGTTTTCTTTCTTTAATGTTCGTTTTTACATTTCTTCTTTTAATTTCGTATGTTTTCTTTCTTTAATGTTTGTTTTTACATTTCTTCTGTTAATTTCGTATGTTTTCTTTCTTTAATGTTCGTTTTTACATTTCTTCTTTCACTTTCGTATGTTTTCTTTCTTTAATATTTGTTTTACATTTCTTCTTTTAGTTTCGTATGTTTTCTTTCTTTAATGTTCGTTTTTATATTTTTTTCTTTTAATTTCGTATGTTTTCTTTCTTTAATGTTCGTTTTTACATTTCTTCTTTTAATTTCGTATGTTTTCTTTATTTAATGTTCGTTTTTACATTTCTTCTTTTAATTTCGTATGTTTTCTTTCTTTAATGTTCGTTTTTACATTTCTTCTTTTAATTTCGTATGTTTTCTTTCTTTAATGTTCGTTTTTACATTTCTCCTTTTAATTTCGTATGTTTTCTTTCTTTAATGTTCGTTTTTACATTTTTTCTTTTAGTTTTGTATATTTTCTTTCTTTAATGTTCGTTTTTACATTTCTTCTTTTAGTTTCGTATGTTTTCTTTCTTTAATGTTCGTTTTTACATTTCTTCTGTTAATTTCGTATGTTTTCTTTCTTTAATGTTCGATTTTACATTTCTTCTTTTAGTTTCGTATGTTTTCTTTCTTTAATGTTCGTTTTTACATTTCTTCTTTTAGTTTCGTATGTTTTCTTTATTTAATGTTCGTTTTTACATTTCTTCTTTTAATTTCGTATGTTTTCTTTCTTTAATGTTCGTTTTTACATTTCTTCTTTTAGTTTCGTATATTTTGTTTCTTTAATGTTCGTTTTTACATTTCTTCTTTTAGTTTCGTATTTTTTTTTTCTTTAATGTTCGTTTTTACATTTCTTCTTTTAATTTCGTATGTTTTCTTTCTTTAATGTTCGTTTTTACATTTCTTCTGTTAATTTCGTATGTTTTCTTTCTTTAATGTTCGTTTTTACATTTCTTCTGTTAATTTCGTATGTTTTCTTTCTTTAATGTTGGTTTTTACATTTCTTCTTTTAGTTTCGTATGTTTTCTTTCTTTAATGTTCGTTTTTACATTTCTTCTTTCACTTTCGTATATTTTCTTTCTTTAATGTTCGTTTTTACATTTCTTCTTTTAGTTTCGTATATTTTCTTTCTTTAATGTTCGTTTTTACATTTCTTCTTTCACTTTCGTATGTTTTCTTTCTTTAATGTTCGTTTTTACATTTCTTCTTTTAGTTTCGTATATTTTCTGTCTTTAATGTTCGTTTTTACATTTCTTCTTTCACTTTCGTATGTTTTCTTTCTTTAATGTTCGTTTTTACATTTCTTCTTTTAGTTTCGTATATTTTCTTTCTTTAATGTTCGTTTTTACATTTCTTCTTTCAGCTTCGTATGTATTCTTTCTTTAATGTTCGGTTTTACATCACTTCTTCTTAATTTGTTTTTCTTCTTCTTCTTCTTTCTTCTTTTTCTTCTTCGTTCTCTTCTTTTTCTTCTATATTTCTCTAATGTCTTATTATTTTTTTCTTCTCTATTCTTCTTTTTCTTCTTCATCCTTTTCTTTGTTATTCTCTATTTTTTTCTTCTTTATTTACGCTTTTCTATTTCTTCTCTATTATCTTATTATTATTCTCTATTTCTCTCTTTTTCTTTTTCTTCTTCTTCTTTGCCTCTGTCTTCTTTATTTTCTTCTTTCAATCCTCTTCCGTACAAAATGATTTCTAGAACTGACATTCCCTCCCACCCCATATCCATTCACCCTCACCCCACTCCTTCAATAACTTATCTCAACCCACCCCCTTTTGACCCTCTCCTCTTCGCGATGTTTGACATAAAATTCGGGCATGTCGCCCCCAACTCCCGCCACCCTACGTATACACCCCTTAACATTAAGAGTCAAATACTTCCGAATGCTTCATAAAAGCGGTTACTACTGCAGCATGTATCTGTGTGGGTATGGGGGGAGGGGGAGCGAGAGGAGTGGAACATGGGGAGAAGGGGGGCGCAACAAGGACCGGGGTGAGGGTGGGGGTTAGGGGATTACACGCTTTTTGATCATGGTGATGTGAGCCCCTCGGACGGCGCCGGTTCGGTTCAACATATAACCATGACTCGTGAACAATCGGCTTTTCCATTTGACATGCAGAAAAGCCATTTGTGTGTGCACATGCGCACCGGACTACCGGCGAGACATGGATATCCTCGTATACCTTGTTCTTCGCTTTAGACAAGAAAGAATGTACCGCTTTTTCTTACTCATCTCAGTTGCACGCACCTTCTTTCACACACGCATAGATCGAACCCCCTAACACACCCCCCTCCACACACACACACACACACACACACACATATATATATATATATATATATATATATATATATATATATATATATATATACTAGCTTATAACGGTATTGGTGCAGTACCTGGGTATGTCAATTCCAACCTTTATCTAGCTTCCACCACTTTATAGCTAGTACGAAGAAAAATATCTGTGAAATTTTGTAGAAAAAAAATGCTACTTAGTATTTGTATAAGAGAGTAAGTGACTACGATGAATGAATTAATGTATTGTTTTTCTTGACAAAAAGATGAGAAATTATGCTTTTAAGCAAACATAATTCGCTTTGATCTAATGCAAATACCCTTTGGGTTTATTATGTCACTTAGTTTAAAAAATAGTTATGTAATGTTTTTTTTATCTTATTACGCTGTTAATTTCTATAAATTTGAAACACATGATAAAAATCATTCAGACTAGAATATTACATTCGAACACGTAAAAACCACTGCCTTAGTAATGTGTACTTTGCTTATTCCTTTTTTGTCATAATTTCAATATTTTGACCCAATGACGGACTTTATTCATGGAATTAATTTTATTGTTGAAGTCGGCTTGATACAAAGTATGGACGTTGGTGTAAAAGCATGGTTTGGGAGCAGTGATAAGTCTTTAGGGGAGTAAAAGTGTTTTTTTATTAGTATGAGGCCGAGTCGTTAGAAGAGAGGGAGAGAGGGACTTGAATAAGATATGAAAAAGAAGAGAGAAAGTGGTGAAATGATTTAAAAAACAAACAGAAAAAGATAAAAAGAGGAAAGAGCAAAGCACTGGAATGTGATCATCCGGTATCAATGATGGACAGTTTTCGTTCGTTTATGAATTTTTAGCAATAATTTGAGATATTTGAAATAACCGAAATCTTTGTACCCTGTAGTTTTTCATTTGTAAGATTAGACTTTACTAGATGAGGCGTCTAAGTCTGGTATCTTGTGGGTGTAGTATGTATGTGGCGAGTGCACTCTCTTCGCGCAACTCGGCATCATACAAGTAAACAATTCCCACTCCCTAAAACACTTATCACTAAAATATATTTAGGGCAAGTTAGCTACATAGAAATATATATATATATATATATATATATATATATATATATATATATATATATATATATATATATATATATATATACTGCATACAGCCCTAATGTGTTATTAGTTTTTTTCCATTACATTTTTTTTATGTATGTCATTATAAGAAATATATAACAAATTCGAGTCACTTACAAATACCTGCAACTTATCGTTTTCTTTATTAAATCTTTCTGGATTGATTGGACTTTTTAAAAAGTATAATATATATATATATATATATATATATATATATATATATATATTGTTAAATATATAGTTTTAATTTTTTTCTTATATATATATATATATATATATATATATATATATATAACCTTATTCACGTAATCGCGTGCTACACACAGCGGCATATCAACATTAATCGTCGATAACATCAAGACAAATTTCAACTTGACTGCGATAGATATGTCTCAGTCAGGGATGATTATACGAAAAAAGAAGAGACAAAAATATGCTTATACTTCTGACAAGGGTGTTTATCACCGAAAGTACTCAAGTTTAAAAAAAAAAGTTTTTAAAGTAAATAAATAATTTATTTTACAAAACATAAATAATTGGCGTTGTCCAGGTTTTCAAAATATTTTTTTGAAAAGTATTCTCCTTATTATTGCAATTTCAGCAACGTTTTTAATGTGTGACTTTTCATTCTACCTTATTCACGTAACCGCGTGCTGCACACAGATGCATATCAATATTAATCGTCGATAACATCAAGACGAATTTCAACTTGACTGTGATAGATATGTCTCAGTTAGGGAGGATTACACGAAAAAAGGAGAGAAAAAATGCTTATACTTCTGGCAAAGGTGTTTATCACCGAAAGTACTCAAGTTTAAAAAAAAAAGTTTTTAAAGTAAATAAATAATTTATTTTAAAAAACATAAATAATTTGCGTTGTCCAGGTTTTCAAAATATTTAAAAACAATATTATCCTTATTATTGCCATTTCAGCAACGTTTTCAATGCATGACTTTTCAATATATATATATATATATATATATATATATATATAATGATGGTAATAATCCAGGTGAAAAATATCCACAGGGTGGTAATCCAGAGAATTTTAACCGGGTTTATAAAAAGTGCTCAATATCAAAATAGAGCTTTATATATGATAATTTTATTTACACAGACATGTACAAAATTTTTTTCCTTTTTTTATTTTCTATCACGTTGGATAATAATTTCCATAATTATCATATATATATATATATATATATATATATATATATATATATATATATATATATATATATATATGATAATTATGGAAATTATCATGCAACGTGATAGAAAATGAAAAAAGGAAAAAAACAAATATTGTTTATAAATTCATCAGCGTTTCGTCTTTATTTTAAGACTTTCTCAAGATGACTGATTTGAATAAAAATATAGAAGTCAGTATTTGAAAATACGTGGTGCGTCTGTGACGTGAAAAGTATGATTTTCTTCTTTTTTCTAACGAAACATAGGCGTTAGAATTGGAAATATGTGGTACGTTTATGAAGTGGAATAAATGTGTTTTTTTTATTATTAACATCGATGTATGTACAAAGTTTTGTCGAAAATGTGATTTAAATTAGTAGTTTATCTTGTAAAATGTTGAACTTGCTTTCTGATTGTATTATGTCATTAGATTTTCTATAAAATAGTCAATATAAACAAATTGACACATGATTTTTGAAATATCTAAAATGTGCCTAATTGATGGCGGCTAATATGATATTTTGTGTATTTAGTTCTTTTATATTTTTGTTCTTTCAATTTATATTTGATTTTATGGAAATAAGTCAATAATATTTTTGTTTTTTAACATAGTTTACTTCAAACAAGGCAGGCCGCCACTCTAGACGTAAGGGGCTACTGGGAAAAAGGGTGAAAGTTTGGGGGGAGGTCAACCTAAATTAAGAGCTGCGCAGCCAGATGTTTGTTTACATTAGTTTTAAATTTCTGCATGTCAGTACCGTCAGGAAAACAGGAGCAGGGAGGAAGTTCGAGAGTCTAGCAGCACAAGGAAATAAGCTTTGGGAGTAAAAAGCTCTTTGGCATCTGGGGACCTCCACAGTGAATGAATGGAATTTGACAGATTGTCGGGTTGGTTTAGTGAATTTACGTCGTGGTGGTACCAGAGCAGCAAGCTCATCAAAGCACAATCCATTGAAGTACTTGTAAAACAGACACAAGGAAGAAACATTACGGCGATGGGACAGGGGCTGGAGCTTGGTGGATAGTGAGGGACCTATCAAGTTGGCAACTCTGTTTTTGACCTTGTCTAAGAGGGAAATATTAGTGGATGATGCCTCAGCCCAGATCTGGTAACAATACTCCATGCATGGGCGGATGGTGGCTTTGTAGAGATATAGGATAATGTCAGGTGTGAGAAGTTTACTGGTACGGTAGAGGGAGCCCACATTCTTTGCAGCAGCCCTGGCAATGTCTTCAATGTATTTATTCTAATTCATATTATCTGTGAAAGTTAGACAGAACTCTCATGTAGGGTGTTATTTGCCATGACAATCGGTGGTTGTAAGCTGCTTTCTAATAATATGTATAATTGCTAATTAACTAATTACTGGACATTACTAAAAGAATTCATACTAAAACTTTTCTCAGTAATTATTATTTAATAATAACTTTGGTCTTCACATGTCCGCCTCCAGTCGCATGTTTGCCAGGCCTGGTATAAGTATCGTCATGCTCAACGCATAATCTAAGATCTTTATATCCTGACTAGAAATAAAGACACTTGCTGTCTTGCTGGAACAGAACAAATAATAACAACATTGACCCTACAGACCTTCTTTAGGACCGCCACACGATAACTGAAAGGGGGAAAAAAGGAGTAAAGAAAGAAGGGGGAAAAGGAGAAAAATGGCGGTTAAAGTAAATGCGGCCAGCGTAAAATTGATTCCCATTGTAGACGAGGTCAATGTATATAAATTAGACCATAATTCGTCCCGTAAAGTAGTCCTAGTGTTGTTTTTTTGTATTTGCATTCAATGCTTTCTTGACGATGAGCAAATAAACATTTCGTCTGTCTCCTCTGAAATTAATGGTAAGGATATTCGATGTTATCGTGTTATAACTAACCCCCTCCCCACACACAAATATATATATATATATATATATATATATATATATATATATATATATATATATATATGGGAAGAGAAGGATGAAGGTAATCCGACGTGATGGGAAAATGAAAAAGGAAAACCAAAAAATGGATGTTTTTTTATGTGTACATCAACGTTTCGTCTTTATTTATAAGACTTCATCAGGATGATAATATAGAGAAAAATGTCATGCAAGTACAAACACATGTAGGGTTGACATATTGGGAAAAAGGAAGAAAATAATGGCCACTACTGGGTGGACGTCCGTACTTGGTGAGGAGTGAAAAATGAATGTTGATGAAAATGAGTGGGGAAGAATATAAGAAGAGCACTGTAAGTGTAGTATTAACACAGCATGACGTCGCTAGCTATACATGCATCGTTCCTTTCATTAAGTAGAACTCTTATGACGTCAAGCCGCCACATAAAGTGTTAAAATTATCACCGTTTATTCGCTGTTAAACATTGGCCGAGTGGTTCGGGCGTCAGGATTTGAGTTGCAAAATACTCGTAATCCGGGGTTTCGAATCGCATGATCGGTAGTGAATTGTCATATCTCCATGCTGATGAGTACCGATTATAACGGACGAAACGTATACGTACATAGATAATAAACAATAACAAATATTACATATATATATATATATTAAAATGCATTCAATGTATCACAGCTCATCAGTGCGGCTAGAGTAGTACTCATCCCAAGCCATGATTGAACATCTAACCATCTAGTTTATAGTCGGTAGTTCTCATCACTAAGCCACAGGATACAATGTTTTTATAAACATTTACTGCCGGAAATCTTTCTACTCTAATAAATTCTTCGCTCGAACTGCCAGCCTTTGGAAATCCATCCCTGTTCTCTGCGTTCCTGACTGTACTAACATGCAGAAATTTAAATGTTATGTGAACAGATATCTCGCTGCTCAACTCTCTACCTAGGATTACCCTGTAAGTATGGCCCCTAATTCACAATAACCCCTTACGTCTTAGTAGCAGTGTGCCTTGTTTGAGGGTGAATAAAAGTATATATATATATATATATATATATATATATATATATATATATATATAATGCAATTTTCTGCATCTTAATCACTTAGGAAAGTGAGACACTCGAAATAATAGTAAGCAAAATAACAACAAACGCTACAATCACCAATAAAAATAATTACATAAATATATATATATATATAGATAGATAGAGAGAGAGAGAAAGAGAGAGAGAGAGAGATAGAGATAGAGAGAGAAATTAAGTTAAAATATATTGATAACATAAACTTAAAGCCAATATTTTTTCAAAAGTGCTCAATGCAAAGTAGAGCTTTTATAAATAATTCATAGAAAAATTGATAAAAACGTAACCACAATATCTGTTGTAAATGAATATATATATATATATATATATATATATATATATATATATATATATATATATATAAATTAAGTTCAAATATATTGATAACATGAAAATGAAGCCAATGTTTTTTTTCAAAAGTGCTCAATACAACGTAGAGCTTTTATAAATAAAAGTATATAAACATTAAAAACCGTCTACACGAATCAACCAACGTATCGACGGTAACATGTCTCATCGGGACTATAAAGAGATTTAAGAAATTTAAATTAAAAAATATCAAAAAGAAATCAGACAGAACAAAATCGGCCAGCTGAAACTTAACCTTAGTTAACATGTCATTTGTTCTTTCTACGATTAGACGACCCCTCCTACCTACCCAAATACATTTGCCGGGCTCATGCACATTGAACCTACGGGACCTTTTTACCCCCCTCCTCTCTACTTCATAAGGAATAATCGTCCCAGATATATATAAGGAATACTAGATTTGCAGTAGTTTTTCGTAAGTTGTCAAAATGTATGTTTTCGTAAACAATTGAACATAGTCGACGAGGACCGTTTTTCGTAAAATATCTTTTTTAATTAGATTAGTAACTTATCTAAGAAAAGTAAAATAATGTGAAAAGAAAAGAAAGAAGAAAAAAAGAGAAACAGAAAACTGTCCCCCTTTTTTTCTTTCCTTTCTCTTTGAAGATTACAAAGCTTTATCATATTATACCGCTTTATCAATGATGTTTGTCAGTATTTTTCTCGACAATTTTTAAAAAATTTCTAACCTTTTTCAAAAGCTCGTAAATGCCACAGCATTCTTTTTAAAGGTGTCCGAGCGAATTTATGCAAAGTTTCATTTTTTTTTAAACGAGCAAAATAAATTTACATCGTATTTTGACGTTATAATAACAGTGCACGGTAAAATGGTAGATGTATAAATGGCACGGAAAAATGCCACAAGTAAAAATGGCACAAGTAAAAATGGCACAAGTAAAAATGGCACAAGTAAAAATGGCACAAGTAAAAATACCACAAGTAAAAATGCCACAAGTAAAAATGCCACAAGTAAAAATGGCACAAGTAAAAATGCCACAAGTAAAAATGCCACAAGTAAAAATAGCACAAGTAAAAATAGCACAAGTGAATAAATAAGAAACATATTCGATATATAGATTCCAAAGTTCAACAAGACGCACTTAAAGAAAGTCGGAGTTTATATCGGTCGAAACGTTGTAGAAATAGCACCCACAATGAGTACAGTAGTTCAAATGATCCAAATAATCCAAGTATTCAGTCTGTTGTTTTCAAGCAAATAAAATCGATTTTCTATTTTTTGTGTGAAGGGGCTAGCCCCCCTCTTTATAGTTAGAAATAGGAGCTAAGTCCCTATCTATATTTATCTCATTTATCTCATTCCGGAATTTACGGAATACATTTAACAAACTTAATCATTTATACTGTACATTGTTGCAAAATAGCGGCTACAATCTCTTTATCGAATCGACCTTAAACATTCCCATATAAATATTTAAAAATAAGTATCAGCTCTATTTTTTTCCAAAGAAATAATATCAATCTCGTATGTTGTGAGGGTTCGAGTCCGTCTTCTATAGTTCGCAATTGAGGATATGCCCTCTACGCCCTATTCAATATTGAACCCAAACCATTTAAGTTTCTTTTTTGTTGTTTTATTAAATCTTAGATACAACCATGTTTTTGTTCTTTTTTCGGGGGAGGGGGATTATGTTGCCACCTAGACTTAAGGTCTGTGGTAGGGTTAAGGGAGTTTTTTTTAGGGGGACACCCAACCATTTTTTAGTGAGGGGGGCAGTTGCTACTCAGATTACTGGTATTGTTAAGGCAGAGTTGCAGAAAAACATACAATATTTATCTCCCTTAAACAAATATGTTTATATACTCCTAAAACGCTATTTCGTTAGACACTGACTCGGAAATCGGTGATCATTATACGTTAAATTTATATGTGAAACTTACTCCCATTCTAAATATTAAAATAATTGGGTTTGGCAAATGGACTGTCCGAGATTTCAAAGCGTTAGAAACAGAAATCAAACACATAGGAAAAGTCCAGCAACAAACAGTCATATCCTGTTACAGGAACAAACAACACACACACGCACACACGCACACACACACGCACACACACACGCACATGTATATAGATAAAAAATATATATATACAGTGCGTCAGGTTATGTTACAAAAGCGTACCACGGCTTCATCTGGATGGACTGACTGAAGATATACCCTCCTTCAACATCCAGCCACCACATAGCAATTAATCTACTCAATTATAGAGCCCCCTCATGAATATACTTAAAAAATGCAAAACAATAAATATATAAATAAATAAACAAATAAAAAATAAGTTTATTGACCAATAAACTACGCCACACAGTTATCCCTAAAAATAAACACACATTTGAAGCGTTAAAACAGACAACATCCATCATCAATAATTAAATTATTTTAAATAAAACAATTACAATTAAGACCATTATACATAACCCTGATGCATTAACCCGGTGATTCCTTCAAAAGGGACTCTTCAGCAATGCGCCGTTTAACGGTGAATTCAAACGCCATTTCTCCATGTTGTTTTTTATTTCGAGTCGCTGAATATTCCTTATGGGCTATAGACGATTGTTCAAGGTTTAAAAAGTCAGTTCGTCTAGATGAAACCGCGGTACGCCTCTGACATATGTAAAGTATATATATATATATATATATATATATATATATATATATATATATATATATAGAGAGAGAGAGAGAGAGAGAGAGAGAGAGAAAGAGAGATGAGAGGGGGAGAGAGAGAGATAGAGACGTCTGGATTTGAATTCAGCTCAACATTTTTCATAGCTTAGATTGATATTCATTATGTAACTAGTTCCACAAGAGAAAATGCCCAAAGTTTTTTTAAAAGAATAACAATTACGTTACATACATGAAAAACATAAAAGTTGAAGTATATTTTTGAAATAGTCAAATACCCCGCGGTGTGCATTTTATTGAATTTTTGCTAGTGTATATGGAAGATTCTCTGTCTGCACGTGCGGTGCGAGGGGCAGGAAGGAATAAGAGAAAGAAAGAGAGTGCGTGTGAGAAAAAAAAACGAAAGTGAGAGACAGAGAGACAGAGAGACAGAGACAGAGATGGGGAAATGGTATAAACTGTACCCATCTCTCAAGCTGCTCTAACCTATTTCAGTCTGCCTGTCTGTCTATCTGTCTGTCCGCCCCTGTCTGTCTGTTCATCTGTCTCGCTATCTTCACCTAAGTGTATATGACGGATTTTCTTTTTTCGATGAAGTGATTTCCTCCGTCTGTCAGGCTTTGCATTTTGATAGATATTATTGCATTAATGCAATCTAGACCTCGACAGAGGAACGACGGTCGGGGAGGACTTTAAAAGTATTAAGGCCCAGCCCCAATCTCCATAATGCGGAACATGACCGCTCCTAAATATATCAATATATTGCCTCACCCTTGCTTGCGTCTGCATTTCACCCAAAGTGCATCGGCAAAACAAGTATTCAGATAAAAGGCTGACGAAAACGAATTCATGCGGCACACCCACATTATACGTACACACATTATACGCACCTACATGATACATACCCACATTATACGTACACACACATTATACGTACACACATTATACACACCCACATTATACACACCCACATTATACACACCCACATTATACATACCCACATTATACGTACACACACATTATACGTACACCCACATTATACGTACACACATTATACGCACTCACATTATACGTACACACATTATACACACCCACATTATACGTACACACATTATACACACCCACATTATACACACCCACATTATACGTACACACACATTATACACACCCACATTATACGTACACACATTATACACACCCACATTATACACACCCACATTATACGTACACACACATTATACACACCCACATTATACGTACACACATTATACACACCCACATTATACGCACCCACATTATACGTACACACATTATACACACCCACATTATACGTACCCACATTATACACACCCACATTATACGTACACACACATTATACACACCCACATTATACGTACACACATTATACACACCCACATTATACGTACACACATTATACACATCCACATTATACGTACACACACATTATACACACACATTATACACACCCACATTATACGTACACACATTATACACGCCCACATTATACACACCCACATTATACGTACACACATTATACACCCCACATTATACGTACACACATTATACACACCCACATTATACGTACACCCACATTATACGTACACACATTATACACACCCACATCATACGTACACACATGCATTGACGGACCCTTCCATCTCTCAAGAGACAATGGATACCCCCTGAAAATGTACATGCGCGATGAAGATTTTATTGTGAAATTAAAGTTGCCAAAAAAACCTCTCGCTTGTTTTGGTTCGGTATCGCTTTTGTCTAGTGGTTAAGGCAATCCAAGAGGATCTTTAAGCAATGCTGGGTTACGCGGAGGACTGGTGCTCTTTCAGAGTTTTCTTCCGCTAGCCTAGTTACCCTACCAATACTTAAAAATCTCTGCTACCCATAGATAAGGGGGAGATTGATTCGTACACCTCTTCTCTCTCTTTCTCTCTCTCTGTCTCTCTCTGTCTTTCTCTCTGGCTCATTCACACATATATATCTCTTTTTCTCTCTCTTTCTCTTTCTCTTTCTTTCTCTCTCTCTTTCTCTCTATCTCTCTCTCTCTCTCTCTCTCTCTCTCTCTCTCTCTCTCTCTCTCTCTATATATATATATATATATATATATATATATATGTAAACTTATATAAACATTAGAACAGCCCACGCAAGTTAACCATCGTTTCGATGTTTATACATCTTTACGGGGCTGTAAAATCAAATCTTGATCTTACAGTCCCTTAGAGATGTAATAACATCGAAATGCTGGTTTACTCGCGTAAGTTTATATATATATATATATATATATATATATATATATATATATATATATATATATATATATATATAATATTTTTATAAATAAATATTAATTATTTAAATACCTACAGACATCGATGTTTCATGCTAACGCAATCTTCAATATATATATATATTTGTTTTGTTTTGTTTTATCTACATACGTATATGTTTCATCCTTTCGGGAATCGTCAGTGTATAGAAGAATTATTCACACCAGTCGCCGAACTCTAACCCCGGAACACGAGTTATAGTTCAAACTCAAATTCCAACGTCCTTGTCCCTACGGCCTTTGTCAACAACTTGGTAAATCAGCGACAGATAAATCCTATTTAAAGGCAGCTGTCGTAGAGAGTTTGACTTTTGAAAGGAACATTACTTTTAAGCCACGTTGACGGCTGTGTTAAGACTACTCGCTACAGAGCCCAGCCTAGTTTGGGGCGACAAATAATTAATAATAAATATTTGCTTTTTATCTACATACGTATACGTTTCATCCTTATGGGAATTGTCAGTGTACAGAAGAATTATTCACGCCGGTCGCCGGACTCGAACCCTTGGAACACGAGTTATATTTTAAACTCAAATTCCAACGTCTTTGTCCCCACGTATTATATTATATTATTTTAAATATATGTGTATATACATAAAATTGTAAAGTATATATACAGGGTCAGGCAAAATAATCTGACACATTTGTAGGTTTAATAAAAAGGCAAAGAAAGTAAAGAAACAAAAAAGTGTTTTCATTTTTGAAAAGTACATATAATTCCATTTTTTTTGTTTCTTTTTCAGTTGCTGCTATGAATTGGACTGGTGAGCATCGCGCTTTCATTGTGGAAACGTTTCTCAAAACAAACGAATCTGTGACTGCAACACAACGAGCGTTCCGTTTGCACCTCAATCTTGGTAAACATGATTCCGTACCAGCTCGAAACACGATCATGTTGTGGGTTACCAACTTCAGACTTACTGGATTTACATTGAAACGAAAATAAAGATGAAATTCGTCAAAAAATTACTGCCATTCCACATGAAATGACCCGCCGAGTTATAGACAACTTTCGTGAACGCCTTGGACAGTTTCCGGACAATAATTCATCCTATTTGACTGATTTAATTTTTAAAACATGATGAAACAAAATGGCATGGACCCTGATGGGTCTGAAAGTACTTGTGAGACAAATCCAAACTATGGCAAATTCATCAGCCAATTCCCCTCCGAAACTAAGATCCTGATTCGGACTATTGAAAGGATATACCAAAGGATATCTAGACATGAGTTGTCTTTTATATTCAACAATACTTGCCTGCAAGAGAAGATACTGCCTATATATATATATATATATATAGAGAGAGAGAGAGAGAGAGAGAGAGTGAGAGAGAGAGAGAGAGAAAGAAAGAGAGAGTGTCATCAGTCATATGTTGTCGATCTATCTATAATTTTAAATCACAATTAGTATTAGAATCGAAACGTCACACACGTGGATTTAACGCCGGTAAATTACTTTTTTGACGGTCTAGCTAAAGGTATCCGTTTCCTGTTTTTATAACATTATTAATAATAATTTTAATCGTGTCGTTATTTTAAACATTTCTTTTTCCAATCTCACTTAAAATAGTCTATTCAAAAGCCAGTTCAGTTCTATCAATTTTCAAAATGGCGCCCTTCTTGGCATTTCGAAATCGCTCAAAGGGATCGTGCCAACATGCAGCGGAAGACCAAAGGCTATCACGACTTTGATCTTATTGCAAATGCCGACTCAGTAACATTTATTACCAAGTGTTCGGATGTGTGATTGGTCGAATAAATATGCTGCAGTCGATAGAATCGTATTCAAATCCAATTGGCGCTATTCTGATTATTTAGACACGAGTGGATTCAGGAGATTTATGAACCAGATGCTACCAGTAACATCACAAATTAGTGTTCAGTTAATCGTATTCAATGCATCGTTTACAATAACTATTGTGTTTCAGCATTGAATACCCCCCCCCCCCCAAATTAATTTCCGTAAAAACAGATAAACCAAACCAAATTCAGTTATAAGATGATAATAAGCTAAAGATAATATATATATGATTAACATTAACCCAATATTTTAAATCAGAAGTTATTGTGCTTGATAAATACTCTGAAGGAAAACTATGGGCAATTGTCTATAACGATGAGTATACTAAAAACTTGGTCAATTAACCCATGCAATAACTTGCGTAAGATGGGTACTATGACATACACTTACACACACACACGCACCCCAACACACACACACACACACACACACACACACACACACACACACATATATATATATATATATATATATATATATATATATATATATATATTTAAAAGAAATATGAATAAAATGTACCGGATTTTATATATTAAAATATAGATTTTTATAAGAAGAAATCTTCAGGATCAACTAACGAATCAGATCCAAATTGCTGTTAAGAAGTTCAATATTTTCTATATAATAAATAGAGCTTAATTATGCCTGTTGAGTGATTTAAAACATCAGAAATATAATTCTATATGATATCATTTAAACCCAAATTCGAAACGAAAAATGTTTGTCCCAAGTTTTTCTATTTCGAAATTAGATTTACATGATATAGTATTGTATTTTATATGATGTTATAAATAGTTTTACATGTAACAACATGTAAAACTATATATATATATATATATATATATATATATATATATATATATATATATATATATATATATATATATGTTGCTACATTTACCACTATTTATTTTACTCTGACGATTCCCTACAGGGATGGAACGCGGAACCATCTGTGTAACTTAATTGGCATAAATATATTTTCATAACTTACTATATATATATATATATATATATATATATATATATATATATATGAAGGAGTATATATGAAATAAAATGTACAATAAATTTTGAACCACTAAAAATTCATAAATATATATATATATATATATATATATATGTGTGTGTGTGTGTGTGTGAAGAATATAAGAAACAATGTTTCAGACAAAATGCAAAATAAAAATAGATTTGAAGATAAGCGAATCAACAAACTAACAAAAATATAAACTCAAACACATAGACTGAAGCCTTTTTAATTTAGATGTTATCATAAAATGTGTGCGATTAGTTCTGGTAAAAAGTACAAAATTCTGATTTCGTTTCAATAATTCCAGTTTTTTTATGTTTCCTTTTCTTAAGCATTCACTACGACGTCCGAAAAGAAAAACGTAAACAAACAATAGAAAGAACAAAAAATAGAAAAGATGTGCGCATCATCATTTGATGTAACTGTCAAAAACAGGCAAAGACTTGTTGGTTTACGTTTTTTTCGGACGCGTCTTGTAGAATTTAAATTTCTGTTCATTAAAGTTCTTACTTCCAACCGAGGATGGTTGCTTTCTAGCAACTGGAATATCTTGGTAGAACATTTATATATATATATATATATATATATATATATATATATATATATATATATATATATATATATATATATATATATATATATATATATATATATATAAGGTGGTCGCTACAAAAGTGGGAAATTTGTCAAACGATAATTTATTTTTACAAATAATAACTGTTATAAAGTGTTTCAAAGACTAATATTATAATACACTCACTCACAGATACTCAAAAATATGCCAGACGAAATAAATTTAAACAAAATAAAATTAGAACAATAAAATTTACAACCTCAAATTTCCTGCATTTCTAGCAACCATTTATATATATATATATATATATATATATATATATATATATATATATATATATATAACATAGTTCACCCCAAACAAGGCAGGCCGCCACTGTAGACGTAAGGGGCTACTGAGAAAAAGGGTGAAAGTTTTTTTTTCGGGCGGGGGGGGGGGGGGGGGTGACACCCTAAATTGGGAGCTGCGCAGCGAGATGTCTGTTTACATTAGTTTTAAATTTCTGCATGTCAGTACCGTCAGGAGAGCAGGGGGGAGTTCCAGAGTCCAGCAGCGCGAGGAAAGAAGCTTTTGGAGTAAAAAGCTCTTCAGCATCTGTGGGTCTCTACAGTGAATGGATGGGATTTGGCAGATTGTCGGGTTGGTCTAGTGAATTTACGTCGTGAGGGTACCAGAGCAGATAGCTTACCAGAGCACAATCCATTGAAGTACTTGTAAAACAAGCACAAGGAAGCAACATTGCGACGATGGGACAGGGGCTGGAGCTTAGTGGATAGTGAGGGACCTATCAAGTTGGCGACTCTTTTTTAGACCTTGTCTACGAGGGAGACTAGTAGATGATTTCTCATCCCATATGTGGTAACAATACTTCATGCATAGGCGGATGGTGGTTTTGTAGAGATATATGATAATGTCAGGTGTGAGAAGTTTACTGGTACAGTAGAGGGATCCCACCTTCTTTGCAGCAGCCCGGGCAATGTATTCAATGTATTTATCTCTCTCTCTCTATCTATCTCTTTCTCTCTCTCTCTCTCTCTCTCTCTCTCTCTCTCTCTCGCTCTCCATCTCTATCTCTTTATATATATATATATATATATATATATATATATATATATATATATATATATATATATATATATATATATACGGTGCCGCACAATCTATTTGTGTCTATGTGTGTAGTCAATGAAATATATTCCCGACAATATGTCTTGACTAAAGCTGCTTTTTGGTAGACACTTCTATTTACGTATGTAGGCAGTTATAAAATGAATTTATTTACGGGGCTGGGGATATAGAAAGATACATTATTTAACAATTTAATTGAATGTATATTATCCACAAGGCAATTAATTAGAGTTATTGATAAATTGGCCTTGATCCAGACGTTAGAAAACAGCCAGGTACACTTCTGATGATCGAGAATACCGTAAAAGTGTTGAGATAAGTACATTGTATTATCCTTTATTACATCACCAATAACGCAGCTGAGGTGTCACAGTGAACGCCTAAAAAAAGAAACATAAAAAAACTGGAATTATTGGAACGAAATCAGAATTTCGTACTTTTGATCCGAACTAATCGCACATATTTAATGATAACATCTAAATTAAGAAAGACTTCAGTCGATGAATCTTTGCTTTATGAAGTAAAATGTTTATCTATTTGAAAGGTGTTACAATTTTTTTTTAATTTCTATTTTACGCTTTAAAAAAATTATTTGAGGAGATCTTCATCTTTTTTTCGATGAACTATTAACGTCATTTTGATTGATTGAGAATATGATATGATTTAAAAGCAAAAGAAATATGTCTGAAAATTTCGATTTTTTGTTTTTATAAATCGAATAAAGGTTCTTTTATATTTAATTTCTTTGAATAAAATTGAAAATTAAAAAAATAATTTATTGGTAAAAATAATTTTAAAAAAGATGGTAAACGATTGGATATCGCTCCTTCTCTCCCTCTCTCTCTCTCTTCTCTCCCCCTCTCTCTCTCTATATATATATAAGGGTGGTTCATTTTATATTAGAAAATAATTTATTGGTAAAAAATAATTCAAAAATCGTAAATGATTGGATATCGTTTTCTCTGTCTTTTTCTTTCTCTTTATATATATATATATAGTATACATTTTTATTTATACAAACATTATTGGTTACATATGTGTATACATGTGTCGGTTGAACTCTTCACAGACAGTCAACCTTTTCAGACCAAAGAAGACAGAGAAGTGAGATGAATTATCTGACTGCTCATAAGTAACCCATAATGTTTGTATAAATAAAAAATATTATACGTAAGAACAGCTCTACTTCTTATTGAGCACTTTTTATAAACACTGGAGTTTCAACGGATTTACATATACAGAAACTAATACAATACGTGTACCATATAGTTCGGTATCACGTCCATTGTCTATCTCGGAAAACTTTACGTATGAATACATTTTTGAAAATGTAACGTTAACATTTTGCTTTGGTTAATTTGAGCTGGCATTCAAATGTATACGGACGTGTGGGATAGAAATACACTTCTAACGAGCGGATTTGATGTGAAACTCCAATAAAGTGTTAGTAAAATAGAAAGTATCCACTTCATCATGGTCGCCGTAATTGAAATCGGAAATTTTGAACCGTTTTAACTCCCCCCCCCCAAAAAAAAATCCCAATTATATTTTAGGCCGGTTTTTTGTTTTGTTTTTCAAATAAATTGTTTTCAACAATTTTTTAAAATTATTAACAAATAATAAAATCAAATTGTGTTTTATAATCTAAATTAAAAATAATAATTAAAAAAATTATTTTTTTGCAAATAATCAAATCTAACTTCTTTTTATAATTGGAATGTTTTTTCTGTTTGTTTGTTTGTTTTGAAAATATTTTGAAAATAGTTTAATTATTAATTATTAACGAAATATAATGCTATTACAAAGTAACAAAGAATTATTAACAAATAATAAATTGAAACCGTTTTTTTATATAAATGATAAAAATAAACATTGCGCCAAAAGTTATGCGGCCTAAAAAGAGAGTAAGAACTGGACTGGTTTGCTTTCGGCAGCCTCGTTACCTGGCTTCTCTTATTTTAACCTTAAGTCCTCACATTCCATGAGTGATGTTTCTGACAAATGGGAAATAATTGCTGTTTTCTGGGACGGAATCTATCCATATAACACTTATCGTTGGTTAGTTTTTTACCTTGAAGTAGTATTTTTAGCCACTTACATCAAGTGGCTTCATGTTTTGTCTGGAGCGACCTCCATGAAAAGAAAAATAATAATCGAGGATTTTTTTCGATTAATCTCAGTTCGCAATTTCTGATTTCACATACATGAAACTCTAATAAAGTGTTGGTAAAATAGAAAGTATTCACTTCATCTCCAATTATATTTTCGGCCGTTATTTTTTTTGCAAATAATAATTTGTTTTCATTAATTTGTTTAAAGGAGAAACGGGAATAACCCAGTTGTGTACTTTCATTTTGATCAAAGTCTTTGTCCATTCTCGCTTCAGAGTTATACGTACTTGTGTAAGAATAGACGGTTCTCACCACGATTAGATAATTATATTTGTGGCTTCGTGACCCGAAGTAATCGTTCGTCAACACCATTTAACGACATTCGTTATCTGTTTTAATTCTCAGTAACTTTCCTAGAATGTCGGATTTGTGAAACGAGGTCAAATAGTAGTGAACCCCTTTCTTTTTATATATCATTTATCTGCATCTAAATTAGTGAGTTCGAAAGTGCGTGTAAATTTACTTGGTAATGATACCACAACTTCCTAAAGAGTTGAGAGTCATGAACCTTGTACAATCACCACACCAAGGTCCTTGAGGTCTTCTATATCAAATAACTCAGGATTACTTGATGTGACCGAGTATCCTATATGGAAATACTTCACAAGATGAATTGTGTCAGTATGGAAGCTAGCATCAACCGATACAAACTTCCTTAACTCGGTCATGTCACCTGGGAGCCGACCAAACGTTTGTCGCGTAAACTACCAATTACATATTTGCTGTGTTAGGCAGGAGGCGAGAAATCTGCATATATAAAACCTAATGTGTGTGTGTTTGTGTGTGTCCTATAGAAAAAAAAGGTTAGAGAATCTACATAAAATCTAAGTGTATTCTTATGTAAAATTAACCCGGAAGAATAGAAATATTACTGAATCTCTAAGGGTGATGATAAGGGGAGGCTATGGAGCTGGCTTCGTCGGGGGGGGGGGGGGGGGGGTTTCAAACATAATTTGGAAAGAAAACACTGTAATTTCAATGTATTCCTTCTGCTCGGCATTTTCTTTCAAAATTATTTAACGTTTCTTAAGCTTCTCTTCGGACTAGAAAGTAGGGACAAGAAACTCGGAAAGGGTTGTTTTAGTAGCGCTCTGGAGGCATCCTTGATTTTAGTTAGGTACTTTTAGCAGCGATCTAAAAGAGAACAATAAATGCAATATTACAGTTTTACATTTTGTAAGTGGCAGTGATCGTTCCTTGGACCTTTATTGTTCTTGATTTTCATAAACAACCTCTCTGATGACATTGTGTCGTTCAGATTCGTCGGCCTAACATTCACAGGTAACATGAATTTAACAAATAGATAGAAAACATCACCAAGGCTGATGCAAGGAGAGTGGGTTCCCTCTACCGTGCTAGAAAACTTCTCACACCTGACAGTATCCTATATTTCTACAAAGATACCATTTGCCCATACATGGGGTATTGTTGTCACATCTGTGTTTATGCACCATTTACTAGTCTCTCCCTCTTAGACAAGGTAAAAAAATCGTTAATCTAATAGGCCCCTCACTATCCACTAAGCTCCAGCCCCTGTCCCATCGCCGCAATGTTGCATCTTTGTGCTTGTACTTTGATGAAATGTACTCCGATGAAGTTGGTGCTCTGGTGCCTCCTCGACGTAAATACACTCGACCAACCCGACAATCAGCTACATCTCATCCATTCACTCCATATGCGGACTGTTTAAGAGAGAGATAGAGAGAGAGAGGGGGGAAGAGAGAGGGGAGAAAGAGAGAGAGAGAGAGAGAGAGAGGAGATAAAGAGAGAAAGAGAGACTGTATAAAATGGGGGTGTAAAACGACATAGAGTGAGAGAAGGTGAGAGAAATAGACAGAAACTTAGTAAGAGATGATTGACTTAATACATTGCAAATTACGACTATTTGAAACAATTAAAGTATTTTTTTCAAAGTAGTTTAAAAAAAACATAACTCAATTCCAATGAATATTTTTACATTTTTAATTTTTATTTTTTTGTGGAAGAGTGTGCAATTTGTTTACACAAAGTGATTTGCATTTACGCCGATGGCAGTATGTGATTTCACTTACCAGTGGCTAAGATCAAAGTGTAGTATCTGTTCCGATGGATACTGCACGCCTGTCCTGTGCAGTTCTAGGAGGTCCACCCTCGCAGGCTTTGCCTCCCCTCTTTGGGGAGGAGTAAGTTTATTGCTTACTGCCTGAGGCGCCCCTACTGGGGAATGCCGACGGGGCTGCCCAGGCAATTTTTAAATGGCCAGAGTGCTCACCTCTCGAGCGCTGGCTTATCTGATCCCACTTTTCCAACCTTGTGTCACATCTTGCCTTGTGGGAGGTAGATAATATATATATATATATATATATATATATATATATATATATATATATATATATAGGAGAAAAGCTATAGAGAAACAAACTTTAATCAACTCATCTTTAGTATAATAATGGATTTCTCATATTACCATAACTAAATAATATTTATTTATTTATTGAGATGATTTACACTTGTATCATCTTACACCTTACACCTCTGTGTATATTTTACACCTTACACCTCTGTGTATATTTTACACCTTACACCTCTGTGTATATTTTACACCTTACACCTCTGTGTATATTTTACACCTTACACCTCTGTGTATATTTTACACCTTACACCTCTGTGTATATTTTACACCTTACGCCTCTGTGTATATTTTACACCTTACACCTCTGTGTATATTTTACACCTTACACCTCTGTGTATAAATGTTATTTTATATATATTAAGTCTTTTATTGATTATCATTTTTGTTTATTTATTTTATTTTTTAAAAATTAATTAATTAATTAATTAATCAATTTGAATAATTCTAGCTCTGTTCGATCTTATTTAAATTTAATTTAACATATCTGATTTTGTTCTTAAATCACAACTTTTGTTGTCTACGAGAACCGCAAACCAGTCTACGAGAAGTGTTGTCTGTCGGTGGGTTAAATAAGAATATTGTTATACTACTCATGTATTGAGCACCGTTGAAATACATACTGAGACTAAAATATATACGTAATATATTATTTTATAATATATATATATATATATATATATATATATGTGTGTGTGTGTGTGTGTGTGTGTGTGCGTGTGTATGAAACAGTAGGTGCATGTGTGTGTATAATTTTTCGCGTATATATCTATATCTGTAAGCGTGTCGACGTTCATGTATGTATCTGTTTAGACCTCTGTAATGGTGAATAAATTGTCTTTTTTTTCCATTATTTCTTCATCCGCTTCGTGATATCATTTTTTTGTTGTTTTGCTGCTATGCGTGAGTGTTGTCTGATGTGAATCCTATTGGACTCCATCAACCCGGCGGGAATATCTCTTTCTCTTTCTCGTTCTCTCTCTCTCTCTCTCTCTCTCTCTTCAATCACAGTAAAATTCCCTCATTTTTTTCTCTTCTTCATCAATATCTATCAACCATCTTCCATTTTTTTTTTCGTACACCCACTTTTCGTCAATTCATTTCCGACATTTCAACACATTTTTTAGATCTTTCATTCTTTCCCCTCCATTTTGTTCTCTCTTCATTTAGTTTTCACAAATCGTCTGTTCGTTCTGGTTTAGATTCGTCTTCACATCTCTACGAGAAGCGTTGTCCGTCGGTCGGTTGGTCAGACTTTCACGGTTGGTCAGACTTTCACATATTATTTTACCCCGAAACGCGCAGAGTGTTTGAATGCCTACGAGACACCACCTTCGGGTGTCTTTGGTTTTTCTCTACAAAAGTTCGTTAGAACACCCTTCCACGAGGATACTCCGCCGCCCTACAAGTAAACCCTGGTAAAATATTCAAGATTACATAGTATTTGAAGCCTAGATAAGACCCCTTAAGCAAGGCTACACATAGGTTTATAAGAGAAATGGTGAACTTTCTCCTAACGATGCTAACTCAAATAACAACAGTTGATACTTCACTAGACCAGATGAATTCTTGACCTGGAATCCGACCAGACAAAACAAAGACTACAAGGAAAATAAACAGTGACATGATGAAGTGGTCGATTGGGGGGAAGAAAATTATTGTTCTTCGCTGTTTTACTTCCTCGAGGTTAAATAAGTGGCAAAGGACTTTAAATGAACACTCGAATGTCTATGTATCTCATAAAGTGATCAAGTTTTAGTCCCAAGGAGGGACACCTTGATCCCTTAGAGCTCAAGGGGTCCCTCCTTGGGGCTAAAACTTGATCACTTTATGAGATACATAGACATTCGAGTGTTGTTCTAGATGCATCTACTACAAACTCCTCACCCAACAAGAACCCATTTCAGCTGGTATCCATTGTCTATTTCGAGAGAAAAAATAAGCCAGTAAGTCAGTCGCGTCGGTCGATCGATGGTGCTTAAGTTTAAAACACTAGCTTACTCGGTTTATTAAGCTTAAGTTGGAAATAACATTTCTCTTTTGTAGAAGATCACAAACACTAATAAAAAATGTATTTTTCACAAATCTATATATTAATACGATAGCGTGTGTGTTCGTGTGTCACACTTCCGGCAAAAGCTCTGCGCATGCATGCCGCACCTAGATTTTGAAAAACATTCAACTCGCCTAATTTTCGAAATTTTTACAAGTATTTCCTTTTGGCGCAACGGTTAGCGACGTAGTAGTTTTAACTTCGCCCCGACTGGTTTATAGTTCGATCCCAACCAACCTCTAAGATTTTTTACTACATTTCGAGGGGAAGGGGAAGAGAGGTAGGCAGGGGACGACCGGGAAGACACATATTAATACAATAGCGTGTGTGATTTTGTGTGTCATGCTTACATACAAAGCAACGACCTTCCGAATCTTTGTATGCTACTCATGAATTGGCTTAGCGTTATGGCTAAGATCAAAATGTAGTATCTGTTCCGATGGATACTGCACTCCATAGCCTGGTATTGTCTTGGCCTTCGAGGCTTGATTCACGCTGGTCTATGGGTCTGTTCTGTACAGTTCTAAGAGGCCCACCCTCCCAGGCTTCGCCTCCCCTCTTTGGGGAGGAGTAAGTTTATTGCTTACTGCCTGGGGCGCCCCTACCGGGAATGCCAACGGGACTTCCCAGGCAATTTTTAATGGCCAGAGTGCTCACCTTCTCGAGCGCTGGCTTTTCAAACCCCACTTTCCCGACCCGACCTTGGGTCACATCTTACTTGTGGGAGTAAGATAAAACTGGCCTTGTGCCTAACTCCTGGAGAGGAGTAAATAAATATTCATGAATTGGAGCCAAATTTAATTTAATCGAAAACATTTACAAAGTAAGGTTTAGTCGTCGAAATATTACCTTCACTAGAAATATTGTATATAAAGAAGTTTTGTAAATTGTTTCATGTATTGTTCATTTAAAAAAAATAAATATACAAGTCCAAATTTTATCATATTTTATTCAAACATGTATAGGTTAGGAACTAGATAATTAGTATTAAAAACATCATTTCGTGTAATTTACACGGGTCCCGCTAGTAAATATATAAATAAATCATCCCGACGGTTATGCGCAGTGCGCGCACACGCTACTGGTCTACTTTTATGATTCCTGTTTAGACACGCGTCGCGTTAGGTTTCTTACATAACGACGGTTGTAAGCTTAAATGGAAAAGTTTGAGTGAAACCTAGGGGTCAAGGCTGACCTCAGAAACGAAAGTCGACGAAATGACGTCCGTTCCGTGGAGAGAGAAATTGTCCCCTTTCCTGGCGACACTTCAAGTAGAGTATTGATTTACTCCTCTCCAGGAGTTAGACACAAGGCCAGTTTTTATCTTACTCCCACAAGTAAGATGTGACCCAAGGTCGGGTCGGGAAAGTGGGGTTTAAAAATTGACTGGGCAGCCCCGTCGGCATTCCCCGGTAGGGGCGCCTCAGGCAGTAAGCAATAAACTTACTCCTCCCCAAAGAGGGGAGGCAAAGCCTGGGAAGGTAGACCTCCCAGAACTGCACAGGACAGACCCATTGACCGGCATAAATCAATACCCGAAGGCCAAGACAACACCAGTATGGGGTGCAGTATCCATCGGAACAGATACTACACTTTGATCTTAGCAGTAGCCCCATAAGGAGTAAGGATGGACGCACGAGATAGCTTAATCTTTCTCTCTATATGTTTCTCCTTCTCTCTCTCTCCCTCTCCCTCGGTCCTCCCCTCCCCTCTCTCCCTCTCTGTCTTTTGTACACAATTACACGCGTGGTTAAAGTTTAATCCTTCTCTCACACGCAAGTAATCCGTCGGTAAAATTATTAATCTCTCTCTTATGTGACTTCTGGCTGTTTAATAATACATTTTTATACAAATACATCTCATACATAAATATATCTTATATAAGTAAATCTTATATTAATACATTTTTATATAAATACATCTTATTCATTAATATATTTTATATAAGTAAATTTGATATAAATAAACAATCTTACGCCATTTCAACTATTTACTCTTGACTCATTAGTCTCATTCCTTTGTATGTATAAAGTATACTAGCACTTGACTTTTGACGTAATAAATGCCTTTAAAAATACCTTTGCCAAATTTATTAATATATATATATATATATATATATATATATATATATATATATATATATATAACATTGAAAATATAAGCCATTAACAATGTAAGATTTTTTTTTTTTTACATTAATCTTATTAATTTCGGAATAAAATTCCATCTTCAGAGGTGACCAGTTATTGAGTCATTTTTTTTCAATAAGATTAATGTAAAATAAGATAATAAGATTAATGTAAAAAAATTAATCTTGCATTGTTAATGGCTTATATTTTCAATTTTATTAACAAATCCAACAATGCTTTAAATGAACGACTAACCAATATTCATTTGTATTTTAAAAAAATATTTTAAATTTAATTAACTTTGAATTCATGAATTCTTCTTATTAAATCACTTACCATTATTTAATCTATTTTTTTATTTTATTGTTTTATTTTATTAAATTTTATATTTATTTTTATGTTCATTATTATTATTATTATTATTATTATTATTATTATTATTATTATTATTATTATTATTATTATTATTATTCTCACACAGATCATCAGTAGTGATTGTTCATCGACAATAACCAGTGGTATTTCTTGGAGTCTGAGTGACAATAAGCCTCCCCAGATTTTCTAGTATTCTTCACCTCTTTTCGATAACCACCGCAAATAACTTTGTGGTATTGCAACAGCCTCTTACTATTGATTTCTCACTGGTAAGAACCATTGGTCTTCTTCAGACTCCATATTCCTGTCAGTTGTCTTGCAAGTTCCGTGTATTTACTTCGTTTTTCAATATCCTTGATCATAACTCTGTGGTCTGCTGAAACGGCGAAGTCTACGATTTGGCAGGATTTTTCTTTCTTGTCGATTCTCATGACATCCAGTCTCGTTGCTTGTATACGTTTATCTGTTATCCATATCCCAGGGGATTTTGTGTTTTTCGTTTTCCAGTACTGTCTCTGATTTATTTTTGTACTATTTGTCTGCGTGTTCGAAATGCAATCGTTTGCACAGTTTCCAGTGCCTGCTTTGATCATACAGTCATGTCTCATCTTGTATTCTTTTTGGGCTAATTTGCTACATTCACTTATTATATCATGTACTGTATCGTCTCTTTAACCACACAGTCTGCATTTACTGTTTTCATTGGGTTTTATCTATTTTAGCTTTGATATAGTTTGTTCTAATCGCATTTTTCTGTACAGCCATCAGTAAATATTCCATTTCCCTGTTCAAGTGTCATTTTCTTAGCCATTCCAAGCAATTTTCGTTGGATTATTCTCTTGTTAGTCTTATGAAGCGTCCATGCAGTTTTTTATTCTTCCCATTTTTCTTTTCATGTCTTTTTCTTTCTGATTTCGGTGCTTCCCGAGTCGTTTATTTGGACGGTTTCTCTTGCTGCAGTGATTAGCCTTTTCGTGTTCTGGGTTATGCATTTCTCTAGTTTTTTTTTGTCTTCCATACAGTCCTCTATACTTACCAGTCCTCTTCTCCCTTCGTTTCTTTTTAAGTAGAGTCTGTCCGTATCGTATTTTGGGTGTAGTGCGTTGTGCATGGTCATTAATTTTCTCGTTCTCTGGTCCAGGTGCCTGCGTTCTTCTTTAGTCCATCCTACGAATGGTCGAGAGTATCTTATTAGTGATACTGCCAAGGTGTTTATTCCTTTTACTAGATTCATGCTATGTAATTGCGTTTCTAAAAGTTTTCTTGTTCTTTGGAAATATTCTTTTCCAATCTTTTCTTTCATTTACATAGATTTGACGGTGTCTGCTTCCAGAACTCCCAAATATTTATAGCTCTCCTATTCGCATAACGCTTCATCTAATCTTGGTTAGGCAGTTTCATGCCCTCTGTCATCTCCAGTTTTCCTCTTTTTATCTCTAGGAGTGCACACTTTTCCATTCAGAATTCCATTTGAATCCCATGACTGAAGATTCTGGTTGTATTTATCAGCTTTTCCAGTTCTTTTTTGCTTTTTGCGAATAGTTTCAGATCGTCCATGTAAATGAGGTGGTTTATTCTTTGTATCCGGCATAACATTGTCTGAGTATGTAGTTGAGTGACATCATGGTTATGATAAATAGTAGTGTTGATTGGGAGTCTCTATGAAAAATGCCTCTCTGTATTCTTATCTCAGTCAGGTATTGTTCTCCAGCTACTAGTTCTAATCTCCTTGTTTTCATTGCTTTCTTAATAAGATTAATAATCCTGTCGAGTATCTTGTACATTTTTAAGCATTAAGGGATTCTGTAATAAGCTACATTGTAGTCAATCCATGCCATGGCTCTGTTCTTTTTTCTGCTTTTTACCTCCTTCAATGTCTTTTGATCAATGTACAGCAGATCATGCGTCCCTCTTTTCTCTTCCGGCATCATTTTTATTCCTCGAGGAGCAGTCCACGATGTTCATTGATTGGTAGATTTGTTCTTTCAGTTGTTCCGTTAGTATTTTCCACATTGTTGGTAAACAGGTTACTGGCCTGTAGTTGCTTCGGATCGTTCTTTTTTTGTTATATTTTTGTATTAGCGTTGTCCTTCCTTTGATCATCAAAATGTGGTACGTCTATTTTATAGATACATCCTCTCAGTTTCGGTGCTAGCCTTTCATGTAGGGTCGTGAGGTTTTAAAACCAGTACGCATGTATTCCAGCATGGCCTGATGCTTTCCAGTTTGCCATTTTCCTTATGGTTATCTTAATCGTTTCCTTATTAATGCCCGTTTCTCTTTCCTCTTCAATTTCCTGTTGTTCATCTTTTTTAGAGATTTGGCATTTTTGTTGTGTTTTTTAGGCTTGTACCATACATTGCCCTAGAAGTGTATCTATATTGTAACAGTCTTCCTTCTATTGCTGCTCTATTTTGTTTTAGTTCTTCATGTTTCTTATTTAGTCTTTCCTTGTGATAGAGATTGGTTCTCTTATATCGTTTCCTGTTCTCTTTAATCTTGTTTACAGTTTTAGCTTCTTTTTAAAGTTTCGTGATCTTGATTCCAGTCTGATTTCTCATCCAGGCTTTGTCGGTCCATTTTGTTAGCCAGTCTTTTTTTCTCTTTTTAGTTTCATACTTATTGATCCCCCCCCCCGCATATTTCAAGTTGTTTAGGTCGTGATAGTATCTGTTTAGATGTGTGCGAGGAGTCTGTTAACTTTCTCTGTTTCTATTTTTAACTTCTTCCAATCTTCGTTCCTTAGGGATGGGAGTTTTGTTTTGTTCTAAAAATTATTATTATTATTATTATTATTATTATTATTATTATTATTATTATTATTATTATTATTATTATTATTATTGTTGTTGTTGTTGTTCTTCTTATTATTGATTATTATTATTCCTTATTTTATTTTTTTCCTGTTTATCGTTTCATAAAAAAATATTTTTACTTACTTTCCGCCTTTTTGTTTTATTGATTTTTGCCTTTTTATTTCCTTCTTATTTTTTGTTTCTTCTTTTGTATTGTAATGCATCACCACGTAACTAGATCAAAAGCTAGTCGAGGATAAGTGTCAGTTCGATGATAAACAATACTATGCAGAGTATGAAAACCACAGCCGGAAATTACAGAATTTGATTACTTAACAGAGCGGCTTGACAAGTATTTATTGACATAAGACTTGAAGACGACTGAATTGTAGTTTGTAGATAAGCAATGCCGTGGCACGTGCTCTCCACGTGGGAAGTTCTTGGAAAGAAACTTTTTATTAAAATTCCGCTTGGAAGCACGAAAAGAAAATACGTTGCAGTGGCGCTACTAAGAAGAGTACTTTCTTGATCTCTATGTTCGCTCAAGTATCATTTTTAGATGCGCCTACGTATCTCTATAAGACGTTCTGTCCGTATGCCCGTGTGGTTTTCCTCTTTTTGTTCCTAGATTTTTAACTTTTTTTTTCTTCCTCTTTTCTTTTTTACTGTTTCCTCTGTTCCTTTTTTATATATTTTTTATTTATGTTTACTGAAGCCTTCTCCATTCCTCTTCCGCTCTCGTTACATCTCTATATAGTTCACTTCCTGTACGTCTGTCTCTCTGCTTGCTTTCTTTGAGCCTTCCTTTTTTCATACTTTTTTTTCTCTCATCCTACACAACAATTTCCTTTATTTTTCATTTACTATTTCAAATGTTTGTTTAATTCAACATTTTTTTGTTATTTTCTAAATCCAATTTGCCATTCCCACTATTCGTAATTCTAACGCATGGTTTCAGGATCTCCAGGGCGTGTTCCAAGTTTAACGTGCCTTTTTATTCTACTGATGTTTTCCTATTCAACTCAAATCAAACTTCAAATAAAAATAAAAATAAAAATATATATATACTTAACAAAAATCAATTCCTTCATGTCGTACACGTTTTTGATAAATAATAGATAATATGTACAGAGTGTTTCAAACTTTTTTTTATATCATTTGAAACGTAAATATCACAGAAACTACATAGCAAAAAACAAATGAAACTAAGCAGGCTTTATGTTGAATAAGATAACGTTTATTCCTCAAATTAAAACGAGAAAATCAAAGGTGGATTCCATTTACGATTGCATAAATGTTCAATATGCGCGCCGCCTGACATACGACCGTCTCTTTCAAGTATGTGCACTTGACATGGACACGCGCCTGGCCGGAAGAAAACAACTTAACATGTCAAAAATACAATAATCGTTTGTTAAAGTGGGGCAACTTGCCGGGAAAACAAATATAATGGATTATAAAAAAATTAAATGATTGTTGATTAGAACCACCTTCAAAGTTAGCGGCAGCAGGAAACGCACAATCCTTGAATAAAACGCCTCGGTTTTTGTCTACTTTGACATGTAGGCGTTTCAAGGGGTCACACATTTTTATATAAGAGCAACCCGAAATTGATATCGCCAGTTGGCGATTTGGGCGCAAGAAAAAAACATCCATCGAATTCCTATGTGTGCATACTCCTTCCTAACAAATATACACTCTTCACCACCACCGACAATAACGATATATCATTATATTTTCATATATCAGTGTGTTGTATACTACATATATCCTTGTGCTCTGCATAGACAGTTTTCCTCGTTGCATTCTTGGTACCATATTTAAATTTAAATCTGTCACGTAGAACTGATTTTCGTGTTTAGCAAAAGGGCACCAAATACCATTTTTTAAGTCTTTGGTATAACTCGATCGAGGATTGAACCCTTATCTTTCGGCCCATTAGCGAACACTTTTACAGTTATGCCGAATTTCAATAAAGATACCATAAATTATGAACTGAATAAACAATACTCTGGATAAAAACGACAAGACTGCTATCAGTTGTAGACCAAAACAAAGAAAAGGTTTAGTTTAATCAAATTTTTTTTGCTGTGTATCAATATTTCTGTGATTATTCAATACCCAATCAAAATCATTTTAGAAAATTACTCATTAGATACCATTCATTAAACACAAGTTGCTATTTTTAGACATCGCAGCGATATTAGTGCCGCAGTTAATTACAGATATCTCATATGATCATAACTAGTTTGGCGATTATTGTAATCTATAGTAGTAATCAAATAGGCCTTCAGAAATGAAAACTCCAGATTTTAGACACTAAACCGGGGCGTAACTGAGAAAAACTAAACACTACGATTGGTCGAACAAAACTATGTGAGATTGGAAACAAAAGGATACTTCTCAAACAGCAGTTAACTTAATTTCGTTGGTGAATTGCAGTGCTAGCCTGCGGATGTCGTATAAAGCCTCCGTGACCCAATGACCCGCGGATTGAAAACATTATAATCAAAGGTTATGCAGCCAACCTGGGCGATGCTAAATTAATATTGACATTATAAATACACTGCAAAGGAAAAGTTGATGATAATGAAACTCCAGGGAAAACCACCTGTTGTTACACTAATCACTGACTGATAACTAGTGAGTTTGAAATATTATTGTAAACGTAGGAGTTTCACATGTTGGCCGGTCATAATTCAGGAAGGGGACATTTTGTATTCAGCACCGTCCTCTTCCGGAAGACATGCACACGGGGTAACTGTCGTGCCTCGTCACCGCCTGCTTGCCCAGAGGCGGTCTTTTCGAATCGGTCAACATGGGAGTCGACGAACGTTTGTTCCACTTGTGATGGACGTTGGCTCTGGGGCAAGTAGCTTGGCAAAAATAGAGGTAAGCAACGCATAGTTCTCTAAACTTATTTGAATTTTTACTCTTTTATAATTTGCTTTGTTTTGTCTTAGAACATGTTTGTAAGACTTGTTTATTTTCATGTTTTTCCAGTTTTACGGTGAAAAGATGTCATAGTTCAGCGTTGGCCACGTGTGCGCAAATAAATACATATTCATCAGTATAATTCGTGTCCGAGATTTTGCTCCAGTTTGCTTGCTGTTATAATTATTATTACTATTACGACGATGATGATGATGATGATGATGATGATGATGATGATGATGATGATGATGATGATGATGATGATGATGATGATGATGATGATGACCGTGAGACTCAGAAGAAAAATCTGTCATAATCGACAGGTTCTCTCTTGATGACCAACATGGAGGATTTGTCGAAATCCTTCGAATTTTGGCCACTCTAATTTCAGGTAAGAGAATATTACACAACCAAATACAAGTAATTATAAATGTTCAATACACGAAACCAAAAACAACCCAGAGGAAGAAATTGACTACAATAGAAAATAGGCTATTACGAAAGTAATCAAACATATTGAGACCCAGAAAAACAGTAAATGTAGACTTTGTGAACAAAGGGACGACACTGTAAACCACATCATAAGTGAATGCAGAAAAAACTAGTTGAAAAACAGACATAACTATATTTCAGGGGTAGTTCTCTGGCAACTGTGAACATGACTGCACTTTTAACATGCTACAAATCATTCAGGACTGAGTCAGTATTGGGAAACTAGAGGCATAAAAAATCCTCTGGAACATGTAAATAGAAATGAATAAACTCATCGAAGCAAGAAAGCTTAACGTAATAATAATGGACAAGAATAAACCCTGCTAAATAGTAGATTTCGTCATCCCAGAAGTTCACAAGATGAACACCAAGAAGACAGAAAAACTAAGCAAATACATGGAGCTTGCCAAAGAGCTGAAGAAAATCTGAAAATTTACTGCAATACCAATAATTATAGGGGCACTATGAATAGTTCCGAAAACTCTGGTAAAAGAGGAGAAGAAATCAGAATTAAAGAGAGGATAACACCGATGAAAACAGCTGAAATATTAAGAAACACCTCGAGTGCAGAAACCAATTCAAATAGCCAGATGATACCGATCAACTACGGGAAAGTTGAACTAGACTAGAGTTGCGCAAATACACAGATATATGAATAAAATAAGACGAACCCAAGGGAATTGAAACTGCCAGGGTAGATGTATCAGAAAAGACTTATAATCTGACAACTCTCTCACCCCAATCGCATGCATATTCAGGTTAAGGGAGATAACGACGTTAAGTTTTTGCAGTGCTTGCAGGGCACGGAGAGTACTAAAAGCATCTTGGGGCTTATTGTCACTTAAATTCCAGAGAAAGCTAACGGCCGTTTTCAGCAAAAAATAAAATTGAAAACGGCTGGCGTGAAGCAGTTATTTGCAACGGTGATCAAAAGAAGCGTAGAATACTGGAAATCACGGGAGATTTGTTGTCACTCAGATTACAAGGAAAACGATCTGCTTTTGTCAATGAGCGATTACTGAGAGAACACATAGTGAGTAAAAATAATAATAAAAACAATGATGATAATAATCATTATGATACTACTACTACTACTACTACTACTACTACTTCTACTACTACTAATAATAGTAATAATAATCATCATCATTATGATACTACTACTAATAATAATTACAGTAATAATAATTATTATGATTCTAATACTAATATTAATAATACTAGCAATAATAATAATCATCATTATGATACTACTACTAGTACAACAACTACTACTACTATAACTAATAATAATAATAATAATAATAATAATAATAATAATAATAATAATAATAATAATAATAATAATAATAATACTGGCGACAAGTTAATAGAAATAATGTCCCAAGGCACGGTTCGTGATTTCCAGCACTTCCTGCAAGCGTGTATTCTCAGCTAAAGTTTCCTTTAGAAGACAGAAATGAGATTTAAAAAAAAAAAGAGGAAAAAATTATGACAAAAATAGAGGAAGCAGACGAGATGTCAATGACACGTCATGAATTTGAGTAATTCTTGAGTGAAGAAGAGATGTTAGATATCTGACTTTAAAACATTTCTTCAGGTCAGATTTTGGCGAAGAAAAAACTCTTAAAATTAAATGATGAGCAATGAGTGATGACGTCCTATGGAAATAATAAGGCCCCACGGGAAAATATGATCTACATAGTATTGACTAGATGAAGCACACGCCTACGCAGGGTAATAGGCTATAGTTTTAATCTCATAAATTGAATCCCCAACATAACTTTATAGACATTCATTAAACTGAGTATTAGTAGCCTTTAACAAATACATTCCATATCACTCGTATATATATATATATATATATACAGTATAAAATATTCTTATAGCAAATAAAGCTAAATATAAATGTTTGTGTTTCATTCCTGGAGAAAGCATAAGCTAAAAGAACCAGAACATGCAGATATTTATAATATTCTTGGAGGTTATGTTTGAAGTAGAGACTAAACATTTTTAAGTTTAAAGATGTAAAATATATACTTAATTGTAGAAATGAGATAGTCACTAACTGTAGACACAGAATAACACCTCCTTTGGGATTAGTAAGAGAAAAGAAAAAGCCTATATAGTAATAATTTAAATTGAAATCTCATATATATATTAAAGTTAATATTTTATATGGTGACAGTTAACAAAAGAATAGTGTACAGAAAAATGATTTAGTTCTCCTGGGTCATGGTATAACCGCCCTTTCTTTGTTTGCCCTACTTTTAACTTTTGTTGCCAATAACAATGGCCGTGTGTATGGGCTTCGCACGGAGCCGATTTCACCTATCTCTAAACTCCCCGGCTTAAGTATCCCCGAAAAGATTCATTAATTGATTTCTTATTAATCAGATAATTCTATTGTTGGCATTGGTTTCCCCGATATCTTTCCAGTTTGAATTCTTTCAAGAAAGATATTAAGTACTTACAGAAAGGAATACGTGAAGGTTGCCAACATCCTATGTGAAAGTGTTTCTGTCAAATGAACAGGATTCGCACACCCAGGTTGTCAGTCCGTGTCGTTAAACATTTAGCCCCCCCCCCACGAAGAGATTTATTTAGCAGTTCTCTGTCGGTCTCCTTAATTTTCTTTGTGTCCCCTTACTTGAAATATTCCAGGGAAATTCATATAGAGTCACATTTATCAGTGACTAGCAGGAAGACCCGAAGTTTTTCAGGATTTAATGAGGGTCATAACTATGTAGATATTTGCTATGCTCATAACACCGTATTACTTTCGTTGTTTTTACTGTTCCCGCCTCCGGTTTCACCCCCTAATATAGTCGGAAGAAGCTGAACTCCTGGAAAACACTCTGAATTAAGATTAAGGGGTTATTCTCTCCATAGGTCAGTTAGAGATGTGGGCACGTAGATAATCGACACATAGAAAGTAATATAGAGATTCGGGACAACTTCCATTGTCTTCCCCGGAGAATTTTATATATATGATATAAATTTAATCAAAATAGGATATATTTGAAGTTTAAAAGCAGGTTCAACTTCCATAGCTCTTTTAGGTTAGGAGGGCAATTAAAGATTCGAGAACATATCAAATGTCTTGCCTGGTAAATTTTACATAGGAATATACTTTTAGATTTAATGTAGATTCTTTAACCTATATTTCTATAGGAAACACACAAAAATAACACAAACACACAGACATTTAGTTTTATATAAAGAGAGATAACATATTGAAAAAAGTGGGTTACTTTAGTCAAATTTTTATTCCGTTAAATGTTCACTGCTTTAAAAATCATTATCGTGTTACTTTTGAATACTTGTATCCTATATATAAAGTAAGTTAGATATTCTCCTTTTTCAATTCATGGAATTTAAGGCTGATAAACGGAAACTATATATAAAATATATTCCGCCATTCCTTACTTACATCTATTGGTTCGTGTTCTGAAAATGAAAAAAACCCATTAATTTCCAATCTTTTTTTATATTTATATATTTAGTCCGCTCACCAGTTTCTGTTTAATTAGTAATCTCATTGGTAAAGTCGGAGGTAATTACACCCTATCAGTTGCAAATCCTCTTACTGCTACCAACATCAACAGGCTAATATAAAACATAGAAGTTAATGAATAAATCCTAAGAATTTCACTAAAATTGGCCAATTCTTTTATTTTTACTGGTGTGTGTTATCTCTGGATATATTCATTTAAGCGGCACTATATAGACAGAAACGCTTTTCCATTACTTTCACAGATGAATAATAAATACCCTTGTGAAATCATAAATACCCATTGGCCTAAAAGTTATATATGACTAAAATCAAGAAGAGATAACAAAATGCCATCAGCGCGTTAGTAATTTATTGTTCGTTAATTCTAACAAGGGGAGGTAATCTAGTCTAATTAACTCTCACGATTTTCGATAATTGACACTGTTTTTACTTTTCTTTCATTTTTTTTTGTTTTATTCTTTGATGAATTCAATATTAGAAATCTGTTGTTTTTTTTTTAATTCAGATGTCGAATCCCTTGGTAGCGAACTCGCTTTTTGCCATTGAAAGGAATTTAAATTCAATTAAATCAAACAAAATTTACACGCTCGCTAATTAATTTGATTTTATCAGATTTGATCAGAATGAGCAAAGAAAAAGGGAAACGGCTTTTTGGAACACAATTAATCATTACATATTTATTCTTTCTTTCAGTGATTACACTATCATCACCATAATCATCATTGGATATACATACATACACACACATATATACACATACACTTATATATATAAATATATATATATATATATATATATATATTTATATATATATATATGTGTGTGTGTGTTATATGCAGACAGAACAATATATATTTTTTCAGAAACGATATATATAAATATATACGTACATATATAATAAACAAAACACACACACACATACATATATATATATATATATAATAATAATATATATATATATATATATATATATATAATAATATATATAATATATATATATATATAATTGGGCAGCATTCTTTCTTTTATGCATGCTTGATTAAACAGGAGTGCCAACTTCTGCTTATTCAGCTTTTGATCCGTTTTTTCTAGTCTTCGTACGACGGATTTGATGTTATAATCCAAGGAGTGTAAAAAAATCTCCGTATATTGTGCGAACGTTTTCGACCGACATCGGTCGTCGCCAGGCGGTTGCAAAATGAAATAAATTGGTGAATATATCAAGAGGGCGCTCTTTTAAATTATGTCAACAACACTTCAATACACCCTCACCCCCCTCCCTCATAACGGGAATGGTTGATGTTTGGCTTATTAATGGGTATAAACAATGCTTCCATTATGGGGAGGGGAACACTGCAAACCGAAACCGCCAGAATGGATGTGCTATTTATTAAATTCACCAATTTATTTCATTGCTGTGTAATTGAAGGTGAACTATACTGTATTTTTTTGCCACTGTGTTTGACTCCGAACTTTTGGTGTCCATACACTGTGCTTATGAAGAGAGTTGGTATCAAAAAAGGTATATTTCGTCTCGGAAACAATCGTACACTACACATTTGTTCATGTTGAATTCTCGGAAAGGATATAAATGATATGTAGTATTTTTTTAACCCCCGAACTATATATATATATATATATATATATATATATATATATATATATATATATATATATTCATATATATATATATATATATATATATATATATATTTATATATATATATATATATATATATATATATATATATATATATATATATATATATATATATATATATATATCAGGTCCATATTATATTCCAATAACCATATTTTTATTTTATTATTTTTATTTTTTCACATTTCCAAAAAACATAACATTTCTGTAAGATATTTTTTTACGGTCCGTTTCATTTGTCTTGTGCCAAACAACATTTTTATGCCAATATCGTCTCGTGAAACTACGGAACAGCTGTCTGTAAATGACTATATATATATATATATATATATAATATTTGTTATTGTTTACTATCTATGTATGTATACGTTTCGTCCTTTATAATCGGGACTCATCAGCATAGAGATATGACTATTCACTACCGGTCCGCGATTCGAAACCCCGGATTACGAGTATTTTGCAACTTAAATCCTGACGCCTGAACCACTGAACAGCGAACAAACGGTGATAATTTTAACACTTCATGCGGCGGCTTGACGTCATAAGAGCGTTCTACTTAATGAAAGGAACGATCTTTTAAAGCTAGCGACGTCAAGCTGTGTTAATACCACACTTACAGTGCTCTTCTAGACGTGTTTATCTAGGAGCAACAAATAATAAATATTTGTTATTGTTTATTATCTATGTACGTATATGTTTCGTCCTTTATAATCGGGACTCATCATCATAGTGATATGATTATTCACTACCGGTCATGCGATTCGAAACCCCGGCTTACGAGTATTTTGCAACTCAAATCCCGTATATATATTTTATAGAGTGCAACCGAAACATGTATGCACATATGTAACCAATAATGTTTGTATAACTAAAAATTTATACTTATAAACAGCTCTACTTGTTATTGAGCACTTTTTATAAACACTTAAGTTTCAACGGATTTACATCTACAGAAACTAATACAATACATGTACAATATATATATATATATATATATATATATATATATATATATATATATATATATATATATATACATTAACCCAGGTTAAGTAAATATCCATGGAATAGGAATCCAAAGAATTTCAACTGGGCTTATAAAAAGTGCTCAATATACAAATAAAGCTTTATGTATAAGATTTTATTTATTCAAACAGACATGTACTAAATCTGCGACACTAGCGTGTCGATGTTATCGATCTACAGCAGTTAAAAGCTGAGATCTCATCAGGCAGAATTAAGATTTGACCCTTCCCTCATATGGTATTTGGGAATAACTCCCAAATACCATCTGTGTTTCGTTTAATGAAAATGTCCATGTATATCCCTGTTAATTCATACTAGTGCGATACCCTGGTTGTCGACCTTCGTAGGCTCACTTCTATTCATACTAGTCGTGTATTTTGGTTTTCCTCTTCTGTGGGTCCGTTCAACATTGTCACAAGTAAGCTACACGAAGGCCTCTATAATAAATAAGCAAAATGTGTTCGGATAAAGTATTATTCCTCAGAGACTAAAGTTGATCCATAATAAAGGTAAAGGTGTTACCTTTTTTATATAGTTATTAAAGTCCTTTTTTCTTGTTGTTATCGAAGCGTCCGACTGTTGTTACTGGACCGGTAAAGAAACAGCTCATCTCATACAAAACTTATAAGCACGTGGATGCTGGTAGTGTATTTAAAATGGAAAACAAATGGAGAGAAAAGTCAATAAAAAGGAATGATTTTTAAGAAAAATATTTGCATCTTATTCGTGGGTTCTAAGGCCTTTTGTCTATCTTTAAATCTAAATTCTTTCAAGATGCTTTCAAAGAACTTTTTCCATTTGAAATAAATGTCACCATGTTTACCTTGAGTATATACTTGGGCCTGTATAAGAATACTAGCAGGACCTGTGGAAATTCCTAGGTTGCTTTTTTTTTATCTACCTGTATAGAAAATAAATTCGTATGAATCAGCATGATTTTGTTGTTGCCATTGGTTTCCCCGATTTTCTTGTTCTATTTTTTTTTAAATGCGATACTTACAGGAAGGACCTGGTGAAGGTTGCCAACATCCATAAGTGAAAGTGATGATATTGAACCGACTGGATTCGAACTTAGCACAGCCATGTCGTCAGTGTGTGTCATTAAGCATTTCGCCCCCGCTATATCTCAATTATATTTCTCTGAAAATACTCATTCAGAAAAGAATCATCTGATGGATGTCTTCTCATTGGATGCTCAGTGGTTTGATCAGTGGCCATTACTGAACGCTACAGAATCAAAAGAACCCTTTTCTGGTGCTTGATAATGACTCTTACTACCCTTACCGAACATTAAACTCGACCTGGTCTCACATAAGTCTCTCGTAAATAATATTCAGAAGATAGAAAGAGGAAGAGTTGAAAGAAAAAAAGAAAGGAAAAAGAGGTTAGAGAGAGTGTAAAGGAAATACTTAATAAAATCTATGACACATACTTACCCATAAGGTCACAGGTGGTTTAGTATATACTAAATAAATATATATATATATATATATATATATATATATATATATATATATATATATGTATATATATATATATATATAGTAAGCAATGAAAATATATATGGCAATCAAGCTACACAGAGGCTCCCGTGTTTCATCCCTGGGGGGAATCGTCAGGCTAAATGCGTTTAGCCTGACGTCAGGCTAAACGCATTTAGCCTGACGATTCCCCCCAGGGATGAAACACGGGAGCCTCTGTGTAGCTTGATTGCCATATATATTTTCATTGCTTACTACCTAGCTCTACTTGCGTATCGAGCACTGTTGAAGTAAATACTGAAAACTGATACATAAAAAATTATATCTCCTTATAATATTTTATGTGGATACATGAAGTACTAATATATATATATATATATATATATATATATATATATATATATATATATATATATATATATATATATATATATATATATATGAAGAGTTCGAACGCAAAACGCGATAAATCCAATTCGTTTAAAGTGAGACCTTAAACAATAAAAACTCGAATATATTAAATCTAGACTTTGAATGAAAGCTGATTTTAATTGAAATCAAAAAGAAATGATTTCGGTATCATATCATGTAACACATAGTTTTGGGGTGTTGTCGAGTGTTGAAATTCTATATATATATATTACAGTTCATGACAACATAGATACCGTCTGTTTCGAATCCAACAAGGGTTGAATAGAACGAGCACATGACCGCCATTTATGGACTTTCCTCAGCCTCCGTTGTGGTCTGGTGCTTCGAAAAAATCCGACTTGCGTACTGTGTGAGTTCGTAACGATATTTCAATCATCTGAACTTCTGTAATTATATATAAATAAATATTATGCTCGTATTTTTTTTTTATTCTTAATAATCGAGAACTATGCTGGGGTTCTCTCCCACTAATATTACAAAGAAATATATATATATATATTATTCTTTTTTGAAAAAAAAACCATAAAAATGTGCAGTGTTAAAATAAATAAAATTTATTTAAATCTGAACTTTCGGGAATAAAATTCCCCTTGTCAAAGCAGTGTTTTTCTTTCTTTTTTTTTCTTTATCGTCCGATGGTAATGGGCTTTTTGGTAAGAAAATCACGTTATGTCTCTAAGCGCGGCTACGCCAATTTGAAATAGAAAGGGTTTGTAGACATATTTTGCAATATATATATATATATATATATATATATATATATATATATATGCGATTTTATGAAGGCTTACCAAAGCATTCCTTTCAGGACACCAAAATCGCATATAAATGCTCTGTACTCTGAAATCGAGTATCATCGAGCTTGTTTTTATTAGAACAAACCCGGTCTTCACTGAATGATCTATTTTATAATTGAAAAATCTAAATAAATATATATATATATATATATATATATATATATATTTATCAAATAGTTCAAATGTATATTTTTACAAAAGTACTCAAGTTATAGCTTTATAAATATACAGTATATGAACATTTAAAATGGTCCACACAATCAATCCATGTTTCGGTACTACAGTGTACAACGCGGGACCACAAGTTTATAATGAAAACAAATTGTCCAAAAAACAAATTAGATGTCGAGTCTTCAGACAGTCGAATTTTATAATCATGAGCAATGGCTATATGACATTCCAACGCAGTTACTTGACTTAAAGTTGTTGGAGCTGAAGTATCAAGAATCATGTTAGTTTTAAAAACTATAACGAGAAAACTTCCAGACACTTTTTTCTTTATTCTAAAAACCTTTCAACTAGAGAAAACACATAGATGCAAGCCACACACATGCATAACAGGATATATATTTATACATACAATTCATGGAACACGCGCAAGCAAGCACACCCATTACTAACCACTTAAATTCTTATATACATACACACGTCGGACGCATTAGATGATAAACCTACAAATTGTACCTATCGGGAATGTTAGCATACAGACACACTCACATGCCACTGAATATCACATAAACTCAATATATCATATATATCAACAGAAGTTACAGAAGAACATATATATATATATATATATATATATATATATATATATATATATATATATATATATTTGATATTGAGCGCTTTTCATAAGCCCGGTTGACATTCTTTGGATTACTATCTTTTGATTGTTTACCTTGCCTGGATGATGATGATGATGATGATGATGATTATGATGATGATGATGATTATGATGATGATGATGATTATGATTATGATTATGATTATTACTATTATTATTACTATTATTATTACTATTACTATTACTATTACTATTACGATGATGATGATGATGATGATGATGATGATGATGATGATGATGATGATGATCATCATTATTATTATTATTATTATTATTATAATATATATATATATGAAAATAAATTATGAAAATTAAAATTGGATGAAGTACAATGTTTATTAATAATAAAGTAGGTCAAACAAGGAATACATATATATATATATATATATATATATATATATATATATATATTATATATATATATATATATATATATAAATATATATATATATGTATATATCAACAACGATAATTATACTCACATACAGTTTTACAAACACCCACTTAAATAATATAGTAAAAGATATTTGAGCATTCAAACAGTCCTCAAAATCAAAACAGAAATTTGCTTACTTTACTAAAATTAACCTGATTACAACACAGTTAAGGCTCGATAAACTCAATCACCGTTATTTAATTCATATTAACTGCATTTAATAAGAAATTTAGAATAGTATCCATCTAACCTATCCATTTTATTTATTAACTAATATTTATTAATCAAATAATCCGATCACAACACTATATATAAGGTTTTCTAAATATTTTATAAAAAAATATCCTCGTTATTATTGCCATTCCGCCAACGCTTCAAATGTGTGACTTTTCAAAATATCCTTTCACACAACCACGTGACACACAGCCATATCAACACTTTTCGTCCTAACATCTAGACGGATTTTCAACTTGGCTGCAATAAGTATGTCTCAACCAGGAAGAAAAAGAAAAAAAGAAATATTCTTCTGAAGATGGTATATATTACCGAAAGTACTCAAGTTTATAGAAAAAAAAAAATGTTTTTAAGATAAATAAATAATTTATTTTTAAAAACAAATAATTTGCGTTGTGCAAGGTTTTCTAAATATTTTATAGAAAAATATCCTCGTTATTATATATATATATATATATATATATATATATATATATATATATATATATATATAACTAATATTTATTAATTAAATAATCCGATCACAACACTATATATATATATATATATATATATATATATATATATATATATATATATATATATATATATATATATAAGTATAAATTTTTATTTATACAAATATTATTGGTTACATATGTGCATACATGTTTCGGTTGTACTTTTCCCAGAAAGTCAACCTCATCAGACCAAGAATTTTCTCGAAAATTCTTGGAAAAGTACAACCGAAAAATGTATGCACATATGTAACCAATAATGTTTGTATAAATAAAAAGGTATACTTATAAACAGCTCTACTTGTTATTGAGCACTTTTTATAAACCCTTTAGTTTCTACGGATTTACATTTACAGAAACTAATACAATACATGTACGATATATACATATATATATATATATATATATATATATATATATATATATATATATATATATATATATATATATATATATATATAAAAATAAGCCGTGTGTTTGAGCACGCTTAAATAGTCAAACTTCGATCGGGAAAATAAAACAAGTTGAGTTCGAGATGCAAAAAGATTTCTTCGAAGATCAGATTTGAAAGATTCTTCGCGTAGCTGAACTTTTCTTCTTTTTTTTTATCCTTCTTGAAATGATTATTTTGGGAAACATCGTGCGATAAAAGAGTTTTCACATCTTAACCCCTCATCCTGCCCCGTCCCCAACGCCTTCCTCTCTTACCAACCTCTCTTCCTCCACCCACATCCACCTCACCCCTACCCACACTCCACCTCTCCCAAAACTGGGATCGTGTCTCTCTTTTTATAATACCAAGACTTCTAAAACGTCAATTTGATTAACCAATGACTTCTTTCTTTTCTATCATGGTTCCCGTCTCTAAAAGCCCCTAAACCCACCGGCTTCCATCTCAGCCCCTACCTTAATTTTCCACACCTAGGTTAAAAAAAAAAGAAAAGAAAAAATCTCACCAATCGAATAAAAAATTTATCTAGCACTCTTTCTTCTTTTCTGTTGTTTTTTCTTTCATTTCCTTTGTTCCGCCATTTTGTTATTCACTTTCTTCTTTCGGGGTATTTTAACACCACTCGTATATGATGGGTACGGATTGTAATCAAGTGGCAGCAAGTTAAACGGAACTTCCATGAGCAAAATGTCTGTCTGTGGAACACAATACCACGGATCTGCTTCTCAGCCGACTACAACATGGTCGTTTTCAAGTCCAACGTAATTCTGACCAGTTACAACCATCGTTACTAATCATCACCATGTTATCTCACCGTCCACTTGAAAAACTGTGTAACCCTCATCCTTGATTATCGGCGAATTGTGGTAAAAACAAGCATGCACAATAGAACTTCATCTACACCCTGTGAAATACTTTAACGGCGAAATCTACAATTTGACAGTATTTCTCCTTCCTATCAACAATTATTGCGTCATTCCTCATTTCTTGAGTTTGTCCACCTATATTTCCATTTCCCAGCGGATTTTATGATTTTTACTTTCCACCACTGACTCCGTTTTTTGACAGCACCATTTGTCTGCATGTTAAAAGTGCAGACGTTTGCACAGTCCCCAGTAAACTACTTTCCCAACGAAATTATGTATTTTTTTTGTATTTTTCGGGGGCTAGTTTGATACATTCACTTCTGATTTACTTCACCGTTTCGTCTCTTTGTCCGCAGAGTCTACATTTACTGTTTACCCGAGTCTTGTCTATCTTGGCGTTTATATAGTTCGTTCTAATGGTCTTGTTTTAGAGGAGGGTGCTCTCAATAGAGATGCTGGTTTTCTATTAAAGTTTCTTTTCTGTAGCAATGTCCATGTGGGTTAGCGTGCTATTTCTTTGTTCAGTTCATAAATTACCCAGGGGTCTTTTTCACTGCTGTGTTATTTTGACTCTGCATATCTGAATAAAGTTCATTCATGAAGATGTTACTTAAATAAGTCCAGTTTTGCTAGCCATGCAACATCCTTAAAGCAGTATGACAGTGTATGACTTTTTTCATAGAAGATATTTAAATTTCAGATTTTAACTCAAGAACACTTGCGAGAATCTTTCTTCAATAGAATCAACGATCATCAGAAGTTCAACAAGTATTTGTGATACGATCTCATCTCTTCACACATTTTGCAGAAATTTGTGTATTTAGACCTTAGGCATTGACAAAATTCAATATTTGTATTGTATTAGAACTGCTTGAAATTTAGAGATTAGACATTGACAAAGTTCAATATTTGTATTGTATTAAAACTGCTTGAAATTTAGAGCTTAGGCATTGACAAAATTCAATATTTGTATTGTATTAGAACTGCTTGAAATTTAGAGGTTAGGCATTGACAAATTTAGAGCTTAGGCATTGACAAATTCAGAGCTTAGGCATTGACAAAATTCAATATTAGAATTGTATTAGAACTGCTTGAAATTTAGAGCTTAGGCATTGACAAATTTAGAGCTAAGGCATTGACAAATTTAGAGCTTAGGCATTGACAAATTCAGAGCTTAGGCATTGACAAAATTCAATATTTGTATTGTATTAGAACTGCTTGAAATTTAGAGATTAGACATTGACAAAATTCAATATTTGTATTGTATTAGAACAGCTTGAAATTTAGAGGTTAGGCATTGACAAATTTAGAGCTTAGGCATTGACAAATTCAGAGCTTAGGCATTGACAAAATTCAATATTAGAATTGTATTAGAACTGCTTGAAATTTAGAGCTTAGGCATTGACAAATTTAGAGCTAAGGCATTGACAAATTTAGAGCTTAGGCATTGACAAATTCAGAGCTTAGGCATTGACAAAATTCAATATTACAATTGTATTAGAACTGCTTGAAATTTAGAGCTTAGGCATTGACAAATTTAGAGCTTAGGCATTGACAAATTCAAAGCTTAGACATTGACAAAATTCAATATTAGAATTGTATTAGAACTGCTTGAAATTTAGAGCTTAGGCATTGACAAATTTAGAGCTAAGACATTGACAACATTCAATATTAGAATTGTATTAGAACTGCTAGAAATTTAGAGCTTAGGCATTGACAAATTTAGAGCTTAGGCATTGACAAAATTCAATATTAGAATTGTATTAGAACTGCTTGAAATTTAGAGCTTAGACATTGGCAAATTTAGAGCTTAGGCATTGACAAAAGTTAATATTAGAATTGTATTAGAACTGCTAGAAATTTAGAGCTTAGGCATTGACAAAATTCAGTATTAGTATTGTATTAGAACTGCTAGTAATTTAGAGCTTAGGCATTGACAAAATTCAGTATTAGTATTGTATTAGAACTGCTAGAAATTTAGAGCTTAGGCATTGGCAAATTTAGAGCTTAGGCATTGACAAATTTAGAGCTTAGGCATTGACAAATTCAAAGCTTAGACATTGACAAAATTCAATATTAGAATTGTATTAGAACTGCTTGAAATTTAGAGCTTAGGCATTGACAAATTTAGAGCTAAGACATTGACAACATTCAATATTAGAATTGTATTAGAACTGCTAGAAATTTAGAGCTTAGGCATTGACAAATTTAGAGCTTAGGCATTGACAAAATTCAATATTAGAATTGTATTAGAACTGCTTGAAATTTAGAGCTTAGACATTGGCAAATTTAGAGCTTAGGCATTGACAAAAGTCAATATTAGAATTGTATTAGAACTGCTAGAAATTTAGAGCTTAGGCATTGACAAAATTCAGTATTAGTATTATATTAGAACTGCTAGTAATTTAGAGCTTAGGCATTGACAAAATTCAGTATTAGTATTGTATTAGAACTGCTAGAAATTTAGAGCTTAGGCATTGACAAATTAAGAGCTTAGGCATTGACAAATTTAGAGCTTAGGCATTGACAAAATTCAATATTAGTATTGTATTAGAACTGCTTGAAATTTAGAGCTTAGGCATTGACAAATTTAGAGCTTAGGCATTGACAAAATTCAATATTTGTATTGTATTAGAACTGCTAGAAATTTAGAGCTTAGGCATTGGCAAATTTAGAGCTTAGGCATTGACAACATTCAATATTAGAATTGTATTAGAACTGCTAGAAAGTTAGAGCTTAGGAATTGACAAATTTAGAGCTTAGGCATTGACAAAATTCAATATTAGAATTGTATTAGAACTGCCTGTAAATTTAGAGCTTAGGCATTGGCAAATTTAGAGCTTAGGCATTGACAAAAGTCAATATTAGAATTGTATTAGAACTGCTAGAAATTTAGAGCTTAGGCATTGACAAATTTAGAGCTTAGGAATTGACAAAATTCAATATTAGAATTGTATTAGAACTGCCTGTAAATTTAGAGCTTAGGCATTGGCAAATTTAGAGCTTAGGCATTGACAAAAGTCAATATTAGAATTGTATTAGAACTGCTAGAAATTTAGAGCTTAGGCATTGACAAATTTAGAGATTAGGCATTGACAAAATTCAATATTTATATTGTATTAGAACTACTGGAAATTTAGAGCTTAGGCATTGACAAAATTCAGTATTAGTATTGTATTAGAACTGCTAGAAATTTAGAGCTTAGGCATTGACAAATTAAGAGCTTAGGCATTGACAAATTTAGAGCTTCGGAATTGACAAAATTCAATATTAGTATTGTATTAGAACTGCTTGAAATTTAGAGCTTAGACATTGACAAATTTAGAGCTTAGGCATTGACAAAATTCAATATTTGTATTGTATTAGAACTGCTAGAAATTTAGAGCTTAGGCATTGGCAAATTTAGAGCTTAGGCATTGACAAAATTCAATATTAGTATTGTATTAGAACTGCTAGAAATTTAGAGCTTAGGCATTGACAAATTTAGAGCTTAGGCATTGACAAAATTCAATATTAGAATTGTATTAGAACTGCTTGAAATTTAGAGCTTAGGCATTGGCAAATTTAGAGCTTAGGCATTGACAAAAGTCAATATTAGAATTGTATTAGAACTGCTAGAAATTTAGAGCTTAGGCATTGACAAATTTAGAGCTTAGGCATTGACAAAATTCAATATTTGTATTGTATTAGAACTGCTAGAAATTTAGAGCTTAGGCATTGGCAAATTTAGAGCTTAGGCATTGACAAAATTCAATATTAGTATTGTATTAGAACTGCTAGAAATTTAGAGCTTAGGCATTGACAAATTTAGAGCTAAGGCATTGACAAAATTCAATATTAGTATTGTATTAGAACTGCTAGAAATTTAGAGCTTAGGCATTGACAAATTAAGAGCTTAGGCATTGACAAATTTAGAGCTTAGGCATTGACAAAATTCAATATTAGTATTGTATTAGAACTGCTTGAAATTTAGAGCTTAGGCATTGACAAATTTAGAGCTTAGGCATTTACAAAATTCAATATTAGTATTGTATTAGAACTGCTTGAAAGTCTAGTGGCAGACAACGAGAAGCGATATTTTTTTGATGCAAACTAGCTCAAAAGGAATATAAAAACAAACATAATTGCATTCAGAAGATAATTCACTGAAAACTGTGAAATCAACTGTCTTTGAACATGCAGGCCATGTTATCGCCACAAACTGGAGCCAGTATTGCAAAACAAGAGGTATAAAAAAGCTATTTATTTGGAATATAAAAATACAAACGGAAAACTCATCCAAGCAAGAAGACCGGACGTTATAATAGTCAATAAAGCGGGGAAAAAACTCCTAAATAGTTGATTTCGTCGTCTCAATAGTTAACTGGGTAAAGATCAAAGTTGGAAAAAAACAATCAAATACACGGAGCTTGCCGCAGAGTTAAAGGGAATATAGAACTTGAAGAAAATTACTGTAATACTAATAATACATGTCACACTGCTGAACGCAGCTGAAATATTAAGAAAACACGTGGAGTGCGGAAGCCAACCCATATAATCAAATGACACCGACCAGGTACGAATAAGGTAAAATAGAATAATGCTGCGTAAACACAATTACAAATTTTGAAAGAACATTTTATGAATCCAAGAGAACTGACACTACCATGTTAAATAGGTAAAAGTCTTATACTCCGACCTCCCCCACCCAAAACACAGTGACATCAACGCCGGTTGGCACCACAGTAAATGATCGTGAAGATTCTGTGGGGATTGAAAGATATGTAACGGATAGACATTTTTTCACAAAAATAAGAATTTTAAAAATATATAAAAGTGTATGGGTGACTCCGAATACAGAAGAGGGTAAGGTATTAGTTACCGTTCTTATCTTGTGCCCAACCCCACCCCATTTCCTCTACGAACTTGCGATAGGTCGTGTGGAACCATTTCTTATAAAAATGCTGAATCATTTCTGTTAGAGTAAATATATAAGTGCTAATTTGAAATTGTTTCTTTATTGTCAACTCCGTCGAAGAATTCTGTGTTAAAGCTTGGTCACCACAATTTTAACTCAATTTAAATTTAACGAATAATAATTTTATGAAAAAAATAGAAATTAAAAAATAATTTAAAAAAAGAAAGACAGTATAAAGTGTATAATTGGTTCCGGGCGCTGAAAAGGGTCAGATATTTGTTATCGGTTCTAATCTTGTGCCCCCCAACCCCACTTTCTTGACGAACTTGCAATGAGCCGCGTGGAGGTATTTCGTAAGAAAGTTCTGAATCATGGCCACGGTGAACATAATTTTGATTTTAAAGTTAAATTATTTATCATCCAAACCCTCACAAATATGTGAAAGGGATCTATCATCAATTTTCATTGGAATAGGCAAGAAAATATATACTAACGAGATACTTAATGTTTTTTGTATATAACTGTTTCGTCGTGTGTAGCTGTCTCTCCTTCATGTATGTGTGATAGTGCACATTATCTCTCATGAAAAGGGGAGATAAAAACTATCTCTGTGACAGGATCACATGTAAACTAAGCCAGAGACTTATGTTGCCACAAACAACAAACTATACAAATATCAGAAAACCAGAATAAACGCTGTGGGACCCAGAACAAAGATCTGAGTGTTATGATCGGCAGATGCTGCCTCGTTAGCCAACATTGGGGACCTGATCGACATTTTGTGGTTATTGGTTGCTTAAATTTCAGAAACAAGAATATCACGGACCAAAAACAGGTAAGTACCTCCTCTAATTTCAGTAACGACGATAACACAAACCAAACACAAGAAATGAAGAATCTAACAATTCAACATCCAGATAAAGAAATTGACTACAAAAAGTAAAAACTGGTCATGAAGTGCTACTACAGAAGCAGCCCCGAAAAAAGAGATTATCGGAAGCGAATAAAAATTATATGGTACATGTCTACTGACTACTATACAATGAAAAAGAATTGCAAATCAAGCAAGGCATATTCTCAAGAGAGGTTGTTTGGAACTAATGGAAATCCAACGATAGGTAAATTATGTATCAGATCATGAAACACTCCTTAGTAAAAACCCACAGGTGGAAGACTGGCAAAACATAAAAATCGGAAGTGAGGAGACCGATAACTAAAAACCACATAACTCCCTGCTGATGAATCAGCAAGAGTTAAACACATCAAACAATTTATGAACAATGACAAAACAAAACTCTTATATTTCAGAATGGAAGGAATTAAAATTATGAACAAAAAAAAGTAATCAGACAACTCTCATACAGGCTTAAACACGTAATTTATGCAGGGACCAAATCAGTAAGTATGAAACTAAACATCACCAAAAAAAAGGACAAACCAAGCCTGGATGGGAAATCAGACTGAAAACACAGATTAACAAATTGAAAAAAAAACTAAAGCTGAAAATAAGATGGAAGAGAACAGAAAACGATGGAATAAGAGTAAATTGAGTCACAAAGAAAGGCTAAATAAGAAACATAAACAAAAGATGGCCGCAAAAAGAGAGAACTGAGACGATACAGATACAAATGTTGCATTACCCGTTCTTCCAGGGTACCCGGTAAGATCCAACAAGAATGACAAAGAACAGAACGTATATGGAAAAACTTTGGTTTTCTTTATTTCCCATCACCGGATGGTTTACGCCGGCTACGCACACACGTATAAAAAATCTTTTGACATACTTTTGTCTCATGAAAGTCTTTTTCTAGCTGAGGTCACAGGCTTGGTTTCCGCTAGAAACTCGTTCATATATACATCCGATTGGAAAGCAATTTGCTCTGCATTGTCTATCCGAGCGTGAACTGAAGCAATTGTTCCACAAGCACTGTAATGAAATACAAGTCAGGTGATTCCTTCACGGTACCAACTTGCTTATCAGCCGCATTTTTAGTCAGCGGACACGAAAGCCTAACAACAAGACGGGCTTGGGTACCATAGCCAATAAAGCTTCATCGGTGCCATAAACATCGGTAAACTCCCATTGTTTTGGTATTTCGATACTACGATCACCAAGCGCTTCGGTTCTTCGCGTTTCTGAAACCGCCGTCTTTCAAGTCTCGCTTGCACTACGGAACCTTCTCCTTTTTAACATTTATCAAGTCGCTTTTTATTCTTTCTCGACGTCCCACCAACAATGGACTCGTTCACGATTCATTTTTGCACCTCTTCATTATCTTACACAAAACGCAGGAAAACTGTAAATGTAGACTGTGGACAAAGAGACGATACGGTAAATCACATAATAGGTGAATACAAAAAATTAGCTTAAAAAGAATACAAAAACAGCCACGATTGCGTGGAGAAGGTAGTACACTGGGAACCTGCAAACGACTCCAGATAAAGATGCAGACAAATGGCACAGAAACACACCGGAGACTGGTAAACGAAAATTACAAAATCGTCTGAGACATGGATGGAACAAAAAGATAAACTCATCTAAGCAGGGAGATCAGATATCATAATACTTAACAAGAAAGAAAAAATATGCTAAACCATAGATTTTTCCGTCCCAGCAAAACACAAGGTGAATATTAAAGAGACAGCTAGAACCAAGCAAATACACAGAACCTGTCAGAGAACTGAAAGAAATATAGAACATGAATAAAGTCAATATAATACCAAAAATCGTAGGAGCACTAGGAACAGTTCCGTAAAACCTTGATAAAACCTAGGAGAAATTGGAATCAAAGGGAAGACGGAGACTATACAACGGACGACAGGAATGAAAGTCGATAAAATCTTAAGGAAAATAGTCGAATGCAAAAATCAACCCACATAAACGACGTACGCGAAACAGTTACATGGAAGTTGCAATAGAAATTAAAAATTATTTACCTCCCCAGGAGGTTAGGCACAAGGTCAGTTTTATCTTACTCCCACAAAGTAAAATGTGACTTAAGGTCGGGTCGGAAAGTAGGACTTGAAAAGCCAGCGCCCGAGAAGGTGAGCACTCTGGTCATTAAAAATTGCCTAGGCAGCCCCGTCGGCATTCCCCGGTAGGGGCATCCCAGGCAGTAAGCAATAAACTTACTCCTCCCCAAAGAGGGGAGGCAAAGCCTGGGAGGGTGGACCTCCTAGAACTGCACAGGACAAACCCACAGACCGGCGTAAATCAAGCCCCGAAGGCCAAGACAATACCAGTCTATGGGGTGTAATATCTATCGGAACAGATACTACACTTTGATCTTGGCCAAAAGGCCAAGTTACTTAAACTAATAGAAATAAACCAAAAGCATAGAAAAAACATTTCGTAAACCCAAATGAACTGAAACTGCAAGAAATCTCATAAACTTCCCCCCTCCCCCACGCAAAAAAAAACACAATGTGATTACACCGGCCTTGGCTAAATACCACCTAAAATGGTCGTGATGGGTCAAGGAGAATACAAATACCAAGAAGAGAGAGCACTAACCAGACCTCCACTGGAAGGATGCGGAAAGTAGTGTGACTTTGGGGAGGCTTATTGCTACCCGAATTCCAGAGGACCAATAGTCGTTGCCAGCGACAAATAAATGGTATGCGGCTGTTGCGATAACGCAGAATAATTTGTAATGGTTATCGAAAGAGGTGAAGAGTACTGGATATCTGGAGAGACTTATTGTCACCCAGACACCAGGGAACGTTACCGGTTATTGTCAGTGAGCAATCATTGAGGATGACCTGTGTGAAAACTTCTAGTCAATAATGATAATCATCATCATCATCATCATCATCATCATCATCATCATCATCATCATCATCATCATCATCATCATCATCATCATCATAATAATAATAATAATAATAATAATAATAATAATAATAATAATAATAATAATAATAAACAAAAAAACAGAAAAGGTCAAAGAACGAGCAGTTAACTATTGAAGAATAAGAATAAGAAGAAGAAGAAGAAGAAGAAGAAGAAGAAGAAGAGGAAGAAGAAGAAGAAGAAAAAAAAATTACCATCGATTGAACTCTGAAAAGTGTGAGGTACTGCGATCTCAAGCCTGATACGTGTGTGGGGGGTCTTCCGTCACATACACGCACGCACGAACGAGCCTGCATGCACGCATATCTGCAAATGCGAAGACAAAGGAAGGAGGCGCCGATAGGCAAATTTGATAGCTTCCTAAACTCTACCCTGAGGGTGTGAACCGTATCGACATTTCTCGTCTTGTAGTGGTTGTATTTTAACAAGGCAACGAGATTTCACGCGTCGTAGCGCGTTGAGATGACGTCAGAGTAGCGCGACGCTATCTCCACTTCCAACACATGGTCGGTTGTAGCCATTTTGGACGCACAAAGGATAATGTTAATGATGATCCTGATAGTGGGGGTCGTTGATTAGATGGCGGCGGATGATACTGATGAAGGCCGAGCAGAGGGAGGCGAGGCGATGTTATACATATGCATGAGTGTAGAGCTGAAGGAGAAAAAGGAGAAAAACACGATGGATTTGATGGAGGCTGATGTGGAGAAACGAACTGGACCAGTAGGAGTACAGTTCAAGATGGCGATCAGTATTGAAGAAGAACAAGCGAAAGAGGAAAGAAAGTTTTTTTTTAAATGAAGGAAAAGAAAAAAGGAAATAAATATTTAAAACTAGTAAGCATCCCGACGTTACTCAAGAATGAATACGGACCCCTATGTACTCCTACTCCCAGGCCTTATCCCTTACATTACTATTTTTATTTTTTTAATTTCTATAATTTAAATTTTAATGTGTTCAAAGGACACAACTTAACACATTTATAGAGCTATTTTCCTTGATTTTTTGAATTTCGTTAATAAATAATTTGGTGTCTGGTAACCCCACATGAATAAATATAGCGGTCTATTCTACCATAACCTTTACGAGGTGATACTAAATTTTTAAAAAACTATGCAAGTTGTGTAAGTGTATCTTTTGTAGTTTATCTTTGGAAGACAGCCAGACGAAAAACAACTTTCCTTTATTATTATTCCTGAGTATTTAAAAATTTTCATATCTCACTCCTGACGCAATCCTCTACTTGTATAAGAGTTAAATACGTCCTAAGATGGAGTACTGTTGCCACATATTGGGATGTGCCGCTCAGAGCACAATTTTCTGCCTTGCCAGGGTCAAAATCCGACTTAAAAATCCAGTGGGGAGATGTCCTCTTCTTTTCCCTGCAGCGTCTTTCTCACAGAATATACGTTGCTAGTCTTTCTCTGCTCTATCGTTATTTTCATGGTAGGTACTACACTGAGCTGTAATCTATGCTCCCCACTGTAAAACATTCACAAAAAAGTTGTCTAGTCAAAACCATTGTCAATAATTTTCCTTTCTCCATCAGTGTACCTTAAACTTCCATGAACAAAATTTATTTCCTAGAACTATGCGTCTATAGAACAGAATATAACGGGACTGCTTCCCAACTAACTACAACATCGTCGTTTTCAAGTCCAATGTAAACAAATTCTTGTTGAACCTTCCTCTTAAGTGATTAAATTCTGACCAGTAACAACGATCGTTACTAATCTTCGAGGTGTCGTCTGACCGTCCACTTGACATACTCATTAACACTCGATTACGACTTCATCAGTGAATTTTTACCATAAAAAAAAACAAGCTAAAAAAAACACCAAAAAATAGCTAAAAAACAAACCAAAAACAAGCCAAAATACAAGCCAAAAAAACAAGCCAAAAAAAACAAATAGAACAGTTAACATTAAAAATTGTTCTCTTCATTTAACTTATTCGTCTCTATTTTTATCATACCATTGAGAATTCTTTTTATCATACCATTGATAATTCTTTTTATCATACCATTGAGAATTCTTTTAGCTACATCCTTTACATGCTTTACCTTATGTAATAACTATCATTATATATATATATATATATATATATATATATATATATATATATATATATATATATATATATATAGTACTCTTCATATACAACTGTTTCGTCGCATCACAGCTCCTCAGCATGTCTATATTTTTATATATATAGAGAGAGAATGAGAGAAAAAGAGAGAAAAAGAAAGAGAGAACACGAAAGAGAGAGATAGAGAGAGAGAGAGAGAGAAAGAGAGAGAGAGAGGGGGAGAAGGAGAGAGAGAGAGTACTTGTAAAAAATGATGTTCTTTTATTTCAGAGACATTTAAAATATTTAATCACGGTTAGTGCTACGGATTGTTGTTTCTGTGTACTATTGGTAGGTTTGAGAGCTGGACTTGATGGACGTCTCGATAGTACCGGAATATTGAAAGAGAGTAACCTGCATCATAATGATTAGCACCGGATTAAAAATTTGGAAATCTTAGCAACAACTCAGTGCTCCTGGAATAGCTTGAAGGCCGTGAGATGTGAACTGGAGAATTTCGACGGAGATGTGAAAGCAGTGGAGAGCAATAAAAAGGTCATAGCAAGAGTTTTGACTGTGTTCACGCAACGAAATTCGTTGAGAAGCTTCAAAAATGGTGCGGCAAGATCCAGGCAAGGCAATGCAGACCGTGGAGAGAGAAAACGCTGAACGAGGATTTTCGCTACTTCTCATACAAGAGTCGCAAGAGCAAACTACTCGCCTATAAAACCCAAGTTAACCCCATTACGAAAGCCAAGAAACTCCTCAACATTGTCAAATACCAATCGAGTCGGCTATGCCCTGGTTTTTTTACAGGACAAGTTGCACAACGGGCAAACAACAAAATACATGAAGTCCCGCGCGGTATGAAAGACCAAGTTCTCTCAAACTGTGATTGTCTTTGGTCGTGTTTTCAGCAGGCCACGTGATGTCGGTCCACATCTTCGAAAAGTGATTTTGACTCAATTCAGATAGCTATATTGCGTTGATGTCAACTGTATAGTGATTGGCGGAGAGGGTGGCTGCGAGAAAGTTATTCAATTCAGATAGCTATATTGCGTTGATGTCAACTGTTATATAGTGATTGGCGGAGAGGGTGGCTGCGAGAAGGCTATTCAATTGAGATAGCTATATTGCGTTGATGTCAACTGTATAGTGATTGGCGGAGAGGGTGGCTGCGAGAAGGCTATTCAATTCAGATAGCTATATTGCGTTGATGTCAACTGTTATATAGTGATTGGCGGAGAGGGTGGCTGCGAGAAGGTTATTCAATTCAGATAGCTATATTGCGTTGATGTCAACTGTTATATAGTGATTGGCGGGGAGGGTGGCTGCGAGAAGGTTATTCAATTCAGATAGCTATATTGCGTTGATGTCAACTGTTATATAGTGATTGGCGGAGAGGGTGGCTGCGAGAAGGTTATTCAATTCAGATAGCTATATTGCGTTGATGTCAACTGTTATATAGTGATTGGCGGAGAGGGTGGCTGCGAGAAGGTTATTCAATTCAGATAGCTATATTGCGTTGATGTCAACTGTTATATAGTGATTGGCGGAGAGGGTGGCTGCGAGAAGGTTATTCAATTCAGATAGCTATATAGCGTTGATGTCAACTGTTATATAGTGATTGGCGGAGAGGGTGGCTGCGAGAATGGTATACGAGTGATAATAGAACTCAGCTCCATGTCACACTTCCGGTAAAACCCAGAAGTGACCGTCTGAGTAGTTCCAATACTTCACCAGTCCTTACACCTGGCTCCTCACAATAGCATGATTGCATCGCATGGAGTATCATGTGTAGGGAGCAGTTGATATAGACACCAATAGTACCGCCTGCAACACCGAGGAAAAGCTGATTGCCAGAATGTGTGCTCCAGGTTCAGGATCCGTCTAAGGGCCGTGGTGAAGGATCAGGTAAGCTTCTTCGCATGAGTTGCACAAGATCCTCAAAGAGATGCACTTTTAATTTTGAGAATACATTAATTATTGACTAATATATGACGTTCTTTTGTTCTTTTAAAAAATATGATAGATTTTCCTCGAACATCCTGTAATTATATATAGAATACCAAATAGGTAAAAAGAAAGGAATAGAAAATAGATAAAAGAGGAATTAAAGGAAATAAGTTTATATAAGAATAAGAACGGAAATTATTGAGATGCATCCATTCAACACACGCGTTTTGCGATGAAAATGCTATTTAAAATTAAAACTTTTAAGAAAATTGATTTTTACAAATAATTTCAAAATTCTTGAGCCGATCCAACCTTCATTTGAGGCATATATTCAGGGCTTTTTACCACACCAATTTATATAAATAGTCACCGTGTGTTTTTGAAATATTACGCTTTATTGAAAGAAAAAACGTAACGTGATAAATGGATATTTTAAAAATAACTTTTAAACACTTGTGTAAACCTAACCCCTATTTTAGGACTATTGTCACACCATTTTTTTTGTATAACTAATGGGTGTGTATTTTTTTAACATATTAGGTTTTATTGAAAGTTAAACTTTAAGGAGACTAGAAATTAGACCATGGGTTTATATTCGGCAGCCTCGTAACTCTCGCTTCCCTTATTTTGTCCATTAGTCCCCACATTTCATGAGTGATGTTTCTGACAGAGGGGGAAGAATTGCTGTTTTCTTGATCGGAATCTATCCATCTAATACTTATCGTTGGCTAATTTTTTTTTACCTTGAAGTAGTATTTTTAGCTCTTTACATCAAGTGGCTTCATGCCTTGTCTGGAGCGATTTCCATAAAAACAAATGGTGACAGACCAAATGAAAATGAATCTTTTGTAATTATTTCAAAACTCTTGAGTAAACCCAACCCTCATTATAGGGCTATTGTTACATACAACTTTTATAACTAATTTATTTTTTAATATTAGGTTTTATT
>OY744539.1:68777141-68794641 GCA_963556195.1 Sepiola atlantica | reverse complement strand
CATCCATATTTTATTTTCTTCCTTTCTCCAAACTAATTCTCTATTCTTACATTATTTATATCTTATTTTCCTTCGTGTTTCCTCTATTCTTTCTTTCTTTCTTTCTTTCATTTTCAGCACCATTCTCTATTCTTTCATTCTTTCTTTCTTATTTTCATTCCCTTTTCCTTCCTTCCTTTGTTTCTTTATTTCGTTATTGTTACAACCCTAATTCTCTATTTTTTTTCTTGTTTTCTATCTTTCTTTTCTTTTTTCCTTTCTCCAACTTTATTCTATATCCTTTCTTTCTTTCTTTCTTTTTTTCTGTCTTTTTTTCATTCTTTCTTTCTTACTTTCTTCATTCATTCTTTCTTTCATTCTTTCTTGTTTTCTGTCTTTCTTTCATTCTTTCTTTTTTTCTGTCTTTCTTTCATTCTTTCATTCATTCTTTCTCTCTTTCTTTCTCTCTTTCTTTCTTTTTTCTGTCTTTCTTTCATCTTTTCATTCTCTCTTTCTTTCTATCTTTCTTTCTTCATTCATTCTTTCTTTCTCTCTTTCTTTCTTTTTCTGTCTTTCTTTCATTCATTCTTTCTTTCTTTCTCTCTTTCTTTCTTTTTCTGTCTTTCTTTCATTCATTCTTTCTTTCTTTCTTTCTCTCTTTCTTTCTTTTTTCTGTCTTTCCTTCATTCATTCTTTCTTTCTTTTTCTCTTTCTCTCTTTCTTTTTTCTGTCTTTCTTTCATTCTTTCTTTCTTTTTTCTGTCTTTCTTTCTTTCTCTCTTTCTTTCATTCTTTCTTTCTCTCTTTCTTTCTTTCTTTCTTGCATTTTTTCTGTCTTTCTTTCAGTCTTTCTTTCTTTCATTATTTCTTTCTGTCTTTCTTTCATTCTTTCTTTTTTCTGTCTTTCTTTCTTTTTGTCTTTTTTTCTGTCTTTCTTTCTTACTTGTTCCCATCTTTCTTTCTTTATTTCTTTCTTTCTTGTTTTCCTACTTATTCCCAGCTTTTATCTTGTTCTTCCTTTCTCTAACCTAAGTCTCTATTCTTTCTTTTTTTCCTTCTTTTTCCCCTCCTTCTTTCTTTTTTCTTTCTTTCCCTTCTTTTCTCCAACTTACTTCTCTACACGTTCTTCCTTTCCGTCGTTCTTTCATTCCTACTATCTAACACCCCCCTTCCCTAATCCTTTATTCTCTCTATCTTTCATTATTTCTTCCAATCTTCAACTCTCTTTTTACTTTCTTCCTAGAATTAAATGCCCCAACAAAGAACGAAATTATAAAAAATATATATCATATTTACTCTTCCATAATCTCTATTTTCACCATATTTTCCCATTTCTCTCAACTTTAAATAACCTTTTTCATTTATTCTCTCAATTGTTTCCAAATCGTATTTAGAAAAAAAATGACTTCTTTCAGTTTTTTTTTAGCCATGGCAGCATTGAAACTAATTTATCTTCATCAAATTACAAATAATGGAATATTTGATACCTGCTATTCGCACTCCATTTTGCTTTGTCATTCGACGTCCCACTTACATATTCTGGCCATTTTATTGATGCTGTTCAATTTTACATCCATTCAACCACTCATGCTTTTGTGTCTATAATAGAACAAATGTGTTGATATACAGACATATACACTTTAACAGATCGAAATTATCTCTATTTATATAAAGTATGGTATGTGTATATGTTTATATATCTGTATGTATAGGATTCACTCCTAAAATAATTAACCGATCATTATGAATTTTGGAATACAGCTACCGGACGTAAGGGATCAAAATATTGCCTATATTTACTTTAAGTTAGTTTTATGCAAAATTGATAAAAAGAGAATATGGAAGCCGTTCGTGAAATTTCAGATACCTCCGACTTTAAAAAAAAATTAACAATAGGTATTAGACATTAATCAAGGGAGGCGTGAGAGCGCTCTATCCTTTAATAGACTTCAAAAACGGCCTATGCTAGAAATCTCATTTCTTTGATCAATCATAACTCAAAAACAATAAACTAAATTAGTTAAAACTTTGCACAACATTTCTTTTGATAGGTTCTATAAGTGTGTAGAATTTCAGCATCATTAGTCAAGGCAACCCAGAGATCCAGAAAGTTCAATCATGAAATCATGTTATCTGTGCGTACGTACGTACGTAGGTACGTACGTATGTACCACCCTGTATCTCATCAACTATTTGATGGATTCAGCTGATTTTTGACATAGATAGAGGTTCTAGCGTCTAGTTGATGGCATTTTAATTTCAATTTACCATATACCTTAGTTTTCCAGAAAATTCCAAAAAACCTTTAAAATGACCAGTGACATTCCATAATAAATGCCAGTATACTGAAATCATGTGCCCTTAATAGGGTTAAAATCAAAATTCATATACACTAAATGTACAAAAGCAAGGAAATTTCCAAATTTTTACACTTTTATTGTCATTAAGGGTATGCGAGCACAACAGGGCTATGTATTTTACTGGTAGGAATTTTTTTTCAGCGCACTTCACACACTTCATCCACTCATGCATAGAGATTTATATTGTAGTGATTTGATAATGAAATGGTTTGGTTGATATGTAGTCATACCCTTAATGACAATAAAAGTGTAAAAATTTGGGAATTTCCTTGCTTTTGTACATTTAGTGTATATGAATTTTCATCTTAACCCTATTAAGGGCACATGCTTTCAGTATACTGGCATTTTTCATGGAATTAATAAATATATCCCCAACTGTATGTTTCATTGGAGTAGACCGAAAGTTTTTTTGGGGGGGGGGGTCTGAGGGGCTTATAATATGGGTACAAACAACCAACTGAGAATTGAAATGTTTCCCATTTGCTTTAATTTGTATCCATAGTCATTAGATACAAATTAAGCAAGAATTCCAGAATTTATATTTCTTCTTAAGACCCCTTAAGCCTAAACCTTACATTTTAGATATTTTCCAGAATTAAAACTATGTAATGAATTTTGATCAAAATTTGAATAAGGATTTTGGACATGAGGTTTAGTAGCATCATATATTGATTTATATCGTTGTAATGGGACATAACATTTTAATATACATTTCTATATTAATTTTATACGTACATAAAAGTAATCCATGTACACGTATTTCTGGCTCACAGCCGTCATCAGCATGGCTAACTTAGAAAAGAATCGAACCTTCGACATTGATGTATATAGTCCAGCATCTTTACCATTGGACGAAGACACCCTGTCTAGAAATATGTACGATTTTTATCACCTAAATATCTAATGTATTTTTATGTAATTATTTTTATTGGTGATTGTAGCGTTCGTTGGTTTTTTGCTTACTATTATTTTGATTGTCTCACTTCCTAAGTGATAAGGATGCAGAAAATAATTACATAAAAATACATACATTATATATATATATATATATATATATATATATGGGAAATGAAAAAGGAAAAACCAAGAGATATTTTTTATATATTCACCAAAGTTTCGTCTTTATTGTAAGACTTCCTCAGGATGATAATTTTAAGAAAAATGTCATGCAAGTACATCGAAATAATGGGTTGACATGATGGGTTGACGAGAAAAAGTAGTATCCGTGGCTACTGAGAGCGCTGGACCAAGGTCCGGGCTGAGAGAAGTCAGTCAGTGGCAGAGAATAAAGACGAAACGTTGATGAATATATAAAAAATATCTCTTAGTTTTTCCTTTTTCATTTCCCATTACGACGGATTACTCTCATCCTTCCTTTCTCATATATATATATATAGTGTCTGGAATAAATGGTCTCGGATCTACCCGATACAAGGGGAAGTGAAGGTGTAAAGCCGCAGCGAACTAGCAAAGGTAAACCTCCCCGACTTATTAGGCGTTCCAGCTCTTCACGACCCACTCTTGTAGTGGGCCTGGTAGGTTTGGTAAAAAAAAAGGTCAATCTCTCAATCCGTTCCGTGGTAATAGCCACAAAATTTGTTTTTGGTATGGGAAGAGGTGCAGTTGTGAACGTAGCAGCAAACAGTACATGGCTGTCGGCTTGTTGGCAGTGGTTACAAATTTAGTGGGCTTTGTATGTTTCCACTAGATTTTTGCGACTCACTCTCCGTTGCTGAGTCAGTTAGTTTGAGGCAAATGAGAAGACTGTCGCCGTCCTTGTGTTAGACTCAACGGGAAGATATTATGCAGAAAGGTATCATTCTCGACCTGGCAACTTCGTCAAAAGTTAAAGTTAAAAACCGTCAGTCGAAACGAAAGAACAACTGAAGAAGACACGAAAACAAGATGGTAAAAAATGCGTCTTTTTATGTTACTGGACGAAACCACTTTTAAATAATGAAAGGTAAGAAGGAAGCCAGAAGAAAGAAAAATAGCAGTTGAACCACCTACCTCAGATCTAACTCGTTGCCTGAATTCAATTATGAAGATGATTACACCCACCCACCCACAGACACACACAGTTTATCAAGACCCTAAGGCCTCTCGAGGATAAGGGTTAATGAGTTTTTCAGGTGAACGGTGAGACAAAAACACCTTGAGGATTTAAGACGATGGTTGAAACTGGCAGAATTTCATTATTTAAAAGGACGGCTCAACATGAATATAACAATAGAGTAGAGAGAGACTAGCAACGTCTCTTCTATGCGAAAGAGGTTGTAGGGAAGAGAAGAGCTCATCCCCAACTCGATTTAAGAAAAGACAGAGTGTGACACTGCGCCAAGAACTAAAAATACTGAAGACTCATAGAAAACAGGAAATTATCAGCAAATGAAGCTTCTCGAGTAAATTTAGTTTCAGTGCTAGAACGCAGATATATACTTTTTTATGTACTAGCGAGTAACCACTTATCAAGGCCCATAAGCCACTTGAGGATAAAGGTTAATGAGTTTGTCAGGAGAGCAGTAAAACAACACCATAAAGATTGCTAACAATGGTGGAGATGAGCCAGAAATTAAGTTAATTAAGAGGACGGCTCAACAAGAATTTGTTAACATTGGACTTGAAAACGACCATGTTGTAGTCAGCTGGGAAGCAGCTCCGTGCTATTGTGTTACCCGGACAGGTAGTTCTTGGAAAGAAACTCTGCTGGTTTTAAAAAGATATAATAATAACTTTTGAAATAAATATACAAGATCTATTTGATGCTAAGTATTGAATATGTTTTTTGTAATTTACACTCGATTCTCAATAAGTTGGGTTTTATTATAGCTGACGGTTTGAAACCTCGTTTGAAATTTCGAGAGCAAGTTTTTTTTTGGAGGGGGGGGGGGCTCCTGGATTTTTGTCACCGTTTTTCAAGGATTATTTTTTTGTTCATGTATTTTGGCTTGCCGTTATTTTTGACAAGACTTCTTTAACTTTTTCCTTCTTCCTTTCTCCTGCTTTTGGGATAATATGTTTTCTTATTACCATTATTTTTTTTATTACCGTTATTTTTGACAATACTTTTTAAACTTTTTCCTTCTCCCTTTCTCCTGTTTTTGGGATAATATGTTTTCTTATTAGCATTAAATGAGCTATTGCTCTGATGATCAGCAAAGTTAAACTCAATACTATATATTTCTCTTGACTTTGCTGTGAAACGCGCGTAAAAATGATTAAATTTAGAAAAGATAAATGAAAAAGCTTGTTTTGTGAGACGAAGAAGAAATATAGGTATTCGCTGAAATATGTAAATAAAGAAATTGAAACAATAAATAAAAATGATAGTTTTGGATTGATTTGTTTCCTATGATCATTAGAATGCAACTGTGAAGCTTGAAGCTTGTAATACAACCTCATTGAGCTTGCACTTTTAAACAATTTCGGATATTATACGGAGTATACACTTAAATATATATATATATATATATATATATATATATATTGTTAAAAACTAACCCATAAGAACTAACCCTCTCGGGCCTTTTAACGACCTACCTATCTACATCTCATTCTCTCCGCTGGACTTTTCGACACCGGACTTTTTAGCAATCGGACATTTGCTTGCATTCGGGCAGAATTTTGCCCTGTGTTTCTTCCCCCTACAACTTTTATTTTATTTTTTCAAATTTTAAATCTTGGCCTTTGCCAACTTATCTATCCCAGCGACTTCCTCTGATGATAAGATTTTGATCTTTGAAAGCCTGGCTTAAGGAAAATTTAACTTGAATAAATTGCCTTTTTTGCGGATTATACCTTGCTCTAAGCAATTGAATTGAATTATGATTTGACTTTTGCTTCTCTAATTCCTTTCCATTCTTCTTCATTATATATATATATATATATATATATATATATATATATATATATATATTATATATATATATATATATATATATATTATAGATTACGAAGTAAATATATTTCAGAGATATTCATTTACATATTTTCCAAGAATTCAACATAACGACAATTTCGTGTACGATCGTTTCTGAGACGATATGGATTTTTATTGATATCAAGTCCTTTCATCAGCACAGGGTATAGATACCAAGTTCGAAGTTAAACGATAGCATCATGACTAGAGTGCAGACAATGCTTAGTTACACAGCAATTCAAGAGGTTGAGGATATGATAATTTCAATCCACTTAAAATAGGTTAGAAAGCAAGTATATCGAACATACAAAGGGCGCAATAAGGGAAATTAAGACTGTTTATGTTACAGGCATATAAAAAAAACCTACAGTGGAAAAGGGAATTTTTGAAATAAATTACATATTTTTTCCGGAGAAAAAAAAAAATATGAGAACCTATCGTTAAACATTAATTAACAGATACATTCCCCATTACTTAAATTTAAGAGATATTCATCTCCTAGAAACATTTCTTAAAACATATTTTAATAAAAATGTTCAAAAAAAAACTAAACATAATTTGTAGTTTAACACTTGTGTCATAAGTAAATAGAAAAAAATAAAAATAGAGATAACTGTTCACAAATTGATGTCTCCAGGATTTAGGCACAAGGCCAGTTTTTATCTTACTCCCACAAGTAACCCAAGGTCGGGTCGGGAAAGTGGGGTTTAAAAATTGCCTGGTAGGGGCGCCTCAGGCAGTAAGCAATAAACTTAATCAGAGAGTAGAGGGGAAGATCATTTATGTGGACGATTCACGGGTCGACTGAACTTCTATAGTATATTTATCTCATTCACCTCCCCAGGTGTTGGTTTGGACGAAAGTGTTTCTGTGGAACGAACTGGATTCGAACCTGGCACACCCAGGTCTTCAGTGCGCGTCGTTAACCATTTAACCATTTTCATTTATACAGCTTTATGGATTGTGTTCATCTGTTATTTGTTACCGGGCACACTTTGAAATAGATTACCTCAAATAAAGGATGAATGAAACACTTTGTCAACTTTATATATAGACTAAATTACCCGTAACAGATTATCTATTTACTTAAACATTTTTAACAATCAAGTTTAATTATTAATCTTTTTCACCGAATGGATCAGTGTAATATATTTGTTTCTTATTTTTTTATTTTATTTGTGATTGAATAATTATACATTTAAGTATTTTCAAATACATTATATATAGCCAACAGAACATTACGTAAACACATGCATCCCGATGCTTCATTAGCATAATAATTTTATAAACAGCTTCTAATAAATAAAGTAAATTTAGTCGTGTTAATATTAAAAATCTCGTATTTGTTGAATAAAAAAGAATCTTTATTTTTTATGTTATTTAAAATAAAAGTGATTTATCACCCTTGTGCTAGGTTAGTTATAGAGTTAGTGTGCAGTATTTAGATTGAAAATCGTGCAATACCATGATGGGCAACAGGTTACTCTCTCTATTTTTTCTATAAACAATCCTCAAAGTAAAGTGATTAATATTTATCATGGGTTTTAGCTCTGAATTGGATTAAAATAAATAATGACAGAAATAAAAACAGGATAAGTGTTTATTCTTTCTATTTGAGTGTTTATAATTTGTATTTTTTACAAACTAAAATATTTGTTAATTGAAAAAAAATAATGGTACTTATATCGATCTTGATCCAGTTTTCGCGAGTTTCTTGTCGGAAGCGTTCGGCTATCCTACGCAAACGCCCGAGAGATGACGAGATGACGAGAAAGCTAGAAACAGACTCTCCATGGATGTGCTGTCGAATCGGTGTACAGCCTCCAAGAAATCGGTGATCGTGGAAAGTAAGCAAGGTACATTATGAGGTCATAGGGACAGGAACTGATTCAAACCGCAATAAAATCGGGAAATACTCCAAAAGAGTAGATGTTTATAGGAGCGTGGAACTACCCAAACCTCCGGTAAGAGTAAATAACGCTGACTCTACAGAAGAGGGGAGGGTGAGTACGATTGGTCAGAGGATGAACAGATTCTACTGGCCAAATTAAAGGTACGAAGTTTTGGCAGTTTTAGCGAACAAAGTAAATGTGTTTATTACTACGCATGTGCAGAAGTGGGACACAATGAAAGGAATGAGGTGTTGAGTTTTGGCGAATAGAACTAGGAAAAATTACCAAATGAGACAGAGGGAAAGAAATAAACCTCTATGTAGGTGTTGACCGTTCTTGTAAATAAGGGATTAGTTACTATTAGAGTTAGGTTAACTATTAATAGTAATTTGTGGGCAACACTTTTGGGTCACTCGGAATCAATAGGTCAATTCTTGGAATCATGTCATAGTCAAGTGATGTCTTCAGTCTGGTGTTTCCTTTGTTTTGATTCTCCTTCCTTACTTTATAGGGGGGGGGGGTTCTGCGAACGGTCTTTGCAGTAAAAAAAGCCGACCCTAGAATCAATCTCTTCGATGATTGAGTGCGGGTGGTGTAAACATCGACTCTCGGCGATGCGTGCCGCTTTTTTGGTGTGCGAAGGCTCCACGTGCATGGCAGGTGTTGACAGTACCAGAATGGGGTCGGATCCTAAGACTTGTATTTCCTAGCAAGCACAAGTAAAAGAAAAGAGAAAAGATGATAACGCTGATTTGAATCGCAATATAACTAGGGATACTCTCAGAAGGATGAGAGAATGTTAGTGATGTAACTCTTGGGGTTAAGAAACGATGATAATTGATAAGTAAAAATAAAGAATCATTGCATTTTTTTATATGAATGAACTGCAGATCCTTATGGTTGGTGATGTTTATGATAATGGCCTTAAACCTTATACAGTGCTATTCAATAAGTTGCAGAAAGAAATAAGGGAGATAAGGGATGCACGGGCGAGTTCTTATACTCTCTGAAACAAGAGTTGTTACAGACTACGCAGCGGAATGTCCATTTTGTCTATAATAGGCAATGCCCTGCGTACACTTTTCGGCACTGTAACGAAGGGTGACTTTATGTTCGTCCGGTGGAAACTGAGAGAGGTCGACAGAAGTGGCTAAGACAAGTGTGTCTATATTAAATATTACAATGTTGGGATTAGCCTATGAATAAGGATTATATAAACTGGCTTATTGGTAACATGCGAGTTATTTTACTTATTTTTATTCACCCCAAACAAGGCACATTGTCACAGAAGCGTAAGAGGCTACTTTTAATTAAGGGCCAGATTTATGAGGGGACATTCTAAGTGAGGAGTTTTGCAGCGAGATGTTCGTTCAGATAAGATTCAAATTTCTGCATGTTGGTGCAGTCGAGGAAATAGGGAGCAGGAAAGGAATTCCAAAGGCAAGCGGTTCAATGACAATAAGCTATTAGAATAGAAAGTTTTCCGACAACTGGGGACTCTTGCAGTGAAGTGGTGGGAATTTGTTGCTAATTAGGTTTGTCGGGGATATTTTCGTTAAGTACTTCTAAAACAAGCACAGGGATGCAACATTGCAGCGATGGGACAAAGGTTAGAGGTTGGTAGACAGTGTGGTACATATTAGGTTAAAGACTCTGTTCAACCAAGAGAGATTAGTTGTTGGTTAACCAGCTCAAATGTGGTAACAATACTCCATGAATGGGCAAATAGTGGCTTTATAGAGATGTGGGATACTGAAAGTTGTGAGAAGTTTTCTAGCTCGGTAGAGGGGGCCCACCTTCTTTGCAGCAGACTTGGCAATGTCTTCTATGTATTTATTCTAATTCATGTTACCTGTGAATGTTAGGCTGAAGATTTTGAACATTTGACTTTCGGACAGATTTCTATCATCCATGGTGATCGATGGTTGAAATGGTTTCCTATACTTGTTAAAGGACAGGAGCTTTCTCTCAGTAGCATTAAATGTCACCATCTTTTTTTGGCCCCATTCTACTGCAGACTGGAGGTAATTCTCTAAGGGTTATAAGGAAGGAGGTCGTACATCCCACCGGAATGATAATGATAAGATTGCCGACCGTGAGTTTTTTCCCCAACGATACTTACAATTAATAAGGGTTAGTAATAAAGTACGTCACACTAGCTAACTGATCGATGGTGACGTTATGGGAACATATATGGCTTAATCATGTTGACACAGCGGTTCTCATTAGATCACGGACGTTAAGCGATGTTAAACCTGGTCAGTACCAAATGGGTGACTATTTGAAAATACCAGGCGCTGTATCTGGGTTAAGAGCGACCACTACTCTTGCAAAAGCTAACGTTGGCAAAATCATCTCTCCTGATCGGGGTATACATTCGGCTTATAGGAACCGCTTATGTATTTAGTATACCCCAGAATTTACATCGCTCTAGCCATTCGCTAATCTTGTGCCAATATATTGAATTGAATTAAACATAAAGACTTTGCTGTCTCTAAGTAACCTGCTCCCAATATAGTAACATCCTTTCGTTTAAGTGGGTTCCTGTTGACAATACCGGTAGAATTGTCCATATATTTGAGAGTTCGTCTGGATCACTCGGCGGAATTATGGAAGTACTATATGCCACTAGGATGTGTGACCTTGTTACAGTCTGAGAACTTTTAGTGCTCATATCGACGCACCTGTTAAACCTATTGAACTCTTTTGAAATATTCCAGATTATAAATCTACCCATTCTTTATCCCAGCTTTGAGCAGAGCGTTAGAGTCGTCGCCATGTATGGGACGGAGATTTAGTTATTAGCTTTAGAATATGACCAGGACGTATTTTTTACTGATTTGTTTTGATTATTAAAACCTAAAAGGTTGCCACCCGAGGTATTAAAAAGTAAGAACAGAGGTGTTGTAGTCTTAATTTAAAAAAAAATGGCGTTGCGAACCCAGATTAAAATAATTTCAAAATCATTAAAACATACGAATATTTTTAGTGTTCGCTTTTTAGGGGATCTCTTTTGAGAGAGTCAGTTTTCAAGAAAACAGTTTATGGGGATACACGAGTGAGAGAGAGAGAATGAGAGAGAGAGAGAGAGAGAGAAAGAGAGAGAGAGAAAAAGAGAGAGAGAAAAAGAGAGAGAGAAAGAGAGAGAGAGAGAGAGAAAGAGAGAGAAAGAGAGAGAGAGAGAGAAAGAGCGAAATAATGGTTATATAGTCAGCACAAACAAAATAAAGAGTACAAAAGTATCAGTCCACAAAAGAGATATTTTATATATATTTAAAAGTGGAAGTTCACATAGATAAGAAAAACAGAATATTAGTTCATAGTTTGAAAGTCTTTTTATAACAATGGGGGATTCATTAGTTAGCATAATTAGGAAGTCCGAGTGGATTATTTAAGGTCTGTGAATTATCCACAGGTCAGAAACGTCGTAACCCACTCAATAAAATTTGATTGAAAGTTATTAATAACAGTTAATGTTCATTGTTTTCATTGTAAAAAGTTCAGTGAGAAATGTGGGCTCGGCGTGCACAATTCGAGTTCTGTCGGGCAATTGCATTAATTTCACTAATACTGTTGGGAAAAGTATAAATCCAAATATCCTCCGTCTGAAAAAATGCAGATTCAGGAGAGGTGCAGTTAGGGAATTTCAGCTAATTTATATAGAGTGTTCGTACACACCGTAAACACGTATGTAAATTAGATGGCAAAATAATGGGACATTTTTCCATTATATTATCCATAAGACTAATATAGAAATGAAGAGACTTATAATTGTTAGTTATGTGAGAAGAATTTCTTACTAGATGTATCTAGGGACGGGAATTGAAAGTGGAATTTATTTGATTTTTAAACCCCAAAAAAGGAATGGCGCTGATCGTAAACAAATCCACTCTTAATGAAATTTTCAGTATTTATTCATTAATAAATTAATAAAAAGTATTTATTTTATTTAAAAAAAAAACTTATAGACATTTTTATGTCACTTCATTTACTTTACGCAGACCTCTTCAGTTCAAGGACGAAATAGTCTTATAATACCTATAGTTGAAACTAAGTGACCACCTTCACCAAAAGATAATACACTGGGAGTCCGAAGGAAAAACTTATTGCAGCTCTCTGTAGAAAACGATGACAAAAAATCAGAAATTAAAATGTAAAATGAAAAAAGTGAGAAAATGGCTTGATTGCTTAAAATACTAACTGCTTTGAAGAAGATGAATCAAAGCGGATTCATTTTTTGGTTAAAAAAGTTTCGAGTGTTTTCGTGAAACCGAAGGTACTGATAGCTGAACAAAATAATGAATAGTGTTCATTGAATTTGAGCACTCTTGTTTTTTTATATAACACTGAATTACACACGCACATACACACACACACACACACACACACACACACACATATATATATATATATATATATATATATACTAGCTGTACCCGGCCACGCGTTGCTGTGGCTGTTAGTTGAAATGAAGAGGTGGCCTTTTGGAGTTCATTTTGATCCAGTTCCTTAAGTTGCCATTTAATATGAATGGTTTAATTTTCCAATACTTGTGGATACACAATATTCTTAGTGGTTCCCGTTTCAGTGTAGATGAAGAGATTGTCCGGTTTTTAATGGTTCTGGTGGATCTGCCAGTTGAGGTAGTTTAATTTTCCCTGCGGCACAACACAATCCTTTAGTTTCTCCCTTAAATTTCAGAGCTTTGCAATAGGGACACACTTCAGTTATAGTGCCTATGTGAACATGGTGGCTTAAACTATAATCCTCATGAGGGTTGTAATGAAATGCTAGGCGATCCCAATCCAGGGATTGTTGAGCATGGAGCCTTGTTTGATGCCGATCTGCTAGTCTCAGCCTCTCGCGTTCGTTACGTTGTGAACGAAGCAGATCTGAAGATGACTGACGGGATTGTTGTACCCGCAACCGTTCCTCTTCAAGTCTGGCTGCACGTCGCTGTGCTGATTCATTCGCACGTACTTGAATCATCCTTTGTCTAGCTTGTTGGTCTGCAGATGCCAGTTGTTCATGAGTTTGATTTGTAAGTAATCGACGCCTTGTTTCTGCATGGCGAGTATGACGACCTAAGTTTGATCTTCGGGGGGGGGGGCATGTTTACCTGTATAAATGTAACAGTAGGAAAGAATAATTGTATAAAGGTAAATGGATTAAAAAAAACAATCAATTATAACCCGCTTCAGGGTTGTCGAAGAAATGCAAGTATGTTTTTTTTTATAGATGAAACATGTTAAAAGTAAGAAAATGCGGAAGAAGGCAGGTTTAAAAAACAACGAAGTAGATACGAAATGAAATTAAAGCACGTCTGTTAAGTATTAAATCGTACCTGAAGGATGGTTAAAGTCTAAAAAATGAGTAAATGCGAAATGAAATTAAAGCAAGTGGGTTATGTATTAAATCCTACCTGTAAAAATGAAACAGTAGGAATGAATAATTTTATAAAGATAACTGGTTTAAAAATAAACAATCAATTATAACGCGCGAGTAAGGGTTGTGTAAGAAATGCAAGTAGTGTTGTTTTTTTTTTTTTAGAGATGAAGCATGATTAAAGGGAAGAAAATGATGAAGGAAGCAGGTTTTAAAAACATCGAAGTAAAGAGGAAATGAAATTAACGCACGTTGAGTTTTTTTTTTTTTTAGAGAGGAAGCATGGTTAAAGTAAAACAAATGAGTAGATGCGAAATGAACTTAAAGCACGTGGTTTATGTATTAAATCTTACCTGTAAAAATAAAACAGTAGGAATGAATAATTTTATGAAGATAACTGGTTTTAAAATAAACAATCAATTATAACGCGCGAGTAAGGGTTGTGTAAGAAATGCAAGTAGTGTTGTTTTTTTTTTAGAGATGAAGCATGATTAAATGGAAGAAAATGAGGAAGGAAGCAGGTTTTAAAAACATCGAAGTAGAGAGGAAATGAAATTAACGCACGTTTGTTAGGTAAGTATTAGTGTAAACGTTTGTTTAGGGAAACAAACAACGAATAAGGAAAACACTTTTTACGTATGAAGTAGATACGTGACAGCGGGAGGAGGAAGGTCAATCCAGAAGTGAAGTTGGACATGCAGGTTCGCAGAAACGGATTGTAAACCGGAAGTGCAACTTAGTAGGAACGAATTGTAATAAAAAGTGTTTTCTAATGTGTAAAGTAAAACTTATGTTAATAACATAAAAACATAGCTCGGATGTAAGGATTTGCTATAAAAAAATTTCAGTGGTATAGTGGAAGTATATTTCCATGGGAAACGAACAAACCAATTTTACATTTTTATATATATAGATTTAAGGCGATTACATGTAAACAGCTTGAAAAAAATATCCGCAATAAAAGAATTTAAAAAATATTAGACCTTAGGGTACTTATCCAGATTAGGACCCAAGCTAACCCTAACCGAAGCCAAGTCGATTTTAGCTTGGGTCCTAATCTGGATAAGTACCGACTTTAGACTTTCCTGTATCAATTTAACGTAAAATGATCACACCTTTCAGACCAGTTTGTGGTAAGAAGGGACATATGACCAATTTTCTTTTTTAATTTATGAAAAAAAAAATATATATATATATATTTCAAATCGTAAACTGCTTCGACCATTTTTGGGATTGCCTCGGGATTCTCCGTCAAAGTATTGAAATACTCTGGATGCTCATTCTTTATAAGAAACCCCTTTTGTCATAAAAACTGATTAATAAATTTAAACAAAAATAATCAAAAAACGCAGACAAAAAAAATGTTTAACAATTTTGTGTTTATTTTTAATAAAATATTTAACTTCACACAAAACAAAATAACATTCGTGTTTACTGTTTGGTGCTAGAAAAATATTTAATTCAGCCGACGAAAAAGAAAAAAATAATAATTTCCCTTTTGCCACCGAAATGTCAAAAAATCCATAACAGCTGTAAGTTACAGCCTGTAACTGTAGTAAACACACAAACAGAAAAGAAATTCCGTTTCGTTTTTATGAAGAAACATTACAATCTCATTACAATCATAAAAAGGGTGTACTATATTATATACTCATTCACGTGATGAGCAGGTTGAGATTGCGCAACACTTGCTTAACTGTAGACAGACACCCTTACAGGGGGTATCCATTGTCTTTCGAGACTGAAGAGGTGTTTATTACATATTTCATTATTTCTTGTGCGGTGAAGGAAAAAAAAAGACAAATATTAACAACCAAAAACGAATTAACACATTTTTAACAAAAAAATTGACATTCACACAACTTCCTGTTTTTTTGTTTTGTTGTTGTTTAAAATAAAGATCGTCTCTCGAAGTTAGATTATTTAAAAATAAACAAAAAACGCAGACAAAAAAATGTTTAACAATTTTGTGTTTATTTTTAATAAAATATTTAACTTCACACAAAACAAAATAACATTCGTGTTTACTGTTTGGTGCTAGAAAAATATTTAATTCAGCCGACGAAAAAGAAAAAAAATAATAATAACACTTTTTACGTACGAAGTAGATACGTGACAGCGGGAGGAGGAAGGTCAATCCGGAAGTGAAGTTGGACATGCAGGTTCGCAGAAACGGATTGTAAACCGGAAGTGCAACTTAGTAGGAACGAATTGTAATAAAAAGTGTTTTTTTTATGTGTAAAGTAAAAATTATGTTAATAACATAAAAACATAGCTCGGATGTAAGGAATTGCTATAAAAAAATTTCAGTGGTAATGGTATAGTGGAAGTATATTTCCATGGGAAACGAACAAACCAATTTTACATTTTTATATATATAGATATATATGTAAGTAAATTACGTGTACAACAGAATGGTAGGATTAATTTTAGAGGAAGCATTATTAAAATCAATGAAACAGACGAGTGGGGGGAAAAAAAAGGAAAATTGTTAAAAAAGTCATATTTAACTCAGTACCGATGTGGCCACCACGCATTGTCAAGAAAACTGATGATTGCAGGTTTGGCATGAAACACATGTGTATATAGGTTTATTTGAAACATATTATTTTATCAAAGCTGAAGCACTATAAGTTATTTGACAACAGGCCGTAATTTACAGCTTAATGCAACACTCTAGGCCCCGCGTATTGAGTGCTCTCGACAGTCTGCCTGTATAGCCGCTGACATCGCCATTTAAGCCATTAATTTACTCTCCGTTTTCTTGACAATGCGTGGTGGCCACATCGGTACTGAGTTAAATATGACTTCCGTATTGGGTTCGAACCGTGTAACCGACAGGGATTGTCTCCTCCTATACTGATGATTGCATGTTTGGCATGACACATATGTGTATATGGTTTAATCTTAAAAATATTACATACTAGCGGAACCCGTTGCCAGGCGTTGCACGGGAGAAAGTACTACCTATTGCATGACGTCGAATAAAAAAATAAAAAAACGGCATATAGTTCTTTCTCCCCCTCTACCGTGTTGGCGAATGTTTTAAATTAAAAAAAAGAAAAAAGTGGCTGAGTAGAATGGGATCGAACTCTGAAACTGTCGATCATGAAACCTGCCTTTCTAACGACTGCGCAACGGTTCGACTACAAAAAAAAAATGTGAAAATGGCCAATTAACTTAAGCTTGTTTATTGCCTTGCATGTTATGTTAAGATTCAGCTTCTGCCGACAAAATGGAAAGGTGAACAATGACACGGTTTAGGTTGGGCAAGTTTTCTATAATATTCGTGTTGAAGGTGTATGATTTTGAAAATGTAAATGTATCGGGGTCTACCAGTATATTGGCGCTTATTGAATTAAATAGGAAGTCGATTCGATCAAGAAATTGTAGCCGCCATGTTGAATGAATAAATGTTGCAGGAAATGTGTTCCTTAATTTCATTCGCTTAATTCCGGAATGAATATAAATGTAGAAGTCATAAGTAAGAATTAGAAAGAACGTAATCTGATATTCTGCGGAAAATCATCTGAGTGAACGGGAGCGGTCATTAAGTCTTTGTGTATTGCTTTATATCATGTAGTAAACTAATACCAGGCAATTAATAAATAAGGACGGACTGTTTCGTGAAAATTAAACTGTGTTTATTAGTTCCCGGTGTCGATGAGGAGAGTGGCAGTTCAGAATTGTTAGGGAGAAAAGTTTTTGCTATCACCTATATGGAGTTGGTTTGTCGGAGAGTCGGAGATGGCGGGCCAAATGTAATATTTAGTGTTAGCTGGAAAAAATAATAACACATTTATTAAAACACGCTCGAGGGTAATAAGTGTGATATAAAGGTGAGTTTAGTAGCCTGTTATGCACGTGGTTATTTTCCTATTCTCCGGAAAGGTACAAAGGAAAATCGTCTCTACTTTATATATAAGAAGATAAATAATTATATATATATATATATATAGTAAAGTT
>OY744539.1:68744641-68772141 GCA_963556195.1 Sepiola atlantica | reverse complement strand
CAGAAATAGAGGTTCTAGGGTCTAGTTGATGGCATTTTAATTTCAATTTACCATATACCTTAGTTTTCCAGAAAATTCCAAAAAACCTTTAAAATGACCATTGTACTGAGGCATAGCCTTTACAAAAGTAGTGACATTCCATGATAAATGCCAGTATACTGAAATCATATGCCCTTAATAGAGGTAAGATGAAAATTCATATACACTAAATGTACAAAAGCAAGGAAATTCCCAAATTTTTACACTTTTATTGTCATTAAGGGTATGCGAGCACAACAGGACTATGTATTTTACTGGTAGAAATTTTTCTTCAGCACACCTCACACACTTCATCCACTCATGCATAGAGATTTATACTGTATGTGATGTGATAATGAAATGGTTTGGTTGATATGTAGTCATACCCTTAATGACAATAAAAGTGTAAAAATGTGGGAATTTCCTTCCTTTTGTACATTTAGTGTATATGAATTTTCATCTTAACCCTATTAAGGGCATATGATTTCAGTATACTGGCATTTATCATGGAATATATAAATAAAGAAAATATGTGTGTGTGTCCCTTGCCATCACGAAAGTTAGCAAGTAAAATCATGAACTGTTCTAGAAGGACGAAATCAATTTTAATTTATGGGGTAAGCAAGAAAGCAAATAGTCTATCAGACTTACTTCGTCTAAAATAAACTCGGAACGAAATCCTGCACTCTATAATAAAAAAATATCAACGATGATTGTTTATTTTTCTTTGAATCATCAGAAATGATGATAATAATAATTTATATATAAACAAATTAAATTACTTAATTTTATTAGTTTTTGTGAATATTTTAGTAATATATTTTCATAAATATCGAATGCGAACACTGGCAAAGCATAATTTTTTCGTCATTTTTGACTGAAAATGTTCTCTACTTATCCATCATCCATCGAGCTGATACCTATATCTACAGTGCTCGGTTGTGCTAATGTCCGTTTTTGGCCAAGATCAAAGTGTAGTATCTGTTCCAATGGATACTGCACTCCATAGACTGGTATCGTATTGGCCTTCGGGGCTTGATTTACGCCGGTCTATGGGACGGTCCTGTGCAGCTCTAGGAGGTCCACCCTCCCAGGCTTTGTCTCCCCTCTTTGGGGAGGAGTAAGTTTATTGCTTACTGCCTGAGGCGCCCCTACCGGGGAATACCGACGGGGCTGCCCAGGCAATTTTTAATGGCCAAAGTGCTCACTTTCTCTGGCGCTGGTTTTTCAAGTCCCACTTTCCCGACCCGACCTCGAGTCACATCTTACCTTGTGGGAGTAAGATAAAACTGGCCTTGTGCCTAACCTCCCGGAGAGATAAATAACCCGTTCTCGGGTGTTTATACTTGATGCATCTGAGCCTTAGGTCATATACCATCCGTTAAAGTCAAAATTTCTTTTGATTTAATCTTAAACTGAAGTTCCATTATTGTAGAACTGATTCTTAACACTGTAAGATATGTTCAATAAAGAATTCCTACCCCTGTCTACAAAAAAGCATCCCCATACCATCGGAGGACACCTACAGAAAAGCTTTTATTGGAAGCATTAACAAGTTCGTGAGATGGAAGGCATACCACTACGATCGCGTCAACGAGGGGTGGAACCGAACACCAAATTCAGATCAAGGACCAGTGTTTTGGTTTGTGGATGCCAATTGTGTTCTTCCCCCTCCGATGCTGCTAACATATCAACCGGTGGATCTTTCTGTCAGTAGATGTTTCTCTACAACGAGCTTTTTAATTTTTTCTTTGACTTTCTGTAAAACGTGTTGCTAAAAGCGCTGATTAAGACACGCTTTGGATTAGCTTTATTAATTTATAAAATGAAATAAAATAAAGTATTTCCAAAATGTTTCGGAAACGATCGTACGCCATACTGGACTTGATGTTCTAATTCTAGGAACAATTGAAATGTTTTGATTCATTGAATGTTTATATGTATGTATGTATGTATGTATGTATGTATGTATGTATATATATATATATATATATATATATATATATATATATATATATATATATGTAGTCTAAAGAAGCTTTGAGTCATTTTAAACAAAAGAAGAAAAAAAAGGAAAATGCAGTTTAAATTCACAGAGAAACTAACTAAATCCAATATATTGCAGACTTAACATTCGTTGGAAAATTCATAGATAAAAATAATAATAATAAGTAAATAAAATAAAAGGGGGGGGTAAGTATCTATCAGTGAAACAAAAAAAGGAGACCTTAACTTAAGCGTCTAATATTAACACGGGGATCATCAGCTGTTTACCATGTATATATATATATATATATATATATATATATATATATATATAGTCTTGGAAGTTTCTCAACCATTAAAACTATATTAAAAAAAAACCCCAAAAACCTTAAGTCCGAAGTCGTTCAGTGGAACATCACTCATGTAAGTCAATTTAACTTTTTCAGTGATTATATTAGTTCGCTTCTAACATTATTTAAGGGATCATCAGTTGTTTACCATGAAAAACTGTTTAATATTTAATTTATATATATATATATATATATATATATATCAGTTATCGTGTATTTTCATTGCCGAGAATAATATCATACATAAACGTCTCGTATTTAATTGTCTCATCACGAGGGCAATTTCGGTTTTAATCTAAAAATCCCGTTCTCCCCAAAAGGGCATTCTGGACTAGAAGCACCATTTAATGCCTCAGTCTTGGAGGATGTTTCCATCTAGGACTGAGGATCTACTGTTTTAATATCTATCTATCTATCTATCTATCTATCTATCTATCTATCTATCTATCTATCTATCTATCTCTCTCTCTCTCTCTCTCTCTCTGTATATATATATATATATATTCCTGAGAAGATCTAAGTTTTAATAGCCAAATATCGAAACATCATCATGTCAGTGTTGCGTCTGTACATGTCAGTATATATATATATATATATATATATATATATATATAGAGAGAGAGAGAGAGAGAAAGAGAGAGAGAGAGAAAGAGAGAGAGAAGGTAAGCTATTGACCATTAACTCTTAAAGTAATGTATTATTTTTGTATTTTCATCTATTTTTGTATTTATGGCATATTTTGTCATTTTCAAGAATACACATGATCATAGCTACGAAGAATAATGTAGTCAGATATAATGAAGTCAATCTTATACCCAGATATATATATATATATATATATATATATATATATATATATATATATATATATATATATATATATATATATACATATATATATATATATATATATATATATATATATATATATATATATATATATATATATATATATATATATATATATATATGTATATATATATATCGAAACCATTCAATTCTGGGCACTATATATATATATATATATATATATATATATATATATATATATATATATATATATATATATATATATATATATTACTATTTCAAGTATCCACATAAAATGTTATGAAGGGATATAATTTTTTATGTGGCAATTTTCTGTATTTACTTAAACAGTGCTCGATACGTTAGTAGAGCTAGGTAGTAAGTTATGAAAATATATTTATGTCAATTAAGCTACACAGAGGCTCCCGCGTTTAATTCCCGGGGGAATCGTCAGGCTAAAGGGCATTTTAGCCTTACGATTCTCCCGGGGATGAAGTGCGGGAGCCTCTGTGTAGCTTAATTACCATAAATATATTTTCATAACTTACTACACACATACACACACACACACACACACAGACACACACACACACACACACACACACACACATATATATATATATATATATATATATATATATATATATATATATATATTAGTTTACTCTTTTAAATTAAGTTAAATGTTAATCTGGTGAAAATATATATTATATCATACAGACTAACAAAAGAGAAACACAATTAAAAATCAATTCTTTATTAAAACTAACGAGTAAATCACTTATTCAATAGTTATTTGATAAAATGAAAATATTTCAAATGTGTCGACGTAACGCGATATAAGTTTTAGTAGCAAGGGGCATAATTCAACTCGTCTTATCGGTTTACCCAATGGAATTTACTACATAAAGCGTAACAGGTTTGAACATGCTACAGGTGTTGTCTCCCTTGAACCACGAGTTGCGTGGCAGGTGGAATAATTATTTCGACTTGTTCGTTTTTGAAGATGGTAGTCTCCCTTTCTCCTAATAAGATTCTCGAAGTAGAAAACGAACGGCGGAATGATTACGGTAGTGTTAACTGTTAGTTATAAATAACGTGTTTATATATAACATAGAAATGTTCACATCTAACACGTTTGCACATAACATGTTTACATATAACAGGTTTAAATAAGTATAAAAAATACAAATATAAGTTTTAACTCATTTGTCATCTATCAAATCAGAGTAAGATTTTTTTTTTAAATATTACAAATATATGACTATTGCTTACAAAGCTTTTGAAACCTACCGACGAACGTGAACCAATATCTCGTAAGGTATAGTTTCGTAGCACTTTGGAGGCCTCCTTGGTTTTATGTTTTTTTTTTAAATTTACTTAAAATGGTGTCCGAACTTATTATATAAAGTCGCTTTCTATAGTAACACCATATCTTTGAATAAGTAAAATAAATAAATAAATAATAAAATTACTGCGCAGGTAGGTTAAATCTGGCCCACTTTTAAATTACGTTAATTTTTTACGCCTTTGAAAATAACTATGATTTTCAGTTTAAACACTTATATTTCTGATAAAATATGTAATTATGAACGGACAATTTTTGAACTTTCACAAATAATTTAAAAGTTAAACCGACTTATAAAACGATTAAAATGAATTATTTGAGCTTTAATTTTAGTTTTATTTCTTAATAAAAAAAATGCAAAATCCCATTTTAAACGTACATATATATCATATATGAAATTTTAAAACAGAACAACTATTCATTTAAATTTTTCCATGATAATATGAAAAAATAGAAAGATTAAAACAAAAACCCTAATATTTAAAGCTTTAAAGACATTAAAAAATACATTTAAATTTCCGATTTTTTACCGAGAGCTAACTTATGGTTTTTCATTGACACCTTTAGGGTGTTATTTATTTGTAAATTGGGTCATTTAGTTTTGACTATGGTTACAATAAAACGTATTTCGTCCTTAAAATGAAGAGGGGGGGGGGAGCTAATTTAAGTGACCTAAAAATAATTTTAAATTCGTTGTTTTTTAGATAAAATAAATAATTTATATCAAACATTCATTTGTTATGTTCCGGAAATTTCGAGATACCGATTGATAATTTGTTTTATTAGGATCATACTGAATGGCCCGTGGCGTAACGGATAACGTACTATGTTATAATTAGTTCGAAGTGACAGGATTTTGGAGGTTGATGGTTCAATTCTCAGTGCGGGCGATATTGAGAATACAATAGTAACTTCTAGCCGGCTGACGAAACGAGATCAAGCTACCCCCGTGGATTCGAAATTCCTGAGTTCAACAGGTTTTTTTACACCGGAAGAAGGTCGAAGGTTAGATCGGCCGAAACGTTGTGAGAATAACATCAAAGATGAGAACAGTAGTTCGAAGAATCCAAATAATACAAATGCATTTATTAATCTCATTAAGATCGAATAATTCTCTGATTTATTTTTTCCGATCGGAGCTTTTAATTTATTTGTTAAAAAAAACAAATTCACTTTTATTGGCCGTGCTTATATATAATTACTAATAATTATTTATAATTTTCTGATTGTTATTGATTAAAAGAAATTGTCGCGCTGGTTTGTTTACAAAGAGCCGTATCATAGATTTCGGGATGGTGGTGTTGGTTGAGGACAGAAACCCTTAGCGACGACATTGGTTGCTAATCCCCTATTACAATTTATTTTTGAAGATCATACTTTTATAGTTTCGGACGACCCTAGTAAACTACATTTTCTTCATCTCTCCTGAACACTAGCCCAGCCGAATGATACTAAACGAGCAGTGACAATATGGGCATAATCATAGCATATAAAATATAGATTTAAATATGTGAAACTAAGATACGCGTTCTTAAACGCGTTAGAACAATAATAATAACAACAACATATGAAACTGCTAGAAGCCTTACAAACTGCCCGAAAAGAAAGACAAAAATGGCGCCAGTCTTGGCTAATACCACACAAAATAGTCATGAAGGGCCAATGAGGATGGAAAGAGCGAGTAGTGAGAGCACTACCCAGACTTTTACCCAAGGAGTGCGGATAGTACTAGAACGTTGTGGAAGCTTATTGCCACCCAAATCCCAGAGAAGTTGGCACTCAGACTCCAGGGAACATCACCGGTTATTACCAGTTAGCAATCGCTGATGACGACCTGTGTGAAAACTCCGAGTGAGTGAGTAAATAATAATAATAATAATAATAATAATAATAATAATAATAATAATAATAATAATAATAATAATCACTTCATGAGACCCCCCCTCCAATAAATTACACCGGCCTCAGCTGACACAACACACAAAAATGAACCAATGAACAGAAATAGCAAGAAACACCATAAGCCCCTCGCTCTCCTCCTCCCTCCCCCAAAATAAATAAATTAATAAATAAAAAAATAAAAAATGGTACCAGCCTAGACTGACACCACACAAAATATTTGCATAGGGTCAAGGAGGATGAGAAGACCGAGGAGGGACAGCACAAACAGACCTCCACTGGAAGTGCAGAGAGCGCTGGGACCTTGGGGAGGCTTATTGCCACCCAAATCCCAGAGAAGACCAATGGTCCTTACCAGCGAGAAATCAATGGTAAACAGCTGTTGCGATACTGCAAGTTTATTTGCGGTTGCTATCGAAAAGAGGTGGAGAATACTGGAGATCTGTGGAGACTTGTTGTCACTCAGACTCCAGGGAATACCACTGGTTGTTGGTGAGCAATCACTGATGACTTGTGTGAGAACTCCTAATGAGTACAAATAATAATGATGGTCTTGATGATGATGATCATGATCATCATGATCATCATGATCATCATAATAATAATAATAATAATAATAATAATAATAATAATAATAATAATAATAATAATAAGATACCAGACAGGATTATTAATCTCATCCAGAAAGCAATGGAAACATGGAGACTAAAACTGACAGCCGGAGGACAATACCTGTCTGAGATAAAAATACAGAGAGGCATTTTTCAAGGAGACTCTCTATCACCACTACTGTTTATAATAGCCATGATGCCACTCAACTACATACTCAGAAAGTGTGATACCGGATACAGGTTTACGGATACAGAACAAAGAATAAACCACCTGATGTACATGGATGACCTTAAACTGTTTGCAAAAAACAAAAAAGAACTGGAAAAGCTGATAAACACAACAAGGATATTCAGCCAGGATATCCAAATGGAGTTTGGAATAGAAAAATGTGCACTGCTAGAGATCAAAAGAGGAAAACTGGAAACGACAGAAGGTATAGAACTCCCCAACCAAGAGGAGATGAGGGCGCTAGGAGAACAAGATAGCTACAAATACCTGGGAGTTCTGGAAGCAGACACAATCAAATATACAGAAATGAAAGAGAAGATTGGAAAAGAATATCTACGAAGAACAAGGAAACTCTTAGAAACTAAACTATATAGCAGAAACCTAGTAAAAGGGATAAACACATGGGCTGTATCACTAATAAGATACTCTGGACCATTCATAGGCTGGACCAAAGAAGACTCAGGCACCTTGACCAAAGAACTAGAAAACTAATGACTATGCACAATGCACTGCACCCAAAAGACGACACGGACAGACTCTACGTGAAAAGAAATGAAGGAGGTAGAGGACTGGTAAGTATAGAAGACTGTGTGGAAGACACCAAAAAAGAGCTGGAGAAATATGTAACCCAGAACACGGAAAGACTGATCACCACAGCAAGAGATACCAGCCCAAAAAACAACCCCGGAAGCACTGAACCCAGAAACAAAAAGACAAGAAAGGAAAAGTGGGAAGAAAAACAACTACATGGACGCTTTATAAGATTCACAAGCGATGAAGCCAATGAAAACAGCTGGGCATGGCTAAGAAAAGGAAACCTGGACAGAGAAACGGAATCTCTGCTGACGGCCGCACAGAACAATGCGATTAGGACAAACTTTATTAAAGCGAAGATAGATAAAACCCAGGAAAACAGCAAATGCAGATTGTGTGGACAAAGAGACGAAACGATAAATCATATAATAAGTGAATGCAGCAAGCTAGCACAAAGGGAATACAAGAACAGACATGACAGCATGGGGAAAGAAGTACACCGGGAAATGTGCAAACAACTGAATTTCGAATATGCAAGAAAACGGTACAAACACAAACCAGAAACTGTACTAGAAAACGAAAAACACAAAATCCTATGGGATATGAATGTACAAACAGACAAACCCATAACAGCAAGGAGACCGGATATGATAATAATCAACAAGAAAGAAAAATCCTGCAAAATCGTGGACTTTGCCGTTCCAGCAGACCACAGAGTGAAGATCAAAGAGACGGAAAAGAGAAGCAAATATACTGAACTTGCCAGAGAATTGAAAGGAATATGGAACATGAAGAAAGTCAGTATAACACCAATAATCATAGGAGCACTAGGAACAGTCCCCAAAAACATGGAGAAAAGACTAGGAGAAATAGGAATCAAAGGGATAACTGAGACCATACAAAGGACAGTAATGATCAACACAGCTACAATCCTGAAAAATGTCCTCGAATGCGGAAACCAACCCACATAAGCAACGAATGGAGAACAAACACATGGAAGCACAAAACAACAGAACCGGGGAAAATACAACCGCACGAGAGAGGCGCAAGCATAGGCTGACGCCACGAAAATTATGGACAGAGGGTCGAGGAGGGAAAGCGCAAAACCAGACCTCCACTGGAAGAGCGCGGACAGCTCTGGGACCTTGGGAAGGCTTGTTGCCACTCGGGCCCCAGAGGGGACCAATGGCCCTTATCAGCGGGAAATCGTTGGTAGGTGGCTGTTGCGATTACCGCAAGGTCATCAGCGGTGATGAACGAAAAGAGGTGGAGCATACTGGAGGCCTGAGGAGACTTGTTGTCACTCGGACTCCAGGGAATACCACAGGTTGTCGGCAGTGGGTGACCACTGACGATGACCAGTGTGATAACTCCTAGTGAGTAAATAATAATAATAATAATAATAATAATAATAATAATAATAATAATAATAATAATAATAATAATAATAATAATAATAATAATAATAATAATAATAATAATAATAATAATAATAATAATAATAATAAACAGTGAGTGTTGCGGACCTGTAGCAGAAGAATAGACGAAAAGAAAAACAATGCAAAAAAGAACGAGTGAAAAAGACTGGGGTAGGGCACTGCGAATATACGTATGTTTGCTTGTGAGGTAATCGCCAAATTACGATAATGCTAACATATTTGTAAAAGCAGTTGAAAAAATACATTTTAGAACCAATTTTTTTATCAAAATTAAGCAAAAAATTCTATTTTATTCATTTAGTTTGCATTATTCTACTTTGGGAATTTCTTTAATCAATTCAAATTTAATATAATGTAATACATCCACATGAACTAACTCTCTCTCTCTCTCTCTCTCTCTCTCTCTCTCTCTCATTCTATATATATATATATATATATATATATATATATATGTCACACACACAGCACGTTGCCGTTCTTTGTGGACCCTTCTCAGCGTCCGTTGTGGTCTGTTGCTTTGGAATATGGCGAATGACGATTCGAATTCGAAACCGACGGTACCAGTGTTGTTCTGATTTTCTGTAATGTATATGTAAATAAATATTACGCTCTTATTTTTTTATTTTTTTTAATAATCGAGCACTCTGTTGGGATTCTCTTCCCCTGAGCTTACAAATAAAAATATTAAAATATTAAAATAATTAATATTTATTTATGAATATTATTAGCTCCTTTCACCTAAGGCCGGGCACTCTGAGTGACTTTAATAACAAGCAGTACTAATAGCTGCATGCACGATCCGAATACGTTCGTTGATCACTTTAACTGCTTGTGTAAATTTAGCCGCCGATTCGCTATTTACAAAGTTAAATTCCTCCCTAATTCTTACTTAATTGTCTATGGCCGTGGGGTTAAGACTCTTGACTACAGATCAGTGGCGATTTGTGATCGGGGTTCGCGCCCGCCGACCGTTGAGAATTAGCTTCCTGCACTGAAGATTGCGTTAGCATCAAACATCGATGTCTGTAGGTATTAAAATAATTAATATTTATTTGTATATATATATGAATAAATGCGAACATTTTTTTCGTTTATCCGAACTATATTCATACCAAAACATCTTACCTCTTCCTAATTCAATTATGCACTAAAATATTTTCACATACCGTATATATAGTCACAGAAAACCTGACTAAACACTCTCAAGGCTATACATTTGCATATTTAGTTGTTTTTTTCAAATTGTCTAATAAGTTCATATTTAGTACTATTCATTTATAATTTAATTCTGCTATTTTATTATATATACGAAACAATTTCTTTATATTAATATCTTAATTATTATCAGTAGTAATAGTATTAAAGCGATTTAATGGATTAAGTTAAAAATTAAAAATCATAACTTACGCTTGATATTTGTTGTTTTTTTGTTACGCTTTCGCACGCATATACTTACACATAACAACAACCTCGATAACTTTGTAATAATAACTTTAAAAAAAATAAAATTTGCATTGAACGCACTAATTACCAATAATTTTCTGTTAAAAATTAAATACATGCGTTTATTATTAAAAAAAAAATTAAATTTGTTGTTGTTGTAGTTGCTGTTCCTATTTACTTCCTCCCACGAGAGCAGAGTTAGGCACAATGTCAATATTTAACGTGGGGAAAATCCAGCTACACAAAATGGGCAATTAGAATTGGAACAAAAATTGCCTCCGTCTGGAAGGATTTTTCTACACTAACAGAGAATATAAAAACTAAGTGCAGATTCAGTAAAGATACTACATTTTGCTTCTAGCCAAAAGGCCAAGGAGTTAACATGTTCATAGTGATGATGATGATGATGATGATGATGATGATGATGATGATGATGATGACTCAAAGATCTGTCATGAAAATAAATCTCTTCTAATCTTTCTAAATCACAAAAAAGTAGTTTTCTTTAATATTCATTAAGTATTTTTCTGTCTTTTACAATAAAGGCAAAAAGTACAAAGTACCAATTTTGGATTATTCACTATTAAGAATAGTTTTATTTGACCAATCGACGTTCCGCCCTTATGTTTATTCATTTCATTATATAACCAGTTTTAATGGGGAATTCATTTTCATTTTTATGCTGAAACAAAATAAAATTTATCGACGTTGAATATCTTAAAGACCATATCATTTAACATTTTTTTTCCGTAAAACAAACTTTGACGATGTTCATGCACAGTATATTTCCCCCACATTTAAATATATTTTATAACACTATGACAGTCATCATTTTGTTGTTTTCCTGTAAATTACCAAAATGTCAAATGAAAATTATTTCTTTGGTTTCTGTAAAGAAGACTACAGCCTCAGTAATTGCCGACCAGGCAGTGGGTAGTTTTTGCTAGTATATATATATATATATATATATATATATATATATATATATATATATATATATATATAATTGCATAAACATTAGAAACAGTCTACGCGGATCAATCAACGTTTCAACGCTTACAAGTTTTGTTCATGAATGAAGTGATTTAAAAAGTTAAAATTGAAATTTTCCAAAAGAAACCAGACGAAAAACTTAGAAATAATAATTAAGAATGATAATAGACAGATATTAAACGATAATAACAATGAAAGAACTAATAATACAAAATATAATAATAACGACAGTAATAAGTGTTGCTGTAGAGATAAAAATGAATATCCGCTACAAGGAAAATGTTTAACTAAAAATATACTTTATTTGGGAACCGTGCCACCAGAAAATATTCCTAGTTTAGAAAAAAATTACATAGGGGTACATATACTGATTTTAAGGCTAGATATAGAAACCATAAAATATCGTTCAATATCGCATATAAGAGCAGAGGTACCACACTGTCAAAATACATATGGTCTCTTAAGGAAAATAATATAGTACCTGTACTGAGATGGAGCATCTTGAAGAAAGCTTCAATCCCGACGTTACACAACCCTACCTTTTTTCTTAGTCTTAATGAAAAATTGGCTATTATTACGTTCCCGGATGAAAATAAACTACTGAATCAAAGAGATGAAATAGGAATTAACTGTAGGCATTTCAAACAGGCATTTCGTTTTATCCTAGATAAATATGGCAATAACCTAGTAAATTCACCATAACAATCCATATAGAAACTAACATCCTCAACTAAATATACATCTTATGTTACTTAGATTCCTAAATAGGGGTAGTTGATTTAAGCTAAGTAATAAATGAGTAAATTGATTACATAAACCACAATGACATTTAGTAATTCAAAAGGACTAGATTATAGTTAGTATTTAAACAAATAATGAACAAAGGAGTTAATAATATATGTCTTCTCTTTACAAATTTAGTACGTGGAGAAATAAAAAAAAGTTTAGATTTCTAAATGTTAACGGTGTTTTGTTCACCTGCGGAATCATTTCTTGTTTGGTAAGATTAGATTCTATTATTTGTTAAAATAAGAGGTTCTGAAATGTTTAAATTTTTTTCCTTAGTATAAGATTGATAGGTTTAGTAAACACAGATTACATCTTTTAATTGACAAGTTATGGCATGGAGTTGTCTGTTGGGCGCCGATCAAATTTTCAGCAAAATTCGACTGGGTCTTCGTAGATAGCTTCAGAGATTTTTCCTTGGACATGATTGTAATCGTAGTGCTGTATCACTTTTCATTAATCATATTCTTGCTAACTTGCATAAGTGGACTATTACGGTGGGGTTCTGTAGAGACACTATTTTAATTTAAGTACCATACTGGTTGACTGAGTTTTTATTTGATAAATTTATGATTATATAATTTCATGATTTATAGTTTAAAAAACTAATTTGCTAATTTTCTAAATACCGAACCTGAGTATAAAATAGTAAATCAAATTTAAAATAGTTTTTAACCTTGTACCATGAATGCGGAGAAATGCTTGAATGAATGTGTGTATACTGTTAATAACTATCTCCTATAATATGTGTATGTAAATATTTAATGTACGATGGACAGTGTTAGTGTGTGAGAGGTGATTTTACTTGTGTCTGGAATGTGAATGTGCATACATCTTGAATTAAATAATGAGGTTTACTGTCTGTTTATCCCGCTTTTCATCTGTCTGGCTTCTTTTGGACATTTTCAATTGTAACTTCTTAAATCACTACAGTCCTTAACAAAACGTGTACGCTTCTAAACGCAGCCAGGGTCACCTTGATGGACCTGAAGTTAAGATTTCTAGATTGTCGGAATATAATAGAAAATATAATGAATTAATAATTTTGATCTCTCTCTCTCTCTTTCTCTCTGCCTCTCCCCACTGGTAAGTGATTTGGAACAAAGATCAAGTTGAATAAATGTCCCCTGTCTTCCATCGGTCCTTGTCTTGAGTTTGTCCTTTTCGTATGAAATAACTTATTTGTAGGCGGCGTTACCTCTGTCGGGAAGAGTCATACAGAAGCGCGTATAAGGAAAACATGCAGCACCGAAAATAGGAATACAATTTGTGAAAGTTAATGTTTTTCTTATAACGACAACTTGGTTTCTGCGTATGTGACACAAGGTTGAAACGCACCAGACACATTTATCTATCTACCGTTATACGAAAACGGAGTTAATCAATGTTTGTTTCCCTAATCCTTTTACTTTATATATTTTAATCATACAGGCTAAAATATTTCTTGGCTTTGGGATTGAGATATATTTGAAAGAAAAAATCCATTTTAATACTTCTAATCATCAGTAATTTCTAATTAACTGAAAAATCATCCATCCTACTATTAGATGTATTTCTATCGCCCTCTCGCACTATGTGATGAGGAAACAACTTTCTAATCGTTTTTAATGTCTATGTGAACATTTAGAGAAAGAGTGACTCTTTTCTTTCAGATAATTTACATAAACACACATGCAAATTAGAGAGCAAAATAATAAGTCTCACAACTTCTATATAATAATAATGATGATGATGATGATGATGATGATGATAATAATGATGATGATGATGATAATCATGATGATGATGATAATAATAATATCGAAGTTAAGAGACTTACTATTTTTAGTTTTAGAAAAATATCTTAACACATATATATATATCACAGTTCATGAATTTTTTAATGAAGCTTTCGCGTATTTACAGAGGGGATTCCATGAAGGTTGCCAACATCCATACATGAAAATGGTGCTATAAAACGGACAGGATTCGAACTTGGCACACCCAGGTCGTCAATCCGCGTCGTAACAACTTCACCACTGCCACCTCTTTTTGTAATATATACACTAAGAAGTTGACTATCATAGGAAATGGTTTTGTTGGGTTATGTTGTATATTGGATAACGTTAGTTCCATTTAAAGACATAGCCAGAAAATGTGTTGTCACAAAGTTGATGGGTCAAATTTTACATATATGGGAATAGCGTGAGCGGAAGGTAAGCCACTTAAGTAAGCGGCCAGATGGGAATTTGAAACAGAACGTGTTGGAAGCTAGCAGTATGAATTAACCAGCTCTCTGTATTTCTCCCTTCCGTGTTTTGACGATGTTAAAAAGAGTGAACGAAAGAACAATATATATACATTGTAATTGTCCGTGTTAATTAATCGGAATTAACAACTATTGGATGTGTTTCCTCCAACAAAGTAACTATCAATCGGTGGAGTCGACAATAAATTATCATTCTGTTATCTTCCACGTCATCATCATCATCATCATCATCATCATCATCATCATCATCGTCGTCGTCGTCGTCGTCGTCGTCGTCGTCGTCGTCGTCGTCGTCGTCATCGTCATCATCATCGTCGTCGTCGTCGTCATCGTCGTCGTCGGCATCATCATCATCATCATCATCATCATCATCATCATCATCATCATCATCATCGTCGTCGCCGTCATCATCATCATCATCATCATCATCATCATCATCATCATCATCATCATCATCATCGTCGTCGTCGTCGTCGTCGTCGTCGTCGTCGTCGTCGTCGTCGTCGTCGTCGTCGTCGTCGGCGACGGCGGCATCATCATCATCATCATCATCATCATCATCATCATCATCATCATCATCATCATCATCATCATCAAAACAACAACCTTGAGCGAAGAAGTGACCCCCCGGCCGTGAAGAAAAGTCGCGCTATATAACAATTTCTCTTAGTGTATTTTATTTACCGCCTCTCCAGGAGGTTAGACACAAGGTTAAGTGTGGGTTTTGATGGAACTGTTTCTGTGGAACGAACTGAACTGGATTCGAACCCAGCAGACCCAGGTCCTTGGTCCGCGTCGGTAACCACTTAGCCAACGTGCTATTTACTTTCGGCGTCTCTATTTTCTTGACCCCCACCCGGCGTGGCAAAGCGAGACACAAGATCGTTTTTTATGTAGGAGGATATCCAGCATTCCTAAAAATGGCAATCTGGATTGGACAAAACAATGCTCCAGTCAAGAAGGATCTGCTCTCATCTGATCAAGGGAAAAAGATACCACACTTTGATCCCAGGGTCGTTTAATGTCGGACACCCACATAATATCAGCGATTAATTATATACGCTTATTTTACCATGCGTCGAGGGGTATTTACTTCCTTCCCACAGCAGGAAGATGTGGCACAAAGCCGGAAAGTGGGGAGACTCAAGCCAGCGCCCATCAAGAAGGAGCACTGACCTTTCAAAAATTGCCTTGGCAGCCCTGTCGGCATTTCCCGGTCAGGGCGCTTCAGGCAGTAAGCAATAAACTTAACGCACCCCAAAGACGGGAAGTAAGGTCTCGAAGGGTGGACCTCCTAGGACTACTCAGGACGAATACAATTTTACCATTAGCTAATATTGAAATTGGCGTTAATGGGTACTATGGATCCGATAGGATTCGAACCCGGCATAGCTAGCCGTGTCACACAATTCCATAGTCAACTATCCATTAAGTCTATCACACACCCCAAAAATGAAATAGAATATTTGATTTGTATACTGGTTTTGAAGTTCAGCAGTGTTTTTGTTATAGAATAAGCCTAAATCAGCACGTTAGACATTTTTAGGTGTCGTCACACGGTGGTTGGAAATTCCGTGACACCAATGGTTGCTATTTGAATAAAATAATATTAAAAAAAAAACGTCCGTGTAGTTGACTAGTAATCCTATAGAATATTTTGCTATTTAATTTTCTTCATGCGGACCCCACAAAGGGGGAGTCGGATATCTGTGTAGACTCCTATTAGACTTTTCTCTCACTGTATTATTTCAAATATTCTCTTTTATTTTCCGTTCAGCCAATCAAGGCATTACGCCTTATCGATCCTATTTGCCTAACTATTCCTAGTTACTTTTACACACTACACAGTTTTCCGCGCTAGACCCATGTAACAGTGTTCCTATTTACTTGCATCCTCACGAGAACAGAGTTAGACACAAGGCCAGCTCTTAAAGTAGGGGAAAATCCAGCCCCCCTCCCCCAAAAAGGCCACTCCGGATCAGAACAAAAATGAAAATTATCTAAATCTTGAAGAGCCTCTCCTTCATTGACCAATAACAAAAAAAAACAAGTGCAGCACTAGAACAGATACTCCACTTTTCTCCTAACATTGTTATCGTCTGCCGTGGAAGACATATGAACAAAGATATAACACATAAATACAATTGTACGCATGTTTAAATCTACCACCCTTAGCTCTCAACGACGGGACGACAATCACGTGACTCTATTTGTGTATGTGTCCTTCTTAAACATCAAGCTAAAAAAAATGGAGTTTCGACATCGTCCTCTTCTCAGAGGCTCTTTCAATAGTAAGCTTTTATATTCACACGTTCACGGGAGATTGACATGTTTACCAATTCTATCGATACTCTCTATGTATCCATTCTGTTACACATATATCCTCGTTTGTACTTCTTAACAATTAGCCCAACACTAATACTCGTGCGAAAACTCTCTCTTTTCAATATTTATACACGTGTACAACTTCTCTCGCACATTCCACACCGAATAAATGTTATTATAGTTACTGTTAAACATGCTTAAACATTTCCACCATAGTTCTGTCATTTAAACCCTCATGGTATTTCTCTTTCGACTCACCTCTTGTCACTAACCTCGAATATATCGTTCGTATTCGCAAAAGTGGGAGGATGACTGTCTATCTACTAGTGATGAGACGATTCCAATATTTTTTCCGATTCCGATACAATTACCGATTCTGATTCTTTTAAAATCTCTAAATATTTAGCTATAGAGTTTTTTTGTTTTTTTTTAAATTTTCGGATTACTGTAAAAAAAAACATGTAATATTTGCATATATCTTCGCAAACACAAAAAATACACTTGTGGGGGTGATGTATAGAGTTTAGTTTTACTGGTAGTTTAAAAGTCAATAAATATTTATCATTTTATTATTAGGGCCAGCAATGGAATATTAAGTTTTAAACCAAACCAAACAAAAAGATTTAAAAGAATCGTTTTTGGCATCGGAAAATAAGCACAAATTATTCCGATACCGATTCGTATACCCCCAAAAGATACGATTTTTACGATTCCCGATTCTGATTAATCGTCCCAACACTACTATCTACACATACCGGACAGATAGGCGACCACATTGGCCCACACAGACAAAAAGAACGACGAAAGAAATAACTAAAGCGTAGTATTTAGGAAGGTGGTGGAAAAATAAAGGAAACCAAGAATAAACGCGTCAAAGAGAAGATGAATGAATTAATGAGATAAATAAAGGATAAAACAAAATGAAACAATAAAGCGAAAAGAGAAGATAAAGTAAGTAAAAAAGAAAGAAAAGGTGTCTCCTTCTTCACCCGGCCCGATGACATAATCAACAGAGAAGATCTTCAACACTGGTCAACGAGAAAAAAAGACTGACAAAAACGTAACTCCCATTGAGGGGCATCTAACAGTTTGTAGATAAAGAAGAAAAACGTTCGCAGAAATTTTTTTAAAAGTAAAACTCCAGAAACAGACGCAAAAATAATATAAAAAAAACACCGGAACTAGACGGAAAAACCCGAACCTTGTTAGATGTAAAAAAAAAACGAATTCAAAAATAAAATAACGAAAAAGATTAAAAAGAAATCAAAGTGTTAGAAAGACAGTGAGAAAAACAAAACAAAAACTATTGACACTATATATAAAAAAATGAAGAAAAACTAAAAATAAAAGCGAGAATGGGATTCGAGGGTATTTTTGTTATCGTCTGATTGGAAAGCGAAGAGGAACAAAAGAAGATGAGGAGATTAAAAAATGTCGGCAAAAGGGAAAGGTAATGGATTGAATTATAAACAACAATAGAAATAAATAAAAAATAAACACAGAACTGTAAATTAGTAGTTGTAATAATAATAATAATAATAATAATAATAATAATAATAATAATAATAATAATAATAATAATAATAATAATAATAATAATAATAATAAATGCAAAAAAAAGACAGAATGGCCAAAGAAAGAAGAAATATTTCATAAGATGACGACGGACGAAATGAAAAACAGGAATGGGTGAAGTCCGAAGTGGAACAAAACAGACAAAGAAAACAGACAAGATAAACGTTAGCCTGTAAATCAAACAAAATTGGATTTTCTCGGCTTCGAATAAAAAAGGCAAAGTTTATCGTTGTTGGAATCGAAGTCCCTATTTCCTTTGGGTAATGCAACCTACTTAGCAAACTGCTGAAGTTGTTATGGCATGTGGTATATATATATATATATATATATATATATATATATATATATATATATATATATATATATATATCAAAGCAAAGTCGATTTCCCTTGTCGCTTTGGCAATTATAGATGGTCAACCAAAAGCTTCATATGTTCCACTAACCATTATGAGCATTTACTCATGCTTGTTTCCAGAAACTATGCGTACATTTCTTCTTTTTTCAAAATATCTTACATTTATTCCGGATAAGCTGTTTCTCCCAAATACGTCTTCCACAAAGAAGGTAACAGACATTTTACCTCTCCTACAATCATCGACTGACACGCCTCTCACATTCACCGGGGAATTGCCTTAATAGAAATACTCACGATTAAATCGCCGTTATTATTTAATATTGTTTCCTTCTCATGTTTGTCTAGATAACACACTAGATTTTAAATCTAAAAAACGATCGCTCCCTTCTGCTGAATAACGGAATACCGGAGTTCATTCGTTCGGTCGTTACTTTCTGTAAATTTATGGTTTTACGGGATAACAATTAACGAACACATGGCCACTTGCAAATGCCGACATCGGCTTGCTGCCTTCAGGAGCATGTACATTTTTGACGTTCGGACAATGACGCATTTTTTGTATTAACGCAAAATACATCACACATTTGAGGTAAAAGTTTACGATGAACCGAAATGACGTTGTTTTTTTATTGTGAATTATGCTTCTATTTATCTTTCTACCACAAGGTAAGATGTGATACAAGGTCGGGAAAGTGGGAAAAAACCAGCGCTCTAGAAGTTGAGCACTCTGACCATTTAAAAATTGCCTGGGCAGCCCCGTCGGTATTTCCCGGTGGAGGCGCCTCAGGCGATTAGCAATAAACTAACCCCCTCTCAAAGGGTGAGAAGGCAAAGCCTGGGAGGGTGCACCTCCTAGAACTGCACAGGGCGGACAACCGATTGACCGGCGTAAATCCAGACCCGAAGGCCCGGACAATACCGGTTTATTGGGCGGGGTGAAAACCCCTGTTTTTTTTTGTGAATTATGCTATTTACAAATATACAAACATATTTTCATAACTTTTTTTTCTTTAATTTTCAACGAGTTTCAACTTTTTAAAGTGTTTACGACACTTTGTTTCGACTTAAAAAATCCGTTCCATCGGAACCAAATAATCTACACGATATTTCGTATTAAGAAAAAACATGTCCAGACTAGGGAAGAAAAGAACACACATAGTTCTTGCTAGAATTGTTGAATTACATGTTTTATTAACGCAAATACATCATAAATTTGTAGGTAAAAGTTTATGACAAACGATTAAAAAATCCGTTATATCGGAAGCGAGTAATCTACAGAATATTTCGCATAAAGAAAAGTATCTCCAGACAAGCAGTGGAAAGAACATAGATAGTTTTTGCTAGAAGTTTTACGTTACATGTTTTTATTAACGCAAATACGTCACACATTTGTGGGTAAAAGCGAAATGACGTTGGATTTTGAGAATTATGTTATTTACAAATATCCAAGCGATTTTTTTTCTAACTTTTCTTTTCTGTAACTTATTTTTTCGAGTTTAAACTTTTTCCAGTGTGTTTTTTTCCTTGCTTTTTAAATTCAATAAATAACAGAATAGAGTCTGCAGATTTCATGGCTTCCCGACGAGGGGAGGTTTAAACACACGGTCGCTTTTTAGTGTGGGGTAAAACACGTCTTCTCAAAAAGGGCCACTGGATTGGTACCAAGAGCAATACCTCAGTCTAGAAGGATTTATTTCGCCAAAACATGGCTAAATCCTATTTTAATCACCTAAATTACTTATAGTTATATGGGTGATTTTCTGTTTTTTCTCTCTACAAAATTGTTACTCGAATACTTACTTTTTTTTTAAATTAATTAATTATTTTATATTTCCCCCGGGTAACGACGCGACACGTGTCTTACTTATATATATATATATATATATAATCCAGGTAAACCATCCACAGGGTAGTAATCCAAATAAGTTCAACCGGGTTTATAAAAAGTGCTCAATATCAAATAGAGCCTTTATATATGATTATTTTTATTTACACAGACATCTACAAAATCTGCGACACTGGCATGTCGATTTTATCGATCAACAGCTATTATAAACTGAGATCTCATCAGGCAGAGTTAGAATCCGATCTTAACCTTAGATCATATTTGGAAAGAATGAAATGGAGAAAAAAGAAAAGAAATTTAAAATTCAAATTTGGAAAGTCACGTGGTTGGGACCGTTAAGAATCAAAATCAAAAATAAAATAAAATAAATATATATATATATATATATATATATATATATATATATGTATATAATCAGTTGATTGGATATAGGATGATCTTAACAGAGTCCTTTACAGAGTAAATCTGAGTAGAGAGCGCAATGTAAGGCACGCCACAACCGTAATAACATGAGTTTATGGAAAAACTTCAACGACCCAGAGTCGTTCTTTCCTAATAAATTATTTCAACCGCGTGTTTCCGCTTCTTCAGACCGCGTGTTGCCACTTCTTCAGACCGCCCGCAACTTACACCCTGAAAAAAGTTCTGAAAATTATTTTTCTTTTACCATTTTGGGAGGGGGCGTCCTGTTTCATACCCGATCATTCTTGGGCCAACATTTAATTATTTCCTTCATTTCTTTCATAATCTTATTTTTTAATTTTTTTAAATTTACTTTAAAAAAAAAAATTACATCTATTCAGTTTGAAATTTGTATATATAGTGTTCTCACTGTCTGAGGTATCCTCCAAGATCAGCTGTTTTATTGATAACTTTTACTTTAAGCGATTATTAACCAATATTTGTTAACCAATCACAAAACGTCTCACTTTTTCTGTTTTTCTACGATTTATCAGTCAATAAAAACCTTCGTTTCACACATGTAGGACGATCCCCTAGCTAAGCTACTATACATGGTCTTGGTCTTATTTCGGGAATATAACGCACCCTAATTGCTGACAAATAAGTATATTATCAGATATGGCAGGTGCCCTTAGTAACCTTTTAAATCGTAAACACAATTTGGCTGGATAATTTGACCGTTTCAAATCATAATTGAAATTTGTCGTTCCCAAATTATTGTTGGATAATGGTAACTGTTTTAAACTGCAAACACAATTCAATTATCTACGTTAGTTCAAAACAATTGTTTCGAATAAGCAATCTGACTTATTAACTTGTAAGTGAAAATGATTCTGTTTGCTTTAATGATGCACTTAAATCAATACAAGTATCTTTTTCGGTTGTCATTTCAATATGAAAAATATGACCTTCAAGAGCGTAATTGAAACATATTGTCTAACAATTTAACTTGAGTTGTTCAAACTTAAAGCAGATGCTTTTTCCGGCTGTCATTCAAACACGAGATTATAACATTTTAGTTTTAAAAATAAAAATTTGTCATGCGCAAATGTGCGTTGCCCATTTAAAAAAATAATTATGACATAATAAATTTAACTTAATTAATCAATGAATATCGCAGCATGAAATCACCACATCGTCCTACATTTATTTCATACTTCTTCATACAAAGCAATGACTACATTTTAAATGACTTTTGGTAATTTTCCCAAATATTGTCTAACAGCATTGTGAATTTTGTAAATTTAGAAGAATATATTCTACAATATACAATTTTACGAATACCCTGCGCTGGCAATGTCGGATACCTCCGCTAGTTTGTCTATAAAAATTTAAAACTGCTGTTTTTATTTCCTTCTGTTTTCATTGCCTTTTCTGTGTTCAATATTGTCATCCAAACACCTATTAATAGAACATTTGGTTTTTAGTTTTTATATTTGATGAACATTGAGTTCGTGTGAAGGACAGATGTTTTATTTAAGCATAGATTAGGAGCCTGGGATCCTTTAAACAAGGGTTAAGGACCTGGTAAGTTGCTCAGCCTAGCGATCCGAGATGTACGGGTGAGTACTCAGAAGTGTGGCAGGTACGCACGGGTAGATAGTCATTCAAGTACAAACTGCAATGGGTGGAGGGGGCATTCAGTTAGAGCGGATAGGTAAGACCACAACGAAGTCTCTACCCTATCCCCATGATCTTACCAAGGGACAAAAAAGGGTCATATAAAACGTATTATTAATCTTTAATTGCTCTCACGCCAATACCCAACTTATTCATTTTTACTGAAATGTGTTGCAATTCAAGTTTGCCTAACAAAATTGACGAACAAAAATTGACAGTGGAGGACCAACAGAAGTTGAAAGAGAACATACTGGTTAAACTGAAAGTGGAATAAATATCTTAGAAATATGAAAAAAAAAGGATTGCCTGAAGGGAGATTTTAGTAAGGGACAGTGATTCATTTTAGATCACTAAAAACCATGATCACATAGTCTTAATGTATTATAGTTCGTTTTACGAAAAGAGCGTTTGTTGTATATTTTAAAGACATTTTAAATGAAATATGTTATGCCCGTAGAGGTTGTTTTGGGGCCTTATTTAAGAAGCCGAACTAGTATTCTTAATTTTATTACTTTTGACATTCCGAGGACTCTTACTGCCAAGTTTGGTGTTATTCGTAATAATTCGTGATAATTATTAGTAGTAACATTTTAATCCACCAATGTGGCACAGACGACGTCCCTAGGTTTCATCATTCTAAATTTAGCGTAATTATGTCAAATACTTTTGGTGGCTGTAGTAGTAGGCGTATAGGTAATAGTACTAGTAGGAGTATTATTATTATAAGTAGTAGTACTAGTAGTAGTATAACTAGTTTGACCTAGGTGTGACTCCGCCGGCATTCTTTATATCGTGGCCATTACGTTCAACCCGATTTAGTTCAGACAATCTCTATTATTTATTCCATGAAAAATGCCAGTATACTGAACTCATATGCCCTTAATAGGGTTAAGATGAAAATTCATATACACTAAGTGTACAAAAGCAATGAAATTCCCAAATTTTTACACTTTTATTGTCATTAAGGGTATGACTACATATCAACCAAACCATTTCATTATCACATCACTACAGTATAAATCTCTATGCATGAGTGGATGAAGTGTGTGAGGTGCGCTGAAGAAAAATTCCTACCAGTAAAATACATAGCCCTGTTGTGCTCGCATACCCTTAATGACAATAAAAGTGTAAAAATTTGGGAATTTCCTTGCTTTTGTACATTTAGTGTATATGAATTTTCATCTTAAACCTATTAAGGGCATATGATTTCAGTATACTGGCATTTCTCATGAAATGTCACTACTTTTGTAAAGGCTATGCCTCAATACAATGGTCATTTAAAAGATTTTTTTGAATTTTCTGGAAAACTAAGGCATGTGGTAAATTGAAATTAAAATTCCATCAACTAGACGCTAGAACCTCTATCTATGTCTAAAATCAGCTGAATCCATCAAATAGAGGATGAGATACAGGGTGGCACATACGTACGTACATACACACAGATAACATGATTTCATGATGAAAGTCTATTAAGGGAGAAAAGCGTTCTCGCGCCTCCCTTGATTCGTATTTGCTTTCTTCCTCACGAAGGCAAAATCTGACGCAAGTTCGTTTAAAAAAAATATTTTGGTAAAGGGAGATACCTTGCGGTTTTGAAGGCCCGTTTGAGAAATAATTTTAGTTTTCACTTAAACAGAAAAAAAAGAAGAATTTGAATGAGATTGCGTGACGTAATTAATTTTAGATCACGTAAAGTCATGTTCAAGTAAGACCCCTGAAAACAGAGTCACCTGCAGACCTTGGTTGGCGGCCCGTGAAGCCTTAAGACTGGTGGCTGGGCAGTACTTCCACTTCGGCCCTTACTTCGGCTGGACGAGAGGTCAGAGAAGCCAGATCCGATCAACTGGCTGGCCACGTCATGCTCTAGCATCTATAAGTTCATCCCAACCGTATGATTCAATCTGATTCTTCAAAAAAATTAAAACCTTTTTTTTATTTTCCTCACAAATTGATACTGGAAGGCAGTGACTGAGAGTCAATCGTATTGAGAAGATTGCCATGTCAAGCAGTAATGTTTTTTAAGAGTAATGTTTTATAAAAACACTGTTTTCTAAAAATATAAAATAATAATCCTACCTATAGGATTCCATTTAACAACTTTATTCGGCATCAAATAACCCATAGATAGTTGATATGCCGTAAAACAAACCAAACCAACGAAACCATGATCACGTTGTCTTCATGTATTATAATTCGCTTTACGTAAAAGAGTATTTGCTGTATATTCTCTCTAAGGTGTTTTAAATTTATTAAAGTATCATTATTATTATTTATTAAAACTGTGTTCTGCAGCTACGGTAGTCAAATGACATCCCGTAGCTGCAATCAGTCCTCCATGCTAGTCCCAGACCATCTGGCCTTGTCATGCGTAAGTTGTCGTAGGCAATGAAGTTGTTTCGCTGTATGTAGTGGTCCTAGTCCCGGCTGCTTGAGATCAGCACGTAGTGTGCCCAGCAGATTTGTGCCGTCCTAGTCGCGGTTGGTAGGCTTGCGAGTCAGTAACGGCAAAGTCTAGTGCCCTCTATGCGGGAGTGTCAGGGTCCATTCGTAGGACATGGCCTAACATAGACCATCTTTGTTCAGCGATCTTTGTGGAGAGGGATTTTTCGTTGCACAGCTCGTATAGTACTTTGTTGCTGATAAGTTTTTTTCGGCCATCAGTGACCTGTGATGGAACGCAGGTGTCTGCGGTGGCACGCATCCAGCTTGTCAAGCATGGATTTTGTTATTGCCCAGCTGTTGCTATTGTATCATATGATATATAAAATACAACCACTTTCTTTATTGTTTTTGTCATCGATAGCTTTTTTCCTATAAAATAAATATTTAATTCTAGTTCATCAGTTTTTCTTGTGAATCCTTACAGCATGTTGTTAAGGAAAATAAAATATAATTCGATTTAATTTCTCCCAGAAAAGACTTTGTTTTTGTCGGAATTATTTTCAAATCGCCACCATCTTAAAGAAAGGGATACAACTCTGTATTCGTCCATACAGTGTTACTTCCCTTTGATTGAACAAATAATCATTTGATCCCAAAATGGCATAATTTTAAAAGAAAATCAAAGCAAATTATAAGAAAATGCGCTCCCGGGCAACGTCGGGTAGATACAGCTTGCTTATCATAAAATGCCTAAAACGTTTAACCTCAATCAATCCACTTTTTTAATGAAATAATTTAAAACAAGAAAGAACGCTAAAGAAATAGTGCAACTTCTGCAGTTTACGGACCGTGCCGAAATTATTATTTAGAAACCCATTCTTAACATGGAAAGGGGGGGGGGGAGGGCATTAGTAACTATTCTGTATTTTCACCTAACTATTTAATAACCAAAGATATCGTTAAAATTGAAGTTAAATTGAAAATCCTATCTGAAAAATAGCACGGGTCGTAAACTGCAGAAGTACAGAAATAGTAGATAAATAATTGCAACCGGACATTTGAGAGGTTATTGCTACTAGGTAACGCTTGGTTACCTCGCTGATAAATAAATAAATCAATAAATTAAAAAAAATACAGACCAACGATATTATGCTGAAATCCGCGTAAATTCCACGGTTGATTTTTTGATTGAATTGAAATTTTTCGAAAGGTCCCAAAATTATGAAATGTAAGAATTTTTGATGATGATTCCAGTTTACAGTAAAAGAAAAATCATTTTTAGCAACATATTTCTGGACGTTGAAGGGTCAATTCTTACTTCAGGCGATAATAAATGATGAAGTAAAGTACATTCGTATGAATCAGGATGATTATGTTGTTGGCATGGATTTCCCAGAAAAAATGATCGGGTACTTACAGGAAGGACCACGTAGATTTTGCCAATATCTCTAACAGGATTCGATCTTTGAACACCCCGGTCGACAGCTCGCGTCGTTAACAATCGCCATCTCCTCATAATAAATAAGAATAACATAAATTAACACTTCTTCCAGGTCATGGCTGACGTAATGAGAATAATCAACCCACTTGGATTAAATAAAGTGTTCTGTTCACAATTCCGTAGAGGTCTCCGAGTTCGACTAGGAGGTCCCTTTAGCTCGGAAAGATGCAGCTGAAGAAGGTTGGAGGTTACATCGGCCGAGACGTTTTAAAGATAACAGTTCGAAATAAAGTTTCCCAATTTCGACTAGAAGGTTCCCAAGTTCGAAAATAAAATCAGCTGAAGAAATAGGAGGTTACATCGGCCGAGACGTTGTGAGTATAACAAGCAAGATGCGACTAAAAGTCCAGAGAATCCAAATAATCCAAGTTTATCAGCACAACACCATCCTAAATACTTTTGGATCCGTCTTTTCATTCGTCTTCGTTGTGGTCCATTTGTATCTTATTAAATGCCACTTCCATTATAATTGTTTCCAAATACACCTCGTGGGGGTACTTGCGTTTCGTCGTCAAATCACAAATGCTAAGGTTTTCGTTTTACTCGTAAATGTTGGTTGTAGATTGAACCAAATTCATCACAACAAATTGGCCGCTACGAATATATCAACGAAGACGTTTTCGGTCGATCGTGTCTTCGGCCTTCAAGTGATCGTCGGTCCGCTCTCCCACTAATCCCCGATATCGGCGACTGCATTTTATTGTTTGACGCAACGATTAAAATCGAATAAGAATTATT
>OY744539.1:68714641-68734641 GCA_963556195.1 Sepiola atlantica | reverse complement strand
ATAATAATAATAATAATAATAATAATAATAATAATAATAATAATAATAATAATAATAATAATAATAATAATAATAATAATAATAATAATAATAATAATAATAATAATAATAATAATAATAATAATAATAATAATAATAATAATAATAATAATAATAATAATAATAATAATAATAATAATAATAATAATAATAATAATAATAATAATAATAATAATAATAATAATAATAATAATAATAATAATAATAATAATAATAATAATAATAATAATAATAATAATAATAATAATAATAATAATAATAATAATAATAATAATAATAATAATAATAATAATAATAATAATAATAATAATAATAATAATAATAATAATAATAATAATAATAATAATAATAATAATAATAATAATAATAATAATAATAATAATAATAATAATAATAATAATAATAATAATAATAATAATAATAATAATAATAATAATAATAATAATAATAATAATAATAATAATAATAATAATAATAATAATAATAATAATAATAATAATAATAATAATAATAATAATAATAATAATAATAATAATAATAATAATAATAATAATAATAATAATAATAATAATAATAATAATAATAATAATAATAATAATAATAATAATAATAATAATAATAATAATAATAATAATAATAATAATAATAATAATAATAATAATAATAATAATAATAATAATAATAATAATAATAATAATAATAATAATAATAATAATAATAATAATAATAATAATAATAATAATAATAATAATAATAATAATAATAATAATAATAATAATAATAATAATAATAATAATAATAATAATAATAATAATAATAATAATAATAATAATAATAATAATAATAATAATAATAATAATAATAATAATAATAATAATAATAATAATAATAATAATAATAATAATAATAATAATAATAATAATAATAATAATAATAATAATAATAATAATAATAATAATAATAATAATAATAATAATAATAATAATAATAATAATAATAATAATAATAATAATAATAATAATAATAATAATAATAATAATAATAATAATAATAATAATAATAATAATAATAATAATAATAATAATAATAATAATAATAATAATAATAATAATAATAATAATAATAATAATAATAATAATAATAATAATAATAATAATAATAATAATAATAATAATAATAATAATAATAATAATAATAATAATAATAATAATAATAATAATAATAATAATAATAATAATAATAATAATAATAATAATAATAATAATAATAATAATAATAATAATAATAATAATAATAATAATAATAATAATAATAATAATAATAATAATAATAATAATAATAATAATAATAATAATAATAATAATAATAATAATAATAATAATAATAATAATAATAATAATAATAATAATAATAATAATAATAATAATAATAATAATAATAATAATAATAATAATAATAATAATAATAATAATAATAATAATAATAATAATAATAATAATAATAATAATAATAATAATAATAATAATAATAATAATAATAATAATAATAATAATAATAATAATAATAATAATAATAATAATAATAATAATAATAATAATAATAATAATAATAATAATAATAATAATAATAATAATAATAATAATAATAATAATAATAATAATAATAATAATAATAATAATAATAATAATAATAATAATAATAATAATAATAATAATAGAAGAAGAAGTAACAGACTTATTACTTTTAGTTAAACCAGAAGAATGTCTTAAAAGTTATGTCACAGTTTATGAATGTTCGAATTAAATAAAAGTAGAATAAATAGTGGTAATGGTTGTGACCCAACGGGTCACAGTTTCGTCGCGTAAATTAATAAAAATTCATATTTTATTTAATTAATTTAATTTTAAAAATTGTCTTATTTAATCTCTCAGTGATAGAAAATTATCTGCTTTTTTTTATAGTGAGGATAAATAAAAAATGATAGTGTTTTATTTCAGTGAGATAATTTTTAGTCACTTGTCTTATCTACCCCGAGACTATATGTTTGTATGTGACGTTAAAATGATAACAGTAATACATCTTATTATTAAAATGCAGCTCAAGTATATGTATGCCTGTAAATTAATTTTTAACATGCATTTTGCTTACAGAGTTTCCCTCAGGAATTAAAATCATGGTCGAATGAGATAAGATTAAGTAAGCTTTTATGAATAGATATTTAAAATATTTTTAGTACATCACTATTCCAAAAAAAAGTTGTTAAAGTTTTAGTTATCATGCTTTTGTGTTTTAATTTCAATCTTTAGGATAAAAAATGGCGTCTGTTATTTACCTCGTTGACTATCCACTTTCTTTTAATACCCAATTAAATTTATATATAAAACAAAATGGCGATTCACAGAGTCAATAGAATGGCTAACTTACATATTGATTTTTATAAAATATATTTTAATAAATGATCTCCAAATATTAATGATTTCTAGTTCGTTGGCTTTATTTTAATAGATATTCCGCATAACTCTTAAAGAAAAGCAATAAGACAACTAGAGATATAACTGTAATTTTATTGTCTACTTTTTATAGTTTGTCGAGCAGTTAAATTATGTACGTTTTACAATGACATAGAAGTGAATGTGCTAGCCGCGTCCATTCCAAGATATTTGGTTGCACATCTCCTGTTTTACATAAGTCTAATATAATACATTTGAAATACTTTTAAATATTATATATTTTATTCGATCAACATTTAAAATATTTAAACAAAAGAAAAAAAGGAATAAATAAATAATTCAAATGTTAATTAAAATCAACTTGGAAATCTAGTGGGAAATCTCTTCTTCTCTTCCCTACAACCTCTTTATCACAAAAGAAACGTTTCTAGTCCTTGTGTTACAGTACTGTAGGGCCCCATTATGCAAGGCACAGTAGGTTAACTAGTATCAAATAGCTAATTTTGTTATTGAAAAATAGGTTTTGTTTCTGGACTCAGAAGTGAGTTCAGAGAAGTGTTTGATCCAAGAATAGTCATAATAAATTTAGACACCTGACGTGACCTTTGAGTCAGAGATCAGAGTGAGTCGTTTTTGTCCCCATCTCGTGCGTGGGAATGATGATTACGTCACCACGGAGAACAAGAACTTAGCTTTTTGGAATCAGTCCGCTATGGGAGCTCGAAGCGACAACGTCGTTTCGGAAAAGCGAGCGAAGTTTTCCCAAAAATGTAATCGCTCGCGATAAGGGCTGTATCTAAAAGTAATCACCATGGAAGCTTGTGGCGAGCGCATGAGGTAGCTCTCGAATGCAAGAGTTGAGGTGTGAATCGAAGAGATATGGGCCAAAGCTACTAAGAAAAACTAACAGCGTCTAACGTCCCACACAGTACGAACTTAGGAAGATGTGAATGAAGAACCAATAATGGAAACCCCTCCACTCGAATGAAAGCATGAAATAAAAAGAACAAAAGAAATCTCTCAGAAAATCCGACTTCGAGTGTCTTTATCCTTTGCTTAAAGATAGAATTTGCCCACAAAAACAGGTGCCGCACGGCGATCACAGCCAGCAACAAGATGATGGCCAGCGACGAACGAGGACTACAAAGGTAACTTTCTTATAATGTAAAATATCTGGGAACTGTGTCTCAGGGTGACTCTTGGACTCTTGAAAAATGTGTTTAGAAATCTGTTTAAATGACTCTTAAGAAAAGTGTGTGTTAAAGTCCCTGTTGAAAAATGACTCTCCAAGATGTGTTAAGATTACTGAGAAACATGTTTGCTTAAAGAATGACTATGAAAGTGTCTATGAAAATTGTATCATCAGAAGTATTAAAAAAAAAGATTGAAATCACTATTAATCCTCTCATGAACATTTCGCGTTATTTTCGGCCGGAGAGGATGTAATAGCGAACTGTGAGGTGGTTTTGGAGAACTGCCTCAGTCGGAAGGATTTCTGCCTGTAGTAATAAATAAGCTCTCTCCCCCCCCCCCCCCCCCTTTGCTCTCGTGACGTTTAATTTCAGTAGTTATACAAAAAGATGCTTCACTTGTTTACTGTGTAGTTATTTTTATGGGAAGTGCTTGAATAAGCTCCATCCTCTGTAAAATATTTACAGCCCAAAACTCGTTTAGCTACAACCACTGTAAATAATTTAGATTTATTCCTCGTAGTACGTAAAACTAAACTGAACTTCCATGGACAAATTTTCTTCCCCAAAACAACCCGCATGTGGAACACAACACCACGGGGCTGCTTACCAGTTGGCTACAACATGGTCGTTTTCAAGTCCAATGTTAACAACTTCTTGTTAGGCCATCCTCTTAAATAATCAAATCTTTCCTAGTTTCAACCATCGTCTCCAAACCTATCAAGGTGTTGTCTCGTCGTACACCTGACAAATTCATTAACCATTATCCTTGAATGGCTTTTGGACCTTGATAAGCTGTGACTCATTAATACAAAAACATGTAATAACAATAATTTTGTTAACTTCTTTCTCGTCTGTGGTGATATCAATAAAAGCCGGGGTGATGTATTTTCCGTTCGAAATAACATTACATTTTTATTCATTTTAAATGTTAATTTTTGTTGTTTTAATTGATACTACTACTACTACTATTACTACTACTACTATCATCATGATCATGATCATTATTATTATTATTATTATTATTATTATTATTATTATTATTATTATTATTATTATTATTATTATTATTATCATTATTATTATCATTATCAATTATCAATTATTATTATTATTATTCTTATTATTATTTACTCACCAGGAGTTATCACACTGGTCATCGTCAGTGATCGCCCGCTGCCAACAACCTGTGGTATTCCCTGGAGTCTGAGTGGCAACAAGTCTCCTCAGACTTCCAGTAGGCTCCACCTCTTTTCGTTTCTCACCGCTGATGACCTTGCGGTATCGCAACAGCCACCCACCACCGATTTCCCGCTGATAAGGGCCATTGGTCCCCTCTGGGGACCGAGTGGCAACAAGCCTCCCCAAGGTCCCAGAGTCGTCCGCGCTCTTCCAGTGGAGGTCTGGTTTGCGCTTTCCATTATTATTATTATTATTATTATTATTATTATTATTATTATTATTATTATTATTATTATTATTATTATTATTATTATTATTATTATTATTATTATTATTATTATTATTATTATTATTATTATTATTATTATTATTATCATTATCAATTATTATTATTATTATTATTATTATTATTATTATTATTATCATTATCAATTATTATTATTATCATTATCATTATCATTATCATTATTATTATTATTATAATTATTATTATCATTATCATTATCATTATCATTATCATTATCATTATCATTATGAATTGTTATTATTATTATCATTATCATTATCATTACAATCATTATTATTATTATTATTATTATTATTATTATTATTATTATTATTATTATTATTATTATTAAATATTCATGCAAGATGAAATATGACTTACATTAAATTCTCTACAATATATATTAGGTTGGATGGCGTTTTCTCACATATGTTATATTTATATATGTTTTCTGAATTAATTTATTGATAAATATAGCGTTGTTATAGGTCATTTTAAAGCGCGTTTTTCGCTCTATCGAATTGTGTTATTCGTTTTCATTTTTAATCACTTCATTTATTGTTTTTGCAGGCTTTTCAACAGCGTGGGCAAAATTGAAATCCGCACGATATTCTTGTTCCAGTTCAAACTAGGCCGAAAAGCTGCCGAGACAGCTCGTGACATCAATGATGCGTTTGGCCCAGGAACCACTAACGAACGTACGGCACAAAGGTGGTTCAAGAAATTTCGCAATGGTGACGAGAGCCTCAAAGATGAAGACGGTCAAGGCCGGCCGGCCGGCCGACTGCGGTTGATAATGAAGATCTGTTAACTTCTTTCTCGTCTGTAGTGATATCAATAAAAGCCGGCGTAATGTATTTTCCGTTCGAAATAACATTACATTTTTATTCATTTTAAATGTTAATTTTTGTTGCTTTAATTGATACTAGTATTATTATTATTATTATTATTATTATTATTATTATTATTATTATTATTATTATTATTATTATTATTATTATTATTATTATTATTATTATTATTATCATCATTATTATTATTATTATTATTATTATTATTATTATTATTATTATTATTATTATTATTATTATTAATATTATTATTATTATTATTATTATTATTATCATCATTATTATTATTATTATTATTATTATTATTATTATTATTAATATTATCATTATCATTATCATTATTATTATTTTTATTATCATTATTATTATCATTATTTTTATTATTATTATTATTATCATTATCATTACTTTTATTATTATTATCATTATTATTATCATTATTATTATCATTATTATTATTATTATTATTATTATTATTATTATTATTATTATCATTATTATTATTATTATTTTTATCATTATCATTATCATGATCGTTATTTTTATTATTATTATTATTATTATTATTATTATTATTATTATTATTATTATTATTATTATTATTATTATTATTATTATTATTATTATTATCATTATTATTATTTATTCTTTTTTTTTTAATATTCATGCAGGAAGAAATATGATTTACATTAAATTCCCTACAATATTTAACCATTAAATAAAGTAAACACTTAGGAAACTTGCTGTTCTGAGATTTAATTTTAAATAAATGTTTCATAGAATTAGAGACTCATTCTTATTTACTCAATGTTTTAAATGTTTTCTGCATTCAAATGTTTACTTAAAAATTAAATTGATACAAAAAACTGATTAAAAAAAAGCAGACGATAAAATCCATCCATTTTACCCCTGCTCATCCCCCACCTCTTTCTCTCATCGCCAGCCACAGTAGTCCTTGCTCCCTCCACCCTTCCCCTTTTCTCCCACTCATTTTCGTCACTCATTTTCATTCTCTAACAAGTACGGACGTCCACCAAGACGCTGCCATTATTATTTTTCATTTTATTTTATTTTTCTTCCCAACATGTCTACCCTACATGTATCTGTACTTGCATGATATCTTTTCCCTATATCATCATCCTGATGAAGTCTTATAAATAAAGACGAAACGTTGATGTACACATAAAAAACATCCAGTTTTTGGTTTTCCTTTTTCATTTTACCATCACGTCGGATTACCTTCATCCTTCTCTTCCCATATATATATATATTCATTCATAAGGATAAATCGTACGCTGTATTGTGAGATCTAACGTAAGTGTTCGACGGACACATACAACACATTTCCCTCGATATTTTTTTTTATTCAATTAAAAAAAGTTTTATAACTTATCGATCAGTTTAAGATTATAAAACGTTTTTGAAAAAGTTTTGAAAAATTTACTTGCGCAATTTTTAGCATGTATATTCATTTTTTGTATGTAAGGTGTACGTGAAAGCTTTCTCTTTCATTTTTAACCAGAATAAAATCGCATACAAAATCGTCCTTTTGTAATTTCGACTTGAATTAATCAAACTGAAATCTGAATAATTTCAATTAATAAAACTAATATTTTTGTAATTTCATTTTCTGAAGAAAAAACCTATTTCTATTTTAGTGGATGGTTCTTTTTGTAATGTGAGCTTAATATAAAATGACCCATTAAACTTACGTTAACACCTGTTACACTTTGATAAGGTGAGTAAAATGATGTAGGTGACGACGTTGCTAGATCAGGTTTCAGTTAAAGAAAAACATGCAGTGGACTCCGCTCAGTTCTATACAAGTCACGAGAATAAACTTTAGATAAGTCAAAATGCATACACCAAGCAAATTGTTTAGTGCTTTGTGGTTGATACTGAGTTCTTATATATATATATATATATATATATATATATATATATATATATATATATATATATATATATATATATATATATATTTGGTTCTTGTTGCTTAAAAGTACGAAACAATTTTTTTTTTCCTGAGAGAGTTAATTAAGGGGAAGTAACTGAATTGTAATTTTGAGCCAGATTTTGTCTTTAATATCTAACAACTTTGATTTTGTATTAAATTGCGATCATGGATCTGAACTTGTTCCAGTTTGAAGACGTACTTTATTTTACTTCCTAAAAAGCTAAACAGATCGATTTCTTGCAAGCCCATGGGCTTATTTCTGGCGAAGAAACCTGCAGTTGTGGGCATAACATGCGACTTGTGCCATCAACAGTGAAAACTGATGGATTTCTTTGGCGTTGCACGAGTGGTTACTGTGCAAGTATAACGTCGATTAGACGTAACTCTATCTTTGAGAAATCTGAATTTCGTTCAGTGATTTCATTCACTACAAAATTCAAATTTAAACAAAATAAATTCTTAAATTTTCTATTACTTTATTCTTTTACGTTCATTTATTAATACTTAATTTCCAGTTAATTGCTTTCGATGTAACAATAACAGTTGAATAGAGTTACTGCCCCTTAATTAACTCTCTCTCGGGAAAAGACAACAAAATTGTTTTTTCGTACTTGTAAGCAACAAGAACCATATATATATATATATATATATATATATATATATATATATATATATATATATATATATAGGCAGCATCTTCTCTTGCAGGCAAGTATTGTTGAATATAAGAGACAACTCATGTCTAGATATCCTTTGGCAGATCCTTTCAATAGTCCGAATTAGGATCTTAGTTTCGGAGGGGAATTGGCTGATTAATTTTCCATAATTGGCATTAGTCTCCCAAGTACTTTCGGACCCATCTAGGTCCATCTTCGGGGGGATGAGGTAAATCAGGTCTAGACCATGTGTTAGTATTTATAGAAGGTTTTTGGCGGGAATTATGTACTAAATACGAAACTATATTGGAGCTATAAACATTTTAGAATATTATTACTGATATTAAAGTTAATTCTATTAATTAGTTTTTTTTTAGTTTTTATATATAGGGCTTCCAATATATGGAGTTTTTGGTTTGTTAGTACTAAATTCTAAGATTTTGGTATTTTCTACTAAGAGTTTTCTGAATTCCGAACGGGGGCAGGAGTGGTTGTTAGTTAAGTGTTGGGCCAATCCCCCTCTGAAACTAAGATCCTAATTTGGACTATTGAAAGCATCTACCAAAGGATATCTAGACATGAGTCTTCTCTTATATTCAACAATATATATATATATATATATATATATATATATATATATATATGTGTGTGTGTGTGTGTGTGTTTTGTTATTTCACGTATACTTCTAGAGAAGTATTTTAAAACAAAATAGGAACCAGGAGTTAGTAACACAAGAAGATAAGATATCAAGGCAATATGGTTCGGCCGATATGCATTAGAAGAAAAGGAATGTAAAATGGACAAAAGAAAGCCCAAACTATGTTATTTATGTATTCATCAACGTTTTGTCTTTATTGAAAGACTTCCTCAGGATGAAGAAAGCAATGTATAAAAATCATGCAAAATATTAATTTTGATTTGTCAGAAAGTGTCCAGACTTCGGCATGGTTGCTGACGTAAACAAGCAGAGAATGAAATATATTAATTTTGTTTTATGAAATATATATATATATATATATATATATATATATATATATATATATATTAGAAAAATCTATCACATGACAGGTAAAATCAATCCCCTGGACAGGACAGGTTTGCACCACTTTGATGTCCCCTTATGAAGATTAAAATCCAGATATAATGCTACTAAAACGTTATGTCTAGAATCCTTATTCGAATTTTGATCAAAATTCATTACATAATTTTGATTCTAAAAAAGTCTCTGATTTAAGGCTTAGTGTTAAGGGGTCTTAAGAAGAAATTGAAATTCATGGAAATCTTGTTTAATTGGTGTCTAATACAAATGGATCAAATTTAAGTGACACCTGAAAGAATTTAATTTGCAAATGGGAGGCTGGGCCCATATTATGTCCCCTATAAACCCTTTAAAATACTCAAAAGAAACTGAAATTTGGGAAGTATTTATTAGTCGTATTCCTAGTATACGTATTATTAAGAGTTTAAAAAAATCGACGATATCTAAATTTTAACGAAGGGTGTCCATCTCCCTTTTGCCCCCTTTTTCTATAAAACTAAATTAAACTAAATATTGCCCATGTTATCCACCATTACGCATAGCAGCTGTGTACGAAAATTTATAATGATAGGTTCATTAGTTTATGAGTTTATCTTTTACTACACAACATATATATATATATATATATATATATATATATATATATATATATATACATATATATAAATATATACACATACCTCAATTTATATATATTCACCCCCAAATATAAAATCTTATACACAAAAATATACCTATTTTATTTACCGTGTTTCGTAGAATATATAATCCAAAATTCATAATGATCCGTTCATTACTTTCGGAAATTATCCTGTACATATATATATATATATATATATATATATATATATATATATATATATATATATATATATATATGTATATATGTGTGTGTGTGTGTGTGTGTGTGCGTGTGTGTGTTTGTGCTTGCTTGCACTATGTGTTTGTGTGTGTAAACGATTAAGAGGATGGAAATTCGACCAAATTTATAAACAAAACGAAGGCATCTATATGGAACAAAATAAAATCATGCACGGAGAGACATTTATTCAGGCTTTCTCAAGATAAAAGACATGTTTTAGGAAGAAAAAATACTTATGCATACAGATATTGGTGTTACGAAAAGTAGTCCATAAATACATACGTAAGTAAGGACGTGTGCGTTAGTAGTCGCCAGGGAATTTGTAGTGTGTAGGTTGAAAAGGTTTAGTAGTTTCTCCCTTTTTTTTTCATTTCACTTGAGTTAGATCTCAGAAACCTAAGGCCCTCTACTTGGGACTAACACTTGATTTCTATATCAGATACATAGATATCCGAGTGTTCAATTAAAGCTCTGAAATGTTGGGTTAGTAAAGCAGTGGATAGAATTAATTGCCCTCTCCTCATTTTACCACTTAACTAGATTATAGTCTATCTTTATTGTGGTCTTTATTTTGTCTTGTCAGATTCCAGAATCAGAATTCATCTGGTTTGGTGGAGTATCCAGCTAAGTGCTGTTAACAGAGGTAACATCACGAGGAGAAGGTGCATCATTTCTCTTATGAGCCAGTTTTTAACCATGGCGAGGGGATCTTATTTGGGTTTCGAATATTATGTTATTTTGAATGTTTAGTCAGGGTTTACTTGTTGGGTGACGTATCCTAATACCAGGTTGTCCTGACAAATCTCTGTACAGAGAGATCGAAGACACTTGAGGAGTGTGTTCAAATTCTCTCCTCTTATTAGTTTCTCTCTGTTTTGTTTCATTTTACTTCAGTCAAAGTTCTCATAAATCAAGAGACCCCTTCCTAGGACTAGCACTTGATCTCTATATGAGATACATAGATATTCGAATATTCTATCAAAGTTCTCATTTACCTTTCAAATGTTGAGTGAGTAAAGAAGTTAATAACATTAATGTTCCTCTCCCCAATTGATCAGTTAACTATGTTATCGTATACACAGGGTGATTCATAAGTCACTTCACTTAGCTATTAAAAATAGTTATCATATGAAGCACAAACATACTATGAACTTTTGATAATTGTTATCTTACTCTGTAATTACTGCTATTTGTTATTTTAAATTTGTTCGTTTATATATTTGTTTCTATATATATTAGTTTCATAATCAATCAAATATGCTACAAAGAGTTGTAAATTCCTTGCAAAAAAGAATGGAGCTATGCATGCAGAACGAAGGTGGAAATTTTGAAAATCTGCTGTAATATTAAACTCCCATAAATGAATTTGTTGAATGAACTTTCTGTTTTGTATTACCGTATTTTTTTAACTTTAGAATTTCAAAAATAAATAGCTAAGTGACTTATGAATCACCCTGTATATTTATTTCATAATCAATCAAATATGCTACAAAGAGTCGTAAATTCCTTGCAAAAAAGAATGGAGCTATGCATGCAGAATGAAGGTGGAAATTTTGAAAATCTGCTGTAATATGAATTAATTTGTTGAATAAACTTTCTGTTTTGTATTACCGTATTTTTTAACTTTAGAATTTCAAAAATAAATAGCTAAGTGACTTATGAATCACCCTGTATTTCTTGTGGTCGTTTGGTTTCACTGGATTCCAGGACAAGAATTCATCTAGTTCTTTTGCTTCATTTTACTTCAGTCAAAATTCTCATAAATCAAGAGACCCCTTCCTAGGGCTAACACTTGATCTCTATATGAGATACATAGATATTCGAATATTCTATTAAAGTTCTCCTTTACCTGTCAAACGTCGAGTTAGTAAAGAAGTTAAGAACATTAATTTTCCTCTCCCCAATTGACCAAGTAACTATGTTATAGTATATCGTCATTGTGTTATATTTGTCTGATCGGATTCTAGAACAAGAATTCATCTAGTCTGGTGGAGTAATTTGAGAAGGTGCACCATTCCGCGTACGAGCCAGTGTATAGCTGTGTCGAGGGAATCTTATTTGGGCTTCAAATATAGGGTGGGCAAAAATAAGGGTCCTATTTTTAAAAATTCATAACTTTTTTATTTATTGATTTTTTAATTTTTTTTTTTAGAATAAGTAAAGGGCCCCTTCCGAAGCAAGCATGAGCCGTATTAGCCCTAAGGAACGTACCCTCATTTAGAAAACATTATTTTTGCTTAAAAAACTCAAAACAGTGTAAAAAACAATACTTTAGTTTTTGTAAGTTTTAAGAAGTGTTTTTCGGCTAAAATTTGTTTTGTTTATTTCAAAAAGTCTCGGAAGGGTCAGTCTACACACACATAAAGTTTGGTGAGTTTAACTTTTATTTTGTGGAAGTTATTCAAATTCAAGTTATTCAAATTTAAAGATAGGACCCTTATTTTGGCCCACCCTGTACTATGTTATTTTGAATATTTGGTCAGAGTTTACTTGTAGGATGAAGTATCCTCATGCTAGATGGTCCTGACAAACCCCTGTACAGAGACACCGAAGACACTCGAGAATGGCGTCTAGTAGGTAATTCAAACTCTTTTCATCTAGTGTATGTGTGTGCCTGTGTGTCTACTTCTGTCGACTCCTCTTCTTCCATTTTCCAATATAATTAGTATTTTTTCGGCGTTACTTATCGAGTCAAACGCCATGACTCCTATACCAGAGGAAGAACGGTCCTATGTACGCATGAAATTCTAGTCGTTTCAGGGCATTAGCGAAATCACCTGTAACCTTTTCTCTCTTTTGTCTCTCCACACATCTTGACTTTCTTTGACTCAAGAGACGAGTATAACATTTGCCGACAAAGGGCAATTTCAAGCTTATCGAGAGTGAATCTAAATATTTTATGCCCCTACTTTTGGCGATAAATATTGCATGCTCCAGCAAGTAGAATACGGGCCCCATTCAGTGAGGGTCGCTGCTTACAAGGTCATCCGCACGATAACATGAACTTCTCTATGGTTTATCGCAATTGAAAACAAAAAGCCTTTACACTACCCGTAGTATCACGATAACAGTTTAAGAACAACACATTCAAACACAGACCAGTGACTGAATGAGCATTGCTACTTTATACATACATAATATGTATATATCTATTATTAATGGAGATTTGGTATCTGTCTGCCTGAAGCCGAGGCTATACTATTACTTCTATTAATGTACTATTGAACTATATTTCAATGCTAAATCCAGGGGGTGTAGTATCTGTTCTGTTGCAATAACACCATACTCCCAGGCATTGCCTCGTCTTTTGGGGATGTAGTGTATATGTTCGTTCATTAAGATAGCATACTCTCAGGCATTACCTCCTTATTTTATAAATATAATGTAGTATATGTTCGTTCGTCATGAAACAATCCTTCTAAGCATTACCTCCGCCTTTTTTGGTGGAGGTGGCAGTGTAGTATCTGTTCTGTTGTCATGAGACTATGCTCTAAGGTATTATCTCCTCATTTTAGAGAAAGTGTAGTATATGTTCATTTGTCATGATACTATTCTCCCAGGCATTACCTCTCAGGTATTACCTCCTATATTAGGAGGGATAGTATAATATATGTTCGTTGGGCATGATACCATCATCACAAGAATGAACTTTTCCGGGGAGGGGCAATATTGTATATATTCTTTGGTCATGTTACTATCCTCCCAGGTATTACCTCCTCATTTTTTGTGTGAGGGTAGTGTAGTATATGTTCTGTTGTTATGAGACTATTCCCAAGACATTACTTCGTCCTTTTTTTACAAACGAGTCACCGTTTATCAAGGCTCACAAGCCACTCAAGAATTAGTGTTATTGAGTTTCAAATTTATGTAGTTTTAAATAAAGGCGACAAAAAGGTGGTGGAAACCCTCTGTAGAACTTCAGATACCTCCGATTCATATGTGATTTTTAAGTATATTTGACATCAATTGATAAAAATTCTCCAAATTTTAGTTTATTTTTATTATTTCTAAGAGTTTTAGAGCCTTAATAAGAGCACAAGATCCCATTTGTAAATTAAAATATATCAGATTTCCATTAAGTGTTATCCATAGTCATTAACTTAATAAGATTCACTGAGTTTTTTCTTCTTGGGACTCCTTAAGCTTAAGCCTTACATTTTAGACATTTTCTAGAATCAGAATCATGCAACTGATTTTGATCAAATTTAGAATAAGGATTCAAGACATAAGGTCAAGTAGCATGATATGTTGATTTTAATCCTCTTAAAGGGACATCAAAGTGGTACAAAACTGTTCTTTTCGAGTGATTCATTTAATCTTCTTGGAACTGATTTTCTTTTAGTATATATATATATACATATATATATACATATATATATATATACATATATATATACACACACACACACACACACACACACACATATATATATATATATATATATATATATATATATATATATATATATATATATATATATGAAGATAAATGAAGGAAGAGGGATAAACATGTACGAATCACAAATCTATTTCAACTTCGATTGTTCAATGCAAGGTGTACTCGATAAAAACATGTTTATTTAAGGCTTTTCAAAGATTAAAATCTTATCATCAGAGGAATTACATTGATGGATAAATTGGCAGTGGAAAAGCCAAAATTCAAAATTTAAGGGGGAGGGCTAATGGACCATTATAGGAGTAACCAGGGAGCGTAGTTGAAAGGTGAGAGTAATGGCATCTATGAGAAAAATATTGTCGGTAGAACGAAGCGTATACAGAGTCGATGGATCGAATACAAGGGAGATAAAAAAACAATGGATGAGTGTGTACGAGGGTTGGCCAATAATTGAAGAAAGGGGAATAGGAATTAGAGTGTTGAATTAGAAGCAGTTAAGGATTAGTGGAGTGGAGGAGAATAATATTTGTTCTCAATTTACATTAAGTGTTATGGGTTAATAGAGTTATTCGGTGCACAGGGGAGGATACGCTATGTTATTGGGATGGTTATTTGTAAGGTTGGAAAAGTTAATTAACAAATTATAGAATTTAAGAATTAGTCTAATGTTAGAGAGAAGGTTGTTGGCTGGGAGGAGGAGTGTCAGAGGGAGTAACTAAATTTATGTATTTAAATTTTTGCTTGTGCCTGAAATTTGAGATAAGTTCATTTTTAGAGTTAATAATATTTTGCTTTTAGCTGCTGTAGCTATCATAAATGTTTCTGATGTACATAGTTGGTAGAAAGCGGACCCTGAAGTGTAGGATTTATACTTTTTAATATTGCCCAATGTAAGGAGTAGGGAGAGTTTTTACTGTTAAAGATTTGTATTAGATTGGATAGAGAGGTGCCAGTGACATTGTTATTATCGTGCTTGAAAGAGTAGATATGGTTTGAGATTCGAGTCTTGATAAGGAAGACACTGTAAGTGTGTATTTTGTATGGGGTTGTTATTATAGTATTTGTGTTATTTATAGTATCGGGAGTGTTTTGGGTTTGCATGTTCAAGTTCTGGGTCAAAGTTAAGTTGTAATTGTTAGGTGGAGAAGATGAGGGGTGAGATAAAGCTTATTATTAGTTAGTGGGGGTTGTTGGTTTGTGCAAGAGGTGATATTTAGAGTGTCGTTTGGAACAGGGAGTTGGTAATGAAGAGAATTTGTATGTTAGTGTCTGTTCGCATAATAGTGTTTTGGGGGAATTGTTTTACAGTACAAGCGTATATGACGTTACTTTGTATGCAATTTCTATTTAACGGGCATTCTCTGGATTTCTGGAAGTGACAATTATTAGTACGGCAATTCTTTTGTTATTAGATGTGATGATGGTTTGTGCTATATTGGGCATTGTGGAGTAGGAAATTTTAATAGAGTTTTTATTGAAAATAGTGTTGTATTTATGCGGGTGCTTGAATGAGTTATCTAAAATGTTGAAAAATTCCTTAGCGATACTTGTTTGCACATTACAGTTATATGATAGGTTAAACCAACTACTATTCTTTCTTCTAATTCTTTTATTTTTACTATGTTCGTGAGGGTCAGCAAGTTTGTCAATATTGATAGTTTTTGCGGGTCTATTTATATATATTTTTTCAACGCTGCTTTCACGAAACCCCCATTTCCATCTTTAAATCTCCATTCACTGGACACCTTATCAATGGACATTCACCAACTGGAATACCCCATATTTTTTACACACACACTCTCACTATCCATGACTTTATATTTTTTCAAATTTTGAATTTTGGCTTTTCTACTGCCAACTTATCCATCTATGTAATTCCTCTGATAATAAGACTTTAATCTTTGAAAAAACTTGGCTTAAGGAAAGAAAAATAAACATGTTTTTGTCGAGTACATTGAACAATCGAAGTTGAAATAGATTTGTCATTTGTACATCTTTATCTCTCTTTCTTTCATTTATCTTTATAATTGCTCCATCTCGTATATTGAGCTTAAACCATTTCACTATAGGTTCTATCTACTAAAAGTATACTTTTAGTTTCATATATATATATATATATATAATATTTATAAATAAATATTAAATTATTTATACCTACACCATATATATATATATATATATATATATATATATATATATATATATATATATATATATATATATATATATATAAAGATGGGACGATTCCCATATTTTTCCCGATTTCGATACAATTACCGATTCTGTTCTAAATTCCCGATTCCGATACAGTTACCCATTCCGATTCCAATTCTTATCGCTTAAAAAGGTAGAATTTCATTGTATGTTTTTTTTTTCGGATGGGTATTTAACGGAGTCTTTATCTAGAAAGAAAATTATATCTACATTTAAAAATGTATCTCCATTTTCAAAATGTAGATATAATTTTCTTATTAATTTGACAACCTTCTTAATGTATTATCTTTATGCATTATATCCAAAATTTTGATAAAGTTATTGTGAGATTTTCATCAATATTTTTCACTTGTGCCATTTTCCCATATTTATTAATTTGTGGCATTTTTACCTGTGCTATTTTTACCAAGCCATTTTTTCTGGCGCCATTTTTACATAAAGTCGTTATTATGATCTATAAGTTTTTGTTTTACTTGTAATTTAAATCAATAAATATTAATCATTTTATCATTAGTATCTGCATTGGAAAATTAAGGTTTAAACAAAATAAAAATTAAAATAATGGTTTGTGGAATCAGAAATTAGGCTGAAAATGTTCAAATCTCGATACCAATTCTAATACATCAAAACTTCCGACTTTTCTGATTTCGTGTTTCGATTAATCGCCCAAACGCTAATATATATATATATATATATATATATATATATATATATATATATATATATATATATATATATATATATATATACATATATATATATATACATATATATATACATATATACATATATATATACATATATATATATATATATATATATATATATATGTGTGTGTGTGTGTGTGTGTGTGTGATAGACGAGAATAAAAATTGTATAGACAACAATATTTATTAAAATATCAGAAGTTCAAAGCCAGGAGTTTCATATCCTTACTCCATAGATTTTCAAAGACAAACTCTTTTCGTTATTAGATAGAAAACCGGGTTATGTAACTGTGAATATTATCGGCAACATTTAACTTTGAAAAATGTATACACAAAAAACAAACGATGAAGAAGTTTTTGTTGAGAAGAAAACGTAAACTTAGGGTAGTCACCGTCAAAAACACGTAAAACACATGAAACTCTTTGCTTTGAACTTCTGGTGTTAAATATTGTATCTTTGCAATTTTTATTCTTGTCTTTTATCTCTATTCAATATATTCAGCTTTATATTATCACCATAGATTATCATTAAACGATAATTCAATTATCTTTAATTTAATTTGATATTTTAATATATATATATATTTATTTATATATAAATATATATATATAAATAGATGAAAGAAGAGAGATAAACATGTACGAATGACAAATTTATTTCAACTTCGATTGTTCAATGCAAGGTATACTCGGTAATAAAATTATGTTTATTATTCTTTCCTTAAGCATCAGCCATAGCTCATTCAACTAACCCCATTACCCTATTTCCTTTATGCTTTTATTATCCCTTCCAAACCCTCTTCCTCATTTGGCCTCGTTTTCAACTAAAGGATTTCGTCTTTCTTAGAATTGCTTAAATATTTCACTGACAACGTTTAATGTACACAGTTCGACTTCAATTCCTCTTTCGGTACATGTAAGTATTTTTAAAATAGCCCGAATTCTCAAAATTAATTCCGAATAAGTGCGCTCCACCTACGACTTGAACTCAACATCTCACTATTGGATTTACTTAATTCTTGAACACTTTTTCCATACTGGCTTCACGAAAACCCTTTTTTTCAATCTGTAAATCTTCTTTCATTGGACACCTCATCAACGGACAATTACCTACTTAACAGACCCCATATCTTTTTTGCACAAACTTTTTTTCACTCTCCATTAATTAACATTTTTTCAAATTTTGAATTTTGGCTTTTCCACTGCCAACTTATCTATCTATGTATCTCCTCTGATGATAAGATTTTGATCTTTGAAAAGCCTTGGTTTTAGGAGAGAATAATAAACATAATTTTATTACCGAGTATGCCTAGCATTGAACAATCGAAGTTGAAATAGATTTGTTATTCGTACATGTTTATCCCTCTTTCATCTATTTTTATAATTGCTCTATCTCGTATATTGAGCTTATACCATTTCACTATAGGTTCTATCTACTAAAAGTATACTTTGAGTTTCATATTTTATTATCTCTCTCTCTCTCTCTCTCTCTATATATATATATATGTGTGTGTGTGTGTGTGTATATCATCAGTAGTTTAACATATTGAGTGACCAAATATCTCTAAGTAGGTGCTTTGTTTACTTCCGATTTTATATAATTATTCTGCAGATTGAAGCAGTTATGACTACTTACTTATAGGGGGGATTTTTTTGTTTTCATAAATATTATATTAACAAACATAGTAACTATGAAGAAATAAACTTTTTCATTAGATGTAAAAAAATATTTAAAACAATTACGGGATAGAAATAAAATATTTTGTTTATAGACCGCGTGTTCGTCAAAAATGAGACAGACGGTAACTATAGATTTACTGATTCTTTAAATATTGATTCTTGATCTGAAAGATGATTGTCAAGACAGATTTCAATCTATTAACCAGTTGAGTGTTTGCTAATAGATTAATATATTTTCAGACAACTTGCCAGATCATATTAATTACAGTATTCTGTAACCTCGTAATTTAGGTTATAATAAATAATAACGTGTAAATAAAATGGATAAACTATCAAGATAAACGTTTAGCAGATTTATTAAAACTGAACACAGAATGAAATAATGAATTATTTCGCCGCTGCATGCGATTTTGATATTAACAGTCTGACACCGTGATCTGTGTTTATCTTCCTCTGTGATCAGAACTCCATTTCCAAGGGCGATAACTCTT
>OY744539.1:68624641-68709641 GCA_963556195.1 Sepiola atlantica | reverse complement strand
AGAGAGAGAGAGAGAGAGAGAAAGAGAGAGAGACGTGTGTATGTGTGTATGTGTGTGTGTGAGAGAGAGAGATAGAGTGAGATAGAGATAGAGAGATAGAGTGAGACAGAGAGAGAGAGAGAGAGAGAGAGAGTGAGAGAGAGAGAGAGAGAGAAAGAGAGGGAGATAAAATAAAGAACAGGACAAGCCATGTATTAAAATAAATGAGCGGCAAATGATGTTAAGCAGTCCTGTACGAATTCTGTTTATTTTACCCTGTAATTCGATTATGAAAGATTTAGGAAAAAAATGTCTTGTGACCTGTTGCTAGCAATATATTCTCCCTAAAAATAGCCAAAGAACCGACCAGTGCGTGCGGAAGGTTATTGGGGGTTTATTCAAGTATTAAAATTAATGTTTCTAATGTTATTACGTTCAGCAGTCCCAATGACTTTTTACTGTTAAATTTGGTGCAATTATACTCACTCGTATCTATAGGCTCTATAGTCATTAGTTTTAGTAGTATTTCAATTCTGCTTTTCTATGATACAGCCAGCACCCTTATATTTCTTTATACTAACTTTCGTGCATTTTTAACGACAATAGCACTATCATAGGTAGTAGGAGTAGTAGTAATACTATTAGTATTAGTAGTGTAATGTATGATAGATATGGTATTCCAAGAGAGCTGCATGCCTAATTTTGTGCAATTATGAGCAGAACTTTTGTGGCTTTTACGTGTTTATTGTTTATTGTTTTAAATAGTAATAGTGGCGGCAGTAGTAGTGGTAGTAGTATTTAATTACTCCTCTCCAGGAGTTAGACACAAGGCCAGTTTTTATCTTACTCTCACAAGTAAGATGTGACCCAAGGTCGGGTCGGGAAAGTGGGGTTTGAAAAGCCAGCGCCCGAGAAGGTGAGCACTCTGGCCATTAAAAATTGCCTGGGCAGCCTCGTCAGCATTCCCCGATAGGGGCGCCTCAGGCAGTAAGCAATAAACTTACTCCTCCCCAAAGAGGGGAGGCAAAGCCTGGGAGGGTGGACCTCCTAGAACTGCACAGGACCGACCCATAGACCGGCGTAAATCAAGCCCCGAAAGCCAAGACAATATCAGTTTATGGGGTGTAGTATCCATCGGAACAGATACTACACTTTGATCTTAGCCAAAAGGACTGATGCCTCATGCCGAATTTGATGCAGTTCTATCGAGTAGTTTTAGGGCGTATAATTGACTGAGAGACAGACGCACAAAATTACACATATCTTAACTCAGAATATCGATAACGTCAACGGTTTAGCTGTGTTAACCGATATGTTATCATTAGTAAATTTCTATACGCTGAAGTTCCTCGCCCATTTCTCAATTTCTTAATTCCTTTCAAGTTATAGTACAGTGATCTTATAATTTTGTTGATGGCTGTATAATTTATTCAATGGAAAATTATAAAATTTTCTATTATCATTGTCACAAGAGAGACATATATGAAGTAAGTCTGGCAAAGAAGTTAAGGATACTCACATTTGAGTGCCTGAAATAAACGACGAAATAAAAGGAATGCATTTTTAGATAAGTGTAGAGATACGAATAACTATTAATATTGCTAGTCATATCCACGTTAAAAAATGTTTGGATCATAGAGATACATAAAAATACAAGTAAATGAACAAACCTCTGTTAATTTTTATATATTTCTTTCTATAGAAGTATTTTTGTATATGCTTTGTAGTATTTTTAAGTCCGACCTTCATTATTAAAGTGCCAATGGTATGTGTCAGGATTTAAAACTCGTCCTAGAACGGATACTCTAGCTAAGCAAGACAAACATGATATACGCTTATCTGTCGATCTGATATCATATCCGCTAAAAAAAATTTGAAATTGTAATTTCGTAAGAAATATCCTCTAATTATGCAGGCTTATATATTAGGTTGGATAAAAAAACAATGGCGTTTTCTCACATATGTTATATTTATATATGTTTTCTGAATTAATTTATTGATGAATATAGCGTTGTTATAGGTCATTTTAAAGCGCGTTTTTCGCTCTATCGAATTGTGTTATTCGTTTCCATTTTCAATCACTTCATTTAATGTTTTTGCAGGCTTTTCAACAGCATCGACAAAATTGAAATCCGCTAAAAAAAAAATTTGAAATTGTAATTTCGTTTGAAATATCCTCAATTTATGCAGACATAATCAGATATGTAATTATGGCAGCCGGATTTTAGAATTTAGAAAAAAATAAAATATCATCTGACATTCGGTTATTTTTTTCGTTCAGCATGTGATTTACCATAACAAAATGTATTTTGATAAAGTTTGTTTTAAAAAAATATTCTGGCGAGGACGATTTTTACGATGGCGACAATCTTAAATAATGATTTAAATAATGAAAGTAAGATAACTCAAATTTTCACCCGCAAAGCTTTAACCTCGCTCTATATTAATAACATTTCGTGAGCACTTCGAGTGTTTCTGTGTACGTGTGTGTTTCTCGCTCATACATGGCTTTCACACAATTATTATCTTTATTTACTTTTAATTTAAATTTTATTGAAATAATAAAACAATAAAATCTAAAGATTTTACTTCCTGATTTTTTGCTTAAAAAATGTGCAACGAAAACTTTTTTTAACCCAAAATTACATCAATCAATCCTGGGCAACGCCGGGTAGGTAGAAGTCGTGTATAATATATTTATTTTATAACGGGGCCTCTATGGAAGATGGAGCTAAAATATTTATCTCAACATTTAATAAGATTTACACTTCAGCAAACTTACACGAAATTAAACAGATTCTTAGAATGTGGTCAGATTTTGACCATTTTAAAAGGCTTTAGTTTTGTTTAGTTGTTTTGTTTTACGGCATATCAACCCTTTTCGGGTTATTTAATGCCAGATCTGGTCATTTTGGTGAAAGATTTTATGCTTCAAGTTCTTTATATGTTCAATTATTCATTCATGGTGTTTGGTTGAGTGAAAGGGGGAAGGGAGTGATAGAAGAGAAGGGAGGAGGGGGAGAGAAAGAGAAGGTAGGTAGGTAGGTAGGTAGGTAGGTAGGTAGGTAGGTAGGTAGGTAGGTAGGGAAATTGTTTTTGTTTTGGATTTTGCAAGAACATGATTGAGTTTTGCAAAGAAAAAAAAACAATGAAACATCAATGTTTAGTGCATTTTGAGTCAGGAAGTCAAGAGTTTCAGACAGCCTGATTTGGTAGCGCCAGTAGGTTCTATTTGACCCATAGATGGCCCCTTACAGGTACTACCACTCCGGGCCAGAGTGGACCTGGGAGCAATGACAGCTAAAGGAAAACTCCAAATTCTCCACAGCTCACAAATGAAGGCCACACAACTGAGTGTGCCAAGTTCGAATCCAGTCAATTCATTCAGGGATGTTGCCAATATCCGCTTGGCTCCTCCTGCAAGAATGCTAACAACAGAATCAAGCTGTACCATGCTGACTCACAGGAATTTACTTTCAATACTACTACTACTACTACTACTACTACTACTACTACTACTGTAACTACTACGACTACTACTACTACTACTACTACTACTTAAAGCAATTTTAGGAGAGTAGAAAGTGGACGTTCGGGTTTACTTTCGTCTGCTTCGTAACTCTCGCTTCTGTTATTTTGTCCTTTAGTCCTCACAACCCATGAGCGATGCTTCAGACAAAGGGGGAAAATTGCTGTTTTCTGGGTCGGAATCTGTCCATATAACACTTATCGTTGGCTAGTTTTTGACCTTGAAGTGGTATTCTTGAGCTCCTTACATGAAGAAGCTTCATGCTTTGTTTGGAGCGATTTCCATAAAAAAGACATACACATATATAAGCCCCCAAATTACTGGTTATAATTGCACCAGGTATGACATGAAACTCTCTTTGCATACTCAAAATCATAGGAGGTCAGCATTATACTACCAATACTACTGCTACTACTACTATTTAGAGCCTCAAAATCGATTGGTCAAATTTTATGAAAGTTAGTACAAATTTTTAACTGAAAAAAAAAAACCGCCCACGTTTTTAAGTGCATAACTTTAGTCATGCCAGCTTTATTTTGTCAGTTTTCTTTAGCAATGTTTATTTTTCATTTCATTGAAGTATGTTGAGACTTGAATCGAGGAATAGAAAACGTCCATCGAATTCTTTTACCACTGATTAATTACAGTTAAACCTGACTAAAAAAATTAAAGAGTTTCTAATAATACAAAAAAAAATTGGTCTGAGGCAAGAATAGGGATAGATGTTTTTTGCTAATCTGGGTGTGCTTAATTCAAATTTATAAATAGTCTTGCTCTATCACATCTAGTTTTCTGACTTTTAAATTGTCTCATTTTAGTATGAGCAGAGAATATATGTGCATATTTCAAGAGTTGCAGCAGCTTATAACAGATAAAACAGGATAGATAAAGAACACTGATTGAATAAATATACTTGGATGACACAATTACACAATTCATAGTACCACAGACAAAACTGTGTTTTCTCAGAAGATCTGGAGTACTTTGCCTCCGGGATGTCACGAAAGAGCATCCTGTAGAAGTCTCCCATCATCCCAGGGTACTATTTGCCTTGATAGTTGCTCTCCATCTTCGTAATGTCTTGGTGGAATCTTTCTCATTGCTCCAAGGTTTGGCAAGGAGTTGAGGTGGGAATAGAGAAAATGAATCTTGAGTGACATTCGGCACCCCATATCCTCGTAAGACTTTAGCAACTTCTTAACTGCCAAAATCCGTCTTAATATATAACTATATATATATATGATGTAATGCTATATTACTAATATTTTTACTAATATATATATATATATATATATTACTAATATTTTTCTTGCAAATGGATATCCCATCAATACTATAAAAGGCACCATTGCACGTAAAGTAGCTTTATTTAATGGTGGTAAATTTATTGGCCCGTCACGTTGCCCTATTTATTCGAAACTCCCATGGTTGGGTTCTGACGGCCTTGACATTGTTAAAAGGATTTCTTCTTCTACTCAACGTTGTTTTCCAGCAACAATGTTGAGAGTAGTTTACACGACTCGAACCTTTTTCTCTTCTTTTCGTAAGGATGTTTTGCCAGCCATTCAAAAGAATTCTGTTGTTTATAAATTCATGTGTCAGTGTGGAGCTGACTACGTTGGCAAGACATCCCAAAGATTAGAATTTAGAATATCCCAACCCATACCACGTGATATTCGCTTGCACAAGGTTTCGAGATCATCCGGGTATTTTCAGGCACAAGAATCAGCCATCGGTAATCACCTCGTTAGTACAAATAGTTGTTCTGACAACTATTCCGATGGGTGGTTTTCTATTTTACACAGTGCCAGGTCGAACTACCATCTCAATATTATTGAGGCGTTAGTTATTAACAATTCTCGACCTAGCCTGTGTAGACAAAAGATTTTGAAGCATCAGTTGGAGATCTTTAATGATTCAAAGCCATCATAACGTTGAGAGATTTACCTTTTTTATTTATTTATTTATTTTTATTCCTCTCTCAATCGTTTTCTCCAACTGAAACAATTTTGGCCGCTCATATCTCATTCGACTTTTAGTTTTTAATTTACCATTCTGACGTTTCCTCTTAGAGGGTAAGACTATAAGGCCTTAAGGTAATTTTAACAATTTTCCTTTTTTCCACCCGCTGTTTCATTGATTAAAATAATGCTTCCTCTAAAATTGATCCTACGATTCTGTTGTACACGAAATTTACTTACATATATATATATACAGGGTGATTCATAATATATATATATATATATATATACACGGTGATTCATAAGTCACTTCACTTAGCTATTTAAAATGATTACCATATGAAGCACAAACATACTATGAACTTTCGATGATTGTTATCTTACTCTCTAATTACTGCTATTTGTTATTTTAAATTTGTTCGTTTATATATTTGTTTCTATATATATTTATTTAATAATCAATCTAATATGCTACAAAGAGTCGTAAATTCTTTGCAAAAAAGAATCGAGTTATGCATGCAGAACGAAGGCGGAAATTTTGAAAATTTGCTGTAATTTTAAACTCCCATAAATGAATTTGTTGAATAAACTTTCTGTTTTGTATTACCGTATTTTTAAATTTTAGAATTTCAAAAATAAATAGCTAAGTGACTTATGAATCACCCTGTATATATATATATATATATATATATATATATATATATATATATATATATATATATATATATATATATTAGATAGATATATAATGTAATGCTATCACTTACATTAAGTGCATAATAACTAAAAAGAAACCATGTCTTACAATATTAGAATTAGCCCTGAATGGATATACGCCTTTATGTACCGTATATGCACAAAATGCACAAAAATGCACAAAAGGCATATCTAAAAAAAACGGAGTTCAAATTTGAATTCAGCACCCTCAAATTAGGTAAACACGTGTATTTTGTGTCTGCCTCAATTTCTTTGTAAATGAGTGTAATTTGAGCAGACTCAACCATTTTACAACCCTCTAAAAGAAGCTTAATTTTACAAAATTAAAACTCCATAAGATGAGCTGCGCAATATTACACAATTGTTACCATAGCAACAAGTGTTTTAATTGCTTTGAAGCGTTAATGTGCGTTTCGTTCTTTATAACCTTGTTCGAGATTTTAGAGCGCTAGTGTTGTTGTCTTGCATCAGTTGAAATGAATAGCTCTCTCCTCGAGAAAGACCTTTGTTTTGATCAGCTCCTAGGTTTGACATTCGCTCAACATGTGAAATTGAGAACTTAGATCCAATCTATTGCTAAAATCGCTGGAAAAATTGTTGGGTCACCCCACCCACCCCCAAAGTACCTGATCTCTGATGCGATCCTCTACTTGTATAAGTCAGATACATCCTAAGATGCAGTAGCACTTGCACATCTTAAGAAGTTACACTTTTCTTGCATTGAACAATGCAACTGATTCGCAATCTAGACGGGTAGTCTCTTCTCTTCCCTACAACCCTTTTCTCACGGAAGAGACGTTGCTAGTCTTTCTCTTCTCTATCGTTATTTCCATGGGAGCTACCCGTCTGAACTCTAATCTTTGATTCCTCTCTATCAAACATTCACAGCGAACTCGTCTAACTACCAACACTGAAAATACCTTTCCTTTTCTGTGTCCAATCAGAACTTCGATGAACAGATTTTTTTCCCAAGAATGTACCATCTGTAGAACACATATCGCCGGACTGCTTCGTTGCAGACTACAATATAGTCGTATTTAAGTTTAATGTTAACAATACTTGTTTATCCGTCCTCTTAAGTAATACAATTTTGTCCATTCCATTCAGCGTTTTAAATCCTCTCATAGTATCATTCATCATTTAAAATGATAATCTGATTAACCCTTATCCTCACGTTGCTTTTAGCCTTGGTAAGTGGTGACTTATTAGTATTTAAAAAAATGTTTTGTTTTCTCACTTATTAAAAAAAAACACATTATTTCATTAGCACAAGAATAATTTCCATTCGGTAACTTTATTATGCGTAACCTACTTATTATTACGTTAAATATCGTTACAGTCTAAGTCAATGTAAAATGGCTGACAAAAGGATGGCGTGCGAGTTACGCAGACGCTTGAAGTTGAAAGGTTGAGGGGGTTGTCAGGCCGGGTTTGAAGAATCAAGAGAAAAAAAATTGTCTGTCTTCTAAAAAGAGACGAAAGTGTTAGGTTAAATTAATGAAGATGTCGTCTGGCCTTCTGCCCAATCGACTGCCTGCCTGAGTGAACAACTACTTGTGACCTTCTGCGCATGCCCACTGCCCAGTGACGTCTTTCGTGGTCATAATTTTCCGAGCTGTGACGGGTTTTGCCGAGGGAGAGAGCTGTAAAAAGGAAGAGTTATGAGTTGGGCTTAAAGGAAAAAAGACGAAGAGGGAGCGAAGTATATTTAAGAAGAAAAAGGAGGGATAAAAACGAGGCATTAAAACAGTGTATGGATTAGAAAGAGGGATGCAATGTAAAAATGCGATAGACGAGAAAGGAAGGAGAAACTGAAAAGAAGGAACGCCAGAAAGACATGAATAAATAGATTGATAGAAAGACATTGAACAGGAGAGGCAGTCATGCAACTTTTATCTTATATATATATATAATCAAATATAAACCAAAAGTAAACTTTTAGTAAATAGGACCTATAGTGAAAAGGTTAATCTCAATATACGAGATAGAGCAATTATAAAGATAGAAGAAATAAGAGTGATGAACATGTTCGAATGTCCAAATTTATTTCAAATTTTGATTGTTCAATGCAAGGTGTATTCTGTAATAAACCAGTGTTTATTATTATTTCCTTAAGCCAAGGCTTTTCAAAGATCGAAATCTTATCATCAGAGGAGAAATACAGATACATAAGTTGGCTGTAGAAAAAGCCAAAGTTCAAATATTTGAAAAATGTTTAAAATATTAAAAATGGGGTGAAAAAAAGTTCGTGTAAAAAAGATATGTGGTTTGTCCAGATCGTAGTTGTCCGTTGAAGGGGTGTCCGTTGAGGAGATTTTTGGATTCGCTCGCTAGCATATCTGTCGAATTATTCCTCTCGCTTTTTTCTACCATGGCCCAGGAAGTTGCAAAAAATGGCCGGTTTTCTTACTTCAATTTCATTTAAGTGCGCTCCATCTACGTTTTTGATTTCAACATTTCACTTTTGGATTTATTTCTTTTTGAACACCCTGTCCATACTGCTCCTACGGAAAATTTTCTTTTTTTTCGTCTTCTCAAAAATCTCTTCAACGGACAACTACCATCTGGACAAACCACATATCCTTTTTACACGAACTTTTTCACCCCATTTTTAATATTTTTCAAATATTCTTCAAATATTTCAACTTTGGCTTTTTCTACAGCCAACTTATTAATCTGTATTTCTCCTCTGATAATAAGATTTCGATCTTTGAAAAGCCTTGGCTTAAGGAAAGAATAATAAACACTGGTTTATTACAGAATACACCTTGCATTGAACAATCGAAATTTGAAATAAATTTGGACATTCGAACATGTTTATCACTCTTATTTCTTCTATCTTTTCTTTATATATATATATATATATATATATATATATATATATATATATATATATATATATATATATATATATATATATATATATGGATTGTGCTCCGATGAGCTGGCTACTTTGGTGCCCCACCTCGACGTAAATTCACTAGACCAACTCGACAATCAGCTAAATCTCATCCATTCAATGTGGAGGTCCCCAGATGCCGGAGAGTCTTCTACTGCAATATCTTCTTTCCTCGTGCTGTTGGTCTCTGGAACTCCCTCCCTGCTCCGTGTTTCCCCGACAGAACCGACATACAGAGGTGTAAAACTAATGTAAACAGACATCTCATTACACTGCTACTTACTTGGGGTGACAACCAAAACCTACACCCTAATTCTCAGTAACCTCTCACGTCTACAGTGGCGGCCTGCCTTGTTTGGGGTGAAATATGTTAATACACACACACACACACACACACACACACACACATATATATATATATATATATATATATATATATATATATGCAGAGGGGGAAGACAGGCAAAGGCAATCAGTGAGTAAAAATTGAAAAGCAGTTAAATAACGCTGTATATATATATATATATATATATATATATATATATATATATATATATATATATATATATATTTAATTAATAATTAAAATTAAAAAATATTTATTATTAAATAATTATTTAAAGCTCCCTTTCGGCTGAGCCCTTTAAGAGAAATTAAATAAGCTGTCTGATCTAAGCTAAGTGCGTGTTTTTGTCCATGTGATTTGTCGAACACTGTAAAGACGGATTTCCACATAACTGTTGAAGTTGGCCTAATTGGTTGGAGCGTTCAGATTTGAGGTTAAAGTTAACTCATGTTTAGAGGTGGAAATCGTGCGACCGGTTGAACAATTATCTCCACACTGAAGATTCCTCAATGGTGAAACGTATACGTATTTGGATAATAATTAAAAAAAATGTGTTATTATATATATATATATATATATATATATATATATATATATATATATATATATATATACAAGTATCATTAAAAATAACGGACATCTTGTGTCTGGATATTTTTTCTATGATCCTTTCCGTTTTTCTGATTAGGTTCTTAGTTTCAGACGGAAACTGGCTGATAAAATTGCCAAAGCTTCCCAAAGCGCTTTCGGACCCTTCCAAGTCCATCGTCAGTGGAGTAATGTTAACCAGGCATAGACCTAGGAGTGAATATATATTCTATTTAGGCGGGAAAAATAAAGGACTGTGTTTAATTTAAATTCATATTCATAGGCATTTGAGTATAATAGTACTAATAGTATAATTAATCTTGTTAATAGCTGGTTTTTCTGTTTTAATGTATAGGGCTTCGAAACTAAGAAGCTAATCAGAAAAACGGAAAGGATCATAGAAAAAATATCCAGACACAAGATGTCCGTTATTTTTAATGATACTTGTATAAAAGAAAAGATGCTGCCAAGATACATATATATATATATATATATATATATATATATATAGTTATTTCACTGCCACACTTATGAGTTGTAGAGACTACAGGACGCGTGTCTGTTGATAACTATATATATATATATATATATATATATATAGTTATCAACAGACACGCGTCCTGTAGTCTCTACAACTCATAAGTGTGGCAGTGAAATAACTATATATATATATATATATATATATATATATATATATATATATATATATATATATATATATATATGCAGAACATTTTGTGTTTTATCTCCGGCTTAAGTTTGACAAAACATTTTCATCGCTAAACGCGCAGATTGAATAGACGAAACCTAGGTACGAACTCGTACTTCTTCTGTTACTTCCCACGTGTAACACCCGTTTCTTCTTTCCCAATGAATCCCAAAGAATCGAAACGTTGGCTTTCAGGACAATATGGCAACCGAGTTGAGGTTAACAATTAGTAATCTGTAAATAACGCTTTCAAAATTTATCGTAATGTTGGACCACTTTCAAACTCTGACTATTGTCTGCAAAAATATTGGCTTCCGCCACTAGACATTAATCCAATTTCTTGCTCGGTTTGGCCTAAAGATAACTCTTGACTTCTTAGTCAATAAATATATCTTCTATTTTTCACCCGAGGGCTATCAACAGAAATATAAACTGACATAGTTCCCGTAAAAATCACAGGATTATTTAATACGATCTGAAACCTACCATATACGTCGGGTCAAGGTGTGTTTTATACCTATTTGACGATATATTACCGCACGGATACCTGTGCGAACATATAGCAGAAATAAAACAAATTGGAATCGTGAGAGTATCTTTATCATTCCAGTAATCATAGTACCTATCGGGCCACTGAACAATGATTTTTTAAATTACCTTACGAATATACCCGGTGAACCAAGTACAAAGGATATCCAAACATTTGCGCTTAAAGAGGCAGTTAGAATCCTAACAAGATTTCTGAGTTGGAATCTCTAGAATAATGGTGAATGTCTCGCATCCGGCAGGATGCTCCATCCACAACAAAAATAAGACAAGTAATTTTTTAACATTTTATTGGTACAAAATGTTTTAGTAATTTTAGTATGGATCTTTGGAATGGGAAGTTTTCATTATTAACATCTTATTCTTCGACCATGTCTTTACAATATAACAACAAACCCGAAGAAGGATTAAGGCAACATCGATCGAAACGTAGAAATATAGATACCAACTTTGATGATGGCAACAGCCCGAATGAAAACAATGTAAATAATATTATTTCCTATTAGAATCATGGAAAGGAAGTGAATTTCGTTTTCATCTAATAGATGCAATTATATTGTCGGCACTCGATTTTTGTCTTCGAACAAAATCTATGTTTTATTCTGATTCGTCAGCTTCTTTTACTGATCGGTGGAGCATGTTGTTACGAACATAACATTTTCATACACTTTATTTCCATAAAAGTTATTTATCCGATACGTATATGTTTTGAAGGAAACCGTCTATAAAAACGAGGTATGAAACTCTAAATTATTTTAGACATAATAACTTCTCTTGCCTTGTAAATAATAATAATAATTTTCAACTTCGTTTTCCTTAAATATATATACTTCAATAACTTCAATAACTTCAATAACTTCAATTCGAGAGAGAGAGAGAGAGAGAGAATCAAATATTAACCTTTTTTAATTTATGGGTTTATAATACGGATATACATTTTGACACTTTAAAAGGCGCACAAAACTCAGACACAAAACAAGAACGGATGTTTCAGAATTGTTTAGATGAACATTGATAATTGTATTTATTCGAACGACCATTCTCATCTTGGATGTAATTCTCACAAGGTTTCAGTCAATGTAACCTCGGACCGTCTTCAGGTGCATCATGTCCAACGGATAAAGGTGCCAAGTACAATAATCTCTAAGTGACAGTCTTCTGGAGGTTGGAGGTTCAATGCTCATTACAGTTACAATACTAACTCAGAATAAAATAAATATAACTTACTTAAGACTTCTACCCAGCCATAGGTGAAGGAACAAGAACAATCTACCCCGTGGATTAAATAAAGGGTTAGCAACTGTTCTATTCCATAATTAACTCCCGGGTGCAATCGATATCCTCTAAAACATTCAGTGTTCGACTATTTCAAGTCTGGTTCAAGGTTATTAAATATATTACAGTTGTCGGTTTAATATGTTTAGGAATTATTTTTCTTGAACCATATTCAAGTTATCTGAATAATATTATGCAACAAGACAGCGAACTCTTATATTCGGAAGTATAAAAAAAACACTAGCTCCACGAGATTAAAATCGAGGCCTGCCAACTTTATCGTGTTGTATTTGACTCTAGTCGGGCGTGCCTGGCCTAGCTCTACATTTAAATATTCTTTCGCACCTTTTGTCGAATCTTACTCATGGTCGCAATTTAGAAGAGACACCCAGACAGCTAACCATCATAGCATGTTCTTTCTCTACTGGTGGCAAAATTTCGCTCTCCAGAATGGCTCTTAGATAATATAAAAATAAGGCGTATCTACATTTACAATTCTCATGTATATATTTATAAATTGTTTGCCCTGGCAATTCATGTTCTTCGATTGCGCTTAGAGACTATTAACAGGTACTCTAGATTTAAAAACAACGTCTGCTATTTTCACCCCATTTTATGCATAATTTTTTTAATTATGTCCCACTTATGTTTGTCTTGGACAAGCGTTCTCTATAACAAATCTATCTCCCCCCCCTCCCTCTCTCTCTCTCTCTCTCTCTCTCTCTCTCTTTATCTCTCTCTCTATATATACACACATGTATTGTATTAGTTTCTGTAGATGTAAATCCATTGAAACTCAAGTGTTTATAAAAAGTGCTCAATAACAAGTAGAGCTGTTCATAAGTATACATTTTTATTCATACAAACATTATTGGTTACATATGTGCATACATATCTCGGTTGTACCTTTCGCAGATAGGTAACCTCTTCAGACCAAAGACTCCAGAGAAGTGGGCCCACTATGTAACCAATAATGTTTGTATACATAAAAATGTATACTTATATATATATATATATATATATATATATATATATATATATATATATATATATATATATATAACAACTTAGAAAGATACAAATTTATGGCATATTCATTAAGTATATATGTTCCAAAAAATGGACATCAACAAAGTTTATATTTGTGTACATATGTTTCCGAGACAAATTTATCAAGGCTCTTAATGAGCGCATATAAAAAGGAAAGTCATCAACGTTTCGCTAATAGTCGAGTCAGACAAATCGTACCACATATGAATTAACACCGAGCATTCAAAAATATTAAAAATTACTAACTCAATTTATATTTTTCAGCATTTTTTGTATAACTAGCTGAAAAAAAATGAGGATTTAAAGACATAAATTAATATTAAATTAAAACATGCACACACACATGTACACACATGTACACACACACACACACATATATATATATATATATATATATATATATATATATATATATATATATATGTAGCTCTCTATCTCTCTCTCTAGAGAGAGAGAGAGAGAGAAAGCGAAAATGAAAAAAGAAAAACGAGAATTATTTATATATTCACCAACGTTTCGTCTTTACTTCAATACATTCTCTAGATTATTGATTTTAAGAAATAACATACAAGTACAATATTATATATATATATATATATATATATATATATATATATATATATATATATATATATATATATATATATATATATATATATATATAAAGTAGTTTGCTTGAGGCATTGCTGGTAAATATAAGTGCAGGTTTGTAATCCGAGGCTGTAGCAATGCGATGTATGTACCGGAAGGTGGAGAGGGTGAACAGAAACAAACGAGGAGAGAAAACGAGAGTGGAATCTCAAAACGATTTATTAATATTTCACGTAAAAACTGATTAAATACCAGGACAGTAAATACTGTCAGATAAATAAAAAGTTCTGGCATACGGTAATCTTAAATTTTCGAAAGAAAAACTTTCATTATCAAAAGATATATATATATATATATATATATATATATATATATATATATATATATAACACTTAAAGGACTTGGCGTATCATCACCATCAATGAACCAGTTCATTCAGCTAGCAAGTTTGATTGAACACTATCATTGTCTTTTTTTCCTTTATATTCCGACCCGTGTTATCCACAATCACACAGCATATTCAACATGGCTGCGCTTGTGTTGGAGAAGGGACTCCAACACGTTCATCGCTATACAACGTAAAATATACTATCAAATATTCTAATTGTATACAGTATTTAAAAAGTAAACAAAGAACTGCATATTTTTTTCTCGCGTGCCTTTAGCTAGCGTTAGGTCGTCGGTTGACTTAAAATTTAAGTGAATAACTTTAAAAATAAGTAAATAAATAAAAGAATTAAAAAAAAGTCTGAATACATTTTGATCACAAATTATCTATCCCCCCCCCCCTTTTTACGTAAATTTGTCCAATTTAGACGGTCAGCTACACGCCCCCCCCCCCGCGTAAACACACACGCTTTGCGCAACGCTGGTTCCAAAGTACTTCCAAATGCTTCACCTCTAGGATCGAAGATAAAGTGCAAAGTAAAGTCCGGAGATCGTTCCAAGTGACCTTCCATGATACGTTTTGGTCGCGTCCGTATCTCGTCCAATCACAGCTCCGAACAGTGTCCAATCGTTTGAAGGCAGACGGACAGACATGAGTTATCATCTGAAAGACGGCGCCTCGTATACAATGTCGGATTCGTGGCTTTCATGACAGCTGACCAAATAGATGCCTGCGCTTGTCAGTTGGAAGGCTGATGCTATCATTTCTCGTATAATGAATGGTTCCCAGGTTACAGCCAAAGGATGTAACACTGTTGGCGACGATGGTGGTTTGAACGAGGCGAATTGTTGTCGTTTAAATGTAGGGCGAGTGACTATTTGAGCAGGCGGAGGTGTCCTTGTTGCGGGTGTAGCACACGAGAACAGTCTGGTGTGCGTATTAATTCTTCGTACTTTTCTTTGGGTTGCATTTTAAATGGTTGAATGACAACTACTTTTAAAGCGATTATTTATGAATAAGAGATACGGAGGAGTTGTAGGAGAATAGAAGAAAAGGAAAAAAAGAAAGAATAACGAAAGAAAGAGGGGATGGTAGTAGTAGTTCTAGTAGAAGAAGAAGAAGAAGAAGAAGAAGAGAAGAAGAAGAAGTGAAAGCGAGGAGTACAAATAAACAAAGTAGATAAATGAAAAGAGAAAAGATGAAGGAATGAATAGAAGAACAAAGAAGATTAACGAAAGAAAGAACGAAAGAAAGGCAGAAAGAAAGAAAGAACGAAAGAACGAAAGAAAGGCAGAAAGAAAGAACGAAAGAAAGGCAGAAAGAAAGAACGAAAGAAAGAAAGAACGAAAGAACGAAAGAAAGGCAGACAGAAAAAACGAAAGAAAGGCAGAAAGAAAGAAAGAACGAAAGAAAGAAAGAAAGAAAGGCAGAAAGAAAGAACGACAGAAAGAAAGAAAGAACGAAAGAAAGGCAGAAAGAAAGAAAGAAAGGCAGAAAGAAAGAAAGAAAGGCAGAAAGAAAAAAAGAAAGAAAGGCAGAAAGAAAGAACGAAAGAAAGAAAGAAAAAGAGAATAGTGAAAAAAAAAATGAATCAAATAAATGTGAAAGAACGTTTCTCCCTTCAACTGAAGAATGCATAAATTTTCTTGATTTTTTCATTTTTTTTTATCAGAACTCCCTATTTACTTACCTCCCCACGAGGACAACTTTAATATTCTTTCTCTACCCTAACGTTATTTACATGGAAGGTGTTCTGCTCGACTTAGCTCAAATCTCTGGTTCTTCACTGTAAAACATTTACAGCAAGAACTCGTCTCATTACCACAATTGCAAATAATTGTCCATTCCTTCTCTGTGTACTCAAAACAAAACAGAATTTCCATTAATAGAGATTTAGACAAATAAAAGGTATTAACATTTTAAAGATGCTTAAAAAATGTACTTTCCCAAATTTATACCTACCAGCGACCATGCGCGATTTAAGTTCAAATTTAAAAGAGACATTTATACCGTTAAGTCCACACAACATCGGACGTCACTTCTACAATACCAGGAAGGATTGTTACAGAAAAAAATAAGGTTTATACCTTTTATTTGTCTAAATCTCTGACGAGGCGTGTTGTACCAAGCGAAATCATTAGAAAATAAGTCAGGATGAAAAAAAAAATATTTTGATTTTAATAAAAATATCTGCATGTAACACACGTTTTTTTAAAGGCATTTTGCCTCTTTCTTTAAGTATATATATATATATATATATATATATATATATATATATATATATATATATATATATATATATATATATATATATGTGTAATTTATTGAAGGTTTACCGAAGCATTCCGTTCAGGCGGTTATACATAACCACATAATACTGTTTATTTCAAAGTATTATTTATTTACGATATACATTAAACTAAAGATGTTTCTTCCTACACGTGTTTCACTACCAAGCAGGTCCTTGCTTGGCAGATCATCAGGGAAATTAAGTACTTGGATTAATAGTTTCAGCAACTGATAATAGACAATGTGGTGTTGCCCCAATTGAGGTCACTTAAGAAAAGGACCGGAAAAAAACAAATAAAGAGAAAAAAATTATAAAAAAGTTATAAAAATATAAAACTGTCTTAAAATGGTAGCTCGCAATATTTTCTCAGTACTGTTGCTGCTGAGTAAAACAGCAAACCTGATTGGTCCTAAATGCATAAAAAAAAACAAGAAACAATGTGCTAGAATACCCCGTCGGGCGGCACAACGATGAAAAGACGATGAAAAAGCATATCCCCCCCAGACGAAAACAAAACATTCAAAATACAGATCACAAGTTTACCACTCCAATCTACCGATAGTGTGGTCATTCCACATCAATTCCCTCAGAAGATAAAACACCATAAATGTCCGTTTGAAATGCATGTGGTCGAGCGAGCCCTTTTCATAGGGCCGACTCATTCTCACTCAAGACAAAACCATAACGAGGCAAATAATCCATAATCAATACTCCCGCAGAGACACCCTTTAAGAAAAAAACCCTTAAATAGTAGATATCAAATAGCTATCCATAAAAGTGTTTTCAAAAATTAAGTTTCTATTTAAAAAAATAATTTTTTATTATAATTTCTGAACGTCTGAGACGTCTTTATACATTCCGGGAAAATATTTTTTACTTAATTTACTGCTGAGAGCTACCTTGTTTTTATTTATCGTAAAAGACATGGTTCGAAAAGAATAATCCTAATTCCACAGATCGCATTGAAAAAATCCTTTATACACTAAAAATAAAGTATTACTACAAAATATTGCTTACAAACATTCAGTTTATATTTTAAATAATTTTAAAATATTTTCCTAACGGCTGGGTTCGTCTACAACTTAATCGGGAGGATATTAATCCATTTATTTTAATGATGGGGATTCCCCACTTTCAATTTTATGACTGACCTAATTCATAATTCTGATTGCACGTCCATCGGGGCAGCTATATATATATATATATATATATATATATATATATATATATATATATATATATATATATATATATATATATATATATATATATATGCATATGTATATATATATATACACAATATATATAAATATATAAATATATATAAAAAAAATTGGTTTCGATTTATTTTTATTTTAAAATTGATATCGCATCTTTAAATGCTTCAAAGGTATTTATTTTACCTTATTCCTTATTAAATTTTAATTAGATGATTAAAAAAAAATATGAACCCTAAATTTTATACCTATCTCGTGTGCATTCACGATCTCATATTTGAAAGTGGACAACGACAATAACATCCCTTAAGCCCGGTTGCACCAACAGAAACCGGGAAAATCCAAATCCGATAAGATCAGGATATACACACATTGAAAAAGATAAGTTTTCAATTGGCGAAATATTTGTATCACTATAAACTAAAAAAATGGAAGTTTATAAAAGGAAAAAAAAATTGGTTTCGATTTATTTTTATTTTAAAATTGATATCGCATCTTTAAATGCTTCAAAGGTATTTATTTTACCTTATTCCTTATTAAATTTCAATTAGATGCTTAAAAAAATATGAACCCTAAATTTTATATATATATATATATATATATATATATATATATATATATATATATATATATATATATATATATATATAATCAATGTCTGTGTGGTTGTTCTCTATAGAAAAAAAGGATTCGACAATCTACATAAACACGCAAAGTGTATTCATAAATAATATTTTCCGGGAAAGACAATGGAAGTGGTCTTGAATCTCTAAGTCGACTCCTAAGAGAGGTCTATGAGGTATAACCTAATCTAACTATAAGACAAGTTCGATCACTCAAGACAAGCTATTGAAAATATCGTTGTAAAATAGTAATATAAATTTTAAATTTGAATAACATCCCCACAGATATTGTTGTACTATCCGTTCCAGTTCATTATTATTGTAACTCCCTTGGTGTTCGCACAGAAGCCGTTATGAGTGATTTAACCTCTTACAGCGACCAGTGATGTTACCTGGAATGTGAGCGAAGTTTCCTCACATTCCAGTAACCTCCGTTCGCTTCCAGTCGATGTCTGGATGGTGTTATCCTTCTTCGGTTTTTTAATCTTCACAGATTCTCCGCAGTGACTTTCCGTAGTACCAACCAATGTTGATATCATACGTTTTTCTCTGGGTGAGGTGGCAGATCGGATGGGTCCGATGTATTATATTATTTGGATTACTATTCTCACATCTGTTGTTTATTTTTCACAACAGTTCGGTCGCTTTAACCTCCGGCCCTCTTTCAGATGCCTATTTTTGAAAAGGAGAATCTTTATGTCAAACTCGGGAACTTATACTGAATTTATAATTGAACCCTTTATTTAATCCACAGCGGTAGATTCTTCTCGTTCCGTCAGCCACGACCAGGTAGAAGTGTTAAGTAATTTTTATTTAATATTTAGTTATTATAGCATATAGTTAGGATTGAACCCTCAACCTCTAGAAGAGTGTTACTTAGAACTGTTTGATATTCAACGCCATTATCCGTTGCGCAACGACTCTATGGAGACAAATTTAGTATGAGTATTGCGAACATTTCAATCTAGTTTTGTTTTTTAAATGGGTATTATCGCTACTTATTACAATATATATATATATATATATATATATATATATATATATATATATATATATATATATATATATATATATATATATATTTATTTATTTATAAATATTATTGTATATATATATATATTATTTTTTATTTACATAGACATTACAAAATCTGCGACACTGGCATGTTGATGTTATCGATCAATAGTTGTTATAAACTGAGATCTCATCAGGCAGAATTGAAATCCGATCTTTACCTTAGATCATATTTAGAAAGAAATTTACAATCATGTGCTTGTGTGTTAGTTAAATTCCGTTTATATGTATCGCTTACATCCCTGTCAGTGGCGTTTTAATTATTTTGAATGACCTCACTTTATTGGTAATCTATTAATTATCAAGTAAGCTTGTTTGAATTTTAGACGATGTTTGGAATACTTATCCACACTCGGATGGGGATGGATTCTGGGATGATTTAATCGATAGTACGCACCGAATTATCAAATTTCATGGATTTCTTTAATAGTCACTCTCATTTTCGATGATTTTCACTTTGAAATGGCAGCAATATATTGAGATAAGACTTTAATAATATTCTATTGACATTCTACTATTAACGTCCAACCGCTTAACGATTGTCTTTTTTAATAGACTCTTTTTAACGTTTTTTAATCTATGTATAAGTAGCTTCTAGTTTTCTGTTTCCTTCTTATTGCTTCCTGTATTTTTCTTTAATGTTTCATTGTTTTGCTTTTAAATTTTCTATGTGTAAATATATATTTTTTTATTTCAATTGAATTTCTCTATATATATTCTTTATTTTTTATTAATTTATTTATTTTTATATTTTTCTGTAGTTTACTTAAATAATTTTCTTCTAATTTGTTATTTTCTAATCGGATTTTTTTCGTTTTTTTTTGCAAATTGAAATTTCAATTTTTTGTCATTCTCTGGTATATATTTCATGTATGAGTATATTCATCTACCCATCATCATTCATCTTTATTACTATTTTACGTTTTACTTATTATAATACATTTTATTTATTAAAATAGCATTATATTTTTTAGTTATATCTTTATATCTCGATATATCCCTATCTACTCTATTATAGACTTTTTCTTTTTTAATTATTTTAATATTTCATTAATTTAAACTATACTCTATCTTGTTTTCTATTTAAAATAAAATAAATTCTTATTTTGTTTATTTATTTTATTTTAATTTATCATTTATTATTTTATTTCTTAATTTTACTCCCCTGTTTACCTTATCTAGTTTTATTTTATTATAACATTCTCACATTATTATTATCAGCATTTTTCTTCTTATTAATACTTATAAATGCAACTATTGTTTATATTTTTCATTTTTTATTTATTTATTAATGTATTCTTTCTCTTATAGAATTCCCTCTTCTCGATTCATCCTATATAGTGAATACTTTGAACGTTTTAAATGCTCGATTTGTTATTATAATGACCATTTTGAGCGCATTGGATCGACCTGAGATAATAAACCGACCCCGTTTCTAACTTTTTCCCCGTGGGTAGGAAAATTACTAGGGACCTCTTTCTAATTGTCAATAAACTTTTTCATTCAAAGTTCATAAAATTCTTGAATTGTTTGAATTGAAAACTAATTTTAGAGTTAAGGCTTAACCCAAGTGATTTTTTTTAAATTTAAAAGAAATGGTAATCTGTTGGTGCGATTTCCGAGGAATATGGTGGGTGATTCGTAATTACTAAGGCATATTATTCTAGATATTTGGTCTTTTGTACAATCTGATGTGTAGCATAATTATCGTACAGAATAAGAGATATAATTCTGAACCTATTTTCAAAAGACCAATAGCACCCTTTCTGAGCGTCCAACATTCAAACTCCTCGGCCTAACATTCATAGGTAACATGAATCTGAATAAATACATAGAAGATTTTGCCAAGTCTGCTGCAAAAAAGTGGTGTCTTTCTACCGAACTAGAAAACATATCACACCCGTCAGTATTCTATATCTCTACAAAGCCACCAACCAATTATCTCTCCCTCTTGGACAGGATATAACAAACAGTTTCTAACTTAATAGATCCACACTGTCTACCAAGCTCCATCCTCTGTCCCATCGCCACAATGTTGCAATCTTGTGCTTGTTTTACAGGTATTTCAAGCATATGTGCTTCAAACAATTTGCTTTACTTGTGCCCCTCAACGTAAATACCCCGACTAACACGACAAGCAGCAAAATCACACCCCTTCACTGTAGATTTACCCAGATACCGGATAGCTTTCTACTAAAATAATTCTTTCCTCGAACTGCTTACCGTAAGAATTTCTTCCCTACTCCCTGTTTTCCTGACTGTACTAACATGCAGAAATTTAAATGTAATGGGAACAAGCATCTTGCTGCACAAATCCTCACTTAGGATGCCTCTTACGTCTCAGTGACAGTGTTCCTTGTTTGGTGTTAATTGAAGTAAAATGATATATTAAGTCTTTAAAATTCATAATGAATGGTGGAGTAGCATATATAGTCATCTGTGTGTAGTTTTCGAACTGTATAAGTTGGCCTTATATGAACAGAGGCTTAACATGCACTAACATTTCACCCTTTAGGGCGTTCTTCTCTTGATCTACGCCTTTTAGCTAAGATCAATGTGTAGTATCTGTTCCGATGGATACTGCACCCCATAGACTGCTATTGTCTTGGCCTTCGGGGCTTGATTTACGCCTGTCTATGGGTCTGTCCTGTGCAGTTCTAGGAGGTCCACCTTCCCAAGCTTCGCCTCCCCTCTTTGGGGAGGAGTAAGTTTATTGCTTACTGCCTGAGGCGCCCCTACTGGGGAATGCCGACGGGGCTGCCCAGGCAATTTTTAATAGCCAGAGTGCTCACCTCTCGGGCGCTGGCTTTTCAAACCCCACTTTCCCGACCCGACCTTGGGTCACATCTTACTTGCGGGAGTAAGATAAAACTGGCCTTGTGCCTAACTCCTGGAGAGGAGTAAATAAATACTCTTCAAGCTGTAACTTCCGTTTCTGAACAACGCAAACCATTTCATGCGTATTCTTTCAGTCACTTTGCAGTATCCCGTTTTTAAAATCCATGACATGATAAATGTATTATTTGCTTGGATTTACAATGGGTCACATAGAACGGCTTCACTTGACAAAACCTGAAAGAAAAGAACATATATCATTGGTTTCGACATATTTAAAAAAAAATAAGTAGAAAAAGTCTGACCCGTTGGGTCACTCATTGAACCCGATTTTAATAGTTTGAATCAGACAAACATGAGTTTGCAAAGCCAGTTAAATAGAAAAAAAAGAAAAGACAAAATCCGAAATCAGCCTCCTTTTCCCCCATTTCTCTCCTTTTCTCTCCCACTACGGGGTAAATAGTATTACTGGATGTGCTGATATTTCCATTTGTTTATAATGGACCATTCCAATCGTTTTATTCTTTCTTTTCTTTATTACCGTCGGTGTTAATAAACAGAGAGAGAGAGAGAGAGAGAGAGAGAGAGAGAGAGATAGAGAGAGACAGACAGACAGACAGACAGACAGACAGACAGACAGACAGACAGACAGACAGAGCAGGATAAATAATAGAGGACGTATAGAATAACAAGGCGGATCACACAGTATACATTTAGAGAGGGTGAAAACGATAGATATAAATTTAGTAAGAAAAGGGTCACTTGATGAATGATTTGCAGATTACGATTAAACTAAACACTTAAAATAGAAGGTTTTTCGAACATAACTCAATATGGAAACCGAGGAACATTTTAACATGTACTTTTTGTGATTAAAAATATATAATAAAAAAAGCCCCAGGGAAAAAAAACTTTGATTAACTCAGCTTTAGTATAATACTAGATTAAGAATTTCGACACCTTTAAATCTAAGTAAAGATTTACTTCAAGCAAAACGCACGGGACTTTCGTTAAAAACTAAGTACAGTTCGTCTCATAAACAACGTTTTAAAATCGTTTACTTGTATTGCCCTAATTATTTTGCTGAATACAGATCAACCGAAGGAATCGTGAATATAATCCGCAACCCTATTTGGTACAAATAAACTTCAGTCTATGTTTGACTTGTCCATCAAGTTTTAGTCAGAAATATACAACAGTCTTCGTTTTATCGCGAGTAAATTGTCAATACCTCTGACACCCCCCATTTCTTGGGGATGCCGAAATTTGGGCGGCTATGGCCATTTTCAGTTCAGGAATAGTCTGAGCATTATCTTTAAAATAATCCCACGGATAAAAGGGGGTTCAGTTTAGGTGAGTGTGAAGCTCATTTATGATCACACGTCCTGTATTGATTTACTCCTCTCCAGGAGTTAGGCACAAGGCCAGTTTTTATCTTACTCCCACAAGTAAGATGTGACCCAAGGTCGGGTCGGGAAAGTGGGGTTTAAAAATTGCCTGGGCAGCCCCGTCGGCATTCCCCGATAGGGGCGCCTCAGGCAGTAAGCAATAAACTTACTCCTCCCCAAAGAGGGGAGGCAAAGCCTGGGAAGGTGGACCTCCCAGAACTGCACAGGACAGACCCATAGACCGGCGTAAATCAAGCCCCGAAGGCCAAGACAATATCTGGCTATGGGGTGCAGTATCCATCGGAACAGATACTACACTTTGATCTTAGCCTAATGGCCAAGAAAACGTCCTGTAGATGAGACTTTATTTACTCCTCTCCAGGAGTTAGGCCAAATATGGTTGAATTACAGAAAGGATTGTTAATTTTATTAATCATTCTATATGTGGCCTTTTTAGGGGTGGGGGTAGGGGGAGTCCCCCGGTACAGAATTATATTACATTTGAATATGAAATTAAAACAGTAGATTCAAAATAAAAGAGAACCATGTTTTTTTTGTTATCTCTCTATAAAATTAGGTCATTAATTAACCGATCATTATAAATAAGAGTAATAATGTGTAATGTGGGCTATATTTGGTTTAATTTAGGTTTATTAAATTGGGGCAAAAGGGCGTTGAAGCCATTCGTTAAAATTAAAATACATCCGGTATAGGTATTAGTCATCAATTAATAAATATTCCATACATTTCAGTTTCTGTAGAGTATTTTAAGGGGATTTTAAGGGCATAATATGGGCACAATCTCCTATTGAAAAGTCAAATATTTCACAATTGTATTCAATTTGCTTGATAGTCATTAGGCACCTAGTAAGCAAAATTCTTCTGAATTTTCTTTTCTTCTTAAGACACCGTAAGCTTAAGGTTTTAATTTTATATATTTTCTAAAATAAAAATCATCTAATGGATTTTGAGCAAGATTGGAATAAGGATTCTAGACATAAGGTTTAGTAGCATTATATCTTGATTTTAATCGTCGTAAGGGAACATAAAAGTGGTGCAAAACTATTTATTTCGAGGAAATAATTTTATCCGACCTGAGATGGGTATTCTTCTAGTTATTTAATATAAATACTATTCAACGGTCAGCGGTAGGATGATCGCGACAGACATCGCAAAAAAGCAGACGACAATAACCATTTGTCAGGGTTTTTTCACTAACAGATGGGCTAAAAATTATGAAAACCGAATGAATAAAAGAAACAATAATATAGGGTAATCCATCAGGTTTAAAAAATTTCTTTTTAACACAAAAGCATAGAATAATAATATATTTGTTCATTCGACTTTGTTTACATACAGGTTTTTCCGTCATAAACGTCTGCCAGTTAATCAGGTGCCTTCAAACGTCCTTATAGTACAAACAGTCTTCTTTTATAGACAGAACTGAAGCCAGTTGTTGATATTCAATATTTGAACGCCATTTTTATATGGACACTTGAAGAATACCCGTCCCAGGACGGGTAAAATTGATTCCCCGAACATAACAATGTTTGCCCACTTTTATGCCTCCATTACGAAGATCAAAATCAACATATAATGACTGTAAACCTTATATTGTGAATCCTTATTCTTATTTTCAATAAAATCAATTACATGGTTTTTTTTCTTCATGTGGGAGGTTGTGCTCATAATATGCCTCCTCAAAACCCTTCAAAATACCCCAAAGAAACTGAAACTTGATGAATATTTATTAATCGATGTCTAATACATATTGTTACAATTTCATATAAAATTGACGGGCTTCCCTTTTACCCATTTTGCATAAAACTAAATGAAACTAAATATAGTCCACATTAAATCCTTTATGTCTAGCAGTGATGTTCCAAAATTCATAATGATCGGTTAATTAGTTTAGGATTGAATCCTGTAAATACACACGTACAAACATATAAACATACCTAATTTTAAATAGACAGATGCTAGCGGAAGTAACCGTCTGCGTAGGCTTCTCGAACGTTGAGTTAGTAAAGAAGTTAAGTACAGTATTTTTCCTCTCCCCAATTGATCAGTTAACTATCTCATAGTATATATATATATTTTTTAAACATAGTTCACCCCAAACAAGGCAGGCCGCCACTGTAGACGTAAGGGGTTACTGAGAATTAGGGTGTAAGTTTTGGGTGTCATCTTAAGTTGGGGGCAGTGTAGCGAGATGTCTGTTTACATTAGTTTTAAACCTCTGCATGTCGGTACTGTCGGGGAAACAGGGAGCAGGGAGGGAGTTCCAGAGGCCGGCAGCACGAGGAAAGAAGCTATTGGAGTAGAAGGCTCTCCGGCATCTGGGGACCTCCACAGTGAATGGATGTGATTTAGCTGATTGTCGAGTTGGTCTAGTGAATTTACGTCGAGGGGGCACCAGAGTAGTCAGTTAATCGGAGCATAATCCATTGAAGTATTGATAAAACAAGCACAAGGATGCAACATTGCGGCGATGGGACAGGGGCTGGAGCTTCGTTAATAGTGAGGGACCTATTAAGTTGGCGACTCTTTTTTGGACCTTGTCTAAGAGGGAGAGACTAGTGGATGATGCACCGGCCGAGATGTGGCAACAATACTCCATGTATGGGCGGATGGTGGTTTTGTAAAGATATAAGATAATGTCAGGTGTAAGAAGTTTATTAGCACGGAAGAGGGAGGCCACCTTTTTTGTTGCAGCCTTGGCAATGTCTTTTGATATTACCGGATTCCAGGACAATAAGTCATGTAGTCTGGTGGAGTATCGGTAGCATCAGGAGAAGGTGCACAATTCTTCGTATGAGCGAGTGAATAGTCGTGTTGAGGGGATCTTATTTGGGCTTTGAATACTATGTTATTTTGAATATTTAGTCAGGGTTTACTTGTAGGGTGAAGTCAGGCTGTCCTGACAAACCCTGGTACAGAGAGACCAAAGACGCTCGTGGATGGCGTCTAGTAGGTAATTCAAACTCTCCTTTCCAACTATGTATGTATGTATGTATGAAAGTATGTATATATATATATGTGAAAAAAAAAGAAGCGAAACACAACCAAAACGAACAAAAATATTTTGTATTGGATGCGCGTTTGTGTAAAACGTATTTTAATTGTGACAAATGCTCAGAAAATATTCATTATCGTCTTGATTTTTCGGTGGAGAGCAACCCTAAGTATTATTGGTTAAGATATATATATATATATATATATATATATATATATATATATATATATATATATATATATATATATATATATTACTATTAGCGGGGGCGTGGAAATATCTGGTATAGTACCAAGGCGCGATGCTATCCTACTCGGCGAGATGGATCCGTAGATGGTGTTAAATCATCCATCTAGGAGACGGAAACTTCGATATAAAACCTGCGCTCTACATCGTCTCTCAGTTATATTGCTTCGGCTTGTCACTGAAACCAGACTTTGTAGGAAGTGAGCTTTCTCTGCGTGTCGTACAAACGCAGAGCATGGCCATCTACATGTACATATATCTCTACAAGACCCACGCCGACGAAAACCTGTAAAACTAAACTGGGCTTGCTGAACAATATACACGACCACAATCGGACATTGCAATCTTTGTAAGGATGGCCTTCTTCTGTAACGAAGTGGCAATCGTGTGTTTGTGTTTTTTTTTCATGATATAAAAACAGTTATTTTATATAGATCAGATCGATTGTTATGGGAATCAAATCCCAGAGAAAAAGTGAAGCTTAATATTCAAGCGTTTAAATAGTTATTTCAAAATTTGTAATAGAGCTATAAATAAATAAATTGACGGGCCAAAGCTATGTCATACTGTGATTTATTGTCAGTTTTGAAGCAAAAGAAAAGCAAACAGGTGTTTGTAGAAGCTTCAAAACATATTTGAAACAAATTCAAATAGTAATAAATTTCCCGTCTAAGAGCATAGGGTTCATTTGATCACAATCCTCTGATGACGGGAGATTTTTGTTTAATGTTTGAATTTTTTACTGGTATGTCTTGATTGTTCTAGAAACACGTAATAGCTTTTCTTTGCTTCGTAACTGACATTAAATAATACCATGACATAAATTTGATATGTAAATAATAATAATAATAATAATATATATATATATATATATATATATATATATATATATATATATATATATATATATATATATGTATATATATATATATATGCTTTTCTAATTGTTTCTGGAGGCGATATTGGTGATGCATTACCTAAATGCCAGAGGGAGAGTTATTTCCCTACTATGCTTTTGTCGCCACCTAGAGCTTAGGGGCATATATATATATATATATATATATATATATATATATATATATATATATATATATATATATATATATATGAAAAAGGAAAACCAAAAACTGGATGTTTTTTATGTGTACATCAACGTTTCGTCTTTATTTATAAGACTTCATCAGGATGATGATATAGGGAAAAGATATCATGCAAGCACAGATACATGTAGGGTAGACATGTTGGGAAGAAAAATAAAATAAAATGAAAAATAATCGACCTACTTGAAGTGCATCTTTAAGAACTCGGGAATCTTAATGTGGAACCTGTTAATCTTTATATCAAACATTTTCGAACCGAACCCTTTATTAAATAGGCTCAGATAGATTGTTCTCATTACGTAAGCCATAATAGAGAAAGAGAGAGAGAGAGAGAGAGAGTGAGAGAAAGAGAGAGAGAGATAGTAAAAAGAGATTTTGAATATTAGATTTTGTCTTTTACTTTTAAAAATATTTAACTGGCTTTGCAAACTCACCTTTTATTGATTCAAATAATATAGCCCGAGCTCAATGGGCAACCCAGAGGATCAATTTTTTTTCTCGTACATTTATGAGTTTGATATTAACCAAGAAAGAGAAAGGAATCTTAAACTAAAAATAATTAAACTATTCATCTATTTAAAAAAAAAACTTTGTTAATCTCTCAATGTGTTTATTGATTAAACAACAAGTAATTCGTGACGCACATGTAATGGAGTTAAGTAAAACATATTGTATTATTTAATTAAAAAAACTGTTGTAAATCTCAATAACATTGTAATTATTTATTTATTTATTTATTACTAGTTATCCCCAAAAATGAGGAAGTAAAGCCTGGGAGGATATCCCCTTTTTCTAAAAAAGAGATTGTAATGTCTGGAAAAATTTATTAACAGACAAACATATACTACACTACCCCTCAAAGGAGAGGGTTATGCCTGGTAGGATTGTATTTTGATAACACAACATATATTTCATTTACCCTTCACGTCAAATAAAATGAGAAGATAGTCCCTGGGAAGATGGTTCCATAACAACAGAACAAATACCACATTACCTTTAAAAGGAGGAAGTAATCCTTAGGGGGGAAGTCTTATGACAACAGAACTGATACTACACTATCCACCCAAATTAAAAACATAATTTTTTATGGTTCCTTGGCTTTTTGGCTAAGATCCAATTGTAGTATCTGTTCTCGACATCAACGACATCAGACGTTTTACTAATTACGTAAAATTAGCATGTAAAGTATCTCTCTTGAAAATAAATAAAAACAAAAGTCTAAAAGTTTTCGAAATGTTATCCTATTTGTTATTAAAGCGCTTAAATTAATATCATTACTAATTATGGTAATATTACTATCGACGAATAAGCATACATCTTTTAATGTTAATATAGTTAGGATATGTGAAAAAAAACTCTCGCATTTATTGATTTAGAATATTTTATTTTTTACAACGATAACAAACAATTGTTTTTATGTGTATAATTATTACGCTAACATTAAACACATAAAAGATAACAGTAGTCGAAAAGTTATGAAAAATACCGCAAATTGTGAATAGGTAACAGTACACAAATATATCGTCTGCTTCAGCGATATTCATACTGTTTATTTTATCAAATTCGAAAAGTTTATTTTTTCTAAAATTATATTTGTTATTTTTCAAAGGAAAAGGAGAATAACAATCTGTTATCTATAATGAGCCATGTTCTTTCTTTCTTATGTGAACGACAATTGTTTATCTTTTATCAATTTTATGTTCTAACCATTCTACTTCCGCTAATCTATTTGATTTTAAAAAGTTCGGTATCATTTTTAAATGTCTAGGCGTCTCTCACCTCGTCAAAGGAAGAAAATAAAAAAGAAGCAAAGTCAATGGTTGGTATTTTAGGTCATCAGAAATGACTCGTGGTTTTTAAATTCACGATTGTTCAACCCCTATTTACCCTATTGAAATACAAAGGGCATTGGAAAGCAAATAGAATGTCAGACACCCAAATCGTCTGAAATGAATTCGGAAAGAAATGCTCAATTTTAAATAAAATGTCAACTGTAAATGTTTTTTCTTTAGTCAATCAAAAATTATAATACAATTTATATATGTAAAAATTAGATTAATAATATAATTCTATGATTGTATATGATTATTAGTGCGAACACTGACGAAGCATTATTGTTTTTTTTTGTCATTTTTGCCGGAGGGTATGCATTAGTAAAACATACACTTGTTTAAAATCAAAATGTCGTAACTTGTGTGAATCAAACAACCGGTAAACGCCACAGATATGTTTGCTGAATAACGTTCCAAACCAGAACGTTCCAGAGATATGGACACAGCAATTCAACAGAGGAGAGATCAGGAAGCATCCCCGTTTATGTTACTTCTATATTTCCCTCTCCCCTATATGAGAGGTTTTAACGTGACGACGATTGTGACGCAAAATAAAATGCTTGCTTAAAAAAACATACGTCGAAGAGAATTTATACCAGAGAAGTGTATTTGGACAAAAAAAAAACCGGGATCTTTATTTATCCTCACCATTCTCTCAGAAAAAAAAATAACAAACGGGAGGAAGAAAACAAAAGATCTCATTATCATAATTGGCATTTTTGCTTTATCTCCTTTAAGTCATATTCAAAGAAGATGTTATCTACTCTTGGATCAATAGAAATGCTACAAAAAGCCGACAGATGGCGACTCTGCACAAAATAAGACGGCGATTTCTTGTGAATAATCATTAGCTGAAAGATAAATAAAGATCAACACTGGTAGCTGGAAGATAAATAAACATTTCTAACATTCAGAACATCAGTTTTTTTAAAAATAGTTTCAGGTCATGTTATGATGTGAATAACTCCCTCTGTTTGCTGTTTTCGTTTTACAGACCTGATCGAGGTGGATGATTCAAATTTTAGCCCAGTAAGAGTGTTACATAGGGAAGCCTGCAAGTTTGAATGGAGAGAAGATGACCGGCAAGAGCCAAAAGTTGACACATTTGTAAAACGGAAGTTGGTGTAATCACGTGACTTCCGGGAAAAGAGACTCTCCCTCTTTCTTGGCGACACACTCAAGCAAGACAGACACGCGTCATTAAGGGTATGAGTGGGCGCACGACGTACCCTCATAAGTGCACGGCACTATCCGTCTGTCTACTATCTCTCTCTCTACCCCCCCCCCATCTTTATCTCTCTCTCTCTTGCTGACACAGTAACCCGTTTGTTCACAGCATTTAATCTCCATTCTGGCCTTCTTGTGACTGTCTACTCTACCTTGGCCTTTTAGCTAAGATCAAAGTGTAGTATCTGTTCCGATGGATACTGCACCCTATAGACTGGTATTGTCTTGGCCTTTGGGTCTTGATTTACGCCGGCTCTATGGGCCAGTCTTGTGCAGTTCTAGGAGGTGCACCCTCCCAGGCTTTGCCTCCCTTTTTTGGGGAGGAGTAAGTTTATTGCTTACTGCCTAAGGCGCCCCTACCGGGGAATGCCGACGGGCCTGCCCAGGCAATTTTTAATGACCAGATTGCTCAACTTCTCGAGTGCTGGTTTTTCTAATCCCACTTTCCCGACCTTGTGTCACATCTTACCTTGTGGGAGGTAGATAAATAAACCCCTATAGACTGGTATTGTCTTGGCCTTCGAGGCTTGATTTACGCCGGTCTATGGGTCTGTCCTGTGCAGTTCTAGGAGGTACACCCTCCCAGGCTTCGCCTCCCCTCTTTGGGGAGGAGTAAGTTTATTGCTTACTGCCTGAGGCGCCCCTTCCGGTGAATGCCGACGGGGCTGCCCAGGCAATTTTTAAACCCCACTTTCCCGACTCGACCTTGGGTCACATCTTACTTGTGGGAGTAAGATAAAAACTGGCCTTATGCCTAACTCCTGGAGAGGAGTAAATCAATACTCTATGATAAATCTTACATAAAAATAATTCTCTGCCTTAGGGTGACATATTTGAAATTGTTTAGAAGTACCTGGGTAAACGACGAGGAGACATCGTAACAAGAGGATCTCATTATGATTAAACATAAGGAAAAGAAAACAAGAAAACTAAACTTCGGCGAAAATCGTTCATTGAAAATGCAGTTGTGTGACGACGAAAGATGAGCGAAGACAAACCAGGAAACATCTTCCCGAAACATGTTTATGCCAGTTAAGACCGAGTTGCCAGTAAAAACTAACGTTATTACGTTTCATAACTTCTTGGCCTTTTGGCTAAGATCAAAGTGTAATATCTGTTCCGATGGATACTGCACCCTATACTGGTATTGTCTTGTCTTTCGGGGCTTGACTTACGCCGGTCAATGGGTCTGTCCTGTGCAGTTCTAGGAGGTCCACCCTCTCAGGCTTTGCCTCCCCTCTTTGGATAGGAGTAAGTTTATTGCTTACCGTCTGAGGCGCCCCTACCGGGGAATGCCGACGGGGCTGCCCAGGCCATTTTTAATGGCCAGGGTGCTCACCTCTCGGGCGGTGGCTTTCCAAACCCCACTTTCCCGACCCAACCTTGGGTCACATCTTACTTGTGGTAGTAGGATAAAAACTGGCCTTGTGCCTAACTCCTGGAGAGGAGTAAATCAATTCTTGGCCTCTTAGCTAAGATCAAAGTGTAGTATCTGTTCCGATGGATACTACACCCAATAAACTGGCATTGTCTTGGGCTTGATTTACGCCGGTCTATTGGTCGGTCTTGTGCAGTTCTAGGAGGTCCACCCTCCCAGGCTTCGCCTCCCCTCTTTGGGGAGGAGTAAGATTATTGCTTACTGCCTGTGGCGCCCTATCGCGGAATGCCGACGGGGCTGCCCAGGCAATTTTAATGGCCAGAGTGCTCACATCTCGGGCGCTGGCTTTTCAAACCCCACTTTCCTGACCCGACCTTGGGTCACATCTTACTTCTGGGAGTAAGATAAAACTGGCCTTGTGCCTAACTCCCGGAGAGGAGTAAATAAATATTCTTGGCCTTTTGGCCAAGATCAAAGGGTAGTATCTGTTCCGATGGATACTACATTCCATAGACTGGTATTTTCTTGGCCATCGGGGCTTGATTTACGCCGGTCTATGGGTTTGTCCTGTGCAGTTCTGGGAGGTCCACCCTCCCAGGCTTTGCCTCTTCTCTTTGGGGAGGAGTAAGTTCATTGCTTACTACCTGAGGCGCCCCTACCGGGGAATGTCGACGGGACTGCCCAGGCATTTTTTGTATGCCAGAGTGCTCACCTTCTCTGGCGCTGGCTTTTCAAATCCCACTTTTCCGACCTTGTGTCACATCTTACCTTGTGGGAGAAAGATAAATAAAATGTTATTAGGCCAGTTTTGAACCCGGGTCGTCTACAGACAGATTTGAGGTCAAAGTAGAAAAAACAAAAGAACAAGGAATTATTTTGGCGGAAAAAATGACAAAAGGAAACCATTCATTGTACATAACATCTCGAAAAGCACGATCGATACAAGAATAGTATTGTCCGAGAAAGCTGTGATCGGTAATCACAGGCATTTACGATAGAGATTACATCGGATAACGTAAACAAAAGCTAATTTAACAGGATGCCTTTTTGATGCCCGTGAAAGAAGAGAGTCTGGCAGACAGGGATACTTGTGCAGAAGAAAGGAGAGTATGTGATAAACCTAACACAAGCTAGACCCGTTTGTTCATTTAAAAACTGCCTTGATCTTTATACCAAAGGGGAGTAACCCTAGCGCCGATAAGAGCCAAACAGATAAGTTGTGTTGTCCTCTTTACATTCGACGCTTGTATCAAACAGCAAACTGTTTTATTCAGGCGATAACACTACTCTAACACTAAAGCCGATTTAATACGTCAAATATAACGCTTCATGAATGCATTATAAAGGCTCTTGGAGAACGTTACTTCATCCGAACTAAATGAACTTTTCAGGTCATTTGGCCAATAGGATAACTAAGTCTATCAAACTGTGGATTTTTAATCCGTATTCGTCGCGTCTTTTTACTATGACTTAACGTATACTATTTTTAACTTTACTGTCTGTATAGCATACTGTTGTGGATTGAAAGTTATAGTAATGCGAGAGAAACCTTACATTCTTAGGATACTGATACTCGTTTTAATTCTGGTCTTGTTGAGATTCGTACTCATATATTTTGCAAATATACAATTTCTTTGGCGTGTGAGAACCTCCATAGTAACTTGTTAAGTAGTGGAATCTGATACGTATTTGTACATTGTTGGAGACAAGAAGTTCATTAGGATATGCAGTTTATCGTTTCTTTAGGCTTCCATAGCATCTAAAACAATATAACGGTTCTAAACTCTCGGCCAAATTTATTAATTGCATCGTTTTAGTTAGGTTCCGCATCAAGTTTGAAATAAACATTCATTATAATATAAACCAAAGTTTAATAAATTGAAATACATTTGCAAATGAAAGTACACGTGTCCATGGATAATTTTTACGTACGTGTAAATTATATATATATATATATATATATATATATATATATATATATATATATATATATATATATATATATATATATAATGATAATAATTATCCAGGTAAGATAAACATCCACAGGCTAGAAAGCCTAAGTATTTTAACTGGGCTTATAAAAAATGCTCAATATCAAAAAGAGCTTTTATATATGATTATTTTTTATTTACACAGACATGTACAAAATCTGCGACACTGGCATGTCGATTTTATCGATCAACAGTTGTTATAAACTGAAATATCATTACGCAGAGTTAAAATCCGATCTTAACCTTAGATCAGATTTGGAAAGAACTTTTCTTTCCATATAACAACTGTTGATCGATTACATCAACATGCCAGTGTCGCAGATTTTGTAGATGTCTGTGTAAATAAAAAATAATCATATATATATATATATATATATATATATATAATATTAAATCATCTTTTTAAAATGTTACCTACGTACGACGTCGTTTCGAGCTTACGGCTCTCATCAGCGCAGAGAAATAACAATCACAGACGGTCACTGGGTACGAACCCGGTTAACAGAGCCACCTTAAATCTGAAATCGTTCGCTCAGTCCCTTAGGCAACTGGAGATTGTCACGTAATAACGGAGAAATTAAGTTATATTTAACACTGAAAGCGGCGATTATAAACATAAAGATATTCGATAGAACTCGACGACAGAGTCGGAGTATTGCACTGGGGCTTCAGCTGAACGTGTATGGTTAATCCATCCGACAGTGCTCTTACTTTAATTTTACTTTAACGTTCGTGATACCTATGGGACATTTATTAATTGTTTTAATTTTAATACAAAAAAGACCATCAGAAAAATTGAAAAAATAAAAACAAGTATAATTAAACAGACGAATGGTAGCAAAAAGTTTTCCCTCTAATATGTTCATACTAACCCTCCCCCATTAATCACCGGGAAATAATAATCAACGGATACTTAAAAAAACGTAACCGTTAATATTTTTTATTCATTATCCATTAATTAAATACATAATACAATACATTCTGCACAACTTTAATATACGCTCCCTCATATTCCACTGATTATTGAGAATAGCAGATTACGTTTTTCCTAACTATTACGTATAGACCTATCTTATTCCGGAATTTACGGAATACATTTAACAAACTTAATCATTTATACTGTACATTGATTCAAAATGGCGGCTACAATCTCTTTATCGAATCGACCATAATCATTTTCCTTAGCAAAGTTCGTTTGCTTCAGGTATAATTTCATTTTTTAACTTAAACACTTAGACAATTTAATGCATAACACTTTTAAGGCTTCAAAATATTTTTTTCAAAATACTTACAGCGTAAAACGAACTGCAGTGTTTATTTCGACAACATTCAATTGCTGATAACAGTTCCATGAAAGGAAGTAATATCTGTTTTTCCTTCCACTACTAATTAACAGACAACACAAGTTCATTGTTTCACTTTTGACCATCCATACATACCTAACATTAATCCAACATTCGTGTTTTCATTTTCACGTAAGCAATCTTTCTTCTTTTAATTGGAGGGGGGGGTTATTTGACATCGGACGTTTTCTCTTCTTCTTCACATTTACCTATTATAACCGTCCATTCTCTCTTTCTCGCTCTTCCTCTATTCATTCGCAACCATTTCTAAAAAACGCGTTTACATTTTCGCCGACTTAAATAATCGCGGCACGCAACAGTACCTTTGAGGCAATACACATTAAACAGATACGTGCATTTTTCTTCTCACATTCGATTTAAATTAGTATTCGTCGATTTATTTAAGTATACATTTATAATCATGATTATACGTCAGTTACAAATGATGTTCCTTTGTTCATTTCACGACAATTTCGAACACAGACCGGCGTATCATTTAAAATCCTTATTTTCATCTACATTTTCCTATTCATCGAATATTATTCGATATTAATTCATACCGAACATTATTCAAATTTATTTCATAACTTTTGTTACATACTTACTTCGACGCCAAAACTGCTACTGATGTTCCAAAAATATTAATTTCTACTTTTCTAAATATACTTCAACTTAAAGTACAGTATCCGTTAATTTGTCTTTTCTATTCTCGGTCAGTGAATGTAAATCTTTCTAGACTGCGGCAATTTTTGTTTTTTAATAGTTTCCCTCTATTTAACTATTTTTCAATTTTAGAAAAGATCCTTCTAGACTACAGCAATTTCCCCCCAGAAAATTGATTTTCAAAGGATTAAACATCACTATTGAGTGAAGAGACAACGAAATAGCAACAACATAGTCAATGGTAAAAGTGCAGATTAGTTAACAGTCGATAACTCGAAAAAAAAACATAATCACAAGACATTCCTTAAATCAATCGCCATATATTTAAATCAAAGCCAAAATAAGACAAAAGGTCGAATTTTAATGTTGGTAAATTCAGTCTCCCACCAAAATGGTCACTTCGGATTGAGATAAAAATTGCCTCAATCTCAAAGTATTTTTATTTCACTGACCTTGGATACCTTTACGCATAGTTTTGAATCATATTTACATGGGAGAGCATCTCGTTGATTTGAAACCGATGGCATCATGTTGTTTCGAACTTCTGTAATATATATATATATATATATATATATATATAAAACTAACCGGACCTTTGTTCGTGAGAAGCCAAACGATTGGCTAAGAGAACAACAAAGAATATGATTAGTTAACTAGTTAGTCGTGTATATGAATAACACCTGGTAAATCTAACTCGATGCATTTTAGCCCGAAGATTCCTCGGGAGATCAAACGCGGAAGCCTCTGTGTAGCTTAATTGCCATACATATATTTTCATAACTTACTATATAAATATGTATATGCCTATATATATATACATATATATATATATATATATAAATATATATGTATATATATGTATATATATGTATATATATATATATATATATATATATATATATGTATAAACATGTGTATATATATATGTGTATAAATATACGTATATATATATGTGTATATGTATATATATACATATATTTATATATGTATATGCATATATATGTCTATATATATGTATATATGTGTATATATCTGTATATATATGTATATATATGTATAAGTATATATATGTATATATGTATATATACATATATTTATATATGTATATGCATATATATGTATATATATATGTATATATCTGTATATATCTGTATATATATATATGTATATGTATATATATGTATAAGTATATATATGTATATATATACTTATTTATGTATATGTATATGCATATATAAGTGTATATATGTATATATATGTATATATATGTATATATATATATGTATATGTATATATATGTATATATGTATATATATGTGCATATATGTGATTATATGAATATATATATATATGTATATATATATGTATATATACATGTATAAATATTTGTATATATATGTGTATAAACATATGTATATATATGTGTATATATATGTATATATATGTATATATGTGTATATATATGTATATATATATTTATATATGTATATATATGTATATGTATATATATATGTATATATATGTATATATATGTACATATATATGTATATATATGTGTATGTGTATGTGTATATATATGTATATATATATGTATATTAATATGTATTAATATATGTATATATACATATGTATATATATACACACTAAATCTCTATGGATCTCGCTTACCACTTTTTTTATCTTGTACCTGTTTACACCAGATAACGTTATCTGTCTGTGACGTCATCCGTGTAAATAGAGGTGGGAATAACCATACACAGTGGATACCGTCATTGCAGTCTCACGACATCCATTGAAACAGAGATGGTAGATATCCGCTTAAGGTAGATGACGTCAACAAAGAGAAATTACATTACTAATCGATCTAGAGAGAGGGAGAGAAATATGAAGATATAGTTTTTTAAGATAACACGTAATACACTTAGCTTCCTGGAAGTCCAATATACTTGTAAAACTTTGAGGATTTTGTTATCTTGCTTGCTTATAACCGTGCACACTTTCAATTTGTATACGAATGTTTCAGATGGTGGATGGAACGGCGAATAATGTAAATTAAAGGCGAATGATAAGAGAAGTGTTTAGAAGAATGGAATGATGGAAATAACTAAAATAGAATAAAAGGGAAGAGAGAAGAGAGAGAGAGAGAGAGAGGGGGGGGATAAGTGGAGATATAGATGCGAAAAGAGAGAGGGGAAAATAGCAAAAGAAAGAGAAATAGAGAAAGGTGAGGTATGAAAGAGAAAGAGGGACCGAGGAGAGGATCTTTTATGACATCACAATATATTCTGACTATGAAATCCTTTGACTTTGTTATGCAATGATATAATTAAAAAGGGTAGGAGATAGGCAGAAAGAGAGAGAGAGAGAGAGAGAGAGGGGGGGGAGGTGAGAGATATGAGAGAGAGAGGAAAGAGGAGAAAGGGAAACATATAAGAAGAGAGAGATAAAGAGAGCGGAAAGAGTGTTAGAGGGAGAGAGGATGTACTATGACATCACAATGCAGTCTGACTGTGAAATCCTTTTACTTAATAATCTTTATTAAAACATGATTATCAAACAATGTCAACGTTCAGAAATTATATATTTCATAACATAGATAACAAATACAGACTCAACGGGGCACGGGTGGTCTAGTAAATAATAAATGTTTCAATTTAATAAATGACAGAGTCTGTTTTGAATAAAATCAATCTCCGTGATATACGACAACATTGATATTGAAACAAAACATGCATTCAACAATATTAAATATTTAAAAACCTTTTAGAATGCGATGTAATATCTTTGAGAAATATTACTTTGCGTCATTTTTAAACAGACACCGAATTTCCATGATACCACGTTCAAATCTTATCGGATCTGCTGTGGTTATTTACACACTAATACATTTGGGATAGGTATGAACTCACAATAACCTCGAGTATGGGTTGTAGCAGTTACATGATTGACATTGATGTCCTGTTGTATTTACACGTAATCACTTGCGTAGTAATACATTGTTATTGGGTTGCTAAAATAGGCATGTTAAAATTCGCGTAGAAATACATCGGCAATTTGAATACTTCTGTGAATGCGTGTTTTTTCTAATTTCCGTCCACCTCGTTTGCGGGAAGGCATATTTCAGTTCCAGTCGAGACATTAATGTAGACAGACGTGGCGTTTTCTTTGACGAAAGGCGGGAATAAATCCAAGGCGAGATACAGATTCACATTCGAGACGAAAGATCTGGACTCAATTACATTTCTACTCTAATACGTGCCGGTCAAACCAAGATGTCTTGTTGCCTGTTCTGTTCTGTACCTGTTTTGTTTGACGACACTGTTAAATAAAGTTGATTTAATTGTAGAGAAGGTGTTAGTATTTTCATATAGAACCTGGGGACGTTTTCTTTTCATAATCTCCAGCAAACCGAGTCAGATGAATACAGACGCTTCTACAAAATGGCTATCTCAAATCTTCAACAAACATATCGACATTCAACTCACACCCACTCCCTTTGTACAGGAGAAAATAGCACATTGTGTTAGATGAATCGTTGACAATAGGTATTATATTTAGGCATTAAATCCCCCAAAAAGGTTGATTTGGCATAACTTAAAGTCACCTGGACAAAAGAATTACCATTTAGTTTTCAAACAATTCTAATACTTCAAGGTAGCTATTGCTGATGCTTGGCATGATGTCACTTGGCGGACACATATATACACATAGCAACATAAATAAACATTTTGCCACTACACATTACACAGATGATGCCAACAAAAAGGGAATTTACTCTCCGTACACAAAGAAAAATGTTGAAACATTGTGAAACAAAACAAAACTCCCGTTTTCTTAGCAAATTTCGGTTCCCAACAAACCTGTACATTTTATAATTAAATTTACTTGGAAAAAAACAGTTGCTGCTATGTTTACAATAAAAAAAAAATACATATACCCCAGCAGCTGCTATTGATGTTTACCTTGGGTTGATTATATACTGAATTAATTTCCTTGGTGTTACGCGCAAAGGAATAACTCTCTCTCTCGCTCTCTCTCTCTCTCTCTCTCTCTTTGCGTCGCCTTTTCTCTCTCTCTCTCTTATATATATATATATATATATATATATATATATATATATATATATATATATATCTTGTCATATATATATATATATATATATATATATATATATATATATATAAATCTTGTAATATATATATATATATATATATATATATATATATATATACTTTAACACTACACATTGTTATGGTTTTTCCAAAAATATAATACTATTACGAAACAATGGTTTAAAAATATGTCTACATACTCTTTCTATTCAAATTGGCGTAACCTCGCTTACAAACATAACGTGATTACCATCCGAGGAGGAAGAAGAAAAAAAAAGAAGAAAAATACTTCTTTTACAAGGAGAATTTTATTTCTCGAAAACTCAGATTAAAATAAATTTTATTTATTTAAGACTACACATTGTTATGGTTTAAAAAAATAATACTATTACGAAACAATGGTTTAAAAATATGTCTACATACCCTTTATCTCTCTCTCTCTCTCTCTCTGTATATATATATATATATATATATATATATATATATTAAAATGAAATTTTCGAAAAAACAACCTGGCTCAATTTGAAATGATAAAATCATTTATTATTTTTTTGCAAGCTTTCGATGAACACATCTTTATAAGGCAAGACTTCTCTAGTTTTTTTCTTAATTTTGAAGGTATTAACCTCGAAGGGTGGAATCCACTGTAAGTCAGACAAAAGACGTCTAATTGTTAGGGGCGTTGGTTTAAAAGTGAAGTCTGGTCGATATTTCGTGCTGGTTTGCCGCTTTTTGAATAAGGAAATTAATAAAATCTTTGAAGCACACATGAAACTGTATTTAAACTAAATTTTTGAAACACCTCCATGGAGCAATTTTAAATGATAAAATCATTTATTTATTATTTTTTATTTCACTAAATTTCAATAAATACATCTTTATCAGGCAACACTGTTATTTAGTTTTTTTTCTACATTTCGAAGGTATAAACCTCCAAAAGGTCGAATCAACCGTAGAGTCAGAAAAACACGTCTAGTTGTTATGGACGTTCGTTTAAAATTGAAGTGCATTCTGATTCTACCGTGGATTCGAACATTTGGGGTTAATACCTTCGAAAAAAAACCCTGTTTTGTTTAATGAATTTGCGAAAATGTGTTCCCTACTTTTGCTGAGATTTTCATGTTGAATTCTTGGAACGCAAATTGACAATGTAATTGGATTTACAAAGATCTATGCTATACGAATTTTCACAAGTTCATTAAAAACATTTTAACCTGATGATTCTCTACGGGGACGAAACGCGGACGCCCCTGTGTAGCTTAATTGCCATTAATATATTTTAATAACTTATTATATATATATATATATATATATATATATACATGATAAAAATGGAAATAATATTCCAACCTAATGGAAAATGAAAAAGAGAAAATCAAAAATTATTATTTATGTACTCATCAATGTTTCGTCTTTATTTCAAGACTTCTACGGGATGAATATTCAGGAACGAGAAGAGATCACGAGGAGTTTGCGAGTAGAAACAAGTGAATTTCTCCCATTGCTACCAGCTATTTAAGCTCATAATTTATCTTTTTATAAGCGACCTTTTAGGTTTATTTCTTCCTACTGCTACTTTACGTCACAAACAGACAAATATTTGTACTTGCATTTATTCACACTAATCATCCTGAGGAAGTCTTGAAATAAAAACGAACCGTTGTTGAATACATAAATAATAATTTTTGATTTTCCTTTTTCCACACACACACACACACACACACACACACACACACACACACACACACACACACACACACGTATATATATATATATATATATATATGTATATATATATATATATATATATATATATATGTATATATATATAATATATATATATATATATATATATATTACTATTTCATGTATACACATAACATTTTATAAGGAGATATACTTTTTTATGTATCAATTATCAGTATTTACTTCAACAGTGCCCGATACGTAAGTAGAGCTAGGTAGTAAGCTATGAAAATATATTTTTAGCAATTAAGCTACACAGAGACTCCCGCGTTTCATCCCCGGGGGAATCTTCAGGCTAAAATGCCGGGGATGAAACGCGGGCGCCTCTGTGTAGCTTAATTGCCATAAATATATTTTCATAGCTTACTATATATATATATATATATATAATATATATATATATAATTATTCCTTTGCGTGTAATACTCAGGAAGATAATTCAGTATACAATCAATCGAAGACAAGCATCAGCAGCAGCTGTCTCTGGAGTGAAACAGAGAAACAACCCATTTGAGAATATAAGGTAGACATACGAATGTATACACATTATTTCTGTAAATATACGCTTTTATCGCAAAGTGTCGTAGCATTCGTTGCATGTACCGTCTTTATGGCGATCACTCTTTATTGTTTCTTTTTATTATTATTATTATTATTATTATTATTATTATTATTATTATTATTATTATTATTATTATTATTATTATTATTATTATCTGTGTTTGCGTGACTTGTGAGCAGAACATTATGCTCTTTTCTGGTACGATTTGATAAAACCAAATGAATATTCGCGAACAAGAAGAGAGCACGCGGAGTTGGCGAGCAGAAACGAATGAATGATATGCGAATGAATGAATTCGTTGTGCTATCATGGCGTCCAATAAAAACAAAAACGCGTTCAGCGAACCATTTGAACTGTAACCGAACTAAGAAGAATAACAACAAAAAATAAGCCTTAACTAAACGGCCCTGTTCGGTTTCTTTTCGTTTCTATTCTTCTTTGTCACGCCCGTCCCTCCTCTTCAGCCCGCTAGCCGTTCCTTAATAGCGTATTTATTGAATGAATAAACACACAATCTGTCCCTGTTAGGGCGTCTGAGGTTGCGCTTCTCTAACTGCAACAGTTGACCCGGCCATCTGTTGAATAAACGCAACGTGTGGTTTATTATTAGATGTATTTTGAAAGGGAAATGGCAAACGAACGCGGATGGCGATAAAAAGGAAGGTTCAGTCGGGGAGAGCGAAACGCAAGATATTGTTGAATGGGAAATAAAGAGTAGATCGGTGCAACCAAAGTAATAGCATTTACTATAATAGATATATAGTGTCTGTATGTTTGCAAAAAAACAAAAGAGAGTTCGGAATATTATTTAAAAGGAACATGCTGTTAAAATAACTGGGGTCATTAAATTGAACTACACCGGTACACAAATATAATGACCTATGCTATTTGACACTGTTCATTTAAAATATCCCGATCATACATATATATATATATATATATATATATATATATATATATATATATATATATATATATATATATATATATATATATATATATGTATATTAGTATTTCATGTATCCACATAAAATATTATAAGGGGATATAATTTTTTATGTATCAATTTTCAGTATTTACTTCAACAGTGCTCGATACGTAAGTAGAGCTAGGTAGTAAGCTATGAAAATATATTTATGGCAATTAAGCTACACAGAGGCTCCCGCGTTTAATCCCCCGGGGGGGGGAATCTTCAGGCTAAAATGCATTTTAGCCTGAAGATTCCCCCGAGGATAAAACGCGGGAGCCTCTGTGTAGCTTAATTGTCATAAATATATTTTCATAGCTTACCATATATATATATATATATATATATATATATATATATGGAAAATGAAAAACGAAATCCAAAACCTGTATTAATCAACGTTTCGTCTTTATTGAAAGACTTCCTCAAGATGAAGAAAGCAATGTAAAAAAATCATACAGAATATTAATTTTGATTTGTCAGAAAGTGTCCAGGCTTGGGCATGGCTGTAGATGCGAATAAGCAAACAATGAAAATAATGATTTTGGATACGACGTTATCATCAGCAGTCTGTCTCATTCAAAGGACGCTAACATGAATGGGATGATGGCTTCGACTTACTATTTTCAACATGTCTATTTTTAGCTGGGAAGTTTGTCTGGGTCAAAATATGTCATAGCTAAGCTTGGCTGACAGTGGGTGTGGGGCCGGGGGCGAAAGTCTGAATCTATCGTTAATTCTGATCTGAGAAAAAAAAATTATAATAAGAAAAGTAAAAGCGTCGAGATTTTTTACTATATTTAAAAAATGCAATTTATGATTAAAAATAAACTACAAAGTTTTTACATAAGGAGAGAAGCGTATCATACCTATTAGTTTAAATATTCAAAGTACATCTATTCCTATTTATTTGATTACTTTATTTGTGTCTCATTAATTAATACATTTCTTGCAATATGTGGACATATGAATAAAAGTGGGTTGGAAATAATATGACTCTTTAATTTATTTATGTATGAATGTATTTATTTATATTTATTTATTTAAAAGTATTTATGATTATACAAGTGTATGTATGTAATATGTGAATATAAGTAAAAACGTGAGAATATAATATATATATATATATATATATATATATATATATATATATATATATATATATATATAGTGTCTTGAATTATGTGTGAATGTGTTTATTTATTTCCATTTACTTAATTATTAGTGCATTATTAAAATAGTCAAGTACCATTAATATAATTATAAGCATAATCTATTATATAAATCCCATCTGTCTGTCTGTCTGTCTGTCTGTATGTATGTATGTAAAGCTTCTCCTCCGAGGGTACCCAACAAACGGTCACACGGGTGACATCATTCCGAGCGGCCAGCCCAGGCACGTGTAATGTCTCAGAACCGGAAAAAATTGACTCTTCCGGGTCGACTGAGCACTTTTCTCCAATGGGGGGAGGGGGCTTTTTCTTCGATTTTTAACGTTATTTATACTAATTTGAGAAGAAATCAATGCTATCATGTATAATTTGAAAAATAATGCCAAGTCACGATAAACCAGAAATTACGTCAGAGGAAAAGAGTGCAGGGAAGAAATTCACTCACACTACAACCCTTTTTCCTTTCTTTCCCTCTCACTCCCACACTTTCTACCTTTCTTTCTTAATTATTAATAGACGCTAATATTCCTTCCCCTTCTCTTCCTCACTATGGCCGTTCTGTTATCATGATATAATCCTTCCAGGCATTACCTGCTCCTTTCAAGCCAAATTGGGGGGGGGGATGTCGGCATTCGCCGGTATGAGCGCCTCAGGCCAAAGTTGGGGGAGGGAGGAATGTCGGCATTCGGCAGTGGGGCGCCTTAGGTCAAATTTGGGGGAGGGGGGAGTGTCGGCATTCGCCGGTGTGAGCGCCTCAGACCAAATTTGGGGGAGGGGGAGTATCGGCATTCGCCGGTGGGGCGCCTCAAGCCAAATTTTGGGAGGGGGAATGTCGGCATTCGCCGGTGTGAGCGCCTCAGGCCAAATTTGGGGGAGGGGGGAGTGTCAGCATTCGGCGGTATGAGCACCTCGGGCCAAATTTGGAGGAGCGGGGAGGGTGTCGGCATTCGCCGGTGGGGCGCTAGGGCCAAATTTGGAGGAGGGGAGTGTCGACATTCGGTGGTGGGGCGCCTCAGGCCAAATTTGGAGGAGGGGAGTGTCGTCGGCATTCGGCGGTGGGGCGCCTCAGGCCAAATTTGGAGGAGGGGAGTGTCGGCATTTGCTGGTGGGGCGCCTCAGACGAAATTTGGGGGAAGGGGGAAAGTATGAGTATTCGTCAGTGAGACAGATCCCGACCGTGGGAGCGTATCAGCCTGTACTTTAGGGGAGAGGAAGTTCGCCAAAGGAAAAGGGATTAAAAAATAAAATGACAATCTGATTTTTGATTCGAGAGTGTAAGATCGACACCTATCGGATAGGACTAGATAATACACTTGATCTCAAGGCAACAATGCAAAGTTGGGGGGGGGGCCTTGAGAGATTGGGGGGTCGGGGAAATTTTTAGAGGTCAGTACAAACTTTTTAGGGGTCGGGCCAAATTTTTTCTTTTTTTCTTTTAGAACTAAAAATATTTCTCAGGGTTGAGGGAGAGTAAAAAAATGTTATGGGGGACCTGGAGAGATTGGGGGGGGGGGGGGTCGGGGAAATTTTTAGCGGCGATATGAACGTATTTAGCATTCGCACCGGGGCGGCGATATGTACCTATTTAGAATTCGCACCGCGGCGGCAATAGGTACGTATTTAGCATTCAGCGGTGGCGATAGGAACGTATGTAGCATGCGCAATGGGCGGTGGTAGGTATGTATTTAGCATGCGCTCTGGGGCAGCGATCGGTACATATATAGCACGCGCACCGGAGCGGGGATAGGTACGTATTTAGCATTCCCACCGGGGCGGCGATAGGTATGTATTTAACATTCGCACCGGGGCGGCGATAGGTACGTATTTAGAATTTAGGGGTGGCGATAGCTACGTATATAGCATGTGCACATTGGCGGCAATAAGTACGTACATAGCATGCGCTCCGGGGCGGCGATCGGTACATATTCGCATTCGCACTGAGGCGGTGATAGGTACGTATTTAGCATTCGCGCCAGGGCAGCGATAGGTACGTATTTAGCATTCATACCGGGCCGGCGATAGGTACGTATTTAGCATTCGCACCAAAGCGGCAATATGTACATATTAATTATTCGCACTGGGGCAGCGATAGGTACTTATGTAGCATGTACACCGGGGCAGGAATAGGTACATATTTAGCATTCACACCGGGGCGGCGATAGGTACTTATATAGTATCTGCACTGGGGCGGCGATAGGTACTATATAATATGTGCACTGATACGGCGATAGGTACGTATATAGTATGCGCACCGGGGTGGCGATAAATACGTATATAGTATGTGCACTGAGTGGCGATAAATACGTAAATAGTATGTGCACTGGGGCGGAGATATGTACCTATATAGAAGGCGCAGGTAGAGGTGTTACTTTTTCATACTATTTCCCTGGGCAACGTAGGAGAAATGGTGGGGAAGAAACAGCTTTCGCAAAAGGCAAAATTAGAAAGTAGCGGTGAAATGGGGCGATCAGGTAAGAGAAAGGTAGAAAGATAAAGAGACGGCTATAGAGAGAGGGGGAGAAATAGAAGTTTGAATATAAAGATGTTACACACGCGATTTTTCTTCAATTATATGTTTTTATGACCCCGAGCAACGCCGGGTAGCCCCACCAGTTTTTATATAAATGTAAACGCGTGGATATTTTTTAATTATTTTGAAATGCTAATTCTGATTGAAGATAAAAAGTTTTGGTATAGGTTAGAAGGGGGTATCATATCTATTAGTTTAGATATTCAAGTGAGTGTATTAATTTATTCCAATTTATTTGATTTCTTTATTTATGTCTCATTAATTAATTTATATATTTTTCCGATGTTTGGAAACTATGTATAAAAGTGGGTTGTAAATAATATAACTCGTTAATTTATTTATTTATAAATGTGTTTATTTATATTTATTTAGTTTTTTACTTGTGTATTATTAATTGATCAGTAATTATTAAACATTATTTATGATTATACATGTGTATGTATATGTAATATGTGAAAATAAGTAAAGCGGTGAGGCTATAACATTCATAGCGTAAAAGTGTATGTTTATTCCCATTTATTTAATTATTATTGTATTATTAGTAAACCAAATACAATTAATATAATTATGAGCATAGAACATGTATGTATTTGCGATATGTATAAAAAGTGAGAAAAGATGGCAATGAAATCTCATTTGTTTATTTAGTTTTGTTCCTTATTTATTCCGATTCTTTAGTTATTTGTGTATATTTATTAATAGAAAATGTGGTATAGGATGGTTATCCCGGTTCTGATGTTAATGTTTTTTCCACCACAATGAGTTTGCAAATTAGTGGAGATAAATTATAGGGACTATTTCGTTGCTTGATGGTGTGGAGGTTGTGATGTGTACTGCTTCAAGTAGTTTGCGTCGAGATTTATTTGATATGTATTTAATGATCTTAGCCTGTTAAAATTTGAATGAGTGGTTGTATTCTGCAATGTGGGAGAAAAGCGCGTCAATGGAGTTTATATTTTTTATGCTTCTTTTGTGTTCATTGAGCCTTCTTTTTAGTTCTCGTTGAGTTCCACCTATGTACATTTTATAACAATTATTACATGGGATAGAGTATATACCGACGTCTAATGTGAATTGTTTACGGAGGTGTTTTGCAAAGTCTATTATTTTTTATGGTTTGTGATGTGGTTTGTATATTGGGAATTCCTAGTTTATTAAGAGTGTCATAAATTATTGTGTTATTGGAATGAGTGAGTAAAAGTACATGTCTGTTTATGAGAGAAGTATTTGTTGTTTGAGGTTCTTGTTTATTGTTTTTCGAGAATATTTGTACGGCGTTTTCTATACGTTTAGTATGACATATTTAGGCTATTGTAGTGTTTTTAAAGAATTTGTGATGTAATTTGATTTCCTCTTCAATATATTGAGGACTGCAGATTTTGAGAGCACGTAGAAAAAGCCAATTATCATATCTGTTTTGATCTTGGTGTTATGGTGTGAATAGAAATGTATATAATCGTTTTTGTAAGTGGTTTTGCGTTATACTTTGAATAATAGATTGCTATTTGATTTTATTATGAGTGTGTCAAAAAAAAGTTATTGAGTTATTCATTTCGGATTCATATGTAAATTTAATGGGGGTTCAACTGTGTTTGATTTGTTTTTGCTGTCTTCAATTTTGTGTCATTGGGGAGAAAAATTAAAATGTGATCAATATATATGAAATACTTAGTGTTGAGGGGTAATCTAAATTTAAAAAGAACCAGATTCAAGGAATTCCAGGAACAGGCAAGCAAGTACACCACTTAGAGGGTTGCCCATAGGGAGTTCGATTTTTGTTTATAGAATTTACTGTCAAATTGGGAATATGTCATGTTAGTAATGAGTTTGATTTTTTCTATAAAAGTTTTTGCGGGAAATGGTAAGTTGATGTTTTTTTCTAAGTGCATCTGGAGTAAGTTTAAACATTTTCTAACTGGGGCATTAGTGTATAGTGGTGTTACATCTAAGCTGTGTATATTTTTGTTTTTATCTTGTTTAATAAGTCACCAGAGTTCTTGATGTGGGAGAGGCTGATGGTGCCATTGATGGGGTAAGAATGTTGGCTATGGCTCGTGCGATCTTGTGTGTGGTGCTGCCAGTGCCAGATATATAATATATATATATATATATATATATATATATATATATATATATATATATATATATATATATATATATATATATATATATATATTAACTTAAAGAAAGAGGCAAAATGCCTTTAAAAAACCATGTGTTAGATGCAGATAGTTTTATTAAAATCAAAATAAAAAAATAAAAACAATATTTTTTTTCTTCTTCATCTTGACTTTTTTATCTAATAATTTCGCTATATATATATATATATATATATATATATATATATATATATATATATATATATATATTGGGAGGACTTGAATGCCTACTCGGCACCAAAGGTCCTCCCCATATATATATATATATATATATATATATATATATATATATATATATATATATATATAGCGAAATTATTAGATAAAAAAAGTAATCTTGACTTTTTAATCTAATAATTTCGATATATATATATATATATATATATATATATATACATATGTGTGTGTGTGTGTGTAAGGTTAGTGAGAGAGAACTTCGTCAGAGTGCTCGATTTTTAAGAAAAGATCCAAAAATAAGAGCGTAATATTTATTTATATATGTATGTACAGAAGATTAAGACAACATCGGTACCGTCGGTTTCAATTCCAAACAAAGGGGACCTATAGATGCCCTATTATGCTGGACTCTTTTCAGCCTCTGTTTATGTCTGTCTCTTCTGAAAATTGCGTCCGGCACGCTGTGTTAATTCTTACTCTTTTCTTTTCTATCCCCCCCCCCTCTTTTTTATTTACTCTAGTTCGTGTGATCTCTGAACGCTCGCTTTCCTTTTTCTGCATCAGTGAGATTTCAAATCAATAATCTAAACGTCAAACAGCAAAAATTACAAATTAAAAATGAAAAAGTTACAGAAAACGAACATTAAAATAAAACACAAAAAATAAAAAAGCTAAAAACAAATAAAAACAACTAAAAAATAGCTAAAAAATAACCCCTCCCAGTTCGAAACAAGAAAAAGGGAAAATTGGAATTTGTGAATAAATATTCGGTGTCAATAAATTTACGATCAGTTATAAAACGATTTCTTTGTCATAATGACGTAAGACAAAGTCTTTTTATTCGTTACAAACTATATTTAGATGGAAAATGCAGTCAAAGTGAGGTAATTTCTCAAAGAACATTCAGGTTTGAATTAAGAATAAAAAACATTAAATGTTATTAATTTTAAAAAGAATAGTAAATAAAATATATTAAAGAATATCAAAACATTTATTAAATATTTATAAATAGTAATTACATTTAATTAAAGTAAATTGATTAAAAAATTAAAGTAATTAAATATAAATAAGTAAATATTAAAATTTTGATTTATAAAAAAATTAATTTATAAAATTCAAGTATAAAGACACACACACACACACACACACATATATATATATATATATATATATAATATTTGTTATTGTTTATTATAATAAAGAAAAATAATTTTGTTTAAATAATGAGAAATTTTAAATATTAAATATATCAACTAAATTTGTTTGGATTTGAAACCAACGGTACCGATGTTGACTTAATCTTTTATAATTACATATATATATATATATATATATATATATATATATATATATATATATATATATAGGCAGCAAGTCATTATCCAAGCAAGCGTTGTTGAACGTCACGGAACTTTCTCGTTTGTAAATCTTCTTCGTGAGGTTCTCAAACCGTCGAGCTATCCTTTTCGTTTAAGGTGGCAATCCGTGGGGTATTTCCCCGGTTATTCTTAATTCGGCCATTTTTTTCTCGAGCGCTTTCGGCTTTCTTAGTCATCTTCAGGATTAGGTTTGAGAACATCACGAAGAAGATTTACAAACGAGAAAGATCCGTGACGTTCAAAAACGCTTGCTAGGATATGTTTATATATATATATATATATATATATATATATATATATATATATATATATATATATATATATATATATATACACGCATAATATTATAAGGTATATAATATATTGTGTATATATTTTCAGTATTAACTTCAACAGTGCTAAATACGTAAGTAGAGCTTAATAGTAAAGTATGACAATATATTTATGGCAATTAAGCTACACATAGACGTCATTGTTTCATCCCGCGGGTAACCGTCAGGCTAAATGCACAGATATGGTGTTACGGTTTCTTTTTTATATATCCACTTTGTGTTTAGTATCGTGCACTAACCAATCAGATTGGTTTATGTTTTCATTAGCCGATGGCTGAGCTTATCTCAAACAAAGTCTCGGCTGACCTTTACTTGACATTTTTTGTTTGTTTGAGTATGACGCATCCCTTTTGTTAGTGTGTTTTGAGTAAACAGTTTACCTTATTTTAGCACGTGGGTGATTGGAATAATTTATTTTCTATTTATTTTTCTCTGATGCCCAGCAGGACCTATATTCCACAAGAACAATGCTTGCATATATCTTATTTTATCTGGATTAGAGCAATAATATAACATGTATCACACATACGCACACACATATGTGTGTGTGCGTGTGTGTACGTGTGTGTGCTAGAACCTTTTCACCCCCAAATGCTACGCAATTATGCACAATGCATACGCATGAATAAAACTGTGTGTAATAGTCAAATGAAAACAATAATTAAATAAGAAACCACAAAAAACAAATAGTTAATTAATGAGAGTTCGTTTTTTAAAGTAATATGCAAATTGGTTATCATTTTTGAAGTCGTTTGCATATCCACGACTGAGTATATTAGGAAATTGTTTTTTTTATTTTTAAATATAAAGTTTGGCTTTTACCGTTTTAATAATAAAAAAATATGATAAAAGCAAAATAGTTGAAGAAGAGTTTTAAAGATGGACAGAAACTTATGGTAACAATACGAATATAGCAACATCAAATTTGAATTTGGTTTTGAGTAGTTAGGTGATTGATTCTAATAAAATTCAAAGCCAGAAGTCACAGACTTGCTTGAACACCTGAGTATTTAATAATTGTTATGTTTTTCATTATTTCTATATTTCCTATATATATATATATATATATATATATATAGCGCTGACCGTCAGCTCGACGGTTGCGTTTCGATCCCGGCTTGAGACACTAACTGGTCTAGCCGCACTGATGAGCTGTGAAACAGCGGAGCAGTCTGTATGTGGATGACTATATGAAGCTCCCTCCGGGTAGAGCTTATTTTTGTAAGGGTATCGTCAACGGCCATTAGCTTTAAGGCAATGCTCATTAGGTAAAACTAATTTCGAGCTCAGGCAATTGCAATGTTTACATTTCGTTACATTGAGATATTCCTTAAATTCAGTCAGTGTCGCATGATGGTGTGGGAGTTAGCAGCGCTGACCGTCAGCTCGACGGTTGCGTTTCGATCCTGGCTTGAGGCATTAACTGGTCTAGCCGCACTGATGAGCTGCGAAACAGTCTGTATGTGGATGACTATATATATATATATATATATATATAACTATTTCGTGAATTACTCTTTGTTGTTATATGTAAACATAATAAACTTGTAAAGTGTGTAACTTTACTTATGTTTTATTATTATATTTTTTCATATATTTTCATATATATATATATATATATATATATATATATATATATGAAAAAATATAATAATAAAACATAAGTAAAGTTACACACTTTACAAGTTTATTATGTTTACATATAACAACAAAGAGTAATTCACGAAATAGTTCTTTAAGCCATGGATTTTAAAATAAATAAATCAATCTTTTCCTCAGACTGAGAAAAAACAATAAATTACTAAATATTGGTAAATATTAGTAATTTGAAAAAAATTACAGAATATGTAAAAAGCAAAAAAAAAAAATCACGTACTAATGAGCAGAAGGTCTTTGTAATGATTGATTTCCTAGTACACCAGAAGGTGGTAAGAAATGGTCGATTGGAATGCTGTATTTAATGTAAAAGATGTTAGGTTGCAATAAAATTAAAAAATTATTTGAAAATTAAGCACTATTATTAAATACGAAACTATATTTATTTAGTATCATAAACATTTAAGTATATTAGTACTAGTGTTAAAATTAGGTTGACCATGAGGTTGACCATGCATCTATCGGATAATAGTGCCATAGCCAGACACCTCATTAACGAACATTCCTGCCCCTGCTCGCAAATCCGAAAACTTCTTGTAGACAACACTAAAATCTTAGCACACAATACTAATATACAAAAAACAGGGTTTTTTTTACCCCGCCTAATAAACCGGTATCGTCCGTGCCTTTGGGTCTGGATTTACGCCGGTCTATTGGGGGTTGCCGGTCCTGTGCAGTTCTAGGAGGTCCACCCTCCCAGGCTTTGCCTCCCCTCTTTGGGGAGGAGTAAGTTTATTGCTTACTGTCTGAGGCGCCCCTACCGGGGAATGCCGACGGGGCTGCCCAGGCAATTTTTAAATGGCCAGAGTGCTCACCTCTCGAGCGCTGGCTTATCTAATCCCACTTTCCCGACCTTGTGTCACATCTTACCTTGTGGGATGTAGATAAATAACTCCATATACTAGAAGCTTTACACATTAAAACAAAAAAAAAACCCGGTTATTAACAGGATTAATTTTAACACTAGTACTAATATACTTAAATGTTTATGATACTAAATAAATATAGTTCCGTATTTAAATTTTCCCGCCAAAATAAACTATAAACTCACTCCAGGTCTTTACCAATTCTCATCCGAAATTAGGACTTTAATCCGGAAAATGGAAGGATCCATACAAAAATATCCAGACATGAATTGTCGGTTATTTTTAACAATACGTGCCTTAGAGAAAAAATGCTGCCTTGATACACACACACACACACACACACACACACACACACACACATATATATATATATATATATATATATATATATATATATATATATATATATATATATATATTTCAGAGGAAAGCATTTTTAATAATGCGACGGGCGGGTGGAAAAAAAGAAAATTGCTAAAATTTTCCTTAAGGCCTTATCGTCTGACCCTCTAAGAGGAAACATCAGAATAATAAATTAAAAACTAAGAAAATCGAATGAGATATGAGAGGGCAAATTGTTTGAGTTGGAGAACACGATTGACAAAAAAAAACGTAAATGCTTCAGCATTATGGTGAATTTGTCAAAAGGATTTTTTCTTCTACTCAACGTTGTTTTCCAGCAACCATGCTGAGAGTAGTTTACACGACTCGAACCTTTTTCTCTTCTTTTCATAAGGATGTTTTGCCAGCCATTCAAAAGAATTCTGTTGTTTATAAATTCATGTGTCAGTGTGAAGCTGACTACGTTGGCATGACATCCCAAAGATTAGAAATTAGAATATCTCAACACATACCCCGTTATATTCGTTTACACAAGGTTTCGAGATCATCCGGGAACTTTCAAGCACAGGAATCAGCCATCGGTAATCACCTGGTTAGTACAAATAGTTGTTCTGACAAGTATTCCGATAGGTGGTTTTCTGTTTTACACAGTGCCAGGTCGAACTACCATCTCAATATTATTGAGGCGTTAGTTATTAACAATTCGAAACAAAGCCTGTGTAGACAAAAGATTTTGAAGCATCAGTTGGAGATCTTTAATGATTCAAATCTACCATAACGTTGAAGCATTTAGGGTTTCTCCAACTTAAACAATTTTTCCCCTCATATCTCATACGATGTTCTTAGTTTTTGATTTATTATTCTGGTATTCCCTCTTAGAGGGTCAAACGATAAAGCCTTAAGGAAAATTTCAACAATTTTCTTTTTTTCCACCCGCCCGTTTCATTGATTAAGAAATGTTTTCTCTAAAGTTTATCCTACGATTTTGTTGTACATGAAATGTACTTATATATATATATATATATATATATATATATATATATATATATATATATATATATATATATATATACACATATATACATATATATACATATATATACATATACACATATATACATATATATACATATATATACACATATAGATATATATAAACATATATATATATACATATATATATACATATATATGAACATATATATATATATATATATACATATATATACATACATATGAACATATATATATATACATATATATATATGTTCATATATATGTATATATATATGTATATATATATACATATTTACATATATATAGTAAGTTATGAAATATATTTTTGGCAATTAAGCTACACGGACGCTTCCGCGTCTCATTTTCGGAGGGAATCGTCAGGCTAAAATGATATATATATATATATATATATATATATATATATATATATATATATATATATATAATTAACTTGTTACAAATATCCAGGGGGTATGAATCCGAAGGAAGTTGAAACCGGGTTTATGAAAGTGCTCAATGAAAATTCAGAGCAAAATATATATTTTTTGATTTTATTCCATTAGTTGCGACAAAACAGGTTTTGTTTCATTGGTGCGAATAGCTACCAACTCATCGGGCCGGCGAAAGGAATTCAAATGGCATAAAATTTTAAGTTCACTTTAACGGGAGATTGAAAATTGAAAATACATTGGAGGGGGAGGGGGATAGAGTTGGGGCTTTGTCTATAACGGCGACATGGGACATGAGAGGGGAGAGGGAGGACCCCAACAAGTCGTGTTTCAAATTATTACGTGGGAGGTTTTGCACGTGTCAGTGCTGTGACGATCTCAATCTCGGCCGGGGTGGGAGGAGGGAGATGGGGCGACGGCCAGAGTGAGTTAAATTTAAAATGAGAATAAAGTTATGATTACAACCGTCATTCTTATTTTATTTCAATTCTAATAAGTAATTATCATGTGGATAAAAATGTTTGATAATTTTAATTTAGGGTATTAATTGCTACTTTTGCATTTTATTTATTTTATTTTAATGTTTTGTTTATTATTTGTAGTGAATTTTGTTGTGATTATATATTTTTTAAATTGTGATTATATTATACCGAGATCAATACTAGTGGAATCATTTTATAAGAGAAGTTTTCTGGTGTTACCAGTCTTATCATTAACAAAACCGATTATGACAATGGTAACGCCTGCCAATCATACCTACGATAGTCGCAGTGATAACAGCCTTATGTAAAAGCCTTAATAAAAATAAAAATAAAATAAAAATAAAGATAAATATAAATAAAATTAGAATAAAAATAGAAATAGAAATAACAAGTTTGTAAGAATATTAATGATAATAACAATAATAATAATAATAATAATAGTATTAAAAAAAATATAATAATAATAATAATAATAATACTAATAATAATAATAGTAATACTGATAAATATCACCATCATTACCATCTTGCTACTTGTGAAGTCATTGGGCGAAATAAGTCGACAAGTGATGGTAGGCTTTTTTGATTCCACTGCCAATGACAAGGACTAAGTACCAGTTAATAATTAAGTGTTCAAGGTAGTGATCGAGGGGTTAAGTAATTGAGATTAGTCTAAGTGATATCAGTGTTGATAGCTGTCCCAGTTATGGGTTTATGTTAGAATTGGTAGTATGGCTGAGAGGTTATTGAGGCTGTGCATTATAGGTAGTACGTAGAGATTTGATATTATTGGTAGTTTAGAGGGGTGGTTATATATTTATAGATTCATCATGACTTGTTGGGGTGGGATTGGGTTGTAAATTTGGGTGGGTGGGTAGGGGGTTATAGTGTGTTTTGGGGTAGTGTATAGTGGGGGTTTAATGTTATCATTCATTTTTGTAAAAAACAAAAACAAAAAAACTGTTAATTTTATGTTGAAGTTAAGTAGGGTTGGTGTGGGGTTAAGGTGGGGTATGTGGGTTGCTAAGGAGGTAGAGTCTACTATGTTTACAGTTGATAGATGTCTCTTGTTTTCTATTTAAGAGTTTGTTTTTGTCCTTAAAGCGGATAATTTCCAGTTTTTCATTTAAGCATAATCTACATGGAGAGTTTATTGATTTGCAGGTGCTGGATTTTTTCAAGATTTTCCACTTTATTATGGGAGTTTCTTTTTTGGTTTTTATTTTGTGGTAGTGTAGTGAAAGTCCGGTTTGCCCAGGATGGTCTGGGTTGTTGAAGGAGAGTTTATGGTTGTAGAATATTTCCTTGAAGTTGTTGCCTGCCAGACCAATATAATAGTTAGTCTGGGATGGGTTTTCAGTTGAGGAGATAGATGCCTCATAGACCACTTGGGTTGATAGGCACTTTTGATTTAGGGGGCAGTTTGATTTGTTATTACAGTTGCATGTTCTTTTAGAATTTGAGGTTACTGGGGTGTTTAGTATTTTCATGTTGTGCTTTTTTATGATTTTTATTTATGATTTTTATTTATTTTTATTAAGGCTTTTACATAAGGCTGTTATCACTGCGACTATCGTAGGTATGATTGTCAGGCGTTACCATTGTCATAATCGGTTTTGTTAATGATAAGACTGGTAACACCAGAAAACTTCTCTTATAAAATGATTCCACTAGTATTGATCTCGGTATAATATAATCACAATTTAAAAAAATATAATCACAACAAAATTCACTACAAATAATAAACAAAACATTAAAATAAAATAAATAAAATGCAAAAGTAGCAATTAATACCCTAAATTAAAATTATCAAACATTTTTATCCACATGATAATTACTTATTAGAATTGAAATAAAATAAGAATGACGGTTGTAATCATAACTTTATTCTCATTTTAAATTTAACTCACTCTGGCCGTCGCCCCATCTCCCTCCTCCCACCCCGGCCGAGATTGAGATCGTCACAGCACTGACACGTGCAAAACCTCCCACGTAATAATTTGAAACACGACTTGTTGGGGTCCTCCCCCCTCCCCTCTCATGTCCCATGTCGCCGTTATAGACAAAGCCCCAACTCTATCCCCCTCCCCCTCCAATGTATTTTCAATTTTCAATCTCCCGTTAAAGTGAACTTAAAATTTTATGCCATTTGAATTCCTTTCGCCGGCCCGATGAGTTGGTAGCTATTCGCACCAATGAAACAAAACCTGTTTTGTCGCAACTAATGGAATAAAATCAAAAAAAAAAAAAAAATATATATATATATATATGTGTGTGTGTGTGTGTATATATATATAATATATGTTGAATGATACAGAATTTTCGCGTTTGGTTGTTTGTTTTTTGAGTAGGTTATATATATATATTTTCAATTTTCTCATAGTATATATCATCATCATTCGACTATCAATCTATCCATCTTATGAACCCTTCTCCTCGAATAGTTTTGGGTCTTGATAAGTTAATTATATTCTCGATGCGTCAAGCAAGCTATCTGGTCTTCGGTGATGGCCGGTATGTTATGGTTCCGACTGTTTTTGATTCGACCATCACTCGATCGCTTTCGACCTTCGTTGTCTTCATCAGGATTTCGATTTTTATTTTTAAGGAGACCTGAGTTGTGATTTTTTAAATTTTCTTGAAGGTTCTGGTAGGAGGAGAGGAAGAGGGAAAGAAAAAGAAAGGGAGTGTAGTTGAGTCTATTATTCATTTGTGTATTTATTACTTTTGTTTAGTTATATTATTTTATTTTTTATATTTTATTTAATTTAATTTTTTATTTTTTGTATATTTATTAATTTATTATTTTGAATTATGAAATGCGTTTAATATGTTAGCACCAGTATTAAAAGCTATTTTGTTAACATTGGTTTTTTATTTTTAAATAAATATTGCTTTTAGTACTTTTAGTCGATGTATGCAATTATTTATATGTATCATTTTGGTGTTAGGCGTTAGTATTTTTCGAATATCGGCCGAATATAGTGTTTTGTTGTGTGAAATTCTGTGGCGTTGAATGGCGATGGCGTCAGATAGATGATAGGTAAGACGTCGGGAGAGAGCTGTGGCCAATATAGATACCATATATTTGTTCTGTTTGGTTCGTAGTAAGACATTCCTCAAAAGGACATGCGAAATAAAAACCTACTCTTGATGACGACCACGAAGGGCTAGTAAGTTGGTGATTTTGTTGCTGTCTCTATTACAAAATATAAGCAAATAAATGCAGTGTAATGAATAACGAGAACAGACGTAACTTGGGAAAGCTTTATTCAGCACACAATGTCGGTACAGTATTAGTGCTACTATTTATAGTGGTTAGTAGAAGCAGGAGAGTTCTCCAAAGGGGAGATAAGTTAGAGTAAGGAAAGTTACTCGTAATTATTCATTACATGCAGTATTTTCATTGTTTTTTTTTGTACAACTATCCAAAATATTGACATTTTTATTCTCACTAAGTTTTGGCCAACGTTGCCCCGGCATTCATCAGGTGGATTGCTCATATACGGTCGTATGTTTTCTAAAGTTCTGGTGATTATTTCTGTGCGTTGATGTCTGCTTGCGTGCGTAAACCCAAACAACTGATGATTTGGTGTTTATTATACACACAAAATCCCACAATAATAACATTTAATTGAAGGACAAATCTCACCATAAATAAAGAATACACCGGAAGAAGACCGAATGATTCATCGACCGAAACGTATTATGAATATATATAATATTAACGTTGAAGATGCTATTCCGAATAAAACAATTTAAATAATGAGAACTTTCAAGCATTTATAATTAATATAAATCTAAGTCAGGTCTGCTTTGTTATCTGCTAATACCACGTAAACTAGTACTAACTGTTCAATAGTTGGTCTGTTGGATACTAAACTGACACCCCATTAAGGGGCACTTGCCTTGTCTGATGAACAGGGTATGTGGACAGCTAGCAACACTAAAAACAAGAACTATCTAACGGTGGAGTGCATCTATGGGATCCAACAGCCTTCCATACTAATGGAGAGTAGAGAGTGAACCTTGGGTTTACTTTCGGTAGCCTACAACTCTCGCTTCTCCGTATTTTGTTCTTTAGTTCTCACAATCTATGAGAAATCGTTCTGACAAATGAGAAAGAATTTGTTGTCTGTTGTTTTGAGTAGGTTATTTATGTAGATTTTCAATGTTCACATAGTATCTATCATCATCATTCGACTATCAATCTATCCATCTCATAAACCCTTCTCCTCGAGTAGTTTTGGGTCTTGATAAGCGGTGACTGATTATAAAAAAATAGAAATACAGTAAATTAATAATCACAATATAAACCCGTCCATGGACGGATATTCGTCTAGTTCTAACACATGAATCTGAATGTTATAACACGAATATTTATTCAATGATGACTGCAACGTTTGTACGATCTCGGCGGTTATTTTTCTATTTACAGTTTCCAGACAGCCAAGCAACAACATCATCACCCCTACTACTTCATCTGATGATCACATTTTTATTGTAGTGATATCAACCCCTTTCATGTATACTGTTTCTATTTATCTTCCTCTCACAAGGTAAGATGTGACACAAGGTCGGGAAAGTGGGGGAAAAACCAGCGCTCGAGAATTTGAACACTCTGGCCATTTTAAAAATTACCTGGGCAACTCCGTCGACATTCCCCGGTAGGGGCGCCTGAGGCGATTAGCAATAAACTAACCCCTTCTCAAAGGGTGAGAAGGCAAAGCCTGGGAGGGTGGACCTCCTAAAACTGCACAGGATGGACAACCAATAGACTGGCGTGAATCAAGACCCGAAGGCCCGGACAATACCGGTCTATTGGGTGGGGTAAAAAAAAACCCTGGTTGAATTTTTCATGTATACTGTTGTTCTACAACAATAAATAGAAAAGTTGTCATAAATTATCATAAATTTTGATTTGACTAATTTGTAAAGTACGTCTCTTTCTTGAACTACTGGGATAGTAGGTCTACGTGTGATCACTGGTTAAGGAAGGAATCCACTACGAAGCTTTTTGATGCCTTGTGATAAAAACATTGTTATTGAGTCTCTGATTAATAAGGGAAATATTTTCACCCCCTCCTTCGTGTTAAAGCTATTGATCACAGTTCGGATTGCTTCAACGGTTCTCAGTAATGAAAAGAAAGACACGGGAATGTCTGATAGATCTCACATGAGAACACTTATCCGCGATCCCCACTTTGTTGCCACTGTGGCACAATGCGTAATCTTTTGGGGAGCTAAGTGCTTCCCGTTATATTCGTAACCCTTGCGCCAGACTTGAGTTGCAAATGAAGTTGATTCGCTGCACTAAAAAAATGTCAGCTCACTGATCGGGGTATTCGGTGTAATCCGATGTCAGCTAAAATATAAACAATGCTGGAGACACCAGCCACGTTCAAGAGGTCAAAGAAATCCTGTCACCGAGATTTGTTGAAACACTGATGACGACTGTATTCCCTCTCTCGCTTTATCTCTTTCTCTATCCCTCTGTCTCTCTCCTTCTCTCTCACTTCCCCCTTTCTCTCTCTCTCTCTAGAAAATAGATTGAAAATTGAGAGACTGGTTTGAATTCTGAGAGAGACGCACGCGTCTTGTCGCGCGCTCTGGGATGTTTCTTTTCGAAATATAATAAATTATATTTTTATATAATAAGTAAAATGGTTTGTTCCATTATTACATAATGTTTGATTTGCAGCACGATGGTCCCGACCAAACAGCCGGCTAGCCAGTCCTAGAAGCAGACGACAGTGACTATCGTCAGACGATGATTGCTCACTGGCCATAACAAGATGAGACATTGCACATACGTGCACATGTTGTCACACATCGTCCCGTCGTCACATAAAGTCCGGAAAAGATCGCACAGCCGTCCAAAGCCATGGTACCACATTGATGCCGGTCCCAAGACATACCCCTTCGGCCAAAGCGAACTTTGCCACACCACAATGAATGTGGAAAAAGCTAGAACTTGGAATTCATTTTCATGGAAACAGGAACGCTGACAACTACCAAGCTTATAAAAAGGAGCCATTATTGAATGTGGAAAAAGCTAAAACTTGGAATCCATTTTCATGGAAACAGGAACGCTGACAACTACCAAGCTTTTAAAAAGGAGCCATTATTGAATGTGGAAAAAGCTAAAACTTGGAATCCATTTTCATGGAAACAGGAACGCTGACAACTACCAAGCTTTTAAAAAGGAGCCATTATTGAATTTGAAAACGATCGGATGTAGAATGAGCATCAAGCATACATTATTTACAGTTACTTGGGCGAGTTTCCAGAGAACCTTTTCAATGCTTTTATCAAGACATAACAAATTGAAAAAACTTACCAAAGTAGATTGAACTCAAGCTTGATGGCATAGTACTGTTGGATCTTGATGTTCGCAGAGATTTACATCAAAGATCGTCAAAGAGAAGGAGATTTATTACCGTAGAGTTGTTGCTTTTTTGTACATAACTAGAATACACGTCCCAGAACTGGTAAAATTAATTCTCCGAACAGAAGAGTTTTGCATCACTTCTACGTCTTCTGACGAAGATTAAAATCAAGATATAATGGTACTAAATCTTATGTCTAGAATCCGTATTCTAATTTTAATCAAAATCCATTGCCTTTTTTAGTTCTAGAAAATGTCTAAAAAATTTAAGGCGTAAGCTTTAGGGATCTTAAGAAAAAAATTGAAATTCAGAGAATCTTGCTTAATTTCTATCTAATGTCTATGGATCAATTTTCATGCAAATCTAAAATATTTGAATGTTCAAAGGGGAAATTGTGCCATAGTATGCCCTCAAATCTGTTAAAATACCGCAACGAAACTGAAAATATTTATCAATTAATGGCTAATAGTTATTGTTAACAATTTACAAAAAATCGGAGGTATTTGATTATTAAAAATGTCTTCTACCTCTCTTTGTCCTTTGTCATGAAACTTAATTAAACTAAATATAGCTCACATTAACAACCTTGTCTCCTAGCAGCTGTGTTCCAAAATTCATAATGATTGGTTAATTAATCTAGGAGTGAATCCTGTGCATACAGATAAATGAACATACACAATACCTAACTTTGTATAAATAGAGATTTCTTATCACCATATTTAATTCAAACTTATGTGCATTACATTTTCTATTGTAACTTGGTGTCAACTCAATAATTATTTTCTGTCCTTTTTAATCACGGGTACAACATTAATATTTCGATAAGATGCAAGTTTTTATAGCTAAAAAAAACATGACGTGATAGGCAAAAGTGATGCCAGATTTGGATTCAGCATCCTCAAACTAGCAAATACATTGGAATACGATCAGAATACTGTGTTGACCAGTGTTAACGTTATAAGAATCGATTCTGTTCCGATTTTAAGAAGTCTATTTTAATGTTATATATATATATATATATATATATATATATATATATATATATATATATATGAGACAGGAAGGATGAGAGTAATCTGACGTAATGGGAAATGAAAAGGAAAACTAAAGGATATTTTTTATATATCCATCAACGTCTTACAATAAAGACGAAACGTTGATGAATATATAAAAAATATCTCTTGGTTTTTCCTCTTTCATTTCCCATATATATATATATATATATATATATATATATATATATATATATATATATATATATATATATATATATATATATATATATATATATACATATATATACGCAAACGTTTTCTCTTCTTTTCTTTCTTCTTCCAAGTCTAGCCGAAAAAAAATATTGTTGTGTGCGTGCGTGATCGTAGGATGTGTATATATGTCTGTGTGTGTAAAGACGTATATACGTTTTTATATCACCACGTCGTAAGTGTCAAAATAATATGTGCTTTTAACTCAGACGCTATTATTTAAAGAAAAAAAATTAAAGAAAAAATAAAACAATAATATCCATTTCGATCGCCTTAGTTAAATATAAGATTTTAATTCTTCCTCACTCTGTAAGAGGTGTTCAGATTGGTTGCAATAATCACTCTCTCTGGTTGTATTTGAATTGTTGAAGGTGAATTCAGTTTTCTGTCAGTCTCAAAAATGTAATTGTCTAGTTTGATGCTTGAGGAAACCACAAGGTTGAAATAAATTATTGCATCAACAATTATGCAATTTCGTGTTATTATATTTTATGTTATATATATATATATATATATATATATATATATATATATATATATATATATATATATCTGTCGATGACTATATAAGCCCCCTCCCCCTCTTCTCGTTCGATAATGTCTTCTGCTGCTTCTTATGTTAATGCAAAGCTCTTTGTAAATAAAAAAAAACATTGAGCACAGTGGAAGCAGCGGTCGATGTTTATATAAATAAACATTGTTGATATAAATTACGAGTGGCCTAATAGATAGAGCTATCGACTGTCAACTAGATGGCGTAAGGTTCGATCTCTGGCTAAGGAGAGGTGCTAGTCTAGCCACACTAAAGAGCTGTGATAAAGCGAAACAGTCTGTCTGTGGGTGATCATATATCTAGGAGAAATCAATTATATATATATATATATATATATATATATATATATATATATATATATATATATAATTGATTTCTACTACATATTGTTAAAATTTCACAGAAATCGGGGATATCTGAATTTTCACGTAAGGCCATTGTTGACATTATCGCAGCAACAAGGAGAGAGCTGTTTCTGTTGACGAAAAAAATGGCGGACAATCCGAACCAATCGAAAGAATCCACAACGTTATGGCGGCATACTTTTTGATGTTTTATTCCTTTAGACATCACGTGGGCTTCCATTTGCCCGCTCCCCCGGAAGGGAGTCAAACGTAGACACATCTTCGAAAAACAGCGTCCGAACACAGTAAGTTCATAGACCAAAGATGCAGATAGTTCATCTTCGCCACGTCTCATCTCGGACGGATTGACTGTCATATTCTTCGTTGACAGAAACAACCGTTCGTCACGTTCGTTAATATATGTAATAGATGGCTCATTGAATAGTGAAGTCATATAATTTTGGTAATCTTGAGCGATAAAAAGGATGCAGAAGACAGTTTATTAGATGCACATCCTTTTTTTATTCGGACGTTCTTATTGTTGAACATTCAACACTCGAGTTTACCATGGAGCAGTCACATATTTTGATGTACTATTTTCTCTTGATATAAATTTACAGGTACCACTTGGTAATTGGCCCATCTACCAATCAAATGTATTGGCATAAGAATATAATTTGGTGAACTAATTCCGTCGTCCACGCTGCCTGGTTTTTCCCGCTTTTAATCAGTTGGAGTTTCGAAAGCGTACACATCAAATGTTCTGTTTTTTTGGTTATTCCAACTCACCAGCGACGGGATAAAATCTACAAAGATGCATCACTAGCTTGCATTAATAGTGTTAATCTGATAATTAATCAAGGGAAATAACTCTGATTTACTGTTAATGATTGACTCTTACCTGTTTTGAATTCCCTTTCCACCCTGCTAACATTTTTATTTTTGTCTTATACAGAGTGCCCCTATTTGGGTGCTTGGGTATCTCCAGCATGAAAATCCGACCTTGTGTCATATTCTTCCCTCGGTAGAGGCAAGTAAACAGTGACTGCATCTTGCTCATTCAAGATTTTGAGCTGTTTTAATCCCAATGGCTTCTACAAATTTATAATCAGGCTTAATTTTGACATTTCATCCTGCAAATCCAAAATGAATCACTTATTGGATTTTTATTTTGCATATTTAACTGGCTTTGCAAACTCACTTTAACTGATTGAAGCAATCTACCCGGACTCAATGAATGACCCAACGGGTCACATTTTTTTCTAGTAAGACTAGAAAGAAAGCGTAATGGATGATGGGATCGGTTATTGTGTTCAATAACCTACTTATACCATTATAAAATATATACCCCCATCTATGGGTAAAATAGTCACATGTGTTCAATGAATCGTTTTCCGATAGGTATTGTGTGTTCAGAATTAAATGACTCAAAAGGGATTGATATGCCGTAAAACAGATAAACCAAATAACCAAGAAAGAAAGAAAGAAAAAGAAAACACAGTTAACGTATTCATTTATTCTAAACAGGTGCAAGGAATCCACCTGGTTGAGCCCTCAGCAAATAATTCATTAACTCACTGAAAAGACATGGATAAAAAAGGCGAGCGAGTCAGTTTTTATGTGCGCGTGTTTCTCGGAAGGTGATGGTTTGGGGGAGTGGTGGTGAGATACGTTCAATTAGTTTGAACGATCCACCAAGAAATGAATAAGAAATACTCGCGCTTTCTTGAATAAGCGAGCCGTCCACCAAATTCAGCTATCACTGCAGTTTAACACCAAAAAATTAAGGAGAACGACATGTTGTACTCTTCATTGGGATACGGCGACCCGTGAACGAGATTCTGTCAGTTGCACGCGCGTTCGCGTGCGATCGGCGTCTTAACCAATAAGAGCACGTTGAGCGAGGAGCCGCGGTGTCATGGCTATTCACCCGTTAATAAGGAAAGCACAAAAGGGAGGCGAACAGAGAATAAAGAAAGAAATCAGGGGGTGAATGAATGAAGAATAGAGGGATATAATGAAAGAAATATAACAGTGGAATAAAAATAGAATAAATGAACGAAAAACGCGAAAGAGAATAAAAGAGAATCATAAAAAAGGGAATGAGTTGAAGGTTAAACTAAGGAATGAGAAACAGAGAATAAAAATGAAATACGAGATGAGAATGGAAAGGATGAGTTTAATATGAATGAGAAACGGAGAATTATTAAATAAATAAAAGAAAGAAAGAAAAAGACTAAACGAGAGGAATACAATTACAACAAAAATTAACGAAGTAAAATAAATAAAGAGAATAATATATATAATTATAATTAATTGAATATGCGTTCATTTATACATCTAAGACTGAGATTTCGGGTTAGATTTAATGGGAAAATATAAATACACCGAAAGAAATGAAGAAAACAAAGGAAAAGAAAGACAGAAAGAAAACATTTTGAAGGCCGTAAGAAATGAACAAGAAAGAAAAAGAAACATCAAAACGAAGGAAAAGAAAGTAAATACAAAAAGAACTAAAAAGAAAAAAATTAAAAAACAGAATAGAAAGGGAAAGAAATAACAAAGAAATATTGGGGAACTTAAACGAAAAAGAAAGGAAAGAAAGAAACAAACAAAGAGAAAGAACGAAATGAAATTTGAAAAATATGGAAATAGTAAAGTAAAAGAAAATCTAAAACCGAAAAAAGAGAAATATATTACAATAAAATTTTGTGCAAGTTAAAAATGATGAAAGAAAAGTTTTTTTTAAACTAAACAAAACAGACGATATGAAATGGAAGAAACCAATTAAAAGATGAAGGACAATAGGGGAGGAGAAAAATAAAAATAATTTTGTGATGAAAGTTTACAGTAAGGAAATAGGGAAAGAAAAATAAAGAATGATAAAACAGAAGAAAGAATGAAGGAAAAGCTAGGATAGAAAAAAGGAAATAAGCAAAGACAGAAGAAATAAAGTTGCATCAAATGTGTGAAACGAAAAAGAAAAGGTTGAGAAAAAAGTAAAACGAAGTAAAAAATGGACGAAAGGCAAAATAATTGTGAAACAGACGAAAAAAACAAAAGAAAAAAGAGACGAGAAAAATAAAAATAAACAATTAAAACATAACGAATAATACGGAAGTAGAAGAGAAAAGAAACGAAAAAAATTTAATACAAATAGTATGAAAAGTTTTTAAATAAATCAAAAGAAAAGCAAAACAAATAAACGACGAAAAGAACAATGTAATGAAAAAGTAAAAATTAAAAAAACCAAAAGAAGATGTCTACGAGAAATAAGAGTAAATAAATAAAGGAAAGGAAAGGGACTGGAAGAATGTTTTGAACATTTTCTTTTTAAATTAAAGAAGGAAGGAAGACGGACAAAATGGTGTGAATACAGATAAAGGAAAGTTCATAAACAGGTTAAATAAAAAACACAACAGATGAAAGGAAATGAAAAGAAAAAAGAAAGACGAAGGTAGAAGAAGAGACAAAAACGGTTATGAAAAGAGTAAAAGAATTCAGAAAAATAAGAAATGAAAGAGAACGGACGATAGTATATGAACGAAAAGAGTTAAAAGATTAGGGAGTGAAAAAGAAAAACAATGTTTAAAAAAGTTAAAAAATAGAAATGAATGAAAGAAAATAGGAAAGAAATATATAACTAACAAGTAAAATAGGAAAAGTACACAAAAAGAAATGAAAAAGTGTTGAACGAATTAAAAAAGAGGAAAGTAAGGGTAATAAAAAAGAAGAAGAAGAAAGAGAACAGAATTATGGAAGAAAAGAAAAGAAAGGAAAGAAAAAAAGAAAAGAAAAGTTGAAACGTGAATAAAGAGAAATTACTTTTTTGAAAGAAAAAATAAATGAGGAGAAAAGAAAAATTCAATAAAAACGAAAAAAGGAAAGAAAAAAGGAATGAAATAATGGAGGAAGAAAATATAAGGAAAGAAGAAAAGAACATTTTAAATGTAAATAAAGAGGAATGGCATTTGTGAAAGAAACATAAATAGGAGAAAATAAAAATAAATGGAAAGAAAAGAAAAATAATGAAAAAGTAAAAAGAAAGAGAAAAGGAATGAAAGAATAAAATAAAGAAAATATAAGGAAAACAGCAAGGTAAAAAGTTCTAACAAAGTAAAATGCCATTTTTGAAAGTAAACGTAACTAGGTGAAAAGAAAAATGAAATGAAACTACAAAGAAATCAACAAATGAAAGAAGAATAGATAAAGAAAAGAGAAGGAAAGAAAAGTTAGAATATCAACACAGAGAAAGGATTTTTTTTTAAATAAAAAAAATGAATAGGAAAAAACGAAACATGTTTTGAAAACGAAAAGAAAACAAATGGAAACAGACGATAAAAATGAAGGAACGAAATTTAAAAAATGAAGAAAAATGTTTGGGTAAAAATGAAAACATTGGTTTTGAAAAGACAGAAAATCGAAAGAAAAGACAGAGAAAGAAAAAGAAATAAGGTAAGAAAAGTAAAATAAAGGAGTAAACTAAGATAAAAGAAAGTTTCGAAAAAAAAAAACGAAACAATAGAATAAAAAAAACTAATGAAAATCTAAATAAAAGAAAAAAAAGCGAAAGAAAACAAACGATAGGAAATGAAAGAAAACAATTAAAAGATGAAGAAACAAAATACGAGAGAGAAAAAAAGATAAAAAAAAATTGTTTAGAAAAGAAATAAACACAAAAGTTTCACACCTTAGCTATTTGTCTCCATTTTTAAATTCTATTTGTCATCGGCATCTTTACAGGATTTCTCACCTGCTCGGCTGGCCTTCTTTTGAAAGACCCTATTTTTATCTTCTTCTTCTTCTTCTTCTTCTTCTTCTTCTTCTTCTTCTTCTTCTTCTTCTTCTTCTTCTTCTTCTTCTCATCACCCCTCGGTATACTGTCATCATCATCATTATGATGAGGTGCGTGTGCCCCCTTTAATTGTGCGCTTGCTTATAGAGTGTGTCCCCCTCCCGATTGTCCAGGTGGGAGTGTGCCTGTACCCGAAGAAAAAAAGGACCATACTCACCATGTACCCTCTGCAGATGGACGATCATCACATCGGATATGGGTATAGCAATACCTACAGATTAATATCTATGCATTTATTTATTAGGGATCTTTGGGCATCTTTTATTTTAATTAATAATGTAATGAAAATATGTGAATTAACAAATACATATATACGCGGTGTGTCTGAAAACTAACTGGACTTGTGTTACAAACAATGTTATTTTAATTCCAAACAGTAAAATACATAATTTCTCGTTCAAATAATCCCCCCAAGAGTTTAATGCATTTTCCTATATTTCTATGTCACGCTTCTACGCACCGCTGGAAATATTATTATGGGGTTCCCCTCAGCTCCGTCGTCCCGCGTTCTCAAAACAGACCCTTTAGATTTCCTGAGTTTGGTGAAAAATCATACGGAACAAGATAGACTGAATAGGGAAGTTGTTTCAATGTAGCGATACTCTAACGTTGGATGTTGTAGTTGACGTAGAATAGGAAATTTCCACTAGAAGCTACGGTAAAGAATTTAAGTTAACGTGTTAAGGAAATGTGCTTTACAAACGGGAAGTGAATATGTCAAGATGTTGTAGATGACGTAGAATAGGAAATTTCCACTAGAAGCTACGGTAAAGAATTTAAGTTAACGTGTTAAGGAAATGTGCTTTACAAACGGGAAGTGAATATGTCAAGATGTTGTAGATGACGTAGAATAGGAAATTTCCACTAGAAGCTACGGTTAAGAATTTAAGTTAACGTGTTAAGGAAATGTGCTTTACAAACGGGATATGAATATGTCAAAATAAAGTAGTCTTATCTTTCGCTTGGTTCTTATTTGTCGAGAGGATCAGACGTGTTTTTCAGAGATCCTTTTCCCCCGAGGAGCTAGAGGAAATATGCAATATTGTCAAATTGCCCCGAAAGTTCGTGCCGATTTCTAATAGTCCATGTTTCAACACGCTAGAACATGTTAAATCATTGACAGATATAGTATACTTATATTTCTGGTTAGAGCAAACTTCAAACTGTCTCATGGGCAAACACATTTAAATTAAATTAACTTGTGTTAATTTTAGAAACCATTGAAAATGTTAAGACCCATTTTAGGCACTTGATGCCTTACTATTTCCATAGAAGCAAATGTGCTTTGCAAATAACTAAAATATATGCGCAGTGTACGGTGAGCTGACAGCACTGTATGGAAGAGGTTCGCAATGTTTAAAGCTGGAGATTTGAGCCTTAATGCGAAAGAAAACTCAGGCAGACGACCAAATCAATACATTAATTGAGAATAACTCACATTACTCAACACGAGAACGAGAAGAAAGGCTTAACATATCAACATCCACCATTCATGAGCATTTAGTAAAACTTGAGTACACAAATCGTTACGATGTTTGCGTAAATTCAATGTTAAACATTGGTTGCGAGAACGTAAAAGAGTTTTAAACAGTAAACGAAACAAGCGGAAAGTCCCGGAAATCTTGTACGACTTGTTGTTAATCAGATTTCAGGGAAAACCATTTATTTTGCCAGTCAAAGATCACTCGTAGTTACTAGTGTGAGAACTTCTAGTGAATAATAATAATAATAATAATATTAATAATAATAATAATAATAATAATAATAATAATAATAATAATAATAATTCACTATCACTACACAAAAATGAACCAAAGAAACAGAAATTACAAGAAACACTATAAGCTCCTCCCTCTCTCCCCACCCCTCAAAAAACATTTTTTTTTAATTAAAAAGAATTAAAAATATTTTTTTTTAAATAAGGAAAGAGGAAAGGAAAAAAATAAGGATTTGAAAGGGAAATTTTTTTTTAAATTTAAAAATTTAAAAAAAGTAATTAAAAAAAAAACTAATTAAAAAGAAATATTATTTTATTTATTATTTTATTTATTTTTTAACTGGTGCCGGCCTAGGCTGACACCAGGCAAACTATTTGTAGAGGGTCGAGGAGGATGAGAAGACCGAGGAGGGACAGCACAAACCAGACCTCCACTGGAAAAGTTCATAGAATGCTGGGACCTTGGGGAGGCTTATTGCCACCCAAATCCCAGAGAAGACCAATTGTCCTTACCAGCGAGAAATCAATGGTAAGCGGCTGTTGCGATACCGCATCGTTATCGAAAAGAGGTGAAGAATACTGGAAATCTGGGGAGGCTTGTTGTCACTCAGACTCCAGGAAATACGACTAGTTGTTGTCAGTGAGCAATCACTGACGATGATCTGTGTGAGAACCCCTAGTGAGTACAAATAATAATAATGATTTTGATGATTCTAATGATGATGACGATGATGATGATGATAATGATGACGACGATACGACTAATCAGTCACATGCAAGTTTCAATAGGGGAGAAAACACACACAGAAAGAACACCACCATAAGAACCAAGGAACAGAAACTGCAAGAAATTTCATAAAATCTCCCCCCCCCCCCAACAAAAAGTGATACCACCAGCCAAGGCTGATCCCACACAAAATAGTCGTGAAGGGTGAAGGAGGATGGAGGGACCGAGGAGAGAGAGCACTAACCAGACCTTCATTGGAAGAGTGCGGGGAGTACTGGGATACTTGGAGATACTTATTGCCACCAAAATCCCAGAGTAGACCAATGGTCGTTGCCAGCAGGCAATCGATGGTAAGCGTCTGTTGTGATAACGCAAAGTCATTTGCAATGACTATCGAAAGAGGTGGAGAGTACTGGAAATCTGGGGAGACGTGTTGTCACTTAGACTCCAGGGAACACCACCGGTGATTGTCAGTGACCAATCAATGACGATGATCTGTGTGAGTACAAATAATAATAATAATAATAATAATAATAATAATAGTAATAATAATAATAATAATAATAATAATAATAATCTGGGGAGACTTGTTGTCACTCAGACTCCAGGGAATACCACCGGTTGTCGGTGAGCAATCACTGATAACCTGTGTGAGAACACCTAGTGAGTACAAATAATAATAATAATAATAATAATAATAATAATAATAATAATAATAATAATAATAATAATAATAAAAAAGGAAAGGACAAAGAGGTGCACATGATCTACTATACATTGATCAAAAGACTCTGAAGGAGGTGAAGAGCAGACAAAAGAACATAACCATGGCATGGATTGACTACAAGAAAGCCCACGACAGAATCCCCCAAACATGGATAATTGAATGCTTAAAAATATACAAGATACCAGACAGGATTATTAATCTCATCCAGAAAGCAATGGAAACATGGAGACTAAAACTGACAGCCGGAGGACAATACCTGTCTGAGATAAAAATACAGAGAGGCATTTTTCAAGGAGACTCTCTATCACCACTACTGTTATTAATAGCAATGATGCCACTCAACTACATACTCAGAAAGTGTGATGCCGGATACAGGTTTACGGATACAGAACAAAGAATAAATCACCTGATGTACATGGATGACCTTAAACTGTTTGCAAAAAACAAAACAGAACTGGAAAAGCTGATAAACACAACCAGGATATTCAGTCAGGATATCCAAATGGAGTTTGGAATAGAAAAATGTGCACTGCTAGAGATCAAAAGAGGAAAACTGGAAAAGACAGAAGGTATAGAACACCCCAACCAAGAGGAGATGAGGGCGCTAGGAGAACAAGTTGGTTACAAATACCTGGGAGTTCTGGAAGCAGACACAATCAAATATACAGAAATGAAAGAGAAGATTGGAAAAGAATATCTACGAAGAACAAGGAAACTCTTAGAAACTAAACTATATAGCAGAAACCTAGTAAAAGGGATAAACACATGGGCTGTATCACTAATAAGATACTCTGGACCATTCATAGGCTGGACCAAAGAAGAACTCAGGCACCTTGACCAAAGAACTAGAAAACTAATGACTATGCATAATGCACTGCACCCAAAAGACGACACGGACAGACTCTACGTGAAAAGAAATGAAGGAGGTAGAAGACTGGTAAGTATAGAAGACTGTGTGGAAGACACCAAAAAAGAGCTGGAGAAATATGTAACCCAGAACACGGAAAGACTGATCACCACAGCAAGAGACACCAGCCCAACAAACAACCCCGGAAGCACTGAACCCAGAAACAAAAAGACAAGAAAGGAAAAGTGGGAAGAAAAACAACTACATGGACGCTTTATAAGACTCACAAGCGATGAAGCCAATGAAAACAGCTGGGCATGGCTAAGAAAAGGAAACCTGAACAGAGAAACGGAATCTCTGCTGACGGCCGCACAGAACAATGCGATTAGGACAAACTTTATTAAAGCAAAGAGAGATAAAACCCAGGAAAACAGCAAATGCAGATTGTGTGGACAAAGAGACGAAACGATAAATCATATAATAAGTGAATGCAGCAAGCTAGCACGAAGGGAATACAAGAACAGACATGACAGCATGGGGAAAGAAGTACACCGGGAAATGTGCAAACAACTGAATTTCGAATATGCAAGAAAACGGTACAAACACAAACCAGAAATTGTACTAGAAAACGAAAAACACAAAATCATATGGGATATGAATGTACAAACAGACAAACCCATAACAGCAAGGAGACCGGATATGATAATAATCAACAAGAAAGAAAAATCCTGCAAAATCGTGGACTTTGCCGTTCCAGCAGACCACAGAGTGAAGATCAAAGAGACGGAAAAGAGAAGCAAATATACTGAACTTGCCAGAGAATTGAAAGGAATATGGAACATGAAGAAAGTCAGTATAATACCAATAATCATAGGAGCACTAGGAACAGTCCCCAAAAACATGGAGAAAAGACTAGGAGAAATAGGAATCAAAGGGATAACTGAGACCATACAAAGGACAGTAATGATCAAAACAGCTACAATCCTGAGAAATGTCCTCGAATGCGGAAAACAACCCACATAAGCAACGAATGGAGAACAAACACATGGAAGCACAAAACAACAGAACCGGGGAAAATACAACCGCACGAGAGAGGCGCAAGCATAGGCTGACGCCACGAAAATTATGGACAGAGGGTCGAGGAGGGAAAGCGCAAAACCAGACCTCCACTGGAAGAGCGCGGACAGCTCTGGGACCTTGGGAAGGCTTGTTGCCACTCGGGCCCCAGAGGGGACCAATGGCCCTTATCAGCGGGAAATCGTTGGTAGGTGGCTGTTGCGATTACCGCAAGGTCATCAGCGGTGATGAACGAAAAGAGGTGGAGCATACTGGAGGCCTGAGGAGACTTGTTGTCACTCAGACTCCAGGGAATACCACAGGTTGTCGGCAGTGGGTGACCACTGACGATGACCAGTGTGATAACTCCTAGTGAGTAAATAATAATAATTATAATTATAATAATAAATAAGGATTTAAGGGAGTTGACAAGTATATAGGTAAATATATAAAACACATATTATAACGTGACCTCCCCCCCCCCATCAAAAAGCAGTTACACTATCATCTGTTGGTCCCACAGAAAATGGCCGTGGAGGGTCCGAGAGGATAGAAAGGCCGAGGAGGGATATCGATTGGAAGAGTACGGAAAATACTGGGGCTTTGTTAGAGAAAATATTAGCGATGAAAATGATATTTCAAACTTCAACTTGACAGACGGTTGAAAACACTATTTAAAGTTTAAGCGTGAGAGACAAAAGCGAATAGTATTTTTTTTAAATGACGTCAAACCTCTTGAGTCAATCTGAACGATATTCTAAACATATGTCCAGGTCTATTGTCACCATCGACACGTCCATTTTAATAAAGATTGTCCGTGTAGATTTTTTGGCAAATTGCCAAAAAGTTAAACGTAGCAGACCAAACTTACCGATAGAAGAATAACCCCTCACAATGATTTACACGAAGACTTTTCGAAATAAACGCATATGACGGAATTATCAAACACATTGCTAATTTCACACATTCTACAAACTATTAATAAAGAATGAAGGCAAAGTCAAGTCTTCATTAAGAGAGAAAGACGTTTGAATTTTTCTTCTTCTTCTTCTTCTTCTTCTTCTTCTTCTCTATCTCTCTCCCTCCCCCCTCTCTCTCTCTCTTTTTCTCTATTCTCTCTCTCGGCACTTAACAGCCCCAAAATGGTTGACGTGAAAACAACCAAACAAATTTAATTGCTTAAAAAGGCTTGTCTCAACTTACCAGAATATGTCAACGACCTAATTATCAAACAAAAAACATAAATTACCTGGAAAATACTTAAACATCCTAAACAAAACGAAAATTGTTTACAAAAATCGAACGTTACGAATATAAAAACAAATCACTCACACATTGTGAATAATACCCAAAGCTTCTATATTTCAAAAACACCTTCAGAGAAAGAAGTGTCATAAATATAACCTTGTTGGCTCTATATGACCCTGATGAGCCATTAGAAAAAAATCAAATTAGATCTCTCTCTGTCTCCCCCCCCCCTCTCTCTCTCTCTCTATATATATATATATATAGTCTAAAGAAGCTTTGAGTCATTAAAAAAAAAAAAAAATTAAAAAAAGTAAAATGCAGTTTAAATTCCCAGACAAACTAACTAAATCCAAGATATTGCAGACTTAACATTCGTTGGAAAATTAATAAATGAAAAAATATAAGTAAAATAAAAAAAATAAAAACTAAAAATAAAAAAGGGGGGTTAATTATCTAAGAGTGAAACAAAAACAGGAAACCTTAAGCGTCTAATATTAACACGGGGATCATCAGCTGTTTACCATGTAACTGTTTCGGAGATTTAAAAACAGGACAGTTTTAATATTCATGGCTCTCCAATGGTACTGATTATACGACCATTTCCCCAATAATCAAGTGTCGAAATAATTTAGCTTAAAATATCATATATATATATATATATATATATATATATATATATATATATATTTAGGCAAACGTTGTTGAATAGCACGGAGTGTTTCTGCTTTGTGATCTTTTTAAAAATTTTTTCCATCTTCCGAATGGTCAACTTCGTACCTCGATCAAACTGGTGTATGAAGTTTCCGTAGTTTTGTTGTTCCATCTTCCTTGCGAGTACTTTCGATTTGATATCCTCAAATCATCTTCGGAAACTTCATACACCAGTTTGATCGAGGTACGAAGTTGACCATTCGGAAGATGGAAATTTTTTTAAAAAAGATCACAAAGCAGAAACACTCCGTGCTATTCAACAACGTTTGCCTAAATGAAAACTTGCTGCCTAAATACACACACACACAATATATATATATATATATATATATATATATATATATATATATATATATATATATATATATATATATATATTGTTGAATATAAGAGACAACTCATGTCTAGATATGCTTTGCTAGATCATTTCAATAGTCCGAATTAGGATCTTAGCTTCGGAGGGGAATTGACTGAGGAATTTGCCATAGTTTGGATTTGTCTCCCAAGTACTTTCGGACCCATCTGGGTCCATCTTCGGGGGAATACGCTTAATCAGGTATAGACCATGTGTTAGTATTTATAGAAGGTTTTGGGCGGGAATTATGTACTAAGTACGAAACTATATTTAGAGCTATAAACATTTTAGAATATTATTACTGATATTAAAGTTAATTCTATAAATTAGGGTTTTTTTTGGTTTTTATATATAGGGCTTCTAATATATAGAGTTTTTGTTTGTTAGTACTAAATTCTAAGATTTTGGTATTTTCTACTAAGAGTTTTCTGAATTCCGATCTGGAGCAGGAGTGGTCGTTAGGTAAGTGTTGGGCTATGGCGCTAGTATCAGACAAATGCATCGTCAATCTTCTCGACAAAGTCGTGGTAGTTAAACCTATGTATTCAACAATACTTGCTTGCAAGAGAACATGCTGCATATATATATATATATATATATATATATATATATATATATATATATATGAATAGATGAAAGGATAAAATAATCCGACGGTATGAAATTAAAATGGAATAAGCGGAAGACCTAAAAAGCTCAACGTTTCGCCCAAATGTTATATGGGCTTTGTCAAGAGCGAACGAAAACAAAATGCAAAAAATGACAAAAGACGAAAAAGTCTATAAATTATGAGAAATATATATAGTGGTAGGGTTCATGTAGAGAGGGAAGATATGTAAATATGCATAGAGTCAAAGATAAATACATAGCAAAAAAAAAGAAAGAATTAGTAACGAGAAAGAAAAGAAAGAATAAAGAGTAGAAAGGGGGTCCAAAGGAAGACTAATTCAAAACTCAGGGAATCAACCGGTGTCTAGATATATATTATTTTCATGAACAATTGCTTTTGATAGGTTAGGGGAGACAACGTAGAAGCCCATTCTCTGTTTAATTTTGTTTGTGGAAAGGGCTATAAGTGCAGATTCAATTAGCTTTTTAGGTCTTCCGCTTATTCCATTTTAATTTCATATATATATATATATATATATATATATATATATATATATATATATATATATATATATATATAACGTGCACGCTGTGCACAATAACCCCATGTTTTCTCATGTTGAGAAATATAGATATAAAATCGGTTTGACAACGTTAGTTTTGCAAGGAGAGTGTCGCCGTTCACCCACGGACAACACCTGCTATAACTCAAATGGTCACCCATCTTAGCACTGACCAGCCTCAACGTCACTTATCTTTATTTATTTATTGATTTAAAGAGAACTAGTGTATCAACATTATTATACTCTATGTATATGGATTATCTTGATGATATGAAACAAAATATGACTGAAGCCAATCACACAGATATATAGCAAGATGTTACCCTTGCTACAACGCACATTTAGCTGCCCCCTACCCTTACACACACATCACCATTATCTGATTATAAAGTCCCGTACTGTCTGCCAAGCTTTATCCCCGGCCCCATCGAATGGGGTTTGTATCTCTGTGCTCGTTTTACTTACTACTACGGAATATCCTCCAGAGAAATTACTCAATTTGTACCCCCTAAACATTAATACCCACGACCAGCAGCAAATTCTCCCCTTGGTGGTCCCCAAATTACAGAAAAACTTATACCGTTTGCTTTTGGAATTCACCCCCTGTTCCCTGTTTCCTAGACTTTCTGAACATGTAGAACTCTCCACTTCAGATACTTCCTATAAATCTGGCCCCTAATCTCAGTGGCAATATGCTCTTTTTGGGGTGAATAAAAGTTTAAAAAAACACACAATTGTTTAAAAGAAAATAATAACATGGCAAACGAAATCATAGTCAGTTTAGATATAAAGATATTATATACAAATATCCCTACTAAGAAACTGATACACTTACTTCAAAACCATCCTAATAAAACAGAAACACTTAATTTCATAAATTAATAAGATCATCAAAAATCTAACTATTCATATAAACTATTGTTCTTGAGTGTTTCTATATAAACGAATGCACACGTACTTTATAAAGTGAGAGTGCTCAATATCAGTGATAGAGTTTATGTAAGTTTAGGAAACGTCGTCTGAGGATGGAATGGCACATCCAAGTTTAACGAGTTAATTTGTTTCTTTACGCTCGCGTAGTTTATTTTGGCGGCTATTTTTCAACTCCATTGTTTATATGATTTTCGAGATTTGTTAGTTTATTTGCTCGTTTGTGCATCTATTTCTATGCATATAAAGTTAGGTATGTTTTATATTTGTATGAATCACTACGTAAACCCTATTTGTAACACCGGGCCATAAATTTGCATGTGCGGAAATACTCATTAATCGCCCTAACTCATTCCAGTGCAATTTCCCGTACCTCTGTGTCTCAGTGACAATTAATCAACAGAATTTCATAAAGTCGTCTGAACCTTTTCACTGATTTTTCCTTGACAGTTGGGATTACAGTACCCTCTATTCGAAAGTGTATGTTCTTTACAATGCCCTTACATATTGATAGGTTTCGGGTTTTCTCGGGTTTGAAATCCATTCTTGAACAGACGAAGAGGACGTGGTACTGCCATAGCAATCATTTGGCATCAACTTTGGACTTGACTAGTATAGTGATATCATTCATGTGATCTCTAAATGGCGGAAGAACCACTTGTTCCTTAGTTATTTCTACTTTTGCGGTATCCATAAGAAAAGCCCAATTGTCGTTGTGTAATTTACGCATGTGAACTTCACGAAGGATGAAATGGAAGAAATCGATGGCTCCCAGAATGATCCTGTCGAGAACCGAATTGTACGTGAAGCCATACTATGTGGAGATTTAGTCTTGTGTTTTTTGTGCAGACAAGATACAGTTCTAACTCATTTGCGAATGTTCAGACAGTCAGGGAAAGCAGGGATATCAGCTTTCTGTACAGGTATATTTCTGTACATAAATATTTATTTTTGCCCTCACATTTTTAACACAGCAAGCCGATAAAACTTTCTCACTTTTCAAAATATTTCAAATACAGGGTGGGCAAAAATAAGGGTCCTATTTTTAAAAATTCATAACTTTTTTATTTATTGATTTAAAAAAAAATTTTTTTAGAATAAGTAAAGGACCCCTTCCGAAGCAAGCATGAGCCGTATTAGCCTTAAGGAACGTACCCTCATTTAGAAAACATTATTTTTGCTTAAAAAACTCAAAACAGTGTAAAAAACAATACTTTAGTTTTTGTAAGTTTTAAGAAGTGTTTTTCGGCTAAAATTTGTTTTGTTTATTTCAAAAAATCTCGGAAGGGTCAGTCTACACACACATAAAGTTTGGTGAGTTTAACTTTTATTTTGTGGAAGTTATTCAAATTCAAGTTATTCAAATTTAAAGATAGGACCCTTATTTTGGCCCACCCTGTATTTCATACCCTATCACAACAAATCTCCCCTCTCCCCCTCACCCATTCCCCCTCTCAACCACTTCTTTCGTACCCTCACTCTTCCATACCTCCCACTCTCAAATCCCCTCATTTTCTCAAATCCTCTCTAAGACCGTGACTTTCACCCATCCACCAAAATCACAGCCCCCCTCCTTCTCTACCCACCCTCCATTTCTCTGCATACACCCCCACACATACATCCAAATTCACCATGAACCCAAACATTCCAACTTATTTTTCCCCTTCAGCCCTGACCGCAGCCACCTGTTCAAATACCTCCTTCCTCCCTCTCCTCCCCCCCACTCCCTCACTCACTGCCATCCACATTATTCTCGCTCATCCCCCACCTCTTTCTCTTACAACCAGCCACAGTATCCTTGCTCACCCCCATCTTTCCACTCTTCCCCACTCATTTTCATAAACATTCATTTTTCATTCCTCACTATTGACTCCACCAAGCACGGACGTCCACCCTACTGTTTTCTCCAGTAGTGGCTACGATTTTCTTCCCTTCTTCCCAATATGTCAACCCTATATGTGTTTGTACTTGCATGACATTTTTCTTTATATTATCATCCTGATGAAGTCTTATAAATAAAGACGAAACGTTGATGTACACATAAAACCCATCCCTTTTTGGTTTTTATTTTTTATTTTCCCATATATATTTATATATCTATTACGGATAAAAGTCTGTCAGACGGCAAACCAGAACCAAAGAATAAATCACATCTAACGTTCAATAGTGAGATGGGGCGAAAATGTTTGATTTCTTCTGCATTTATCATCTTGGGTATCCGGATACAATCTGCTAGGCACCAGTCTTGCGGTACAATGTTATACCTCTAAGCCCACTGGAGTAACATGGTCATTTTTTTAGGACGCGTGGACCGTTTTTATAAAAATATATTTGTTATACCAGGTGCACTACCAGCACGTGCCTTGTGGTCGAATTCCTGCACCTCGCTAGATTTGATGTCGGTAATGTTAAACGCCACCACTAGAGGTTGGAGGCGAAGGATTTCTTTCCATCGAAGGGATTAGGACATCTCTTAGCTCATCAGAATACGTTGTATTCAAGTGTTTTTCGTCTTCTTCCTGTTTGACGTTGAGTCGGCCGCTCTTTTTCTCTGTAAAACGTTGTTTTGCGAACACGAAGTGATTGTTATAAAATGTCCACCAAGATTGTCACTTTTTTCCCGCCGTTTTGTCTAGTTTTCTTTTTAAGTTCTTGAAATCACAAAAATCTTTGAATGACGATCATCTAATAGCTCTTGAATTCTCACTCTCTCATGGGTGGGGGATTTCTTGAGACGTCGTTTTAACACTCGCTGTTCAGATCTTATCTTGCCCATCTGAACTTGGCGTCTGTTCGAGCGCTTATAAACTTTATCAACCTTTCTTGGAGTTGCGACTTCGCATTTCCCTGGACAAGCTTTATGCACGACACTGCATAATGTTATCTTCTGGCAGATGGGATCTTTAACATAGTTAGCAAGTGTTGATGAGAGTAACTAATCAAGGTGTGATTAAGTAGTTCTCTGATTGCTATTAAACAAATGGATTCTCGGTCTTCTGGGATTTTCCCCTTGGAGCTGGCGATCAGCAATAGGATCCTGAATACTGTGGGTGTGATCCAGACTAATCAAGGTGTGATTAAGTAGTTCTCTGATTGCTTTTAAACCAATGGATTCTCGGTCTTCTGAGATTTTCCCCTTGGAGCTGCCGATCATCAATAGGATCCTGAATACTGTTGGTGTGATCCGGACTAATCAAGGTGTGGTTAAGTAGTTCTCTGATTGCTTTTAAACCAATGGATTCTCGGTCTTCTAGGATTTCCCCTTGGAGCTGGCGATCAGCAATAGGATCCTGAATACTGTGGGTGTGATCCGGACTCATTCGCTTTACATTTTTTTTCAATAGGAGCATTACTTTGCCGACTCTAACGTGCCTTATGAATGCGCAATTCTCGCAGATAGTTGAACTTTCTACCGCAATCGCATATTGTAGCCGGGTTAAGAAGAAATTACTATGTTTGAACATATAAAACGGGTGGGAAGTAACTTTTACTTCAAACCAGGAATTTGAATCGGAAGTTTAAACGCTTTCGATATTTGCATTGTAACAAAAAAAAATGACGATGTGCCAATATTTTAAACGATTGAAAAAATGTCCGATAACTATCGATACTTCGTGGGTATTTATTTTACGATGAAATAGTTTAAATCGTATTCATTTAATTTTTGTATCCGATAAAAACATTTATTTCAGAAATAAACTTTCCTTCGGAATATTTAATTCAGATGTAAATAAAGATTTAAAATTGAGAACTAAATAACACAAAAGAAACTCATTTTTTTATATAAAATAGTTTGTTTCTTGCTATATGTTTTAAACGAGGAAATATTCTCAATGTTTTAGAAAAAAAATGATGTCAGTAGATAAAATGCGCTTACCATGAAGCTAAGAGGGATCATACATCCATGAATTAAATGGCACCTAATTAACGGGTGCCGCTTATACCATATCAGTAAAATAACAATGTAATGAGCTGTTGTAATGGAAATATGTACCTACTATTATGATAGACAACTATTTGTAAGAAATATATGCCTCCATTTTAACAATCTTTTCAGAATAAGTATTTGTTGAAATAAAATGAAACGAAATATATTTTTGTTGCAAACAAAATGATTGACGGAAGAAAAGGAAAAATCGGATACACAAAATAAATATCGATCTGTCAGATTCAAGGTTATCGATGACAAACTTCGACAATTCGATTGATTTCACTTTATATATATATATATATATATATATTATTTGTAGCCCCTAGAAAACCCTCTAGATGGACACTGTAAGTGTAGTATTAACACAGCATGACGTCGCTTACTATATATGCAACGTTCCTTTCATTAAGCAGAATGCTCTCTTGACGTCAAAGCCGTCGAATAAGTGTTAAACTTATTACTGTTTATTCAGCTATTCAGCGGTGGCCGTGTGGTTATAGACGTCGGGATTTGAGTTGTAAAATACTCTGTGCCCCGGGTTTCGAATCGCGCACCCAGTAGTGAATAGTTATATCTCTATGCTGTCAAGACCGTATTAAAAAGGACGAAACGAATACGTACATAGATAATAAACAAAACAAATATATATATATATCGAGGCAGCATCTTTGTCTTTAAGACACGTATTATTAAAAATAACCGACAATTTTTGTCTGGTTATTCTAGTGTTGATCCCTTCAATTTTCCGGATTAAAATCTTAATCTCGGAAGGAAATTGACTATATATATATATATATATATATATATAAATATATAAAGTGGTGTACTAAAAGCGAACTTTTAGGAAAGGTAAAACCTATTGTGAAGAGTATACAGCTCAATATCCAGGATAGAGCAGGTAGATATGAAGAAGAATGGAAAGGAATTAGAGAAGCAAAAGCCAAATCAAAATTCAATTGAATTGGCTTTTGCTTCTTTAATTCCTTTCCATTCTTCTTCATATATATATATATTTATATATATATAGTCATCGACACACAGAATGTTTTGCTGCGCCATATCAGTTCCGTGGGGCTGGAAAAGCCAGCGCTTCAGACTGAGATCAAAATGACCTGTTTTTATAGTCAGAGATGCTATCCTCTCCGCCATGAGCATAAGCCACAAGGAAGGGAAATCTTTATTTATATAAAAATATCAGCTGCGGAGAGTGTTCTATTCATGGATTCTTTTGCATTATCGCTAACGGTAGTTAAGCATTTTAGTTACGTAGATATATATGTGTGTGTGTGTATGTGTGTGTTATGTGTATGAGCGCACATGTGTGCGTGGATGCTTTTATAAATAACCAAGAAGGCAGCAAGCCGAAATGATGTCCCATTTCTCCATTTTTATTTTGACAACACACCTGTCCTTTCTGGCGTG
>OY744539.1:68614641-68622141 GCA_963556195.1 Sepiola atlantica | reverse complement strand
TTATTTAAACCTATATCACTCTCAAGAATGATTCTAAAATCTATTTTCAATCGATATTTATTCCATAGTTTCCTAATTTTCTTACCTTGCCAAACTTGCCAAATTTTCCGTTGCCTAATTTCCCGTTGCCTAATTTTCCAAAATTCGAATTTTTTCATAAACAGTTGAAAATACTCGACGATTGGTATGCAAAATAAGAAGACGATGTAGGAACAGAATAGTTAACAAAGCCACCTCCCATGTTAAGAATGAGTTTCTAAATAATTTCTACTATTTAGAAAACCATTCTTAACACGAGAGGACGGGAGGCTTTGTTAACTATTCTGTGCCTTCCCTCTATCAACGAATGTTCATTTTTTTATCCTAATTATACAGATTTGGTCGGTTATTAGATTGATTTGTTTTACTGTAAAAAGAAAAAACAAGATACATATAATAATAATAATAATAATAATAATAATAATAATAATAATAATAATAATAATAATAATAATTTGCATAGGGTCAAGGAGGATGAGAAGACCGAGACTGCTGGGACCTTGGGGAGGCTTATTGCCACCCAAATCCCAAAGAAGGCCAATGGTCCTTACCAGCGAGAAATCAATGGTAAACGGCTGTTGTGATACTGCAAGTCTATTTGCGGTGGCTATCAAAAAGAGGTGGAGAATATTGGAAATCTGGGGAGACTTGTTGTCACTCAGACTCCAGGGAATACCACCGGTTGTCGGTGAGCAATCACTGATGACATGTGTGAGAACTCCTAGTGAGTAAATAATAATAATAATAATAATAATAAGGGCAAATTTCTAGATTAACACCCTCAGCTAAATCAGCCCCCCCCCCAAACAAATGGGATTCTACTTTTTTTAGGTGATTACGTGGCAAAGAGAAAAAAAACTAGTTATTTTAGAATTTAGAGTATGAGAACAGTTTCATATATAAATTTAACGTAAAATGATAAGTAATTTCCGGGCAATTCTAACTTTTTGGGGGATGTTCACTATTCAATTTTACCACTAACCCTAAGTTCGATGGGCAAAGTCGTAAAACTATGCGCTATCGCTTAAAAAAGTAGACCCCTCCCTCAAATAAGTGCACAGAATTTATCTTCAATAGAAAAAAAGTTGGCTAATGCTCTACAACGTCAGAATGTCTCACAAATATGAGCTCATATTACGTTAAATTTATGTGTGAAACTGATCCCCCACTCTAAATTCTCATTTTCGAAATTTTTGAGATGAGGGTTGATAATTTGTAGAATTTGGTATATTCGGACTACTGTTCTCATCTTGGGTGTTTTTATCACAACGTTTCGGCCGATGTGCCCTCCGACCTTTTTCAGATTCCCGAGTTCGACAGAAAGATTCCCGAGTTCGAGAATGTACACCTGAAGAAGGTCGGAGGTTACATCGGCCGAAACGTTGTGATAAAAACACCCAAGATGAGAACAGTAGTCCGAATATACCAAATTCTACAAATGTTTATCAGTTATTTTTTTCTTGACAGAAAATGTTTTTATTTCATTTTTTAAACATTTTTCAGGTACTTTGTAAATACTGCATTCTTATGAAATTATCGGTGCTTGTTTTCTTATTTTTCGCCAATTCGCAATGATAACTTTTTTGTTGTGAAATAAAATAAGGTATTTGTATAGATCTGCATCCTATGCGTATTCACTAAAAAAGAAAAATGCGATTCTTCATTTTTAGGCGATTACATGTAAATAGTCCTAAAAACTTAGTAGTTAAAATAAAACCAAACAAAAAAATCAGTTTTGCATATGAATTTATAACGTAAACTGATCACCACTTTCGGACCAGACGGTGTTTTATGGACATTTAATCAAATTTGTTTAAAATCTTGGCCATGTTAATGTCCCTGATCAAACTTGAATACAAAATATGTCATTGTTAAAAGTGATATAACACGCCTCTTTTCTACTAGTAACCTTAAGTCCGGGTGGTAATGCGAAAATTAAAGCGATTAGGTGTGGTTTTATGCCGTGTCGGTGGGACTTAGGGTTAATGGTAAGATATTTAGTTAACTGCCCTAAAATGTTAGAATATCCCGGAAATAGGAGATCATTTTACGTTAAATTTATATGCGCAACTACCCCCCCCCCTTCTACATTCTAAAATAATGGTGTTTTTTTCAGTGTATTCACTATTCACACATAATCGCCTAAAAAAGTAGAATCTCATTTTTTTAGGGGTGGATACTTTTAAATGTAGATATAATTTAATTTGTAATTTGACAAACCTATAAATGTTTTCTCTTTATGTACTGTGATATATTCATGTATATTTTTTACTTGTGCCAAAACTGAAAACATACAATCATACATTAATTATTTCAAATGGTTATATACGCGGTGATCAGACAACGAACAGGGTAAAAGCGGCACCAGCGAAATAAAAAAAGTAGGCCCGAGCGTTTTAAATGTTTTAATATTCAACTGAGAACTATCTGAGAGGCGTCATATAAACGATTAGCAAATAGGTACGAAAAGTAATTTGAACATTTCTATAGGTTTGATAATTAAATATGCAAGTGAACTAAAGAATATTTACTTCGGTTATCAAAATTTACAGATAAAAAAAAAAAATTACACTCCGAGATTCAATGCTAAATTTGGGAATGGGATTCCTATTCTGCTGTCCTGTGACCTGTAGTCTTATGTTGTAAATAAACAATGTTTTAATAAATAAATGCACTGTTTTTGTTTAATTTTTTATTCTCAATAAAATAATTTAAAAGAATCGTTTTAGGAATAAGGCTAAAGTTTTTCGATTCCTATACCGATTCCGATACACCAACAAATTCCGATTTTCCGATTTCCGATTCTGATTCAGATTAATCGTCCCAACACTATTATTTACCTTTTTTCTACTTTTTTTGAAAAGCGGTTGGCCCACATCGGTTGTAAAGACAGAGAGAGAGAGAGAGAGAGAGAGAGAGAGAGAGAGAGAGAGAGAGAGAGAGAGACAGACAGACAGACAGACAGACAGACAGAGAGGGGGAGAGAGAGTGAGAGAGTGAGAGAGAGACAGACAGACAGAGAAAGAGAGAGCGAGACAGAGAGAAACAGAGAGAGAGAGAGAGAGATAAAAAAGGTAAAGAAAAAGAAAGAAAGGGAGAAAGGCTAATATAGTTAATAGCGTAACTATTTCTTAATTGCTCCAGTGATTCAAGTACTCAAAAAATTTGTGAGTTCGAACCTCACCCGGGACATAAGTACTTTTACTCTGATTTTTTCCAAAATAAAAATTTAACATTTCATATTACAATATAAAGCAGATTAAACAGTTTTACTTTTATTTTTATCTGTAATCTACGCAATTTACGGAAATGAGGACACTTATATACATTTTTTTATGTATTTACTTCAACAGTGCTCAATACGTGAGTAGAGCTAGGTAGTAGTATGCTATACTAATGTATCGAACAATGTAAAAATTAATACAAGCTACACCGAAACTTTTGTGTCTCACGCCAGAAAGTAGTGTGTGAGGCTAAAACAACAAATGTTTCCTTACAGGTTGCTTGCCATATAATCAAACAAGTTTGATTTTAAGAAAACGATTTTTAACAATTAAGTGAATGAATAAGCAAACGCCGTTGAATTGATTTAATTAAATAGCATTAAAGTAAGAAAGTGGTGTCTATATTCGGGTTCAAATCTCTCTCCCTTCACTCTCTCTCTCTTTCTCAATCTATCATACTCTCGTAAAATATTAATTCTGTCAATTTATTTTATGGAAATCGCTCCAGACAAGACATGAAACAACTTGATATAAACAACTCACAAGAACGAATTATGATTATCGTAAATACAGAAGATGCATATTGCCTTAGTCTTTAAAATATCAAGGCCATAGGTAGGAGGAAACAGTCAGCTGGGAAAGAGTTCCACAAGCCTGCAGTTCTTGGAAAGAAGTTCCTGGAATAGAAAGCTGTATTACAATGCGGTATCGAAACAGCGAATTGATGAAGACCACTAGACCAACGAGTCAAACGAGTTAGAACAAAAAAAAGCAGTGAATAGATCATACAATTCTGAAAAACATGCCATAATAGTATTCATAAAAAAAGACTGAGACTAGCGACATAACGTCTGTGAAAGAGGGGGTGCAGAGTAGAATAAAGGGTGGACCCAATCAAATTACAGATACGTTTCAACACATTATTAAAAACCCTTAAATGGAACAGAGATTCACCAGCCCAAATATGACAACAGTACTCCATACATGGTCTGATAGTAGATTTATAGAGATAGAGAATAGCCTAAGGCGTGAGAAATTGTTTGGGGCGATAGAGAGAACCGACTTTACGAAAAGTAGAAAGAGCAATGAATCTAATGTATGAACCCCAAGAAAGGTTTAATGAGAGAGAAAAACCAAGAAGTTTCAGAGTTCATTTCTCCTCAACAGAAAAAAACATCCACGAGAATTTAAGGCAGAAAAGGGACACGCCTACGATTGAAAGAAACGAGTTGAGTCTTAACAGGATTAAACGAAACGAGCCAATTCATACCCTAATCAACAACTGAATACAGCTCAACATCTAGATTAGCTGCATATTTCAATTGATCACAGGGAGATGAGCGAGAAGCAACACCAGAATAGAGAGTGGTATCATCAGCATAGATGTTAATTTTCTGAATAATATTCCCTGGAAGATTATTTATATAGAGAAGAAACAGTGTTTGCGATAGAATAGAGCCCTGAAGAACACCAGCATTGATAGGAAAAGAGAATTAAGAGACACTGTCCAAAGTTACTCGTAAGCTTCGATCAGAAAAAGATACCTAATAACGTCAAGAACCTCACCACCAATACCATAACACTGAAGTTTGTGTAGAAGACCAGAATGCCACACTTTGTCGAACGCCTTCAAAATGTCCAGTGCAATGGCTCTACCCTCTCGTAAATTATCTATAAACCGACGGATCCACTCAGTTACAACAGTTAACAGATCAGCAGTTGAACGAAAACCGCGAAAACCATAGTGAAACTCACTAAAGAGGCCCAGACTTTCCAGAAAATGAACAAGCTTGCCGTTGACCAACCTTTCAAAAACTTTGCTAATAACAGCGAGGAGACTAACAGGACGATACTTATTTGTGTTAGACCGATCTTCAGAATTCTTAAATATAGGGACAACAGAGGATTTCTTCGAACAAGAAGGGAAACAGGACTGAGACTAACAGAGATTGAATAATTGTACTGCAACACGACTTTCCCTTTTCCAAATATAGATAAGCACATATTTATTTGTAGAAATCACTACATAAGAATAATATTATTGTATATGATAATTTGTTAGAGTTTACAATCTATCCCCGAAAGATAATCATTTTACAGGCAGTAATTTTCGTTAACTAAGAAAAATTCCGCGTGTCTTTATTGTGTACATCTATTCGCATATATGGATTTTATTAGCTATTCAATTTGATTCAATTTGATTCAATTTGATTCAAGAAGAAGGTAGCAGTACCTGATCAGTGTTCAGCTTCAATTTAAAAAAACATGTCTTGAACTCTCATTTACAAATAACACATCACCAAATAAGTTTCGGGCTTCACATATAGATGGCGCCACTACTAAAAAGTACGAAACTTTCAAATGGCACGTGTCAAAATTTGAGCCCAATCGTATTATTAGTTTACAAATTACAATTATGTAAATGAAGTTATTGTTGCAACTTCAAAAAAAAAATTGGAAACATCTGGATTTTGTGTGTTGAGAAATAATTGCTTTCTGATGAGGAAAAATACGCTTCAAGCAGAGCAATGGCTTGATAAGTGTGATTCCGACGCTTCTGTGTCGGAAACAATTATTAAACGACGCCATGCAGACACAAATGTTTCTGAACGGTCAGGTTGCTCAAATTCTCACGAAACATAAAATATTCCACAAGCTCGTTTTGGCCGATCGTATATTGAAGTTGCGTGATATAGCAGAGGAGTTAAAAATAAAGATAAAAATAAAATATAAATATGAATAAAAATAAATATAAATTTTTTTTATTTAAAAAAAATATAAAAATATTTTTAAATATTTTTTAATTTAGAAAAGAAATTTAGAAAAATTTAGAAAAAATTTAATTTAAAAAAATTTAATTAAAAAAAAAAAAATTTAGAAAAAATTTTGTTTTTGATATAAAAATATAAAAATATTACATAAAAATATAAATAAAAATAAAATATGAATAAAAAGTTAAAGTTGCGTGATATAGCTAAGAGTTAAAAAGATTGGAAGAGAATGTATTTATTATTTTGCATGACCATTTCTCAGTAAAAAAGCTGACAGTCGGTCAAAAACAACAACGCGTGGACGATTCAAAGTGTTGTTTACAACTGTTTCAATGCAATAAAAAATGAGTCTTTGCGTCAGTGTTTTTGATAGACAACGGATGAAACATGGATACACCACTTAACTCCGGAATAAAATCGGAAGTCAGTTGAGTGGACAGCAGTAGGAGAAAGCCGTCCAAAGCAACAGAAGATGCAAACATCAGCAGGCAAGGTTTTGTCCTCCGTACTTTGGAATGCGAAAGGTATTTTGTTAATCGATTACCTGTAGAAAAGAAGAACCGTCAATAGCAAATATTACATAACATCATCGGTGCGTTTGACGGAAGACATCGCCAGAAAGGCCACAAATGAAGAAGAAAAAAGTGCCCTTACACCAAGACAATGCACCGTGTCACAAATCGATCATAACAATGGCAAAACTACATAAATTGCACTTTTAATTTCTTCTGCACCCGACCTATTCTCTATACCTGCCCCCCCCCCCCAGTGACTACTGTCTGTTTGCCGACTGCAAAAGATTGCTCCAGGGAAAGACATTTTGTTCTAATGAAGAATGAAGAAGTGATATTGAATACCGAGACGTATTTTGAGGCCATAGACAGATCGTTCTACAAAAAAAAAAAAAAGAAAACGGCGAATTGCTAGGGAATCGTTGAAATCATTGTATCACCCTAGAAAGAGACTATGTTGATGAATAAAGTTGAATTTTACCTAAAAGTGTTATTAGTTAGGTCCGGGATTTATTGAGCGGTGTGTTATCATCTAGTATTTTAAAAGAGTGGCTCGAAACGATCTATTCACATCAACCTTCCTATGATGCGTGTCGTATTGAAAACCACGCTAATTTGTCGTTTTATAATTTTTCTTGTGATTTCTTGGTTTCGTGCAAGTTTACGAATCTTGAGATTTGGGTGATAAAGAAAACCCCTAATCGTTGCTATCTTACCAAGCATTTTCGACCATCATTGATCTTAATCATGGTTAGAAAATCAATTTGAACGTGTAATCGTTTGCTTTATTTAATGGGTAACTTTTATTCATTTATTTTATTTATAAACTAGCTTACCTGTTTCCGGGCGTTGCCCGGGAAAGTAGATTAACTTAAGAAATACCAGGCCCTTACCTTAAACTATAGTTGTCCGGCGCGAACGCAGACCCCATAATGTTTATGTAAAATCTTTTTT
>OY744539.1:68567141-68609641 GCA_963556195.1 Sepiola atlantica | reverse complement strand
GAACAAAAAAAACCCAGCTGGTAAACAGATGTTGCCGTATAATTTATTAGGCCTTCACGTTGTCTCGTTTTTCAAACTTTGCCACTTGCGTTTGCCTGCCAACATCTCCAAATTGAGGACGAATGTACAAAAAAAACAACAAAAAAACGAAACGTTGTGCACATTAATTAAATTATTAGCAAAATACCAAACTATTCATCCCTAATTGAATTAAATGAATTGAGAGGATGCTGAAATAATAAGCCCCTACTTTTATTTGTTGTACTTTAAATCCGGCCATATTGGCTCTTTCCTGTTGCACGCATCGGTCACGTGACCTGGGTTTCCTTGACTCGCAAACATAACAAATAAATAAAGATAAAAAACAAACATGGCCGTCGTTCGAAATAATAATAAAAAATAAAAGGAGGGAAACAACAAGAGAAAAAAAGGAGAGTGAAAATCTCATTTGAGACCAACAAACTGTAAAGCTTTTGTTTCTCTCGACTTCAGTTAACTGAGTTGGCCCTTTTTTCTTTCTCTCTCTCTCTTTCTCGCTTTTCCTTTTCGCAGATGAGTGAACAGTTACACGCAGACGGACACAATGACACGCATGCGACGCCATAAGGCTATGTTGAAATGTTCCGTTTACTGGCGATACAAGAGGGGAACATAAATTACATCCCTCTAACTATACTATAATTGGGCATTTTTGTTTATCTGTTTTTCTGTCTGTTGGTCACTTGTATGCTCCAAAACTATTCGACAAAATTGTAGTAAAGTTGGCTGTAAAATGCTGTCACTGTTTCTGCTACTACTACTACACCTACTACTACTACTACTATAAAATAAATTAGATTAGGTTCCATATCTATTAAAAATTACTGAATTTTACTATAAAAATGCTCTTACAACTAATATAAACAATAAATTATAATAGACCCTATACTAATAGACATATAACTATATGCTCCAAAACTACTCGACAAAACTGTACTAAATTTAGCTGTAAAATGCTGTTACTACCACCACCTCCACCACTACTACTACTACTACTACTACTACTACTACTACTACTACTACTACTACTATAAACAATAAATTATTTTAGGCTCTGTAGCTATTGAGAAGCATCGCGCCACAGTTGATATTGAGAGCCCTAGGGATGTTGGGTATAATCACATTAAGGGTATTCTGACACCGTGTAAAACGGTACTGATCGAAGATGACACCGTACATAATAAATGAAAAGAAAATTGCAGGCACACACAGGAAGGAGAAAGGCATCTTGCATCTCTGAAATTATATTATAATTGGACATGTTTGCTTGTCTCTCTGTCTGTTAGTTTGTCACTTATATGCTCCAAAGCTATTTGATAGAATTCTACTAAATTTGGCATAAAGTTTAGGAGTATGCTCCTCCTTTCCTGTGACTCATTCCCCTCCTACTACTAATACTACTACACACAATAAATAATTATAGGCTTTATAACTATTGGGTAGAATTGCAACGCATTTAGTATTAAGAGCCTTTTGTTGTCATGAGACAATCCTTCGGGGCATTACTATCCCTCTTTGGGGGGCATTGTAGTATATGTTCATTCGTTCGTTATAATACAATCCTCACGGACATATACTCCTCCTTATTGGGGGACTAGTATAGTATCTGCTGTCTTGAGACCATTCTTCCAGGCATTGCATATTCGTTTGTTTGGCATATGTACTATCAAAATGGTTTTGCTAGTAAATATACAAACAATTTAAAAAAATGGAACAATGTTCAAGGTAAAAAGGGACAGGTTTAGCATTACACTATCGCTCACGTTACTCGGCTGTAAACAAAACAGGTATTTTCAAAATTACTTTTAGAATAACATTTTAGAAACTGTAAATAGTTACTTCTTACAAGTTGTAAATATATATCAGGCTGGAAAGAAAGTAATGTTGTATTTTTTACTTCATCCTTTTGCAGCCTCTTAAGTTTAACACAGTTCTAGATTTTTTGGTGAATTGGTGTCTTAATATCTTGCTTTACCTTTCAGATATAGTAATTAGTTGGAAAATATTAAGTTCAACGGTCTCAGACGTCGAAAAATGGATATTAGTGAGGAGCATCTGAGACATTGCATGCTCTATGAATTATAAAAAAAGTAACTCAGCTGTATAAGCTACAAGGAATATTGGAACTGTCTATCGGATAAATGTTCTGAATGATCGAAAATGTCAACGGTTGTTTGCAAAATTTTCTTCTGGAGACTTTAACCTGTCAGTTCGGGAAGGTCAAAATCAATTGATAAAGACGCCATTAAAAACGCTGTGGAGGCCAATTAAAAATCAACCAGCAGAGAATTAGCTCAACAATTCAATACAACCAATACCACAATTATTTCATGCCTTCACAAGTTAGGAAACGTTTCAAAGCTTGGACTCTAGGTTCCCCACAATTGGACTGACTCTCAACGAAATCAAAGATTGACTGTTTGCACATCTTTGCTTTTCAGGAATCATCGAGAACCATTTTTGCAAAGAATTGTGACTGGAGATGAAAACTGGGTTCTTTACAAGAATACCTAATGCAAAAGACAATGGTTAGACCGAAACCAAAGTCCACCGCCTGTTCCAAACAAGGACTACATCCAAAGAAGGTTATGCTCTCTTTATGATGGGACATGAGAGGACTGATTCATTATGAATTACTAGAGTCTAATCAAACAATCACAGCAGTAAGATATTGTTCGCAGCTGGACGATATTAGAATTGCTCGATCAAAAAAACGACCAGCATTACTCAATAGGAAGGGTGTAGTGCTTCAGCATGATAACGCGAAACCTCACACAGCAAAACTCACTCAGGAAAAGGTCATGAGTTTAAATGGTAAGTTTTGCCTCATCGACCTTATTCACCTGACATTGCTCCATCCGACTACCACATTTTCCTGTCGTTGCAGCGTCACATAAACAATAACATTTATGAAAATTACAACCAACAAAAAATGACCTAAATTTGTTTTTCTCTCAAAAATCAGAGAAATTTTTTGAAGAAGGCATCAAGAAGCTAGTTGATCGTTGAACAGAAGTCATAGAAAATGAGGAAAATTATTCTAAAGATTAAAAATGCCCTAATGTGAATGTTTCAGATGAAATAAATGTGTTGGACAGAAACGACTTTACTTTCTTTCCAACCTGATATATATATATATATATATATATATATATATATATATATATATATATATATATATATATATATATATATATATATATATATATATATATAACTTAGGTTTAGTATACGGAACGTTTATGTTTTTGTCTTTTAAGGGAAGTGGGGTCTGATCAACTCTGCTGGGAAGTCATGAAATTAAATACTGTCTTGTTTTTAAATTCCCGAAACAGTTTTTCATGGTAAATAACTGATGATCCCTTAAATAATGTTAGAAGCAAACTAATATAATAACTGTAAAAATTAAATTGACTTAGATGAGTGATTTTCCATTGAACGACTTGGGACTTGAGTGTTTTTTTTCTTTTTATATAGTTTTAATGGTTGAGAAACCTCTGAGACTATATATATATATATATATATATATATATATATATATATATATATATATATATATATTGATTAATGAAAGAAGAGAAATAAAATTGTAAGAATGCCAAATCTATTTCATTTTCAGTTGTTCACTGCAAGGTGTATTCAATAGAAACGTGTAATCTTTTGTATTTCTTAAGCCAGGCTTTTCAAAGATTGGATTCTTATCGTCAGAGGAGTTACATAAATAGATAAGTTGGCAGGGAGGTGGCCAAAAGTTGTCAAAATCCAAATATGTCAAGATAGAAAAGAGTTCAGTGACAAAATGTCCAGTGGTTAAAAATACTTTGACCACATTTGACGCAGTTTCCACAAACTTTTAACGGTGAATTATTTTCCATTCCATTCTTAACTTTTTCCTCACTAGACATTTTGTCACAGAACACTTTTTTTTGAAAAGCCTAGCTTAAGGAAAAAAGATAAACACGCTTTTATTGAATACACCTAGCATTTAACAACTGAAAATGAAATATATTTGTCATTCTTACATTTTTTATATATCCTTTTTCATTTATCTATATAATTGCACTATCCCGTATATTGAACTTTAATCATTTAACGATAGGTTCGAATTTCGAAAAGAATACACCCTACCTTTAGTTTAATACCTTATATATATATATATATATATATATATATATATATATATATATATATATATATATATATATATATATATATATATATATATAATGAAAAATATAAGATCAAAACATCACTATTACAATATTTACGCAACTAATTGATAATAACAATACGCCAATAGTTAAGTGGAAAATAATAAAAAAGGCCGGTACAAGCAGATCTACCTTATTACCTATGTATTAACGAGGAATTGGAAATTATTAGATTAAGCGATACAGAGAAAATTCTTAAGAAATAAGAAATTTCAATTAATTGTAGACATAATTAAGTATATACGCTAGAGAATTTCCAAATGATCTCATAATTCTGAAGAACTAGCATTTTGCCAAATAGTTTACTTTTGTATTGTACATACAGGGAACACATTGCTCTACACGTATCTGTATCTGTATTTGAACGAGTATAGTTTTTTTTATTTATCTTCCTCCCACAAGGTAAGATGTTACACAAGGTCGGAAAAATGTGATGTGAAAAGCCAGCGCCCGACAAGGTGATCACTCTGGCCTCCAAAAAATGACTGGGCAGTCCCATCGGTATTCCCCGCAGTAAGCAATAAACTTACTCCTCCCTAAAGAGGGAGACTAAGCCTGGGAAGGTGGACCTCATAGAACTGCACAGAAAAAAACCACAAACCGGCGGAATCAGGGACCGAAAGCCAAGACGATACCGGTCTATGGGGTTTACTATTAATCGGAGCAGATACTACACTGTGATCCCAGCCAAAAGGTGTTTAAATAATTGTATACACGAGTTCATTTATATATGTGCATTTTTTGCATCCATTTATATAGATGCGTAAGTTTATGTGGGTTATGCATTTTTAGTTACGCCTAGCTATTTGTTTATTCTTATTAATTTTTGGACATGTGTATCTGTTGGTATATGTACTGATATGTACGTGTACAGGTATATTTATGTATATGTACATATTAGTGTATTTATATATTTGTATATGTATATATGTGTGTATATCTGTATGTATAAATGTGTATATATATGTATATATATAATTGTATGTGTATATATATATATATATATATATATATATATATATATATATATATATCCGTGCTTATGTGTATGAATGAAATGTATGTATATATACATATTTTATGTGGTTACATAACTCTATGTATGTGCCTTTTGTATATATGGACGGTTACCGGTTTTATCTTTGTATGTATTTATATTCGTATACGTCGAGGTACGTATATATATATATATATATATATATATATATATATATATATATATATATATGTATGTGTATATATATATATGCGTATGTATATATATATATATATATATATATATGCATATATATGTATATGTATACGTTTGTAAGTATGTATATATGATTATATGTTAGTGCAGATATACATATGTGTATATATATATATATATATATATATATATATATGTATATATTTGTGGGTATAAATGTATACGGTATACATTTTATATGTGTAGTTGTGTATGTATATTTTGTTTATACATTTATATATGTATATATGTATATCTCTATCTATATTGGCGCTTAGGTGTTATATCTCGAAGTTTGTAATTGTAGATGCATGTTTGTATTAGCATTTATTTATACATGTCTTTGTTCATATTGCATGGGTGAATTCGTATGTGCTAATATATATATATATATATATATATATATATATATGTGTGTGTGTGTCTGTGTGTGTATATAGATGTATACATATGTATATATACATATATATTTGTATGTGTGTTCATGTGGATTTTATTTGTATTCGTGTGCGCATGTGCGTCTTATGTACACGAAGTTAAGCCTGGTTAGGTTACTCTTTGAGGGTACTAGGTTGTGTTATAGGTACCTATCATACTAGGTGTATTACAGTTGTGTCACGGAAGTGGAACAGGCTTTCCATTCTACTTAATATTTTAAAACCAGGGGTAAACACTGGTCTTAAAAGAAGAATTATTTTTATTATTTAAATATTATGGAAAGCCAAAAATCTGACGTAACCTAATTTTATGGAAAGTCACAATCGTGACTTAGTATGATTTTACGGAAAGCCGAAATGGTAGGTAAACATGATCTAATGGAAGGCGACAGTCTTAGAAAACACAGTCCTCCTAAAAGCCACAATCGTGACGTAACGCGATTTTACAGAAAGCCGAAATCTTAGCTCAACATGATCTTACAGAAGGTCAAAATAGTAACTTAACGTGATCTCATGGAAATTCTCAATCGTGACTTCACGTGATCTTACGTAATCAAATAAAAACTGAAAATGGTGTCTTCACTTTATCTTGCGACATGTTACAATCGTTATTTAACACACTATTACGGAAAGCCACAATTGTGACGTAAAGCAATCTTACGGAAAATCGCCGTTGCGGTATTGAGTAGGATGAGAGTTAAATAAAAACAACGTGTGTTGTTTCTTTTTATTATTGAAACAACGAATTGATAAAACATTGTTAGCTTTGAATCAACAGATGGTATCTGTCGTGCTATTGTATAAGATGGCGTTAAGGCGAACGTTACCCACGTGTGGCTAGCGTTTGCAACACATTGTGTAAAGTGTTTGCGGCTTCGATACAACGCAAACTCTGAATCAGTCAGGCAGAAAATTTTCACGCCTATAACAAAAATCCACTTGAAGTGGTCATTTTATTTTTTTAAAAAATCAGCCTTATGTCAACCAATCTGTGTATACAACTCCCTTTGTTTTACATATATACTCGAATAGAAGCTGTCTATGAACGGGTAACATTAATTTCTCGAACATAAATCTGTTGCACTTCTTTTCATGCCCTCTTACGAATATTAAAATAAATAAAACACATATAATGCTACTAAACCTTACGTCTAGCATTCTTATTCCAATTATGAACAAAAGTCATTACATGATTTTGATTGTAGAAAATGTCTAGCATTGAAGGCTTAAACTTAAGGGATCTTAAGAAACAACACACACACACACACACACATATATATATATATATATATATATATATATATATATATATAGTTCGGCAGCGAGACATTTTTATGCAGGCGTCATTAAAGACCACAGAGTTCTCTCTCTTCAGGATCTTTCTTGTCAATTTCTCGACGCGGCGAGCGATTCGTCGGTTTTCTGGTGTTAACCGGTGGAGTATGACACCTAGCGTTGTGTCGTGAGCCATTCCTCTTGCGCTTTCGGTCTCTCGAACGTCTTCAGGAGGCTGTTTCTTATTGGTACTAAGAGCCGTATTTATAGTTTTATTATTAGTTATATATCTATTAATTTACATATGTATACAGACACACACATATATTTATTTATTTATTATTATTATTATTATTATGATGATGATGATGATGATGATGATGATGAATTAATTGTTAAAGACTGATGATGATGATGATGCTGATATATTACTTGTTAAAGACTGATGATGATGATGATGATGATATATTAATTGTTAAAGACTGATGATTATGATGATATATTAATTGTTAAAGACTGATGATGATGATGATGATGATGTATTAATTGTTAAAGACTGATGATGATGATGATGATGATGATGATGATGATGATGATGATGATGATGATGATGATATATTAATTGTTAAAGACTGATGATGATAATGATGATGATGATATATTAATTGTTAAAGACTGATGATGATGATGATGATGATGATGATGTATTACTTGTTAAAGACTGATGATGATGATGATGATGATGATGATGATGATGATGATGATATATTAATTGTTAAAGACTGATGATGGTGATGACGATATATTAATTGTTAAAGACTGATGATGGTGATGATGATGATGATGATATATTAATTGTCAAAGACTGATGATGGTGATGATGATGATGATGTATTAATTAATAGAATGCACGAAGTTTGATTACTCATGAAGACGATTTATGACAATTATTTGTTGATATTTGATTTTAATCTGCTGTCAACTAGTTCTTGTGGCAATGTGTTTCACGGACGGGAAAGTTCTTGGAAATAAACTCTGTTCATGGCAGTTCCTCCTGGCATATAAAGATAGAAAGGAAAGTTTTTTCTGCTGTCGTAATAAGACGTGTTCTTGCTGTGAATGTCTTAAAAAGAATCACAAGAGATTGGAGTTCAATCGTACACCTTTAATGGAAATGGGATCAAAGAAACATCGTAACGGTCAAGTCTTATCAAAACGGAAGGATAACACAATGTTTCCATTACCAATAATCTTCTTTCTGCTTCCTTTGTTGACGGCCAACACCTGGAGATGTACAACTAAACAGGTCGGTAGATCTTGGACTTGAGTCGATCACTGATCTGTGGATCACAGAGTACACCAGTTGCAACACGCCATTTCATCCAGGAAGCATTGATTCGAGCAGTGATTTCACCGAGAATACTACAGTCGAACCGAGATATTTAAAAGTGCTTGTTGTGGGGAAATCCTGTCTATCCACCTGGACAGTCCATCGCTTATCTTTATCGGTTGTCAAGTAATCAGTTTTTCTTTGTGTAAATAATGCAGTATAAAGTGAGAATTGTTAGTAAGTTTGTTTTTCAGAAAGAAAGATATGTTTTATTATTATTATTACTACCATTAATAATAATAATAATAATAATAATAATAATAATAATAATAATAATAATAATAATAATAATAATAATAATAATAATAATAATAATAGTAATAATAATAATAAACAACATATATAATAATATTGCTTCTAAAGCGTGGGAGGGATCAGATTTATAGGGGGAAATTGGGTGGGGTATTAGGCAGCAAGATGCATATTCGCGGTACATTTAAATTTCCGCATGTTGGTACAGTCGGGGAAACAGTGATGCAATTCCAAAAGCGATCAGTTCGAGCAAAACACAATTTAAGAAAAAAATATTCCGGCATTTAAAGACCTACACAGTGAAGGGGTGGGATTTTGCTGCTAGCCAGATAAGTATATGTTATTTACGTTGAAGGCGTACACATGCAGTAAGTTCGTCGGAGCACATTCCGTTGAAGTACTTGTAAAACATGCACAGAGATTCAACACTGCGTGGTAGCGACAGTGGTTGGAGCTTGGAAGATAGTGCGGGATATATATTAAGTAAGAACCTTTTTGTTTGCATCCTATGCAGGAGGGAGAGGTTCGCGGTTGATGCACTAGTTCAGATGTTGAAACAATACTCCATGCACGGGCGAATGATGGCTTTATAGAGACTCACATTTTAAAAATAATATGACTTTTTAAGTGGACTTTTGTCATTGACAAAAATAGAATTTATACTTTGCCCTTTACTTTCACACACACACACACACACACACACACACACACACACACACACACACACACACACACACCAATCAAGTCAGGGTTAGCTTCGGTTTTAATAGTGGGTGATCGAATTACCATAAACTAAAATAGCGACTTGAACCCAATTATACAAATTAAGATTTATTTTTGATGATCTGAAAAATAATTTGATGGTGGAATTTCGGACGAATTACCGACACTCTAAATTGTTTGTTAGGTCTATTTTCTAAATAATTCTTCAGTTTAGGCATTAAAGTTCGCAATTATAAAAAATATAAAAAATAGTCTTCCTATTGCGTTTCCAATGTTTATTTTATGTATAAAGCAATGTGAGGTTTCCCTTATTAAATTGACAGGCATACTCCTTCATAAACAAATTTAATATACCGATAAACGTTTCGCAAATCATTTTGGACATAAATCGGACTGTCTCAGGAAACAATTAAATTTCGTTTTTATTTGATTTGATCGATTTTTATATTTAGTCCAAGGAGTCGAAGGAGATAATTTGCTCTCAGTCCCAACTAATCTTGCCGTAACCCATTGCACTGTATGAAAATACGGAAGAAATATTTTCGTACACCACTGTGCGTATGCTCACTTCAAATATCTAATTACACAGACCTGACAACAAACGGTTAATAATAAACGGAATTATTCCGATTAATATTGCTAATAATATCTTTCTTCCGAAACAGAATATGACTAAATATAGTCAATTATCGACATCACTATTTAAATAGGTGACGTTCTTTTATGTATACCCATTTAGAATTACGTTTTTGTGTAGCGTAAATGTTATGATATATTTTATATGATAAATATGTATATAAAATGTCAGGTATGTTTATATGTTTATATAATTCTATGTATAGACTTTATTCCTATGTATATAATTTACTTTTTAACTAATTCACAGATAATTATGAATTTTGAGGCACAGCTGATAGGCGTAAAGATGGGTAAGGTGGTCTATATTTAGTTTGATTTACTGTCATGTAAATGTCGCAACGAGGGTGTGGAAGCCCTTCGTGAAAATTCAGATACTTTGGACTTTTGTGAAATTTTTAAATGATAAGTAAATAGTTATTTTAGAATAAAAAAGTTACAATACTTTGACTTTCTTCATTCTGCTACGTTGACATTAATCGCCCGATATAAACACGAAACTCACAGGAGGAACCACGTGACAGTTGCCAATGTTCACAATAAAAGCGAAGTTTCTTTGCCGTCCACATTTTGCTAAATATGCGCTGCCTTCGGACAAAGTATTAAAAAATGGTACAATTTACAACGTATGGAATCTATATCATGTTATATGTGACGCAATATAGGTTTTAGCAAATAATGTAAAACGTTCACGTACATGTATGCGCGTATAGGTGCGCCCGTGGGTGTGGTGTCTTTATTAGCTTTGATATTTAATTATGCGTATGCGTGTAAAACCCAGCAAAGTAAAATCGGTTCATGATAAATTTGGAATGTTCAATATCGAAATTCGATACTTGAACATTCTAATTTTTTAATGAACAGACTTAGAAAAATATATAGGCGGTGGGAGGAATCTAGGAACAAAAGTCATAATCATGAACTGAGTGAGCAAAACACGTATATATATATATATATATATATATATATATATAGATATATAGATATATATATATATATATATATATATATATATATATATATATATATATATATATAGATAGAGAGAGAGAGAGAGAGAGAGAGAGAGAGAGAGAGACTAGATGTATCCGTGACCAGTTGGGTCAAAAACAACTACCACTATTGATCTTTACGTCTATTATTATTATTATTATTATTATTATTATTATTATTATTATTATTATTATTATTATTATTATTATTTCATAGTTGTCTCAACTTTTGGATGGTTTTAGTTGGAGTTTTCTATTTTAAACATCATGTCAATTCCCTTGATTTAGATATTCAAGCTGTACCTTAACACTTTCGGCGTTCCGAACAGGCAAGCCGTTTGCAGAATTGGAAAAGAAATTGTGTCGTCAATCTGTTTAGGCAATTTATGGTGGCTTTTCATTATACTTCCAATGATTCCTCACAAGGTAAGATATGACACAAGGTCGGGAAAGTGGGATTAGATAAGCCAGCGCTCCAGAGGTGAGCACTCTGGCCATTTAAAAATTGCCTGGGCAGCCCCGTCGCATTCCCCGGTAGGGGCGCCTCAGACAGTAAGCAATAAACTTACTCCTCCCCAAAGAGGGGAGGCAAAGCCTGGGAGGGTGCACCTCCTAGAACTGCACAGGACCGGCCATCCCCAATAGACCGGCGTAAATCCAGACCCAAAGGCCCAGACAATACCGGTTTATTAGGCCAATTATAACGGAGATCACCTTTATTTCTTTACATTTCCATAGTCTAACTAATTCCCATTTTAGATCCTGATATTGATGTACTTTTTCATGTTTTTTTCCCTTTGCACTCTGGTATCGAAAGGGGAAGGCCATATAAATGATTAAGCAAGTTCTTTTGTTTTTGTTTAGAAAGATTAATTCGTGTTTGGAATGTTCAAGAACCTTATCAGTTTGTATGCGCATGTCCCAACGAAATTTGACATTGTCGTTCTCCTGTACTACTCTGGCTTATGCTCATACCACTTCTGATTGTGGTCTAATTCATAAAGTTTGCATATATTCCAGTGTAGTACCTGAGCGACTTTGTCGTGTCTCCATTTGTATATTGATGTTGTGCTAGCATTAGGCATTCAGACATAATATGCGCTTAGGTTTCTACCATTTCATTACACAATCTGCACATCAGTGATTCTGCACTTTTGTCAATCAATTAACTACTACTACTACTACTACTACTACTATTATTATTATTATTGTTGTTGTTGTTGTTGTTGTTGTTGTTGTTGTTGTTGTTGTTGTTGTTGTTGTTGTTGTTGTTGTTGTTGTTGTTGTTGTTGTTGTTGTTGTTGTTGTTGTTGTTGTTGTTGTTGTTGTTGTTGTTGTTGTTGTTGTTGTTGTTGTTGTTGTTGTTGTTGTTGTTGTTGTTGTTGTTGTTGTTGTTGTTGTTGTTGTTGTTGTTGTTGTTGTTGTTGTTGTTGTTGTTGTTGTTGTTGTTGTTGTTGTTGTTGTTGTTGTTGTTGTTGTTGTTGTTGTTGTTGTTGTTGTTGTTGTTGTTGTTGTTGTTGTTGTTGTTGTTGTTGTTGTTGTTGTTGTTGTTGTTGTTGTTGTTGTTGTTGTTGTTGTTGTTGTTGTTGTTGTTGTTGTTGTTGTTGTTGTTGTTGTTGTTGTTGTTGTTGTTGTTGTTGTTGTTGTTGTTGTTGTTGTTGTTGTTGTTGTTGTTGTTGTTGTTGTTGTTGTTGTTGTTGTTGTTGTTGTTGTTGTTGTTGTTGTTGTTGTTGTTGTTGTTGTTGTTGTTGTTGTTGTTGTTGTTGTTGTTGTTGTTGTTGTTGTTGTTGTTGTTGTTGTTGTTGTTGTTGTTGTTGTTGTTGTTGTTGTTGTTGTTGTTGTTGTTGTTGTTGTTGTTGTTGTTGTTGTTGTTGTTGTTGTTGTTGTTGTTGTTGTTGTTGTTGTTGTTGTTGTTGTTGTTGTTGTTGTTGTTGTTGTTGTTGTTGTTGTTGTTGTTGTTGTTGTTGTTGTTGTTGTTGTTGTTGTTGTTGTTGTTGTTGTTGTTGTTGTTGTTGTTGTTGTTGTTGTTGTTGTTGTTGTTGTTGTTGTTGTTGTTGTTGTTGTTGTTGTTGTTGTTGTTGTTGTTGTTGTTGTTGTTGTTGTTGTTGTTGTTGTTGTTGTTGTTGTTGTTGTTGTTGTTGTTGTTGTTGTTGTTGTTGTTGTTGTTGTTGTTGTTGTTGTTGTTGTTGTTGTTGTTGTTGTTGTTGTTGTTGTTGTTGTTGTTGTTATTATTATTATTATTATTATTATTATTATTATTATTATTATTATTATTATTATTATTATTATTATTATTATTATTATTATTATTATTATTATTATTATTATTATTATTATTATTATTATTATTATTATTATTATTATTATTATTATTATTATTATTATTATTATTATTATTATTATTATTATTATTATTATTATTATTATTATTATTATTATTATTATTATTATTATTATTATTATTATTATTATTATTATTATTATTATTATTATTATTATTATTATTATTATTATTATTATTATTATTATTATTATTATTATTATTATTATTATTATTATTATTATTATTATTATTATTATTATTATTATTATTATTATTATTATTATTATTATTATTATTATTATTATTATTATTATTATTATTATTATTATTATTATTATTATTATTATTATTATTATTATTATTATTATTATTATTATTATTATTATTATTATTATTATTATTATTATTATTATTATTATTATTATTATTATTATTATTATTATTATTATTATTATTATTATTATTATTATTATTATTATTATTATTATTATTATTATTATTATTATTATTATTATTATTATTATTATTATTATTATTATTATTATTATTATTATTATTATTATTATTATTATTATTATTATTATTATTATTATTATTATTATTATTATTATTATTATTATTATTATTATTATTATTATTATTATTATTATTATTATTATTATTATTATTATTATTATTATTATTATTATTATTATTATTATTATTATTATTATTATTATTATTATTATTATTATTATTATTATTATTATTATTATTATTATTATTATTATTATTATTATTATTATTATTATTATTATTATTATTATTATTATTATTATTATTATTATTATTATTATTATTATTATTATTATTATTATTATTATTATTATTATTATTATTATTATTATTATTATTATTATTATTATTATTATTATTATTATTATTATTATTATTATTATTATTATTATTATTATTATTATTATTATTATTATTATTATTATTATTATTATTATTATTATTATTATTATTATTATTATTATTATTATTATTATTATTATTATTATTATTATTATTATTATTATTATTATTATTATTATTATTATTATTATTATTATTATTATTATTATTATTATTATTATTATTATTATTATTATTATTATTATTATTATTATTATTATTATTATTATTATTATTATTATTATTATTATTATTATTATTATTATTATTATTATTATTATTATTATTATTATTATTATTATTATTATTATTATTATTATTATTATTATTATTATTATTATTATTATTATTATTATTTGTACTCACTAGGAGTTCTCACACAGATAATCGTCAGTGATTGCTCACCGACAACAACCAGTGGTATTTCCTGGAGTCTGAGTGACAACAAGTCTCCCCAGACTTCCAGTGTTCTTCACCTCTTTTCGATAACGATGCGGTATCGCAACAGTCTCTTACCATTGATTTCTCGCCGGTAAGGTCACTTGATCTTCTCTGGGATTTGGGTGGCAATAAGCCTCCCCAAGATCTCAGCACTCTCTGTACTTTTCCAGTGGAGGTCTGGTTTGTGCTGTCCCTCCTCGGTCTTCTCATCCTCCTCGACCCTCCACAAATATGTTGTCTGGTGTCAGCCTAGGCCGGCACCAGTTAAAAAAAAAAAAAAAAAAATGAATAAAATAATATTTTTTCAAATTTTTAAATTTTTTTCCCTTCAATTCATTTTTTTCCCCTTCCTTTTCTCTTCCATTATGGTAAAAAAAAAAATAATAATAATTTTTTTAATTCTTTTTCATTTTTTGGGGGTGGGTGGGTGAGGGAGAGGGAGGAGCTTATAGTGTTTTTTGTAATTTCTGTTTCTTGGTTCATTTTTGTGTAGTGATAGCTGAGGCCGGTGTAATTTATTGTGGGGGGGATTATGAAGTGCTGTTTCTTGCAGTTGCTGTTCTTTGGCTCTTGTTGTGATGTTCTTCGTGTGGTCTTGTTTTCTCCGTTGTAAATTCCTTGTGTCTGGTTAGCCTTTGTAGCTTATGTGTGTTAGTTTCCGCATTCGAGGATTTTCCTTAAGATTGCAGCTGTTTTGATCATTGCCGTCCTTTGTATGGTTTCGATAGTCCCTTTGATTCCAATTTCTCCAAATCTTTTCTCCATGTTTTTTTGGGATTGTTCCTAGTGCTCCTACGATTATTGGTATTATACTAACTTTCTTCATGCTCCATATTCATTTCAGTTCTCTGGCTAGTTCTGTGTATTTACTTCGTTTTTCCGTGTCTTTGATCTTCACTCTGTGGGCTGCTGGAACGGCGAAGTCTACAATTTTACAAGATTTTTCATTTTTGTCTATTATAATAACATCAGGTCTCCTTGCTTGTATGAGTTTATCTGTTTGTATATCCATATCCCAGAGGATTTTGTGTTTTTCGTTTTCCAGTACTGTTTCTGGTTTATGTTTGTACCATTTGTCTGCATATTCGAAATTCAATTGTTTGCACAGTTCCCTGTGTATTACTTTCCCAACACAATCATGTCTGTTCTTGTATTCTTTTTGAGCAAGTTTACTACATTCACTTATTATATGATTTACTGTTTCGTCTCTTTGTCCACACAGTCTGCATTTATTGTTTTCCTGGGTTTTATCTATTTTAGCTTTAATGTAGTTTGTCCTAATCGCATTGTTCTGTGCAGCCATCAGTAAAGATTCCGTTTCTCTGTTCAAGTTTCCTTTTCTTAGCCATGTCCAGCTATTTACGTTGGTTTCTTCTCTTGTGAGTCTTATGAAGCGTCCATGTAGTTGTTTTTCTTCCCATTTTTCTTTTCTTGTCTGTTTGTGTTCAGTTTCGATGCTTCCTGCATTGTTCGTTGGGACGGTATCCCTTGCTGCGGTGATCAGCTTTTCTGTGTTCTGGTTTATGTATTTCTCCAGCTCTTTTTTAGTGTCGTCCACACAGTCTTCTATACTTACCAGTCCTCTTCCCCCTTCGTTTCTCTTCACGTAGAGTCTGTCTGTATCGTCTTTTGGATGTAGTGCATTGTGCATAGTCATTAATTTTCTAGTCCTCTGATCAAGGTGCCTGACTTCTTCTTTAGTCCAGTTTATGAATGGTCCAGAATATCTTATTAGTGATACTGCCCAGGTATTTATTCCTTTGATTAGGTTTCTTCTATATAATTTTGTTTCTAAGAGCTTTCTTGTTCTTCTCAGGTATTCTTTTCCAATCTTCTCTTTCATTTCTGTTGATTTGATTGTGTCTGCTTCCAAAACTCCCAAATATTTATAGCTCTCTTGTTCATCTAGCGCCCTCATCTGCTCTTGGTTGAGTAGTTCCATGCCCTCAGTCGTCTCCAACTTTCCCTTTTTAATCTCTAGCAATGCACACTTTTCCATTCCGAATTCCATTTGAATGTCCTGACTGAAGATTCTGGTCGTATTCATCAGCTTTTTTGCAAATAGCTTCAGGTCGTCCATGTACATGAGATGGTTTATTCGTTGTTCTCTGCCTGTGAACTTGTATCCGGCATCACATTTCCTGAGTATGTAGTTAAGTGGCATCATGGCTATGATAAACAGTAGTGGTGATAGGGAGTCTCCTTGGAAAATGCCTCTCTTTATTTTTATCTCCGTCAAGTATTGTCCTTCAGCTGTCAGTTCTAATCTCCATGTTTCCATTGCTTTCTTGATGAAATTAATAATCCTGTTGGGTATCTTGTACATTTTTAAACATTCAATTATCCATGCTTGAGGGATTCTGTCGTACGCTTTCTTGTAGTCAATCCATGCCATAGATATGTTCTTTTTCTTGCTTTTAACTTCTTTCAGGATCTTTTGATCTATGTATAACAGATCATGCGTCCCTCTTTTCCCTTTCTGGCATCCTTTTTGTTCCTCGGGAAGTAGTCCACGACTGTTCAGTGAATGGTAAATTTGCTCTCGAAGTTGTGCCGTTAGGATTTTCCACATTGTCGGTAAACAGGTTATTGGTCTGTAATTGCTTGGGATCGTTCCCTTCTTGGCATCTTTTTGTATGAGCGTTGTCCTTCCTTTGGTCATCCACTCTGGTACATCTGTTTTATGGATACATACTCTCAGTTTCTGTGCTAGCCTTTCATGTAGGGTCGTGAATTTTTTGAACCAGTACGCATGTATTCCATCGTGACCTGGTGCTTTCCAGTTTGCCATTTTCTTTAGTGTTGTCTTAATAGTTTCTTCATTAATTTCTGTTTCCGTTCCTTCTTCAATTTCTAGAAGTTTATCTTTCATGTCTTTCAGCCATTTAGCATTTTTGTTATGATCTTCAGCATTTTCCCATATCTTGCTCCAGAAATGTTTTGTTTGTGTCGGGTCCGGTTGTTCTGTTGTTGTTCTTTCTCCGTTTACGTTTTTGTAAAACTGGCTTTCATTGTTTTCAAAGGTCCTGTTCTGTTTGTACTGTTCCGATTTGTATCTGTATCGTCTCAATCTTCCTTCTTTTGCTGCTATCTTTTGTTTTAGTTCTTCGTGTTTCTTATTTAGTCTTTCCTTGCGATTCAGATTTCTACTCTTCCATCGTTTACTGTTCTCTTTCATCCTATTCACGGTTTTAGCTTCCTTTTGAAGTTTGGTGATCTGGGTTTCCAGTCTGATCTCCCATCCAGATTTCGTCTGTCCATTCTTTTGGTCAGTCTTCTTTTCCCTTTTTAGTTTCATACTTATTGATTTTGCCCCCGCATATATCAAGTTGTTTAGATCTGTGATAGTGTCTGTTGGGATGTACGTGAGTACTCTGTTTACTTTCTCTGTTTCAACTTTTAACTTCTTCCAGTCTTCGTTTTTTAGGGATGGAAGTTTTGTTTTGTTCTCGGACATTAATCGTTTTATGTTTTCCACTTCTCTTGCTTCTTCCTCAGATAGTTCTATAGTTTCGTCGTCTTCGCCTTCTTCAGTTTCTGTGTTTATGTTTTTCTCGTTTTGTTCCTGGGAGTTTTCGTCAAGTGATGTGTCTTGATCTGTCACGCCATTTATCTTTTGTTTAATTTCCGTTAATTCCATCTCCGAGAACCATCCTCTCTTGAGTATCTGTCTTGCTTGATCTGCTATCCTTTGTGCCGTTGTATGGTAGTCAGTAGAAGTGTCCCATAGATCTTTCATTCGTTTCCGATATCCTCTTTCTGTGGGGTATCGGCTTTTGTAGTAGCATTCCATTACCAGTCTGTTCTCTTTTGTGGTCCATTTCTTTCTATGGCTTTTTGGTCTGTTTTTTTCATTCTTGAATTCTTGTGTTTGGTCAGTGTCCTTATCATATTTGGAATTTGATGGGTTACCTACCTGTTTTTTGTCCGTGGTATTGTTCCTGAAATTAAAGGAACCAACATTCGCAGGATGCGGACCGGGTCCCCCATGTTGGCCATCGAGGGAGCACCTGCCCATCATGACACTCAGATCTTTCTTCTGAGTCCCACGGCGTTTATTTGTGTTTATAGACATTTATCATGGTTTAGTGTTTGTGGCAACACCAGGCCCAGGCTTAGTTTACCTGTGATCCTGTCACAGGGATAGTGTTTCTCTCATTTACATAGGGTTCAAGGTGCACTATCACACATACATAAAGAAACATTCACGAAAAAAAAAAATAAATAAATAAATAAAGATAAATAAAATATAAATAAATAAACAATAATAATAATGAATAATTGATAAATAAAAAAAATAAAAAAAATAAATAAATAAATAAAAAAGATAATAATTATATATATATATATACACATACACACATATACATATACACACCAGGCACCTGCAGAAATGGCCGCCTCTTGTGTTTGAAAGATAAAAGCCTAATTATTATTATTATTATTATTATTATTATTATTATTATTATTATTATTATTATTATTATTATTATTATTATGTTTTAAATTCACTAGGAGTTTCCACACAAATCATTATCAGTGATTGCTCACTGCCAATAACCAGTGGTATTCCCTGGAGTATGAGTGACACCTGGTCTCTCCATATGTCCGGCACTTTATGTCTTCGTGTGATGTTCTTTCAATGTTTATGCTTTATTTTTATTTCAACGTACCTGTTCCTGATAAGCGTTCGTTCATTATGTAGGTTGGTTTCTGCATTCGAGGACTTCTCTTCGGATGTCAGATGTTTTAATGATTACAGTGCATTGTATGTTCTCAATCTTCTCTTTGATTCCAATTTGTCTTAGTCTCTTTCCCAGGTTTATCGAGACTCTACCTAGTGCCTCTAAACGTAATTGGTAACACAGTGATTTCCGCCATGTTCTATATTCCTTTTAGTTCTCTGGCAAGTTCCGTGTATTTGCTTCGTTTTTTTTTTTTATTCCTTCATCTTCACCTTGTGGTCTGCTGGACGGCAAAATCTACGATTTTGTAGTTTTTTTCTTTACGTTGACTATCATCACCGTTGACTATCATCACCGTTGACTATCATCGACGTTGACTATCATCACCGTTGACTATCATCACCGTTGACTATCATCACCGTTGACTATCATCGACGTTGACTATCATCACCGTTGACTATCATCAGCGTCGACTATCATCACCGTTGACTATCATCACCGTTGACTATCATCACCGTTGACTATCATCGACGTTGACTATCATCACCGTTGACTATCATCACCGTTGACTATCATCGACGTTGACTATCATCACCGTTGACTATCATCACCGTTGACTATCATCGACGTTGACTATCATCACCGTTGACTATCATCACCGTTGACTATCATCGACGTTGACTATCATCACCGTTGACTATCATCACCGTTGACTATCATCACCGTTGATCTTTTTGCTTTGATGAGGTTTTCTGTTTATAACTTCATACCCCAGAGGATTTTGTGCTTTTCAGTTTCCCCTCCTGTCTCCAGATTGTGTCTGTACTATTTTTTCTAAAAGTGCAGACGTTTGCATAGTTCTAAATGGACTGCACTTCCCACGCAGTCGTGTCTGTTTTTTGTAGACTTTTAAGGTTAGTTTACTGCATTCAATTATTATTATTATTATTATTATTATTATTATTATTATTATTATTATTATTATTATTATTATTATTATTATTATTATTATTATTATTATTATTATTATTATTATTATTATTATTATTATTATTATTATTATTTGTACTCACTAAGAGTTCTCACACAGGTCCTCATCAGTGATTACTCACTGATAATCGCGGTGGTGTTCTCTATTGCAAATAACTTTGCGTTATCACAACAGACGCTTACCATCGATTTTGCTGGCAACGACCTGGGATTTAGGATGTAATAAGCTTACTTAAGGTCCAAGTCCTCTCCTCTGTTTTCCAGTGAAGGTCTCATTAGTTCTCTCTCTCTCTCCTTGGTCTTTCCATCCTTCTTGACTATTCACAACTATTTTGTGTGGTATCAGCCGGGGCTGGTCCCATCACTTTATTGGGGAAAGGGGCTAGTTTATGAAATCTATTGCATTTTCTGTTCCTTGGTTTCATGTGGTGGTGTTCTTTCTGTGTTTTGTTTTGTTTTCTTCCTATTGCAACTTCCATGTGACTGGTAAGCATTCGTAGCTTATGTGGGTTGGTTTCCGCATTCGAAATTTTTTTAAAAGATTTCAGCTGTTTTCATCATTGCCGTCCGTTGTATGGTCTCAGTCTTCCCTTTGATTCCAATTTCTCCCAGTGTTTTTTCGAGGTATTTCAGAACTGCTCCTAGTGCTCCTACGATTATTGGTATTATATTGACTTTCTTTATACTCAATATCGCTTTCAATTCTCTGACAGTTTCCGTGCATTTACTTCCTGTTTCTGTTCCCTGTATCTTCACCCTGTGGTCTGAAGGTACAGCAAAATCTACGATTCGGCACAATGTTTTCTTTCTCTCGACTATTATGACTTCCCGTCTCTTTGCTTGTATGAGTTTATCTGTTTGCACCTCCATGTCCCAAAGGATTTTATGTTCATTGTTTTTAGTATAGCCTATGGTTTATGTTTGTATCACTTGTCCGACTAGTCCACATTCAGTCGTTTGCATAGTTCCCAGTGTACCTCTTTCCCCATGCAGTCATGTCTGTTCTTGTATTCTTTTGGGGCTAGTTTTCTGCATTCAGTTATTATGTGATTTACTGTTTCGTCTCTTTGTCAACACAGTCTTTGTCAACACAGTCTGCATTTACTGTTTACCTACGTTTTATCAATTTTAGCTTTAATAACGTTTGTCCTAATCACATTGTTTTGTGCAGCCGTCAGCAAAGATTCCGTTTCTCTGTTCAAGTGCCCTTTTCTTAGTCATACCCAGCTATTTTCGTGAATCTCTTATCTTGTAGGTCTTATGAAACCTCCATGTAGTTGTTTTTCTTCCCACTTTTCTTTCTTGTCTTTTTATTTCTGGCTTCGGTGCTTCACGAGTTGTTTATTGGGACGATGTCTCTTGCTGCGATGATTAGTATTTCTTTGTTCTAGGTTATGTATATTTCAAGCTCTTTTTTATGTCTCCCACACAGTATTCCATACTTACCAGTTCGTTTCTCCCTTCGTTTTTTTTCACATAAAATCTGTCCGTATCGGCTTTTGGATGTAGTGCGTTGTACATGGTCATTAATTTATTAGTCTTCTGATCAAGGTGCTTGACTTCCTTTTTAGTCCAGCCTATGAATGATCAAGAGTATCTTATTAGTGATATTGCCTAGATGTTTATTTATTTTACTAGATTCCTGCTATATAATTTTGTTTCTAAGAGTTTTCTTGTTCTTCGCAAATATTCTTTTCCAATCTTCTCTTTCATTTCTGTAGATTTAATGGTATCCGCTTCCAGAACTCTCAAATTTTGTATAGCTCTCCTGTTCGCCTAGCGCCTTCATCTCCTCTTGGTTTGGAAATTCTGTGCCCTCTGTTGTCTCCAGTTTTCCTCCTTTTTATCTCCAGTAGTGCATACTTTTTCATTCTGAATTCCATTTGAATGTCCTACTCGTGGATGCAGGTTTTGGTTGTATTTAGTAGCTTTTCCAGTTCCTTTTTGCTTTTTGCAAATAGTTTTAGGTCGTTAATAGACATGACGTGTTTTATTTTTTGTTTTACGTCTGTAAATTTGTATCTGGCATCACATTTCTTGTGTATGTAGTTGAGTGGCATCATGACTATGATAAACAGTAATGGTGATTAGGAGTGCTTGGAAAATACCTCTCTGCATTTTTATCTCAATCAATTTTGTCATCCAGCTGTCAGTCCTATTCTCCATGTTTCCATTTCTTTCTTAATAATACTCCTAATATTTACGTTACAGTCGAACTAAGAAAAATCCTAACAACTAACCCTAAAATCATCCATGAAATAATTGTACACGTAGATTTAAAATTCTCGAAGCCCTATACATTACAAAACTGCAACACAACATTAATAAAGTATCATTTAATACTGACAGTAACGTCTAATCCGTATTCCATAATTAAAATTTAAAAAAAATCATAAAAAGGCTGACAGCACAAAGACAAACGATAAGACACAACCATCTGATTACGACCGAGAGAACGAAATCGCTCGAGAGATGGCCGACGAAACAGCACTGGGAGCCACAATATTTAAATTAACACCCGAAAACAGAAAACTCGCCCTCCGCGTCAAGAAACTGACAAGGAAATTCATAAAAAGAGATAGTTCTGTAGTCTTCAACGAGGTCTGATTTGCTGCATATATATATATATATATATATATATATATATATATATATATATAGTCATCCTTGTAAGATGTTTCTCAGTATCATGACTCCTGACGAGAATCAATTTCCAATATATATATATATATATATATATATATAGTATCCTTGTAAGATGTTTCTCAGTATTATGACTCCTGACGAGAATCAATTTCCAAAGCCAAATGAAGCTCAATATTCAACATTTAAACATTTTAATAGTTATTTCAAAAATTGCAATAGATTTGCTATAGATAAATAAAATTAGTGATCTGATCGGTGAGATTTTTAATGTGCATCTGTGTTTTTTCTGGACATTCGACTTTTCAATATTTTGAGATTCACGTTTTGGCCTGTGCTACGTTCATTTCATCATTGACGTTCCTGGAGCTTTTCGGAACTTTTTCTGAAAGCTTCGATAGCATGAATTTTCACTTTGATATTATGTGGTTTCTATTTGGCAACAGACTTTGAAGATGTGATATATATGTGGCCACTTGAATTTGTTCAAGTATGCCCTGAATTTTTCCAGAAACGTATGCAAGTTTTCTTGGCACAGTATTATATAACTCTGATCTGTCGTTTTATATATATATATATATATATATATATATATATATATATATATATATAGTATGAACAAATGTATATATGGCAATTTACTTACACAGAAGCATCCCCGCAAAAAATTAAGCCTGATGAATCATGGACGCCTCTAAGTAGTTTAATTGCCATATATATATATATATATATATATATATATATATATATATATATATATATATATATTTATACTACTACCACTACTACTACTACTACTTCTACTACTAAGCACTGTTGAAGTAAATACTGAAAGTCTATAAAAAATGATATCATTTCATAATATGATATGTGTATGTATATGTGATATTTAAAAATTATATATATATATATATATATATATATATATATATATATAATTATTTAATTATGTATTTGGATTGCTTTTTACATGGACTTTGGAATTTACCTGATAACATATAATATAATATATATGCTCTGAACTTTGTAACACATCTTCATTGGCTAGTAGTTGGAGATTTTCGGATTACTGTAATGAATATAAAATTGAAAACATATTTTCCTTATAAAAATCCAAGAATATATATATCTCATATATAAAGTGGAAATGGCTGTGTGTGTATATGTATGTGTGTATGTATGTATGTATGTATTATGTGCGTATGTCCTGCTAAAACTTTAAAATACGCAACAGGTTCCTATAAAGTTGTATTTTCTAAATCGCCAATCTTTCGGACGCATAATATCGGAAAATTGAAACAAAACATTTATTTCTTGCTGTAGAACGGACACACAATTTGTCATGGGGATGGTCAAATTGGTTCGTTTTTAGCACACAATCTTGGGCATTTTTTATGGCGATTGTATGTAAACAGCTTTAAAAATTTGACACTAAAAATGATCAACTATTACCGGGCCAGATAGCGTTCTTCAGGACACATAACCAAATATATATTTTCAAAGGAAAATAAATTGTGCGTGTGTATTTTTTGTTGTTGTTCGAAGAGGGTGAATAACAAAAAAATAATATGTTATAAAACTACGTTGTTTAGCTACGTAAGAAAGGGTAAAGAAAAAATAACAAAAGGCGCAAACAATAAAAAACAATTACTTTTTAATGTATAGTGAGGAATCATTTTTACATATAAAATTAGTCACCCATTACCGGGCTAGATAGCGTTTTTAAGGAGATATAACCAAATATATTTTAAAGGAAAATAAATTGTGCGTGTGTATAATTTTGGGGAGGGATAACACATCTTGGATATTTTTTTATGGCGATTACATGGCTTGGCGCTATTATCGGGCAAGATAGTGTTCTTAAGGACATATAACTAAATATATATTTTTAAAGAAAGATAATCACCAATAATTGAATGGAAAATAATACGACAGGCCAGTACATGTAGTAATTTAGACGACTCGTTTAGATTATGTCTGAATTAAAAATTTGAAATCCTAAACTTTGAAGACCCCCGAAATCTATTAAACTGTAGAAGTGAGATAGCAAACAGCTGCCTACACAGAAATACATTTACCTTAGGCTAACGATAAATAAATAAATAAATAAATAAACAAATAAGTAAAAAACAAAACAAAACAAAAACCTAACAATTTAAAAATTAAAACCTAAAATAGAAATACAAGGAACCACGTGTTAAAATAAATTCACCCATTATATTGACATAACAATAAAAACAGGATATAGGTCAATCTATAGAAAACAGAACAATAGAACAGGATATAGGAAGTAACACTAACAAGGCCTTTGTTCGTGGGAAGTCCAACGATTGGCTGAGAGAACAACAAATAATCTGATCGGTTAACTAGCTAGCCGTGTATATAAAAACACCCGGTAAAAAATAACTCCATGCATTTTAGCCTGAAGATTCCGCCGGGGATGAAACGCGGGAGCCTATGTGTATCTTAATTGGCATAAATAGTTTTTCATAGCTTACTATATATATATATATATATATATATATATATATATATATATATATATATTACTACTTTCTCATTGCTCCCATACTTATCTACAACTATACTAATTAAAGTCACTAGCATAAAACAGTTGTCGTCGTGTTTACAGCAATGCTAATACTTCAGTTAGCTGTTGCTGGTTGATACTAGCGTTTGCTTAAATATATATTGAATTACTTCCCTTAGTTTTAGTTATTTATATAGTGATATATTGAAACAAAGACGCAACGAGCAATTTTATATTAGAGCTATGTAAGAATTACAGATTTGCGAAGCAGCAGCAGCAGCAGCAGCAGCAATAATGATGACACCTACATAAATTCAAAAAAGAAAGTAAAATTCAATTTCAACAAAATGGCGTTTTTGCCGTTCTTAACACATTCACACGATTTTGGTTGGGGGGGGGATTCTTCGCCTCTTACTTTCAACAATGACTAAATGCACTTAGAGCTTATCTAAACACCATTTCGGGTGTGTGTGTTTTTTTTTCTTCGTTTTCTCCGCTCGTTTCTTTCGCCCCATCCATCGTTCCCTCTTTCATTGGAGATAACAGCGATGAAGGTGGAGAAGTCGCCGGACCTGAGTAGATGATGCGTTAACGAAATATGTGTCCTGTTAATTATAAGCAATCGCGCTAAGTGATGCCAGATCTCATTAGTTTTGCTTCTTTTTGCTTCTTTTTGCTTTAGCTTTTTGGACTCGAAATCGCGTCGCCCCGAGGACACGACGAGGGTGTGCGCGGAAAGTCACGTACAAGCAGCTTAATCGGTCGGTTTCTAACTTATTGTATTACCGTCAACACTAATTGAGTTACGGCTCACTCATCAGGCAAAGACGAGCTAGAGAACGAGAGAGAGGACAATGGATGGAGAGAAAGAGGGGGGGGGGCGCACGAGAGAAAAAGCGAGAAAACAGCAAGAGAGATAGGGGCAGTGGTAAGAGAGAGAGAGAGAGAGAGAGAGAGAGAGAGAGAGAGTTAGCGAGAGAGAGAGAGAGAGTGAGAGGGCAAGAGATGGAGAGAGAGAGCAAGAGAGGGCGCACGGAAGAAAAGGCGAGAAAACAGTGAGAGAGATAGGGGGAGTGGTAAGAGAGAGAGAGCGAGAGAGAGAGAGAAAGAGAGAAAGAGAGAGAGAGTGAGAGGGCAAGAGATGGAGAGAGAGAGCAAGAGAGGGCGCACGGAAGAAAAGGCGAGAAAACAGTGAGAGAGATAGGGGGAGTGGTAAGAGAGAGAGAGAGAGAAGGAGATACAGAGAGAGAGTGTGTGAGAGAGAGAGAGAGATAGAGAGAGAGAGAGAGATGCCGAAAAATTAGAGATTGAAGCGGTAACGAATAATTGACTAAAAACAGACGAGATGTGTCTTTACGAAAATCTGCAAATCACTCACGGAATAATTCCGTAATAGTTTTAAAGCATTTTCGGTCGTTGCTTTATTTATTGATTTAGTTTTCTGCTGTTATTGCATTTATTTGTGGACTATTTCTTCTTTCTTTTGATTTCTTTTTGTTTTCAATGTTTTATCTTCAGTTTCTTTGATGGGGGCATTTTTTAATTATCTTTAGTGTTGTGAAGTTGAATTAGAAAAAGAAAGATGGCGGTTAAGGAAATATGGTCAGACAAGGAAGACAACAGAAATAAACAAAACTGAAAAAGGAGACACAGAAAACATGTTGAAATAAAATAGAATTTGTGTCAGTATGATTATCGACTGAACATATCTTCTATTTGACATTCACAAACATGGCATCGTTAGAATCTATTTCGCATGAAACCATTGATCCTAATTGAATGTAAAAGCACAAAATGTTTGAGAATTGTAACGTTTAGTTTGACGTAGTTTCGGTTACTGACAGACAGATTCGTGGTCGACCCTGCCTGCAAAAAATCGAAAAATAATACTTGCCATCCTCTTAACTCACAGGAAAATGCAGGGGATGAACAGTTTCACGGGATATTGTTGTTTTTTTTTACGTCAGGATAATTCACCCACTATAAATAGAACTACATGAAAATCGCATAGCACTAAACTAAATGCGAACGGAATACATGAGTAGAGGAGAAAACAATTATTTTAAAAAAGATCAAAGTCAATCCATACAAAATATATTAAGTTCTATTCACAACAAATAACGGTACTACTCCAGATGAAGCACCGAAGATTAACGATCTCCTCCGATGTTATTGGCGAGTTTAAAAAACAAGCAAAAAAAACAAAAAAACTCCCCAATAACATCGGAGGAGATCGTAAATCTTCGGTGACGCCGGCAGATCTTTACCATGAAAAGAAAAAATAATACAATGTCTGTTTACCATGATTATGGTTTGTTAAAACCGAAAATTTGGAATTATAAAAAAAAAAAAAATGATTAAATAAATTTTCATTTATTGATATGAAATCACGCGTCTGTTATCTGGTCTCTCAAAGAAATTTTCAAATATATATATATATATATATATATATATATATAAATGTCAATGTGTGTGTGTTATAGAAATCGATATGTCCACAGCTAGAACATTCGAATAAGTTTAAATAAAAGTAACATTTTCAAGGAATCTATAGACCCCATTAATCTTTTCCTGCGATTTTATCTGAGATCACTAGAACTATTATCGGTTAGGCCAATGAAATAACTGAAATATATTATAACGTAAAGAAACCAAATTTATTTAAAAAATAAATTTTCATCGTTTCATAAAACGAACAAAGTTGAAACCGAATATCTCAGTGAAAATGTATTTAAAAATAATTAAAACATTTAAATAATTAATTATTCTATTTTTTAAAGATTTAAAATAGTGAATGAAAAAAAGGAATTCGTTTCGATTCGTTGAAACCATTTATGATAATTTTAATAGATTTTATTCAGATTTCATGAAATAAAATACCGGGGGAGGAACACGTACAAACAATATTTCTCCTTATATATTTTACGACAACTGCATTTCAAATCTATATATTAATACGATAGCGTGTGTGTTCGTGTGTCACGCTTACATCAAAAGCTCTCCGCATGCGTGCCGCACCTAGATTTAGACAATCATTCAAGTAACCTAATTTTCGTAATATTTTCAGGTATTCCCCTTTGGTGCAACGATTAGCGACGTAGGATTATGACATGGGGCCGACTGGTTTGTAGTTCGATCCCAACTAACATCTAAGATTTTTTTTCTACATCGAAGTGAGAGGAGAGAGGTAGGGAGGGGACGACCGGGAAAGCACATATCAATACAGTAGCGTGTGTGTTATTTTGTGTGTCACGCTTACATCAAAAGAAACGACCTTCCGAATCTTTGTACCCTTGGCCTTTTAGCTAAGATCAAAGTGTAGTATCTGTTCCGATGGATACTGCACCCCATAGACTGCTATTGTTTTGGCCTTCGGGGCTTGATTTACGCCGGTCTATGGGTCTGTCCTGTGCAGTCCTAGGAGGTCCACCCTCCCTGGCTTCGCCTCCCCTCTTTGGGGAGGAGTAAGTTTATTGCTTACTGCCTGGGGCGCCCCTACCGGGGAATGCCGACGGGGCTGCCCAGGCAATTTTTAAACCCCACTTTCCCGACCCGACCTTGGGTCACATCTTACTTGTGAGAGTAAGATAAAAACTGGCCTTGTGCCTTACTCCTGGGGAGGAGTAAATAAATACTCATGAATTGGAGCCAAATTTAATTTAATATAAAGCATTTACAAAGTAAGGTTTAGTCGTCGAAATCGGAATTAGTCGATCGATCAAATCGAGAAAAAAGTCTGACGGACGGATGGACGGACACGAAACCGCTTTTATAGGTTATGAACAAGATAATTATTATTGAAAACATCATTTCGTGTAATTTACACGGGTCTCGCTAGTATAAATTAATCCAAAAGTGAATAAGTATCGAAAATTAGGTGAAAATATAACAATTAGTTGATTTTTGCGTTAAAAATGGCCACTACATAGGAACGTTGTTTTAAGGCGTCGATAATGTAAACACGATTTTAGTGTCTAATTTTCATTATTTTCGTACGCTGAAAATTAAAAAAAACATTACCAGTTTATTTTTGGTTTCTTCTTTTGAATAGTATAAAAGTTATTATAATAATATTAACCTATATTAAAGTTACATCGTGTTACATACAGGGGAGGGGGTTCTATGGTGGGCTTTGGAGGTCACTATGAAATGAAGATCAAATTGAATAAATCTCCTCTGTCTTCCAACAGTTTTGTCTTGACTTAGTCCTTTTGAAGGTGCGGACGGAGCTTTGATTTAAAAACAAGTCCTCGGCCTGGAAGGGTAACTGAAGAGGCATGCACAGGAGAAAGCAGCTAACAAGATACAGATAATCATTTTTAACTTTCATGTGTTTTTGTAATAATGACGGCAACTTAGGTTTCTGAATGTATGACACACTGTTTAAATGCTACAGCTTTATTTTAATATGAAAATGGAAATTTTGTGTCTATCTGTAATCGAATCTAAATCACATTTCTTAGAGATATTACATAATATTTTCAAAGAATTTCTCATCATGCAACATTGAGAATTAATATTTACATTATTTATAGGTTTCGGGCTATTTCCGCCATCTTGGTTGTTGTCATGTTTACAACATTTCGCCCGTTGTAATCGCCGACATTATTCAGGTATATTTTTTCGGAGTCAGAAACCTTAACAGAAATTTCGAGCTGAACCGTTCAATTATAGGGTACCACCAATGGGATCGTTAATAACATCCACATTCCTTTCTGTGAGCTAATGTGATTTAGTTCAAATAAACTCCAATGTATGATTGACTTGTCCATCAAGTTTCAGTCATGAATGTTCAACAGTCTTTCTTTTATCGCTGTTCAATGATATGCTGGGTCACTTCGGTGATGATCCTGAACGGGCTTCACACTCACCGGACGTTAAACCCCATATTTTTATCCTTGGGAAATTAAGATGGCCGTCACAGCCAAAATCAGTCGTATCAGTCGGTGTGCTAGTTATGCAGAGACACACAAAGCAAAACATTGAACGGCGATTAAACAAAGAATGTTGGACATTCATAGATGAAACTTGGTGGACAAGCTAGGCAAAGACTGGCGTTTATTAGCTTATATACGATGGGTGGTTGGTATTTTCTTTTGGGCACCTCGTAAGAAAATATAAGCAATTTAAGAGAAGCAAAAACTTATATATAGATATATGAAGTATTCTTCCATCTTGAAAAAGATATTAATTTAAAAAAATAAATATGCTCAAAAGTAACATAAAATAAAAAGAATTAATATATTTAATGAAATGTCAAGATTCCGATAAAAATTCGAAAGCAAGCCGCAAAATACCAACAATGCCGTATTCTGCAGTATGTTGTTCGTATTAGAAAACTAAAAACAACAAAAAACAAAGCTTTGTTGTGGCAACTAGTCTGAAGAAGAAACGGAAACAATTGAAATGACACTTTTGACCAAATACGTTCCTGACACGTGGTACACCGTTTATCTGTGTATTATTATTTTATTGCTAAAGAGAGTAGTTCTTACGTTTCGAAAGTTTTCAGATGAGGGTTGATAATTAGTAGCATTTTGGTATATTCGAACTACTGTTCTCATCTTGGGTATTTTTATCACAACGTTTCGGCCGATGTAATCTCCGACCTTCTTCAGGTGTACTTTGTCGAGCTCGGGAATCTTTCTGTCGAACTCGGGAAACTGGACGGCATTTCGAACGAAACCCGTGGCGCAGTGGATATAGTACTAAGTATAATTCAGTTCTAAGTGACAGTCATCTGAATGTTGAAGGTTCAATCCTCAGTGCGGACGATACGAAGAATTGCGAATTACTGAAGACTTCTTCCCAGTCATGGCAGATTGAACGAGAGCATGCTAACCCGTGGATTTAATAAAGAGTTCCGTTCGAAATTCCGTCCAGTTTCCTCGAGTTCGACAGAAAGATTCCCGAGTTCGACAAAGTACACCTGAAGAAGGTCGGAGGTTACATCGGCCGAAACGTTGTGATGAAAAACCCAAGATGAGATCAGTAGTCCGAATATACCAAATTCTACGAAAGTAGTTCTTGTTTTCCACAATCTATTATCAACCACACTGAAACGTTTGATAATCAGCCTCTCATACGACGGGTGAGTCCGTTACGTTTTTTTTTTTGTGCACAATAACCCCGCCAAAATAAGAATAAATAGATAAATAATTCTCGCCACCTAAAACCAAATAAAATGTGGATGTAGAAAAAATATATTTGATTACTTACTTAAGAAGATGGAATCCATTTATGTCACTGAGTATTAGTATAAAAATCGCTTCCGTTATATTTATGTCTACACATAAAATCACACCGATTACTGTCCACTATACCGCAATGCGTTCCACAGTGGCGTTTATTCTGCATTTTTACAGCCAAATCGGAAGCCTGACTCTAACCTAACTCGAACACTAACCCTAACCTTAACCTTACGCATGTCTAGACAGAACTCACAAAAGTAAGCAAAGAGCACGTGCGCGTACTGCGCATGACTGGCGAGGCTAACCTCTTTGCAAAGCTCATTTTTATATTAATTACGAGGCTTTTATACAAAAATCCCCCTCCCCGTTGTTCTTTTTCCTTTTGTTTTTATTAGCGTCATCGCTTATCAAGGCCTAAAGGACACTCGAGGATAATGGCTAATGAGATTGTCGGTTGAATAATGAACAACATTTTGGGAGGATTGGAAATGATTAGTGAAAATGATTATTTTAGTTGACGGCTCGACAAAGATTTGTTAACATTAGACTTGAAAACAACTATGCTGTAGGCAGCTGGGAAGCAGCCCAGTGGTATTGGATTATATAGATGGAAGTTCCGTTAGGTTTTAGGTGCGCAGAGGAAGAAAGGAAACATTCTCTGCGGTGGTTGCGTCGAATGTTTTGCAGAGGTGAACCAGAGATTGGAGCTCAGTCGAGCACCTACCATGCTTCATTCTGTGAAATAACGCCCATCTTGACACGGAAAGTTATGTCAGTAGCAGGACGATTTAGTAGACACGACACTATTATACCGTCGAAATCACCGGTGGACAGACCGGTAATCAATTAGTTCAGAGAAGGACTTGTCGGGATGAGGCAACAAAATATGACACAGCCTCATCAAATTCGACCCGTTTTTTTTTTGACGATGACAGATGAAACTACAAATAATACGAAGAGCATAAACGGCTTTAGCTTAAAATTTTCTTTTAGGGGGTGGGTGGTTGTTTATCAGTATCGACGGTTATCTTTTGATCTGTGGCGGAGTTTTGTGTAAAGAGAGATGAATTGTCGGATGGGTGGGTGTAGGATGTCGGGTCGATCGTTGCCAGCGGACTCGCAGGGATCCTGCTCGGCACCCGGGCACCTGTGCAGGGCAGATGACAGAGATACACTGATGGGGCCTGCAGATAAATAAATAAATAAATAAATAAATAAATAAATAAAAAACGATGACGTTGTTGCAATCAACGTGATGAAATCGAAACCGTGTCGTTGTCTTTGTCACTTTCGAACTTGAGTCTTACTTTCACTCTTTCTCTAATTCTTTCTTTCATTCTTTTTTTTAATTATTTCTTTCTTTCTTTCTTTCTTTCTTTCTTACTTTCATTCTTTCTTTCTTTCTTACTTTTATTATATCTCTCGTTTTTTCTCTCATTTTTTTTCTTTCTTTCTTTCTGTCTTTCTTTCATTCTTTTTTTAAATTCTTTCTTTTTTACTTTTTTCTTTCTCTCATTATTTCTTTTTTCTTTCTTTCTTTCTTACTTTCATTCTTTCATTCTTTCTTTCTTACTTACTTTTATTATTTCTCTCGTTTTTTCTCTCATTTTTTTCTTTCTTTCTGCCTTTCACTCATTCTTTCTTTCTTTCGCTCATTCCTTCCTTCTCTTATTCTTTCTTTCTTTCTTTCTTACTTTCATTCTTTTTTCTTTCTCTTATTCTTTCCTTCTTTTATTCTTACTTCCTTTCTTTCTCTCATTCTTTCTTTATTTCTTACTTTCATTCATTCTTTCTTTCTTTCTCTCATTCTTTCCGTATTTTATTCTTACTCTCATTATTTCTCTCGTTCGTTCTTTCTTTCTTTCTTTCTTTATGCATGCTCGTTCTCTATTCTTTCATGCTTTCTCACTTCTTTTAATTCTCAAAGTTATTTCAGTATTGTTTGTTTCTTTTTTCTCCAAGCATTATGTGTATTTTTTATTTATTAATTTTATTAATTATTTATTATTTATCTAAATTAATTAGTACTTTATTTTTCTTTTCGTGTCGTAACTTTTCTTTCCTTTTGCCTGTTTCTTTCTTATTTCTTCCTATAACTTTCTTTGTCCGTATTTAGTATATTTTGATTTTTCTTTCGTTCTTTCTTTCTGCCTTTCTTTTTTTTTCAATTTTCATTCTGCTTTCTTTTTTTACTTAATTCTTATTCAATAATACTTTTCTTTCTCCAGCTTCGTATATATATATATATATATATATATATATATATATATATATATATATATATATATATATATATATATAAGGAAATCAACATCTTTAAAGCACGGATTAAAATGTATTAAAGTGAAATATTTTGAAAATCAACAATCGTGCAATTTTAAATAAAAAATTCATTAATCTAATTTTTTTTCGCGAATTTTCGTTGTAATACAACCTTGTCAGGCGAGACTGTCTTATAGTTTTTTTTCTTCTTTTCTTCCTTCTAATATTGGTGGTATTAACCCTGAGGGGTCAAATATACGTCAAGTTCTTAAGACGTTACATGTTTAGTCCTGGCCATGTTATGCGCAGATTGGCGCTTTTTTTAAGTAAGGAAATCAACATCTTTGAAGCACGGATTAGAATGACGTATATTCGACCCCTCAGGGTTAATACCATCAATATTAGGAGGAAGAAAAGAAGAAAAAACTATAAGACAGTCTCGTCTGACAAGGTTGTATTACAACGAAAATTCGCGAAATAAAAAAAAAATTTAAATGAATTTTTCATTTAAAATTGCACGATTGTTGATTTTCAAAATATTTCACTTTACTATATATATATATATATATATATATATATATATATATATATATATATATATTATATATCTATAGTATACATTTTTATTCATACAAACATTTATGGTTACATATGTGCATATAGTTTTCAGTTGCGCCCTCTTTCGAGAGCCAACTTCCTCAGACCTTGAGAAAAAATTAAATGAGGAATAACAAACTTCCTTATTTTGTGTATTACCGCGGTTGGGAAAGGATGGGTGTATACTTACACGGGAGAGATTCATATCTAATTAGACATTCGGGCTTCACGCTTTCGTTTACTTTATCATTTAAGTTTATCGAGTACGTTTAACCACTTTTCAAATCTTTCCATACATTTTATTACTCTCTTCAAGGTATCCTCAGTGTAATTCTATCTGTGTGAGGCCAAATATTTTACCGGTCAGCGGATATGTTTTTTTCCAAAACTGACCTATATATAGAAACTTTATTGATATGCTCACATATATACACACCCGTATACACACATATGCATACATATACATATATATATATATATATATACATATACATACATACACACATATATCTATACATATATATTCACAAATATATACACACTGATATGCGTTCATACACCCACATATATGCATACATATGTACACCGACACACACACATATATATACATATATATATATATATATATATATATATATATATATATATATACACATATATATATATATTCACATCTAAACACACCTATCTCCGTAAACACAATTAAACCTAAATAAATACAAATCGCATTTATTCACATGTATACCTATATAGACAGACAATCAAATAAGTACGTTAGCTTAGAATTACGTTACTAATTAAAATCTGCAACTTTATAGATACCCATTCGTACAATACAAAATATATACTGGTCAATATCTACATATTTCTATCGAACAAAAGGCATCTCTAAGTTTCCATATTCCTATACATACATACATACATACATACATACATACATACATACATATCACCACATATACTATACACCCACACATTTGTATCCTCCCCCGCGCAAGAGTATACATCCACTCAACTTCCTCACGTATACATGCCTTTCGTACGAAATACACACTGCTATTACAAAATACAGGGGCTATGAATTAAGGAATATACTTACCGATATTCATCCTGTAAATTAATTTATATATACGCTCATATATGTCATTCTACTTTAATACCTGTCCGTGTGCTGTGATTCCATGATCTTATCGATATATCATAAGCCTATAGGCAGAAATTATAAATTTCTCTGCCTCAGTATCCAACATTACCCATTTTATCTACTAATTCTAATTCAATTTGTTTACATTTGGACCGGCGCTAGCATTAATTCAATGAACAAACACAAAGAAAGCATTTCCAAGGCAAACAAACAAAACAAAATAAAACCCAACTCATAAGCGTATACATATCATGACTTACTCTTAGTAAATAAACACAACTTAGCATTAAATCAACTAAAATACAGGTTCAATATAAACAAAGGTTAAGTATAACATAGAAAGAAAAGAAAAATAAATAAACATAAATGAAAAATCGATAAAATCAAATTCTAGACTAACGCGAGATATAGTAACATAGAAAAACATAAAATAATTTTAAAAATAAGCATAACAAGATAAAAATCAAATTAAAAATAAAATAAAAATAAAATCAAACAAAAGGTAGTATATTAGTAGGGTTTGGAGCAGCGTAATTTCAGTTATAAATGGACAGCAATGTTTGTAATTTATAATGTGCTCAGTATATGCTCTTTGAAATGTCTGCAATTCAGAGCCGTTCCTTGTCTAACATTAAGTAAGTTTTCTCTGTCTTATAATTTCCAGTTTCACACCAAGGCACTAACAACAGGGTCAGTTAAGTGATCCACAAGTCCTGTTTTTTCTGATAATATTCCATCTAATTATTGGGGATTTTCACCGTCGATTAATTTCCATAAATATTGGGGCAGCGAAGTGTTCATGTATTTTTTGTGTCTGAATAATAATGTGTGTACAAAAAACTATCTTTAAAACTCCTTGACGTGCTTCCTATATAAAACTTATTTTCTTCTAGATGTTCTGCTGTGTATATTTTTGCGCAATATATTACTGATGTAGTAAGGCAGTTGTTCTGTAAAGGACATTCATCCTATCTTTGACAATTACAGTAAATTGTGGATCTATTACTGTTAATACCGTTATTTGTTTCATTTCTTTTAAGTATTTTGTTGTGCTTTTAAAGATTCTCTCAAAGTTGTTTGTGCAACTATAACTTAATTTTGATGTATGTCTATTAAAGAACCTATATATATATATATATATATATATATATATATATATATATATATATATATATATATATATATATATACAGGGTGTCCCAAAATAATGTATACATCGTTTGAATCGTTATAACTCGTTCAATTTACCGAGTTTGATTTGCAAACAAAATTGATAAAAGAGTAGAACAGTAAGATACACATTTAAAAATACTGAAAGTAAAATTAACAAAAACATAGAAAATTAACTTTTAATAAACGTAAAGGCGACAATGTTTAAAGCAAGAAACCTGAAGTAATTGCAAACAAATGGGAGTAGTAATTGTAGTAGAATGTGCTCAAATACCGGAGTAAATGTCGCAGGACGTTTGTAGGTACAATTCTTCACGTCTTCACTATATGGAAAGTGTATTGAGCAGAACGGGTGGGGGTTAGGATGAGGGTTCATTTTATGAACATTCTGAAATTACCCTAAGTAGCCTTTATCTTTGTTAAAAGTTAATTTTCTATGTTTTTGTTAATTTTACTGTCAGTATTTTAAAATGAATATTCTTACTCAATCTTGTTTATCAATCTTGCAAATAAAAATCAGTAAATTGAACGACTTATAACAATTCAAAGGGTGTATACATTATTTTGGGACACCCTGTATATATGTATATATATATATATATATATATATATATATATATATATATATATATATATATATATATATATATGTATATATATATATATGTATATATATATGTATATATATATATGTATATATATATATATATATATATATATATATATATATATATTTGTGTGTGTATGTGTGTGTGTACATATGTATTACATAAGATCAGAACAACATATATTTGAAACCGACGGTATCGATGTTGTTCTAATTTTCTGTAATAAAAATGTAAATAAATATTACGCTCTTATTTTTACATTTCCAAAATAATTGAGTATTCTGATGCGGTTCTCTCCCACTAAGCTTACACACACACACACACACACACACGCACACACAGACACACACGCACACACACACACATATATATATATATATATATATATATATTATATATATATATATATATATATAGCCAAGGGGTTAACGATGTTGGGTGTCAAGACCCACATTTGTAAGTTTGGATCCGTTGATGAGTAGACTAGTTGTTTGAATCTATATTGATAAGTCTTACAAAAGACGAAACAAGGTTGTCTATAGATAAATAATTAATATTCAATTATTTAATTTTTAGCAATAAAGGAAAAACAATTTTATTGAGACAAAATAATTATTTCGCTCTGGGAATAACGCTATAGTTCCTTCCATTTGGTTGAACATTTTTGATGTAATTACCTGTACGAGTTTGTATGCAAATTGTATTTACACGTCTCAATCGCTCAACTGACCTACTAGCCAAGAGGTAAACGACGCTGGGTTACACAACCCGGGATTGTAAGTTCTAACCCATTGATAGATAGACCAGTTGTTTGAATCTATGCTGATGAGTCTTTAAAAGACGAAACAAGCTCGTCTACAGATGAATAAATCATATTACACTTTTATTGGGACAAAATAATTACATTGCCCTGACAGTAACGCTACAGTTACCTCTCCTTGGTTGCACATGTTAGATGCAATTACAAATGCTAGTTCGTATATATTTTTATATATTTGTATGTACAAGATTTATTCCTTAACTAATTAACCGATAATTATGAGTTTTGTAATAGAGCTGCTATGTGTAAGGGTCGGTAATTCAAGCTATATTTAGTTTAATTTAGTTTTATGCAAAGGGGAAAAAGAAAGAGTGAAAAGCCTTCATGATTATTTACAAATTTTCAATTTTGTGAACTGTTTACAATAGGTATTAGGCATCAATTAATTAATATTTCCTAAATTTCAATTTCTTTGGAGTATTTTAAAGGGGTTTTAGGGGCATAATATGGACAAAACCTTACATTTAAAACTTTTAATATTTGAATTTTCCATCGAATTTGATCCATCATCATTAGACACTAATTAATCAAGATTCCCTGAATTTTAATTTCTTCTTTAGAGCCTTTAATATTTATACATAGTTTGGAGACACGCTATATATATATATATATATATATATATATATATATATATATATATATATATATATATATATATATATATATATATATATATATATATATATATATGTTTATTATCTATGTACGTGTACGTTTCGTCCTTTTAGATCGGGACGCATCTACCTATGTAGTCGCGAGTATTTTACAACTCAAATCCCGACACCTAGAACCATTCGGCCACCGCCGGATAGCTAAATAAGCAGTTATAATTTTAACACTTATTTCGGCATAAGAGCGTTCAACTTGATGAAAGTAACGATGCATTTATAGCTAACGACGTCATGCTGTGTTAATACTACACTTACAGTGCCCATCTAGACTGTTTTCTAGGGGCTGCAAATAATAAATATCTGTTTTTTGTTTATTATCTTTTTACGTGTACGTTTCGTCCTTTTTAGTCAGGACTCATCAGCATAGATATATAACTGTTCACTACTGGGCTACGAGTATTTTACAACTCAAATCCCGACACCTATATATATAGTAAGTAATGAAAATATATTTATAGCAATTAAGCTACACAGGCTCCCGTGTTTCATCCCCGGGGGAATCTTCAGGTTTTCTTTAGCCTGATGATTCCCCCATGGGATGAAACGCGGGAGCCTCTGTGTAGCTTAATTGCCATAAATATATGTTCATAACTTACTATATAGCTCTACTTACGTATCGAGCACTGTTAAAGTAAATACTGAAAATTGGTACATAAAAAATTATATCTCCTTATAAAATGTTATGTGGATACATGAAATAGTAATATATATATATATATATATATATATATATATATATATATATATATATATATGATATTATTATTTCATGTATCTACATGAAATGTTATTAAGAGATATAATCTCTTATGTATCAATTTTCAGTATTTACTTCAACAGTTCTCATTATTATTATGTAACTAATTCATCTTTGGTTCTTTTATAGCTCGTTACGTAAATTGGCTTCATGTCTTGTCTGGAGCGATTTCTATTAAAAAAATCCAATAATTTCTTTCAGAATACAATTTTGAAGCATATATAAGCCTTTTATAGCGAAGATGAAAATGAAGAAACGCATATGTAGTTCAAACTCCATCATAATGCCGCCCCCAAGAGCCGTAAATAATCGTAATGAAAGCCTTGAAACTAAGATACTGTATAGAACAGTCGTAAACACTTCGAAGCTATTATTAAATAGAACCAACTTCAACGTGCCAGAGAAATGTCTAAGGCACTTGATGCCACCATTTCTCTGACTTTTGTATTATTCAGACTACTGTTCTCATCTTGGATGTTATTCTCACAACATTTCGGCCGATGTAACCTCCGACCTTCTTCAGGTGTATCTTGCCGAACTCTGGAGTCTTTCTATCGAACTTAGGAATCTGCACAGAATTTTGTACAGGCTTTACTTGTTAACTAATAAACTGATCATTATGACTTCATGGAAAAGGGGGCTAGGCGTAATATGCCATAATGTGGGTTATATTTAGATTAATTTAGTTATATGAAAAAGAGATTAAAAGGGAGTGAAACCCTTCGTTTTTTGTGAAATTTTAACTATTAATATTGCACATCAATTAAAATCAATCTTCAAATTTCAGTTTCTTTAGAGGTTTTTAAATGTTTTTAGAGGCATACAATTGGTACAACATCATATTTAACAATTTAAATATTCTAAAGTCGCATGGAATTTAATGCATAATAATTAGACACAAATTAAAGATGATTCTTTTAATTTCAAAGCTTAAGACTGAAGTTTTTGATATTTTCATCATGTAGTGAATTTTTATCAAAATTAGAATAAGGATTGTAGACATAAGGTTTAAGATTTAGTATCATTATATCTTGATTTTAATCTTCATAAGAAGATATAAAATTAAACAAAACTGTTATGTTCGGGAAATTAATTGTAAAAGTACTATAACTAGTATTCTTCTTCATATATATATATGTATATATATATATATATATATATATATATATACAGGGTGGGCAAAAATAAAAGTCCTATTTTTAAAAATTCATAACTTTTTTATTTATTGATTTTTTTATTTTTTATTTTTTAGAATAAGTAAAGGACCCCTTCCGAAGCAAGCATGAGCCGTATTAGCCCTAAGGAACGTACCCTCATTTAGAAAACATTATTTTTGCTTAAAAAATTCAAAACAGTGTAAAAAACCATACTTTAGTTTTTGTAAGTTTTAAGAAGTGTTTTTCGGCTAAAATTTGTTTTGTTTATTTCAAAAAATCTCGGAAGGGTCAGTCTACACACACATAAAGTTTGGTGAGTTTAACTTTTATTTTGTGGAAGTTATTCTAATTCAAGTAATTCAAATTTAAAGATAGGACCCTTATTTTGGCCCACCCTGTATATATATATATATATATATATATATATGTATGTATATTTAATAATGTTTGCATATATATATATATGTATATATATATATGTATACACACACAGATATATATATATATATATATATATATATATATATATATATATATATATATATATATATATATATATATATGCACTGGTGATACCAGATCAGGCTGCCCTGTGGCTCCCTGAGACGTAATTCACCTACATTGACGTTTTTTTTTTTTTTTTTTTTTTTTTGTAAAACTTAATTATGTTCTACAAAACCAAAACCAAAACCAAAAACAACAGCCCCTCTCCCTTTCTCCCTCCCCTTTTTTATTTTTATTTTTCCTACCCTACTCCCGGTCCTGGATATGACCTTAAACTACATCCGATGGTGAGATCCGGCTTACGGACTTTGGGGAATGTGGAGCCTCCTCTTAATTACCATTGCTCCCAGGTCCACCCTGACCCGGAGTGGTAGTACCTGTTAGGGTCCCAACTATGGGTTAAATAGAAACAGATATTAAAAGGGGAAAGAAACAAAAAAGAGAAGAAAACAAGACCAGATTCGGCATTAAATAACCCAAAAAGGGTTGATATGCCGTAAAACAAAACTACACAAACCAAAAACCCTGATTAAACATTTGAAGATATAAAGAACTTGAAGCATAAAAACTTTCACTATAATGACCAGATTCGGCATTAAATAACCCAAAAAGGGTTGATATGCCGTAAAACAAAACTACCAAACCAAAAACCCTGATTAAACATTTGAAGATATAAAGAACTTGAAGCATAAAAACTTTTACTATAATGACCAGATTCGGCATTAAATAACCCAAAGAGAGAGAGAGGGAGAGAAATAGATAGATAGATAGATAGATAGATAGATAGATAGATAGGTTCGTCATTCTAGGCTGAATCTACGAACCGCGTTCGAGCACATGCGACCGCGAATCTTGCACTGATGAGGGTAGAAGACACGAAACGAC
>OY744539.1:68527141-68564641 GCA_963556195.1 Sepiola atlantica | reverse complement strand
AAAACGGCCTATGCTAGAAATCTCATTTTTTTGATCAATCATAACTCAAAAACCAATAAACCAAATTAGTTAAAACTTTGCACAAAATCTTTATTTGATAGGTTCTATAAGTGTGTAGAATTTCAGCATCATTAGTCAAGGCAACACAGAGATCCAGAAATGTCAGGCATGATTTTGTGTTATCCGTGTGTACGTACGTACGTACGTATGTGTCACCCTGTATCTCATCAACTATTTGATGGATTCAGCTGATTTTTGGTAGAGATAGATGTTCTAGGGTCTAGTTGATGGCATTTGAATTTCAGTTTACCATATACCTTAGTTTTCCAGAAAATTCCAAAAAACCTTAAAAATGACCATTGTATTGAGGCCTTGCATTTACAAAAGTAGCTTAATTGCCATGAATATATTTTCATAGCTTACTACCTCACTCTACTTACGTATCGAGCACTGTTGAAGTAAATACTGAAAATTGATACATAAAAAATTATATTCCTCTTTTTATAAAATGTTATGTGGATACATGAAATAGTAATATATATATATATATATATATATATATATATATATATATATATATATATTTATTTATAAAATACAGAAATTCAATGTAACATCAGTACCGTCGGTTTCAAAGCGGGAGGTTGATCCCGATTATCGTCAGCTGATAAACATATTCAGGAATGGTGGGACTTATTCGGTCACGTCTGAGATCACGTAGGACGTGATCTGTGTAAAATGGGGGGGGGGGGGTTACATATGTGTGCATGAGGGGTTAAATTTAGATTCTAATATTTAAATTGTTAATGTATATAGAATTGTTATTAATTAAAATAAAGCAGAAGGAAAAGTTTTTTTGTAATATATAAAAAGTGTAAGAAATTCTGTAGGGTAGGGGTCGGGGTTTGGGGGCCAGGGAGTATAGGGGAAAGACGAAGTAGAGATGCAGGGTAAGCCACCGAGGGGAGGGGGGAGAGAAGGGAGGGTCTAGGTGTGGTGAACATTGATAGCCGTTGGTTCTAAGGTTCGGCACCGCCGCTAGCTTTTCGCTTTTTGCCGAACCTTAGAACCAACGGCTATCAATGTTCACCACACCTAGACCCTCCCTTCTCTCCCCCCTCCCCTCGGTGGCTTACCCTGCATCTCTACTTCGTCTTTCCCCTATACTCCCTGGCCCCCAAACCCCGACCCCTACCCTACAGAATTTCTTACACTTTTTATATATTACAAAAAAACTTTTCCTTCTGCTTTATTTTAATTAATAACAATTCTATATACATTAACAATTTAAATATTAGAATCTAAATTTAACCCCTCATGCACACATATGTAAACCCCCCCCCCATTTTACACAGATCACGTCCTACGTGATCTCAGACGTGACCGAATAAGTCCCACCATTCCTGAATATGTTTATCAGCTGACGATAATCGGGATCAACCTCCCGCTTTGAAACCGACGGTACTGATGTTACATTGAATTTCTGTATTTTATAAATAAATATTTACGCTCTTACTCCTCCGATATCTCGGATTTCTTAATTAATCGAGCACTCTGCTGGTTTTTCCTGCCCTACCACACAGTACTTATATATATATATATATATATATATATATATATATTACTATTCCATGTATCCACATAAAATTTTATGTGTATATATGGAATAGTAATATATATATATATATATATATATATATATGCAATGCTCCTTTCAGTAGTAGAACACTTTACGATAGCTGCCGTTAATTTACCGGATTGTTAACGACAGCCGTGTGGGCTACGTCGTTGTAATTTGAGTTTGAAATATAACTCGTGTTCCGGTGACCGATATGAATAATTCTTCTCTACACTAACGATTCCTGTAAAAATGAAACGTATATGTATGTAGATAAAACAACTATTTATAATTATATATATATATATATATATATATATATATATATATATATATATATATATATACCGCCTCGGCATGAAACATCAGGTCAGGTGAGGTTCTGAAAAGCCAGCGCACTTGGTGATGTGCAATCTGACCTCAAAAATGCCTGAGGAGCCGTTTCGCCATTCCCCGGTACTAACGATTCAGGCGATTATCAATAAACTAACTCCTTCTCAGAGAAAAGGTTAAGCTTGGGAGGGTAAACCTTTTAGGACTGGACCAAAAACATATTTCAGTCTGACAGCAACAAACGCATCTATCTATCTATCTATCTATCTATCTATCTATCTATCTATCTATCTATCTATCTATCTATCTATCTATCTATCTATCTCTCTCTCTCTCTCTCTATATATATATATATTTATTTATTCTGGTACAGAAAAATTAGTACAACATTCGTACCGTCGGTTTCTAGCACGGAAGGTCTTACCCATCCGGCTCTCTTCAGCTTCTGTTGAGATGACAACAGAAGCTGAAGAGAGCCGGATGGGTAAGACCTTCCGTGCTTGAAACCGACGGTACGAATGTTGTACTAATTTTTCTGTACCAGAATAAATAAATATTATGCTCTTAATTTTTAACTTTAATTCTTAATTAATCGAGCACTCTGCTGGGATTTTTCCTAGCATTTTACAAAGAAGTTATATATATATATATATATATATATATATATATATATATATATATATATATATATATATATATATATATATATATATGTATAAATATCCAGTCTTTTAATAAATCATTTATTTCTATCATGATTTCAATTTCTATATGGCTGACTTGCTTGTGGTTTTGCAATTGTTTCTCACCGAGTAAAATTCAGCCATTAACCCGAGTCTCTCGTTGTCCGTCAGAGCCCTAAATTAAAGGAATATATAAAGTGTCACATCAAACACAGAGTTCGTGGAGAAAAACAAAACAAAAGCAACAAAAAAAAATAGAAAGCAGATAACATTCACAATGCTCCCCCCCCCCCGCTAATAGGAGAACAGAATTCCAATCAGATCGCCATGTTGAAATCATCAACACAGTGCGACGTTTTTAAATAGTCATAAAGAACACTGACTTATGACGGAATATATATATATATATATATATATATATATATATATATATATATATATATATATATATATATATATATATATATATTAAAGTGTTTTTTTTTACCTACAGACGACATCGTTTCGGTCTCTCTTCTCCTCATCAGTGTAGGAGTGGCGGTTGTGGGCGGTCGCATGGGCTCAGTCTAGAATCAAGAGACAAACGCTCATGACAACATGGCCGCTAGAAATCGACACAGACAGTAATTGAAATTAAGATACACTTACCTGGGAGTCGGGGGAAGTGTCATTGTCGTCTACAGTGTTCGGCGATCGAGCGGAATTTGCATATCGCAGAAATGACAACAAACTTTTCAAATTCAAACAGGGCTCTACTTTTAAGACTAGTACATCTTTAAATGGGGCTTTTATTTATAAATATTAATTTAAATATTAAAGTGTGTTTCACCTACAGACGACGTCGTTTCGGGCTCTCTTATTCTCATCAGTGTTGGAGTGGCGGTTGCGGGCGGTTGCATGTGCTCGAACGCCGTTCGTAGATTCAGTCTAGAATCACGAGCCAAACGCTCAGGACCACACGGCATATATATATATATATATATATATATATATATATATATATATATATAGAGAGAGAGAGAGAGAGAGAGAGAGAAAGAGAGAGATGAAAAAGAGTGATAAACATGTACGAATGTCCAGATTTATTTAAAACTTCGAGTGTTCAATGCAAGGTATATTCTGTAATAAAATCATGTATATTATTCTTTCCTTAAGCCAAGGCTTTTAAAGATCGAAATCTTATCATTAGAGGAATTATATAGATAGATAAGTTGGCAGTGAAAAAGCCAAAATTCAACATTTGAAAAAATATTAAGAAATGGAGAGTGAAAACAGTTCGCGTAAAAAAGATATCTATCATCTATCTTCATAATTGCTCTATAAAGCTTAAACCATACTAAAAGTTTCATCAACGCTTCAAGTGTGACTTTTCATTCTACCTTATTCACGTAACCGCGTGCTACACATTTCATCAACGCTTCCAAGTGTGACTTTTCATTCTACCTTATTCACGTAACCGCGTGCTACACATTTCATCAACGCTTCCAAGTGTGACTTTTCATTCTACGTTATTCACATAACCGCGTGCTACACATTTCATCAACGCTTCCAAGTGTGACTTTTCATTCTACCTTATTCACGTAACCGCGTGCTACACATTTCATCAACGCTTCCAAGTGTGACTTTTCATTCTACCTTATTCACGTAACCGCGTGCTACACATTTCATCAACGCTTCCAAGTGTGACTTTTCATTCTACCTTATTCACGTAACCGCATGCTACACATTTCATCAACGCTTCCAAGTGTGACTTTTCATTCTACCTTATTCACGTAACCGCATGCTACACATTTCATCAACGCTTCCAAGTGTGACTTTTCATTCTACCTTATTCACGTAACCGCGTGCTACACATTTCATCAACGCTTCGAAGTGTGACTTTTCATTCTACCTTATTCACGTAACCGCGTGCTACACATTTCATCAACGCTTCCAAGTGTGACTTTTCATTCTACCTTATTCACGTAACCGCATGCTACACATTTCATCAACGCTTCCAAGTGTGACTTTTCATTCTACCTTATTCACGTAACCGCATGCTACACATTTCATCAACGCTTCGAAGTGTGACTTTTCATTCTACCTTATTCACGTAACCGCATGCTACACATTTCATCAACGCTTCCAAGTGTGACTTTTCATTCTACCTTATTCACGTAACCGCGTGCTACACATTTCATCAACGCTTCCAAGTGTGACTTTTCATTCTACTTTATTCACGTAACCGCGTGCTACACATTTCATCTACGCTTTCAAGTGTGACTTTTCATTCTATAATCATAGATGTTGTCGACGAAGACATCACATACAAGTCCAATGTGGTGAAAAAGAGTAATTTCATTCCATAAAACGTGGGCACATCGTTTAATCAGAACTACTAGGTTCCTAAAAAAACTTTAAACTCCAGCAAATAAAGATGTCATTTAGTTTCCAAATGATGAAAAACTTTGACGAAGATGAGAAAGTAAACAAAAGAAATGACTGATGGTTATATGTGTTATATAATTGATTAATTCAAACGTTTTAGGGCGAGCATATCCCCCTCATTCTAGAATGGAAGTATTCAAGATTAGTCAAAACCGACAAACTGGCGGAATAATTGACGGAGATGATCCCGAAGAAAAACGGAAGATAAGATCTGACGTTTGTACTAATTAGTCACTGTTTATGAAGGCCTAAATGCCACTCGAGGATAAGAGTTAATCAGTTTGTCAGGTAGTGGGTGAGACAACACCTTGAAAAGTTGAGACGATGGTTGAAAGTGGGACAAATTTGATTATTTAAGAAAACGGCTTCACAATAATTTGTTAATACTGGACTTGTAAACAACCTTGCTGTAGTCAGATGGGAAGCACCCCTGTGGTATTGTGTTCCACAGACTTGTAATGATTGTAAAATTTAATTTTGCTGCAGCTTTTGTGGTCGCTTGATCCAGTCAAACTTCGGAGCGAGCAAATGTGAGAAATCGCTCGTCCTAGCCTCAATGGAATTGGACGGAGCGAGTGACACAATAGTCTAGCATAATGACAAAAAATGCCCGTCTCTTTCTCTCTCTCCCCTCTATCTCTCTCTCTCTCCCTCTCTCTCTGTTGGGTAATGGCCCTATCGGAATGGACGTATCTGTTGGAAATCGTTGATTTAGCTTGCGCGATTTAGGGCGGGGGAACCGAGTTTTAGCAGTCTGGGTTTTGGAGGCGAACCTATCAGACGTGATTTTGATGTAGTCCGCAATTTGATTTAAGGGAAATATTTTCCTAAGAAAATACAGGCGAAAGATCTCTTTCCCCCCTTCCACGAATGGTTAAGACTTCATTGATAAGTAACTACGATAAATTAGTAATTTGCTCTCTCTCTCTCTCTCTCTCTCTCTCTCTCAACGTTGGTGAATATCTCCAAGCCGATAGATAACTAACGCCTGTAATAAAAAGAATTGAAAGTTAAAAGGATTGTTTGTCTTCGGAGTCCGTCATGAAGTTTTGTTGTAGCGGCGATGTTCAAGGCAGTACAGAAGAGAAGAAAGAGTTTAACCACTGAACAACACGCACCCACTACGCGGCGAGGGAGAAATTTAATGGTATGCACACTATATGATTTATGGTGTTTTAACAATGACGAGTTAAACGGGAACTGCCACGGCCCGTTCGGGGACGAGTATACGAAACGAGAAAAGCCGCGACCCTAAGTAGGGCTATGTAACATCTCTCTCTCTCTCTCTTGAGTGTATAACTATATATGTCTTTTTCTCTGAATTGTGTAAATGATGTCTGAATATATTTTTCCAGTGAATAAAACCTCCATCCAAAAAGAAGACCGGTATTTTGTAATTGGATCGAAGACAAAGACGATGACACGTGGGTTTCAGCTACAAGGGTGAATAATGAGATTATACACACTCCAAACGACAACACAACGCACCACTGCGCAGACTCTCCGGAAGTTCTAAGACTAATGTATGTAACATTTGCTGTATCCGTCAAGATTTGAGAAGTTCTCGGCAATGACAAACATGTGTTGCCACCTAATTTCTTTTAAAAAATGATATAGTACATATTGCTGAGAAACAAACAAACAATGAAGTGTTTGTGTCTATATGTTTAAGTAATGAATATATCTTATTTCATTGCTGAGATAGCAATGAAATAAGACGGTTTGTTCTTTCAAATAAGTAGACAAAGCTCTCGAAAAAAAAAACCGAAAAAATAAGACATTTTTATATGTAAATGATTTCCCCTGGATAATTAAAATTAAAAGAGTTGTACCAACGAAAGTAAATAAACCGAGAACCGCCCCCCCCCCCCTAAAAAATTTTTTTTTACTTTTTCATTATGTTTTGGCATGGTGACGAGTACATAAAAAGTACAAACAATATTAATGACTATGACGGTGGTCAGCTAGAGTACATAAAGATACGTATTTCTTTCTCTCTCTCTCTCTCTCTCTCTCTCCCTCTCTCTCTCCTCTCTTTCTCTCTCTGTCTCTGTCTTTATCTCTCTATCTTTCTCTCTCTTTCTCTCTCTTTCTCTATCTATCGCCCTCTCTCTCTCTATTTCTCTCTCTCTTTTTCTTTCTCTCTTTCTCTCTCTTTCTCTCTCTCTACCTCTTGTTTCCGCTCTTGCCCTCGCTCTATTTACCTCTATCTTTATATCTTTAGTCGGGCGTTATCTTTCCTCCAATTTATTATCTGCTAGTAGCTCATTCTCTATAGCAGCTTGTGGTCTACTCGTATGTATTTAAAAAAAAACGTTCTTGGCCTTTTGGCTAAGATCAAAGTGTAGTATCTGTTCCGATGGATACTGCACCCCATACTGGTGTTGTCTTGGCCTTCGGGTCTTGATTTACGCCGGTCAATGGATCTGTCCTGTGCAGTTCTGGGAGGTCCACCTTCCCGGGCTTTGCCTCCCCTCTTTGGGGAGGAGTAAGTTTATTGCTTACTGTCTGAGGCGCCTCTACCGGGGAATGCCGACGGGGCTGCCCAGGCAATTTTTAAACCCCACTTTCCCGACCCGACCGTGGGTCACATCTTACTTGTGGGAGTAAGATAAAAACTGGCCTTGTGCCTAACTCCTAGAGAGGAGTAAATCAATACTCGTATATATTTAAATAGATCAAATTCCTCTATGAAAAGTATTTGCAAACATAAAGAAATTATATTTCCAAAGCAAAATTATATTTCCAAATTAAAATGTTATATACGTATAAATAAATAAGTAGGAAAAAACTAAATAAAAATGGCCGGGCTTCTTACTGGAAGGGATTTTTTTAGGTTATTAATGAAATAAAATCTTCATTTTACCAATAATCCGGACCAGAATAAGTATTTAAATGAGAAACTAAAGCGACGTACTTCTTTTTTTATTGCAAAGTACATGGAACATAGTGAACCAATAATTAAAAAAATGCTACGCATAATAAAATATCAATGTGTATGATCCATTGCTATTTAAGTGATTTTTCGAAAATCCGATCGACTTTATATATATATATATATATTAGTATTTCATGTATCCACATACAATTTTGTAAGGAGATATAATTTTTGTATGTATCAATTTTCAGTATTTACTTCAACAGTGTTCGATACGTAAGTGGAGCTAGGTAGTAAGCTATGCAAATATATTTATGGCAATTAAGCTACACAGAGGCTCCCGCGTTTCATCCCGGGGGGATCTTCATTTTAGCCTGAAGATTCCCCCGGGGATGAAACGCGGGAGCCTCTGTGTAGCTTAATTGCCATAAATATATTTTCCTAGCTTACTATATATATATATATATATATATATATATATATATATATATATATATATATATATATATATATATATATATATATATGCGAACGAAAAGTGTTCTCAGGTATAAATTGTTATGTTTCAATTGCATTTATAGCACAGTTTTAATTTTAAAAGCATTTATGTTCCTTACATTATCTCTAGATTCAATTTAATATTTCATTTTTGTTAACGATAAAAATTCTTTGGAAGTCTCAAGAATCATCAGACGTGATCATTGCACAGTGAAGTTATATGTTAAAGCATAAAAAGTGCAGTGCAAACAGCATAATGCAGTTCGTTGACGTAAATTGTCGAAAGGCATGAAAGGAACATTAAAGGAAGTTTCTCTCAGAATCTCCACAGTACACGTAAACAATTTCAGATCAAGCTGGCGTCTCAAGAATATCAAAGATCACACAAGATTGTACTCTCGATAAAATGATGAATCAGCGATCACCTACCGTTGGTCCCGTGTCGAGTGAAAATAATCGGAAGAAGAGAATAGAATGGGTAGACAAGTTTATGAAAATAGATGTTCAGACTGTCATGTCGACAGATGAAGATCGAGCAACACTCGAATGGATGGAAGAGATGTTGTTTCATTAAAGGTTGAACTCCTTGCTTGCGATTTAGGCGTCAACATGGAGATAGAGTAGTGATGTTCTGGGTCGGAATTGTTGGTGATGCATTAATTATACAATTCAGAATGCTTGAAGATCTGAAACTGAACTTTTGTAACTATTACAAGTTCCCAGAAAACAATTTAATTACCTGGTTAAATTCACAGAATGAAAAAGAAATAGCATCGAATTTCAGCAGGATAATGCTCCTAGTCATGAATCTCGTTTAACCAGAAAATGGCTTGCTGAACAAAGGTTTACAGAGAACAAATACATGGATTACCTAACATCAAAACAAAATTCATTTTATTTCTGTTTGCTTTTCTATGCTAGAAGATGATTTCTATTAGAAAAAAAAAAATGTTGTGCATAAACAGTTGGGCCATTTGATGCCCCTTTTTTTGCTACAAATATTATTATTCACATATTTTCGAAATCAAATCTGGAAATACAATATATGTGATAATCAACAAATAAAAATACCGGCATTTTCATATTGCATGTTTTAAAATAAACTTCTGATTGTATATGTGCACAATTTTGCTATTTACAAACACTTTTGGTTTGCACTATATACATACTAGCTGTCCTTACCCGGCGTATCCCGGGATTATGTTTACTTTCATTTTGTTTTCTTTTTTATTCTTTTATTAAATTATTTATACATATATACCGTTTCAGGAAATAGATTTAAGTTTGCTTGATCGCTTTTCGACTGTTGTCGTAACCGCCACTGAATTTTACCAAGTCAAAGTTTTAAACGAATCATGTGACTAAATAGGATTGAACAATAGAAAAACTATAAATTAACGCTAAACAAAGCTAATTATCTTCAATAACTACGAGAAACCTCTTCAACCACCGATTGCCATGACAAATAATATCCTGCCTGAGAGTTCATCATTCAAACTCCTCGGTCTAACTTTCACAGATAACATGAATTGGAATAAATACATTGAAAACATTGCCAGGGCTGCTGCAAAGAAGGTGGGCTCTTTCTACCGTGCCAGTAAACTTCTCACATCTGACATTATCCTATATCTCTACAAAACCACCATCCGCCCATGCATGGAGTATTGTTGCCACATCTGGGCTGGTGCACCATCCATTAGTCTCTCCCCCTTAGACAAGGTCCAAAAAAAGAGTCGCCAATTTGATAGGTCCTTATCTATCCACCAAGCTCCAGACCCTGTCCCATCGCCGCTATGTTGCTTCCTTGTGCCTGTTTTACAAGTACTTCAATGGATTGTGCTCTGATGAGTTTGCTGCTCTGGTGCCCCACGACGTAGATTCACTAGACCAACCCGACAATCTGCCAAATCCTATCTATACACTGTGGAGGTCCCCAGATGCCGAAGATCTTTCTACTCCAAAAGCTTCTTTCCTCGTGCTGTTGGACTCTGGGACTCCCTCCTTGCTCCCTGCTTTCCTGGCGTTACTGACATGCAGAAATTTGAAATTAATGTAAACAGATATCTCGCTGCGCAGCTCCCAAATTAGGTTGCCCCCCCAACCGTCACCCTTTGTTTTCCCAGTAGCCCCTTACGTATACAGTGGAGACCTGCCTTGTTTGGGGTGAACTATGTTAAAAAAGAAGAAAAATTAAACGCATGATAAAAGCACAAGCAAAAGAAAATAAAACATGTGATGATAAAAAATCTTTGATATGTTAGGAAAAAAGATAAATTCCTTCAACTTTAATGCTGAAGCTCTTATACAATATTAGGAAAGTAAGTAAGCCAATAAGTAAAGTAGCATAAGAAAAATAATTTGTACCTGGTTGTCCTTTTTACTGTCCCAAAACAATCAGTTGTTTGTATAGACATCATCTGAGCGTAGGTGGATTATGTGTGTTTCTCTCTCATTGTGTCTCTGTTTTTTTTAAATCTCTATCTCTCACCGTATCTCTCTTTCAAAATGGCAACCGGAAATTTCGCGAATGCGGGGGGAGTGAACTCGAAGTTCCACGGTTAATAATTAGTATCATTTCCTTTGTTATTAGTGAAAAAATATGTATATGTTTCAATAGAAAATGTTTTTTTATCTACTCTTTTTAACAGTGGATAAAATACAAAATCGGTGTTTCTGGAAAAATGTACCTCATTATTATTTCTGACTGGTGTCGATCGGCCGAGTTACAGAAAGTATATGTGTTAGAATGTATATATGTATATGAGATAGTGTGAATGTGTGAAACATTTTATGTGTGCGAAAGAGAAAGTATGTATCTGTGCGGAAGAGAGTGTGTATGTGAGAGAGATAGTGTGTAAGAGTGTAAATAGAATCGCAATTGAGTCCCCGAGAATGCAATGGGAGTGCCTCCTCATAAAAACCCGACAGACTATTGTCGTTTACGGGACGATTATTGGAAAATAAATTTCAAATGCGTTATTTTTTGTGCAACAAGATGGGTTCACTTCGTTATTATACCACCATTGTAAAATAGACATTGACTTTATAGCCGATGCATCTTTTTGTGGTTTTAGAATAAGTGAGAGAGATCAAGGCAGCGGTATAATCGTTTGACATTTATGTAATGAATTTTAATTACACCGTCTATAAAGTCAGGGTTCATTTTACAATGAAGGTCTAAGTGAACCCACCTTACTGTATAAAAGGTTTAGAATTCTAAAATTTACTTCAAGAATCGTCCTTGTGACAATCGATAATAATTGACGTTTTAGGGTGAAGTGATATGCAAATCCATTTCACTGTAAATAATTTGTAGGTCTTAGTAGCGATTCTATCGAAAGTGTATTTGTGTGTGAGAGAAATACAGTGTGTTTAAGTGAGAGAAATACGATATGTATGAGTGTGAGAAAGTGTATGCATGTTATATAGAGATTGTGTTTGAATTTATTCGGGCTTAAAGCGTTACTGTGTGTGTGAGATAGAGAGAAAACAATAGAGAGAGAGAGAGAGAGAGAGAGAGAGAGAGAGATAGTTAGTACGTGTGAGAATGCGCTTATAGTAGATATATATAGAGACGGGGTTTCTTAAAGATAGACTATGTATGTGCGATATATACATACAGGGTGTGTTTAAGAGCGATATATATATATATATATATATATATATATATATATATATATATATATATATAGAGAGAGAGAGAGAGAGAGAGAGAGAGAGAGAGAGAGAGAGAGAGAGAACAGTTATGTATTAGAAAGCGTTTTAGAGGGAGAGATAGTGTTGTGGAGCCTGTAAGAGAGAAATAGAGAATGTTCATATAGTAGACATCTAAAAGAGAGAGAGTGACTTAAAGAGAGAGTAGATATGCGCTATTTATACAAAGAGAGCGTTTTTGAGAGAGAGAGAGAGGGGGAGAGAGAGTGAGAGAGAGAACGTATCTGTGTAATAGAGAGCGTGTGAGTGTGTGAAACAAATAATGTGTGTCTATGTTAGAGTGTGTGAGTAAAGTGTGTTTGAGAGAGATAGAGATAGAGAAAGTGTGTGTGTTCGAGATAGATAGATAGAGATAGATAGATAGAGAGAGGGGCAGTTAATATGTGTGTGAGAGATAGAGAGAGGGGATGTGCTTATAGTAGAAGGGTGCGAATGATACAGAGTGTGCTTGATATATATATATATATATATATATATATATATATATATATATATATATATAAAGAGAGATAGAGAGAGAGAGACTAGTTGTGTAATAGAGGGTGTGAGAGAGAAATAATGTGTGCACATGTGAGAGTGCGTGAAAAAGGGTGTGTTTGAGAGAGACTGAGAGAGTGAGAAAGAGAGAGAGAGAGTGTGTGAAAGAGTGAGAGTGAGAGAGTGTGTGAGAGAGTGAGAAGTGAGAGAGAGAGAGAGAGAGAGAAGGGGGAGGATAGCTAATCATCGGCACTTAATCAAAAAGCAATCATGGTTGATTCAGAATGTACCATTCCAGTCTCGTTGAAATGGTGTCCGACATTCCTTTTCTCACGCCCCTCGCTCTCATTCCCCCTTTCTCTAACTCCCCTTCTGCTACTCCTCCTCCTTCTCCTCCTCCTCCTCCTAACAATCCAACATCGTCATCCATTTTCAGAGCGGCTCCACGATTTTCCCTCATTTATTTAGCACTCCTTAATTACAGTCAAGACTGCAGAAAATTGCAGGGGATGTAGCCCTACTTGAATTACTCGAACGAGTCGACCGCTTCTGTTTTTCGGGTTGCACTTCGATCGGCATCTCTGCGTTTGTTAGAGATGTCTTGTTGGCGGCCATTTTAGAAACTCTTGTAGAAGGTGGGGCAGTGCACAGAAGAAAACTCCCGCCCCCCTCCCCTCTCTCCGGAATAAGAAGAAACGGTGAGAAAAAAAAGAGACGAAGAAAGACTTAAAGAGAAAGACGTTAAGAAGAAAAAAAGAAAAGAAAACAGAAGAAAAATGGTTAAGGAGATGGTATCAAATAAAAATGGTGGAAAATAAGAGTCTTTAAATGAAGAAACTCAAAAGAAAGAATCGAAAAACAAGTAAATAGCATGAACTTACAAAATATCAGATCATTGCAGAAATTTATGCAATTTTTAAGATGAAAGTGCAAAACTGGGGGGAACAATTACTGATCAAATTATCTCCCTTTTGTATTCCAAGTATTTAAAACTAATTACACGTGTAATAAAGAAATCAGACAGCAATGCAGCATATGACACTTTATTCAGCTTAGGACAGTTTACAACAAGAATAGCTAACGATTTATAATTATCTATAGACTGAAGAGTTCATAGTCAAGGGAGACAATATCAAACAAAATACTAACCTATGACGTTACATTGCTAGAGAATGTTCAAAGATAAGTGTGGCGAACTGGGAAACAGTTACAGACGAATAACCTCCAAGTAAAATTGGAGTAATTAAAAAAAATTAATATGTTAACATAGCTGTAAAAAATCTTAGGAATAACTGACAATATTACCCAAAAATAAACCCAAACAAATTAAAACAAACAGCGTTTTACGATAGATGTAAAAAAAAACGGGGTAAAATTTCTTCAAAAAATTAACCCCACTCTCATTAATCTTAAAATACTTAAAACAGATTACAGGTTTTAAGATGGATGTTAGAACTGGATTTGCTATTACTGACAAAAATTAGTTCGCTTTGAAATAAAAATATTTCAAACAGATTACAGGTTTTAAGATGGATGTTAGAACTGGATTTGCAATTACTGACAAAAATTAGTTCGCTTTGGAATCAAAATATTTCAAACAGATTACAGGTTTTAAGATGGATGTTAGAACTGGATTTGCAATTACTGACAAAAATTAGTTCGTTTTGAAATCAAAATATTTCAAACAGATTACAGGTTTTAAGATGGATGTTAGAACTGGATTTGCAATTACTGACAAAAATTAGTTCGCTTTGGAATCAAAATATTTCAAACAGATTACAGGTTTTAAGATGGATGTTAGAACTGGGTTTGCAATTACTGACAAAAATTAGTTCGTTTTGAAATCAAAATATTTCAAACAGATTACAGGTTTTAAGATGGATGTTAGAACTGGATTTGCAATTACTGACAAAAATTAGTTCGCTTTGAAATCAAAATATTTCAAACAGATTACAGGTTTTAAGATGGATGTTAGAACTGGATTTGCAATTACTGACAAAAATTAGTTCGCTTTGAAATCAAAATATTTCAAACAGATTACAGGTTTTAAGATGGATGTTAGAACGAGATTTGCAATTACTGACAAAAATTAGTTCGCTTTGGAATCAAAAATATTTCAAACAGATTACAGGTTTTAAGATGGATGTTAGAACTGGATTTGCAATTACTGACAAAAATTAGTTCGCTTTGGAATCAAAATATTTCAAACAGATTACAGGTTTTAAGATGGATGTTAGAACTGGATTTGCAATTACTGACAAAAATTAGTTCGCTTTGAAATCAAAATATTTCAAACAGATTACAGGTTTTAAGATTGATGTTAGAACGAGATTTGCAATTACTGACAAAATTAGTTCGCTTTGGAATCAAAAATATTTCAAACAGATTACAGGTTTTAAGATGGATGTTAGAACTGGATTTGCAATTACTGACAACAATTAGTTCGCTTTGAAATCAAAATATTTCAAACAGATTACAGGTTTTAAGATGGATGTTAGAACTAGATTTGCAATTACTGACAATAATTAGTTCGCTTTGAAATCAAAATATTTCAAACAGATTACAGGTTTTAAGATGGATGTTAGAACTGGATTTGCAATTACTGACAAAAATTAGTTCGCTTTGGAATCAAAATATTTCAAACAGATTACAGGTTTTAAGATGGATGTTAGAACTGGATTTGCAATTACTGACAAAAATTAGTTCGCTTTGGAATCAAAATATTTCAAACAGATTACAGGTTTTAAGATGGATGTTAGAACTGGATTTGCAATTACTGACAAAAATTAGTTCGCTTTGAAATCAAAATATTTCAAACAGATTACAGGTTTTAAGATGGATGTTAGAACGAGATTTGCAATTACTGACAACAATTAGTTCGCTTTGGAATCAAAATATTTCAAACAGATTACAGGTTTTAAGATGGATGTTAGAACTGGATTTGCAATTACTGACAACAATTAGTTCGCTTTGGAATCAAAATATTTCAAACAGATTACAGGTTTTAAGATGGATGTTAGAACTGGATTTGCAATTACTGACAAAAATTAGTTCGCTTTGAAATCAAAATATTTCAAACAGATTACAGGTTTTAAGATGGATGTTAGAACTGGATTTGCAATTACTGACAACAATTAGTTCGCTTTGGAATCAAACTATTTCAAACAGATTACAGGTTTTAAGATGGATGTTAGAACTGGATTTGCAATTACTGACAACAATTAATTCGCTTTGGAATCAAAATATTTCAAACAGATTACAGGTTTTAAGATGGATGTTAGAACTGGATTTGCAATTACTGACAACAATTAGTTCGCTTTGGAATCAAAATATTTCAAACAGATTACAGGTTTTAAGATGGATGTTAGAACTGGATTTGCAATTACTGACAAAAATTAGTTCGCTTTGAAATCAAAATATTTCAAACAGATTACAGGTTTTAAGATGGATGTTAGAACTGGATTTGCAATTACTGACAAAAATTAGTTCGCTTTGAAATCAAAATATTTCAAACAGATTACAGGTTTTAAGATGGATGTATGAACTGGATTTGCAATTACTGACAAAAATTAGTTCGCTTTGAAATCAAAATATTTCAAACAGATTACAAGTTTTCAGATGAATCTTTTAACGGAGGGATAATTTACCTTCGATTAAACTTAAAATATATATAAAAAAAACTATTTTTAACGATGAATATGAAAAACTAGAGAACAATTACTGACAAAATACACTCGATTAAACTTTCAAAATTAAAAAAAATCGAAACTTGCGTATTTCATATAGACTGAACTTAATAACATTAGAATCAATTTTAAATATTTTAAACAAATTGCATATTTTAATGGCAACAAAATAATAACTTATGCTGGGACCTTGGGGAGGCTTATTTCCACCCAAATCCCAGATAAGACCAATTGTCCTTACCAGCGAGACATCAATGGTAAGCGGCTGTTGCGATACTGCATCGTTATCGAAAAGAGGTGAAGAATACTGGAGATCTAGGGAGGCTTGTTGTCACTCAGACTCCAGGAAATTCCACTGGTTGTTGTCGGTGAGCACTCAGTGACGATGATCTGTGTGAGAACTCCTAGTGAGTACAAATAATAATGATGATGATGATGATGATGATGATGATGATGATGATGATGATGATGATGATGATATATGTATGTATATTAATGGATTCCAATCTACTATTTATAATTATTGATTGACATTTTGTACTTAATTGTATACTAGGTCTTTGTAGCAGGCTAAATGTCACCCAACATATGCACCTCTTCTTTGAAATGTCTTATACTCCATCGTTCTTTTCTGTCTATAATTTTCACTTCGTCACACAGGTACAGATGGTTTCACTTTTCACTCTATATGTGGTCAGCCATACCCAACTATTCAATATCGTCACGTATTACGACTTTCCAATGTTCTTCTAACCATACTTTTACTGGCGGTATGTCTTAGCTCTATATATCTTTCTCCGTGTACATGGATTGCATATATAGATAGATTTTATCCTTACCTACGAGAAGAGTACCAAAATCGGTTACAAAATCTTGTAGGGGATGACCTCAGATGTTCTATGTAACCCACTTTTAAAGAAAAGACGTTACTAGTTTATCGTTATTTCAAAGAAATGGGCCCGACTGAGCTCCGATCTTTGGTTCTTCCTTGTAAGAGATTCACAGAAAAAAAATCGTATTGCTACCACAACGGAAAAATACTTTTCTTTCTCCCTCCATGTGCCTAACGTCAGACGGGATTTCCATGGAAAACTTTTTTTGCATAGACTTCCCGTCCGCGAAACACATTATTACGGGGCTACTTCCCTGCTGAGTACAACTTGGGCGTCTTCAAATTAAATGTCAACCATTTTTTTGTTCTAAATCGTTTCATAAGTAATCAAACGCAGCTCATACAATTGATCGATGTTAATACTTCTATAGTGTTCTTCATCTTTCGGTTGCTGATCATTTCGTCTCACTGATCCTTGTCCCAGTGACCTTTGGCCTTGATAAGTTGTAATACAATAGTACAAAAGAAATTGTGTGAAACATCGATGTCATTCAGAAAATGAACATTGGAAGTGATCACAGAATTGCCAAGAGATGCATTAGACTGAGCAGCGAATATGAAAGCAAATCAAATGATTAGAACGAGAATAGCAAAGGTTTACCATTGAAGATTCACGACAGATAAAAGCTGAGTTCCAACTGGGGCAGCAATACGACTTTGAAGTATTTGAGATCGAAGAGGGTGTGGACGAGATGACGAATGCTTTGGAAGAAGAGCGCGTAATGTATACAGCAGGTAAAGCACCGAAAACTCTTAACCAAAAAGAGGAGACATGGTGAAGAGAGAAGCCGTGTGAAAAGACATCGAATGGGCAGAATTATGCAAGTAAACCAGAAAGTCAATAAGCGAGAACATCAGAAGACACAAAACGCGGAAGATCAAAAGAAGATGTGTAAAAGTCTCAAAGAAAGCTACGAATACCAAACGTTGGCTAAGATCCTAATTCTAACGCTAAAAGGGAACAGCACGATTACGAGCAGCAGTTTTATCAAAATCTCTATTAAGTTACAGTATTGTTAACTTACTAATGAGTTACCACTTATCAAGGCCAAAAGCCACTCGAGAATAAGGGTCAATGATATTATATTATTTTATTTATCTTTAAAATTTTGCAAAACAGTTCACAGTATACTAACATTTATTTATAAAATAAGACGTGCCCCAAGGCAAACGTTGAGTGGAGTGGGATGAGGGTCGACTGTCGTCTTCTAGATCTATTCTCTAAACTAGTTTCAGCCACCAAAATACCACATTCACTCTATGGGTAAAACCTACTTGAAGTTTTTTATTTACAAAATTATATGTACAAATTCATCGGTTGAGGGTGGGGGAGATGCTAAAAACAACAGAGATTCTTGAAAAAATAGAATGATAATTGTGGTGGTTAGTAGAAAACTACCAAATCTATATAGATATGAGCTGCTCATTGTTTTCCGTGTTCTTTCAAGACGAATCAAATGCAAATCTATATAGATATGAGCTGCTCATTGTTTTCCGTGTTCTTTCAAGACGAATCAGATGCAAATCTATATAGATATGAGCTGCTCATTGTTTTCCGTGTTCTTTCAAGACGAATCAGATGCAAATCTATATAGATATGAGCTGCTCATTGTTTTCCGTGTTCTTTCAAGACGTATCAGATGCAAATCTATATAGATATGAGCTGCTCATTGTTTTTCTGTGTTCTTTCAAGACGAATCAGATGCAAGAAAGTTTTCAAAGCACTCACCTAACTATGCGTTACAAAGAACTTCCTGAACCCCATGAAAATAATTCATAGAAACGGTAGTGAGCCAATAAGAAAAGTGATCAAGATCAAGAGTGAAACGTTATCTCCAGTCATGTTAATTTCAGAAATAGAAGATATATTGAAGCGGTTGAAGATTGGAGCCGGTATTAACATCGACGTAGAAAAGTTCAACAATTAAGGATTTGCAGACGGAATCATATGCTTGGAAGAGAAGGTGGAGAAACTAAAATTCCTAAAGTAAAAAGGAATGAAGATGATCAGGAAGTGTTATGGTGCCGTACCTACCTACAGAGAACTAATGGACTCGTCCACCTTATAAATACGGGAAGCACGTGACACTTGTTCTCTTCTTCCCAGGCAAACCGGCAATGGCGGTTGAGAGCACATCTCCTTGTAATATCTTTCTTTCTATTATATAATATATACCTTTGTTCATTTAAACCATGTGTTCCTGTGTCATTCATTCAGCCTTACCCAGGTCCACAACAGGAAGAAAACAAGACGATGTGAAATTAGATAATAATAAGACAACAGGGAAAACGTATAAGAATAGATGATGAACGTCTGATAGAAGACATATCTTCTATTACATAAAAGGCAGTTGTCTGTGTGTGTATGTGTATGTATGTCCAGCAAAAAGTCCCAAACTACAAAACAAAAACCTACAAAGTTAGTATATTCTTATTGAATAAGTGTATCACCCTAGAAGAAGACTATGTTGATGAATAAAGTCAAATTCTGCCTAAAAATGTGTTATTAGTTAGGCCCGGAATTTATTAGGTGATGCGTTAAATAAAATCATTTTATATATTAAAATAAATACTAATGAATCTATTAATTGTATTTTGACCTTTTTGAAGTCAATATCATTTTTACTGTCTGACACCGGTGTAAAAAATACTGTCTCTTCTAAAATGAAATATTGATCAGACTAAATATAAAAATCAGTCAAATCGATTAGAAATGAAATTTTGTTTTTTTTAAGAACATAGTCGAAAGGAAATAAGATTTTTTTATTATTAAAATAAATTTAAGTATCTAATTTGCAAGAATAAAGCTATCCATGGCAAAAATAGACAAAGAGACTTTATTATATAGAAGATACTCGTAATACTTTATTGAGTAAAGATATATAACATAATTAAAAAGATGTAAACAATATCGAAAATGGTGAACAATATTTAAGATTTAAAAAAAAACATATTCATTCTTTTACCCTAAAATGGTGAAGAACATCTATAGATTTCCAGACATTTAATTTACTAACTAAAGGGAAGTAACTCTGATTTTTTTTAATGTGTTACTTCCCTTATCCACACCTAATTCTTTGAGAAATTTATATAAAAAGAATTGTCTGTGTGCATGTGTGTGTGCATGTTCAGAGAGAAGAATGGGCTGGGCGGAGGAGAAAGAGAAGGAAGAGGGAGGAGGTATATGGGGGAGGGGGAAGAGAGGGAGATAGAAAGACGGATAGAAAAAGATAAAGAGAGAGAAGTTTTAATAAAAAAATATGTTACACTTTTGTCCCGGGCAACGCCGGGTAGCTCTGCTAGTAATATATAAAGTAAAGTCATTACTTCTTTACTGTTTCTTTACCATCGATATCTTTCTTCACACTAAATAAAGATTTGATTCTAGTTCGTCAATTTTTCCTTGCAGCATGTTCTTAAGAATAAAATGTACTTCGATTTAATTCTTTCGAGAAAATGCTTTATCCGGCTCGGTATCTTAGTGCTGGATAATTGCCCTATGGGAATGGACATATCTGTTAGAAATCGTTGGTTTGACTTGCGCGAATTAGCGCGGGTGCAGTCGAGTGCAGAATAAGGTCTGTTCTCACAGTCAGAGCTAACAAACATGACAAGGTCACTGTGTGACGAGATCCCAGATCAAATGGTCAGTGTGCACCTGCGAGAGGCTCTGTGACGTCACAGACCCATGCGTGGGAAACAGAGAGATCCGTGACGTCACTTGTTCTTCGTGAGAAGCGAGTTTCGTCAGTCTGGGTTTTGGAGGCGAACCTATCAGACATGATTTTGATGTAGTCAGTAATTTGATTTAAGGGAAATATTTCCCTAAGAAAATACAGGCGAGAGAAATCTTTTCTCCCCCTCCATGAATGCCTAAAGAAATAATTGTTAAGTAACTACGATAAAGTAGTGATTTGCTCTCTCTCTCTCTCTCTCTCTCTCTCTCTCTCTCTCTCGACGTAGTGAGTGACTCCCAGCTGATTAAATGACAAACGCTTTTAGTAAAAAGAATTGAAAGTAAAAAGATCGTTGTTTGGTGAGTCGGTCGGGAAGCTTTTGTGGTTCACGGCAGGAAGGAAAGAAGAAAGAATTCATCAATTAGACGACACGACCCTCTACACTGCGAGGGAGAAATCTAAGATATGCAAACAAAATATGAACTATGTGATTCATGATGTTTTTTAAAATGACGAGTATTAAATGTGAACTACCACGGCCCTTTCAGGGACGAGTTTACGAAACGAGTAAAGCCACGGCCCGTAGTGGGACTAATGTACAAAGCGCGTACAGCCGCGGTCCATCCAGGAGTGAAGCTATGCAACATTAGAACAAGGAGCATGATCCCGTATTCGTTAATGCTAGGTTACTTTTGTTGTTTGGAATTTTTACTTGGAAAAAGAAGACAGTTAAAAAAAAAAGCAAAAGCAAGTAACTACACTACCATGAAACTCCAGGTAGACACAGTTAATTGAGTATAGCACTTTTATGAATAATAGTTATGATATGGAAGAAAAGGGGTCGGCGAGTCGAGAACCAGAAACAGTACTGGAAAACAAAAAACACAAAATCATCTGGGATATGAATATACAAACAGACAAACTCATACAAACAAGGAAACCGGATGCTATAATAATCAACAAGAAGGTAAAATCTTGCAAAATCGTAGACTTCGCCGTTCCAGCAGCCATAGAGTGAAGATCAAAGAAACGGAAAAACGAAGAAAATACACGGAACTAGCAAGAGAACTGAAAGGAATATGGAGCATGAAGAAAGTCAGTATAATACCAATAATCGTATGATCATTAGGAACAGTCCCAAAACAAATGGAAAAAGGCCTGCGAGAAATTGGAATCAAAGGAATCATTGAAACTATACAAAGGACGGCAATGATCAAAACAGCTGCGGAAACCAACCCGCATAAGCTACGAAGGATCACATGGAATCTACAAGAAGAACAAACAAAACCACAGAAAGAACACCACATCACAAAGGAACAAAAACATAACTTTATGATCCCCCCAATAAATTACAGTTGACACGACACAAAAATGAACCAATGAACAGAAATAACAAGAAACACCATAAGTCCCCCCCCCCCCCAAATATAGTACCAGCCTAGGCTGACACCACACAAAATATTTGCATAGGGTCAAGGAGGATGAAAAGACCGAGGAGGAACAGCACAAAGAGACCTCCACTGGAAGTGCAGAGAGTGCTGGCATCTTGGGGAGGCTTATTGCCCCCTACCCCCGAATCCAAGATAGGCTAATGGTCCTTACCAGGGAGAAATCAATGGTAAACGGCTGTTGCGATACTGCAAGGTTATTTGCGGTGGCTATCGAAAAGAGGTGGAGAGACTTGTTGTCACTCAGACCCCAGGGAATACCACCGGTTGTCGGTGAGCAATCACTGATGACCTGTGTGAGAACCTCTAGTGAGTGCAAATAATAATAATAATAATAATAATAATAATAATAATAATAATAATAATAATAATAAACATGTTGTGGCACACGCATCAGTTAGTGCCACGGAAAATGGTCCTGGAAGGGTCAGACAGGATGGGAAGACCGAGAAAGAAGAAGAAGAAGTACACCACGAAGACCACCACTGGAGAGTTCTCAGAAAGGACTGTAACTCTGGGGAGACTTACTATTCTACGAGTTCTAGGCGAAGATAACGGCCGTAATGAGTGGAAATTCAATGGCAGACGACAGTTACGAGAACGCAAAGTTATTTACAACAGTAATCAAAAAAGATCACAGAGAGTATTGTAAGTCTTTGAAGACATGTCACTCACGCTCCAGAGAACAGCACCTATCATTGCCAGTAAGCAATCACTACATCGTAATAGCACGTGTAAGAGCTCCTAGTACGTAATAAATAATAATGATTTATACAGAAAATTCTCTTCCTGTCTTATATAACATATAATGATAATATTAAAATACATAATAACCAAACGAATAAAAAAAAATCCATGATTAAAAATGTTCGACTAGCTAAGAATCAACGTTATATTTAGCTGATTGGATGAAACAGACGAGATCTGTAATGGCGAACAGGTCACGTGACCAAGTTCCATTTTATAAAAAGAAAAAAAAACATATTGCCTACGGCAGAGTTTCCATTGTAATTGTTTTCAGTGTTTTTTTTTCCATGTCTGACCCCTATGATCTGATAAATTATATTTATTTAGTGCACGCTTGTTTTTGTTTTTTTGTTAATTCAGTCTTTTGCTTTCCTAATATTTTGTAGGCATACATTTTTGTTTGATTATTTTTATAGTTATTTCGATAGCGGTTTTTAAAGACTAATATTGAATTAACGGTTAAACCATCTAGAAAAGTGTATTTTATTAAAAATGGTAAAAAAAAAAAAAATCTCGTTTTCGATGCAGCACGAACCGTTTGTAAGGAGAATCGCCCGGATCAAAGAAAATAGTTTAAGTTCAGTCGGAGAAATGCAAAAAGAATAGAATAGGAAGAAGACAAAGAAGAAGATGCAATGAATGATGGAGATGAAAATAAACAATAGACAACGAAGAATAACAAGTCGCGCGTGCGTGGTCCCCCTTTGTATGTGACTCGATGTGGCGAGTGTAAAATGCAATAAATTTGGGGCATTTTTTACCCCCCCCCCTTTGACCCCCTAGGGGCGCGAACCAGAATTTTTCTGAGGTGAAGGATGCTCATTTTATTTCCAGAACAATTGCCTCTACATTTTGGCCAAGTTTCAGAAAAATTGAATGGATGGATCAAACGTTATGGGAGAAAAGGGTCATTTTTTGCCATTTTGGGGACTTTTGACCCCATGGGGGGCGCGAACCAGATTATTTCCAAAGTCAGCGATACTTATTTTCCATTAGGAATAATTGCCTCAACATTTTGGCGAAGTTTCAGAGAAATTTAATGGATGGATGAAAAGTTATGGGTCAAAAAAATTATTTTTTGCCATTTCGGGGCCTTTTTACCCCCTAGGGGGCTAACCAGATTTTTTTTCCAAAAATCTGAGAATGTCACTTTCTAACCTGACCAAAGTTACAACTTCATGCAAAATTTCAGAGAAATTCAATCGATGGTTGCGGAGAAAAATCCGGACGGACGGACGGACGGACATGCCTCAAAACATAAGTCCCTCGATTTTATAAATCGGGAGACTAAAAAGTAGTGCAAACGACAGATTATAAAAATACAACAGAATAAGAAAAGATAATTAAATAAACAATACGTGTACTTCCAAAGCCATTTCCGAATCATTTTATGCATTCCTTTTCGAACTGTTTTTCTTCTAGTTTCTTTTTCGGCTAGCTTCTTGACACGTTTCTGCATTTTTCTATCTAAAACATTTATGATGTCTCACTAATATATATCATATAATAATTATCCAGAAAACATTACAGATTTCATCCAGCAACACTTTATTATCAGACAACTGTTTCTGTTAATTCCGAAAATATTTTTTCTGATATACAAAATATTATAAACACTAATGAAAAGGCTTTATCAGTGTACATCCACCACAATCGGGTCGAGGATAATCAATATGTAACAGTATTCATTTAATTTATATATCCCATTTTTTTCTCAGAATAAAGGGAAATTATTACTTTAACCTATTCACTTATAGTTAAAATTTCAAAATATATCATGACCAGTGAATATTTTCACTTTTTTCATTCAAAATGTTCATACTTAATCAATAAAAAAAATCAACATGTACATATAAATGAATTATCAATTAACATACACCAATAATTGTCCATATTTATTTATCCTTTTTCTTTTTTCTTTTCTTCATTCTTTCTCCTTTTTATATTTATTCATCATAGTGTAAACCTCTTCAATCTCTTTTGTAGTTGTATTTCAAATCTCTCTTTTGGATTTGATAATATGAATTTTGATGCGGAATAAATGTTTTTTTACCGAGGTATTTGACGATGGATGTTTTCTTGTGATTTTTATTTTAATTTCAGGTGGAATGTGTGACATGGATGTTTATTGTGTTGATTTTGTAGTTGTTCTGAAGATGACCTTGTGTTTTAAAACACATGTTATAGTTCATTGCACGATTTAAAATCAACACTACCTTAAAACAGCTGTAAACAACTATAATACATGTGCATGTTCTTTTTTAGTAACTTTTAAATCGTCAAAATAGACGCACACATTAACACATTAACACACACACACAGACACACATATATATATATATATGTATGTATGTATATATATATATACATATATATATGTATATATATACATATATATATGTATGTATATATATAGAGATAGAGAAAGAAATAGAAGGAGAGAAAGGGAGAGAGAGTAAAAAAATATTTAAATAATTTTTAATAAATATTGCGTCTCAAAACGTGGTCTCTAAAGGCATTTGTTTTTCTATTTTACATTATATATATACACACATATATTTTACATTATATGTATACACACATATATATATATACACACACACACACACACACATATATATATATATATATATATATATATATATATATATATATATATATATATATATATAGGCTTACCCACAGGTTTTGTCTCCCCGACGTTCTATTTTGGTATTCAATATTTCGTTTTAATTTGACATAGTAAATCTCCTATTTGGCTGCTAAGATATCTAATATTTCTGTTCTTTTTAAATTTTAAGCGCGTCTTTATTATTAAAATAAATAAAAGATATGTTCTTCGAGAACGAATTGTGACTAGGAGAGCAGGAAATGAGACATTAACCAAGAGACAGATCGCTGAGAAACTCGGTGCATCTCACCGTACGGTGCAAAGATTGTGGAAGAAGGACAATAAAAATCTCCGGGATCAAAAAAGGTCTGATCGACCAAGTAAATTGACACCAGAGCAGAAACAACTCATCGACACTGGAATAAAGGTAAAGTTTTGCATCAGTGTTTTACTTACATATTGTTACACCGGCCGTTCTTACACAGGAGAAACAACACCGGTTGTCACTATAAATAGTGCGAGTCACCAGAGACATGGAAGACAAAGCACAGTCTTGTAACTGTCTAGCCAAGAGCTAGTCACTTTCTTACTTTGTTAATGCACTTGTTAAACCAACCCTCGACTTGACTTCCTTTATTTATTATTTACTGTGGGACAACTTCACACCACATATCAACTATTTTTAACGACTAGTTCCCATGATAAACTTATTTAGTGAAGTTGATAAAATTAATGATCATCTTTGCATTTGATTATTTAGAATATATAACATTTAAGTGAGTATTAAGGGAGTTATAATGAACTTTCTGTATTTTGCTGACCCAAATGTCTTGTCTCCCTATTGAATTGTTATGGGAAAACTTAGCGTAAAATAACATACAGGATATCGAAAAACCAGCATCCTTACAAGCAAAGACATCACCGATCGAATGACATTTTTTGCAGATTGATGATTTCGAAGGGGGTTTGTCGGCATGTATCGTGAGAGTAGACTGAAGAGATGTCATACTTTATGGACAGATAAGAGTCCTGTATGTGTATTTCCGATACCAAATTCTTAAAACTGTCGAAAATCTCAGTGATGTTCTAAAAGTTCTAGTGCCAAAATTTTCACTGAAAATTATAGTAGCTGGAGGAATGACCAGATTTGGTACAACTGAATTATTCATTTGTGATCATAAGGATATATATATATATATATATATATATATATATATATATATATATATATATATATATATATATATATTGATTTTATTCCATTAGTTGCGACAAAACAAGTTTTGTTTCATTGGTGCAAATAGCGACCAACTCATCGGGCTAGCGATGGAATTCAAATGGCATACGTTTTAACTTCACCTTAACGGGAGATTGAAAATTGAAAATACATTGGAGGGGGAGGGGGACAGAGTTGGGGCTTTGTCTATAACGGTGACATGGGACATGAGAGGGGAGGGGGGAGGACCCCAACAAGTCGTGTGTCAAATTATTGCGTGGGAGGTTTTCACGTGTTTGTGCTGTGATGATCTCAATTTCGGCCGAAATATATATATATATATATTATACTATATATACGAAATATATATATATATATATATATATATATATATATATATATATATATTATACTATATATACGATATATATATATATATATATATATATATATATATATATATATATATATATATATATATATATATATATATATACTAAGCCCCTTTAAGAAATTAAAGTTGAGCACTCTCGGGAATGTTAAAAGTAGACTGTCAAAAAGCTCTAATGCATAGTTCCGGATACGTTCGTCGAACACCCTCGACTAGTCTTCTATCTGTGCCCGCTTCTAGGTACATATAGATCTTAATTTCCCTTAATTACGTGACAGTTTCCGTTGGCCAAGTGGATATGGTGACTGCTTGCAGATTCTAGGCTGTGTACCAGGTTCGCGCCTCCCGACCGTCTGAAATTTTTACTTTCCTGCACTGATGAGAGCAATAAGCTGGAAACGCTAGCGTCTGTAGGTATTAATAATTTAATATTTATTTATAAATATTATATATATATATATATATATATATATATATATGACGATTTAAATCATTGTTCCATAAAGTTCCAAATAAAAAGCATACATGTCTTATAGTTGTTATCAGCTGTTTCAAGGCAGCGTCTATTTTTAGTACTACAATGAACTATCATTTTTTTTACACAAAATTATCTTTAGAACTAAACTGTCGCAAGCGCCCTACAAAAAAACAACCAGCATAATCAAGGTCAATGTCCAAAAAAGTTACAAATTCCACCCAAAACAAAACACACATTCTAAGAAACGATCTATTGCAAAACACATAGAAGAAAAACATTATCAAGATTAATTCTACATACAAAATGCATATTATCAAATCCAAAAGAGAGATTCAAAATATACGAAAATTCGACATATTTAATTATCAAGAATATTCGTCATATATATATATATATATATATATATATATATATATATATATATATATATATATTAATATTAAATTATTATTACCTGCTCTCATCAGTGCAGGAAAGTAACAAATTCAGACGGTCGGGAGGCGCGAACCCGGTTCACAGAGTCAGCCTAGAATCTGCAAGCAGTCGCAATATCCACTCGATTAACAGAAACTGTCACGTAATTAATGGAAATTAAGATCTATATGTACCTAGAAGCGGGCACAGACAGAAGACTAGTCGAGAGTGTTCTACGAACGTATTCGGAACTTTGCATTAGAGCTTTTTGACAGTCTATTTTTAACATCCCCGAGAGTGTTCAACTGTAATTTCTTAAAGGGGCTTTGTATGATATTTATAAATAAATATTAAATTATTAATACCTACAAACGCTAGCGTTTCAAGCTTATTGTTCTCATCAGTGCAGGAAAGGAGCAATTTCAGATGGTCGAGAGGCGCGAACCTGGTTCACAGAGTCAGCGTAGAATCTGCAACCAGTCGCCATATATATATATATATATATATATATATATATATATATATATAATATGTTAATCCACAGCCACTTGTTTCATCGTCGTCACGACTATATGTGTGTCTGTGTGTGTTGTGTGTATGTGAATATAACGTTGTATATTGATGACTATATCAGGTTTATGCGAGAAAGCCTTCATTCAGTCCATGTTACGTTTCGGTAAAGCTTCCTTCACGAAAGAGCACTCTGTATGGGAAATATGAATATCTTCAAACTACAGAAATATTGCAAACGTTCACTATGCAAGCTTAGTATAGTCGTTATATGAATTATAGGAATATTTCCTTGTCTTCGTCCTATACCTTGTTCAATAGTCGTGTGGGTAAAGACGTCGAATATGACTCAAAGGTGATTTTAGCCCGAGGTTCGAATCCTGCGATCGGTGGAACACTCATTTCTAGCCATACTGATGAGACTTAGTTAAGATGAAATATATATGTATGTAGATATTCAAACATATTCTCTCTCTCTCACTCTATATATAATATATATATAATATATATAATATATATATATATATATATATATATACAGAAAGAGAGAGAGAGAGAGAGTACGCATACTCACTAGTTATATTTTCTTTGTCTTCTTCTTTCTCTCTCTCTCTCTCCTTCTTTATATATATATATATATATATATATATATATATATACATATATACATATATATATGGAGAGAGAGAAAGAGGGGCAGACAGACAGAGAGAGAGAGAGAGAGAGAGAGAGATAAAGAGCGAGAGAGGGAGGGAGGGGAGAGAGAACGAAGGAGACAAAGAAAACATAACAAGTGAGTGTAGGTACAGTATAAAGATTACAATACGTTTATTAAAGGATTACGCACCATGCCAATATATTTGGGGTTGGTATAATGGATACCCAGGTAGAATGTCAAATAGCTTATGACTAGTTGAAATCCTATCGGGTCTATCGTGCTAAATTACGACTTTATATATTGATTCGTGATTGTTGGTATCGATCTCTTCAATAGAATCACGTACTCACATTGAGAGACCAGATAAATTTCCAAACGTGACAGAGGATTCGAACTCTGCACGACGAGTCGCCAGTGCGCGCCGGTATCCACTTCATTACGGCCACCTCTCCATCTACGAGTAAAGTAGAAACTTCTCTTTAATTAATCATATTGAATGAATTGTCTACACTGTGTATCTGGTTTCGGCATTAAATAACCTTAAACGGGCTGACTCTCCATCAAAAAGAGACAGACAAAACCACGTGGGACAGGTGTTGAGCGATGCTTCTGATGACATTACTTCTAATCAATGAGTTCCGGCTGTTGGCTGATATTGATCAAAAACACGACCGAGTAGATCTGTCTGTCGGTAGTTGTCTTCCCTTGTCTATTCTATTTCGAGCGGCTGCCGCCAGGGCCAGGGGAAAATGATTTTTATGAGTTTGTTGCTAACATTGTTTAAGAACCGGAATATTTCCGACATGATGAAGAACGAACATCCTTCGAGTCTATTTTGTCTCCTCGTATAAGTAAAGCAGATGTTTACTTCGAAGTTGGTAAAACAAAGGTAAAAATTATCTTGTACAATAAACAGTGGCGCCACTGAATGTTTGTCAGCCTGTCTCGCGATGCAATTGAAAACAAAACCCTATACCTGGATCAAGGACTGTAACGTAGCTGGGGTGTTGTTCAATATCCACAGTGCGTATACTTCGTAGGCAGAATCAGCTGTAGTTGTAGTTGTGAGGTGGCAACCGAAGTTTCCATCTTTTTTCTCTGATGTCTTCTTCTTCTTCTTCTTCTTCTTCTTCTTCTTCTTCTAGTGTCTTCTTCTTCTTCTGGTGTCTTCTTCTTCTTCTTCTTCTTCTTTTCAATCACAGCGTTCATAAACGTTATAAATAAACAAACATCACAAATGCGATCAGGTTTTAAAAGTCTATTTTTGGTTTTATTATTTTCTTTAGAGCGTACATGTATATGCATAAAACACCCAACACCCTCTTCCATGGGGAGGGAGGTGGCAGCTTTATAAACCCGCATTTCTCTCCCCCACCCCTCTTTCAGCCGATCAAGTCGAAAAAGAAATATTTTCTTTTTCTAGTCGCCACGTCAGCTTAGCGGCTTCCTTTGTCCGTGACGTTACTGCCGGTATACATAGCTGTTACTCGACTTCTAACTGAAAAATTCCACTCTACCTAATTTGTAACTTTACGTGGATATTGACTAATCCTATCATTACACACCTGCATCAAAATATTATTACAGCACATATTTATTCGAGTAAAACTGTATGAAGAATTTGATAGTGATATTAATATAATAAAGATGCATTGCAATGATATCATTGGGTCTGCGTGTTAAATAGTAATGAGTACATTGTTAGTGTCTACATCTATTGGTTTGCGTTCGCAGGGCGGCTTTCATACATACACATGATATCAGGGTCATGGGGTCAGCGAGTATGTACTCAAATGTCACTTCAACCTGATAGCAAGAAGCGGACGTGGTGTCACATCACTCAAAGTGAGAGGGAGCGAGAGAGGTAAGACAGTTCGTTGGGAAGCTTTGGGGCCAACAGTTTGTGTAGAGAATGACTTAAGAATCGATTGTAACCTAAGAAGCCAAGGGCGCCCAGATGCCCGTAACCTGGAATAGTAGAAAAAAGGCGACGTTACCAGCTGGTTACAACATTAAGTTGAAGTGCTGCCTATCCTGAAACACGATGTATATATTATATATTTTTAATTCTTCTTCTCTAAGCTCTCCACACGACATTATGTCTAATCCCACGCAACAGCAAATAGAGACAAATGATAGATAATGAAATTGTCAGAAAAATAGCATCTCTCTTTGTGAGTTGACACGTAGACGTAACTGTTGAAAAGGAATCTTAACCAAAAAAGCAAATAGAAAATTAGACAACCGCCGCCTAAAAATAATTTTGTAAAAAAAATCCGCACTCTAAATAAAAAGTCAAAGGTAAGTGTTTTCTTCTTTTATGTCATCAGAAAAGATAATACTATTTTATGCATGAAAAATTTAATTACTGACGTCATTCTATGATTATATGTGAATATTAGTTTTTTTTAAATTTTTGTTCACCAAAAACCTATTGTTGGATAATGGCCCTATGGGAATGGACGTATCTGTTGGAAATCGTGGTTTTGACTTGCGCGAATTAGCGCGGGTGGATCCGTGCAGTCGAGTGCAGAATCGGGCCTGTTCTCACAGTCGGAGCTCACTGGCGTGACAGGGTCACCGGGTGACGAGACCTCAGATTTGCGTGGGAAGCAGAGGGATCCGTGACGTCACTCGTTCTTCGCGAGAAGCGAGTTTTAGCGGTCTGGGTTTTGGAGGCGAACCTATCAGACGTGATTTTTACCATGTAGTCTGCAACATACATAAGGGAATTATTTCCCTTATAAAATACAGGCGAAAGATCTCTTCTCCCCCTCCACGAATGGTTAAGACTTAATTGATAAGTAATTACGAAAGCAGTAATTGCTCTCTCTCTCTCTCTCTCTCTCTCTCTCTCTCTCTCTCTCTCGACGTTGGTGAATATCTACAAGCCGATAGATAACTAACGCCTGAAATAAAACATAAATTTAATTTAAAAGATTGATTGTCTTCGGAGTCGGTCATGAAGTGTTTGTTGTAGTGGCGATGTTCACGGCAGTACAGAAGAGAAGAAAGAAAACAACCACTAGACGACACGCACCCTCTACGCGGCGAGGGAGAAATTTAAAGGTATGCAAACTATATGATTTTTGATGTTAAAAAAAATGACGAGTGTTTAAATGAGAACTGCCACGGCCAGTTCCGGGACGAGTATACAAAACGAGTACCGCCGCGGCCCAAGCAGGAAGGGTATGCAACACTATTTCCACTTAAACGTAAGGGGTCAGATTAATAGAGAAGCAGGCTAGATGAGGAGTTGGGTAGCAAGATGCTTGTTAACATTACATTTGAATTTCTGCATGTTGATACTGTCGGGGAAACAGGGAGCAGGGAGGGGATGCCAAAGTCAAGCGGTCCGCATAAAGAAACTAGCAGAGTAGAAAATCGTCCGGTATATAGGGACCTCTACAATGAAGGGATGCGATTTTGCTGCTAGTCTGGGGTAACTCATTGTCCGTTTCTGTCATTGTACAATTTCAGTTTAGATATTTTCAAGAAAAGCGTTCGACAATGTTTGACCGGCGAACAATTATATTTTATTAGAAAAATATACTATCCGTTGTGTTACCCATTAAGTTCAGATTAAATTGTTTGATTGAGGAAAAAGTAAGTTTGCAAAGCCAGTTAAATATAAAAATAGAAAGACAAAATACAATTAAAATGGAAGTTTTTTTCAAACAAAACTCGATTGTGTGATTAGAAATATATAGGGAAAAGCCTTAGGGAAACAGACGTTGATTGGATCGGCTTTAATGTAATAATAGATTTTTGTGCCATTATCAGCTTTTCCCCACACACCGAGTTCCTATGCAACAATTCAAGAGACTTTTAAGCATACACTTTATTTTCTTTTCGCTTTCTTTATTGCCAAAGTTCATACGTTTTTCTGACAATTCAGTTAATGATGCACTCAAGGAAGGAAAAGAAAAAAACGTAAATAATCATATGACAAGTATCAGAAGCGAACGATAAATTTCGCTAGCAAACGCTGCCAAATGATTTGTATTATTTAACTATCTGGACAACCGCCCAATTCTACAATCATGAATTTCTACCGAATCAACAGGCGATCGTCGAAGCGATCAACAGAGAGAGAGAGAGAGAGAGAGAGAGAGAAAGAGAAAGAGAGAGTAATAAATGCAGGTGTATGGTGGCACGCAAGTGCTAAAATATCTAAAGATTTTGTTATAAATAATTCAAAATATATCCTTGTAGTGAATTCTTACACAACAGGTATACTGGTGACTGTTGCCAGTTTCTTACTGTTTCCACGTCATTTGTAAGGTAATTGATACATGTTTGAATTAGAGACATCGTTCAGTCGTCAGGTTGCAAATGGTTGAAAAAGGTTTGGCACTTTAGAGACATCAGATCATTAACATTGTTACATGGTTTATAACTTATAAATCTGTAAAAGGTTTTGGCATCATCAGATCATGACATGTAATACGATGCTTAAATATCGAGACCCTTCGAAATTCCACGGTTAATTAAATATGGTTTTCATGTATTATTTTATGTGCTTATTATATATCGTATAGGGGCATATCGAGGGTTCTGGGTAGAGGTAGTACGTTTCAAGTTCGGCAAGCTGCATCGTGCCTGGTAAGATGGACGGCATCGCTGGTCCTCACTCATCTCCTAAATCTCTCATATGTTTGCTTCACGCGCCATGTCCGAGGAACCCGCTTCAGCTAGCGGGCTAAACCAGATGAGGATGTGGTCTGTTTATACGGTACCACTTGGCGTATGAATCTCTTAGACACAGATAACCGGCTATGGCAGAAGAGTTTCAAGAAGAACTTTAATGACAACGTGAAACCCAGCCATTGGATTATGGCCCACTGCCTTCTGGGTATCTCCGGGAGGGAGAAAAGGCTATGGGAGTAAACCCAGAAACTGAATCCGGTGGGGAGCCCCTACTTCAGTTGGATATCACAATTACTTCTTTCCGGTAGCTGATGCAAGAAAGCAAGTGGCAAATGTATTGTTCAGTTCTCCTTTGGACCACATCAGCGAGGTCGAAAGGGGAATCCTGAGCTTTAGACAGCTCAGCATCTTCATACAAATTACCCAGGCGACATTCGTGGTATGTACGATTGCTTGAAGAAGGCATTTGGCCCAACTATAAACAATACCGTACCCATGAGATCATCAACAGCCGGTAACAAAATGTTAGACCGAAGTAGAACGATAGAGAGGTGGGCTGAGCACTACCAGGGACGGGATTTTACGCGGTGGAAAACGTTGTCCCTGACACAGCCGTCGAGAGAATCAGCAGCCTACCTGCTAAAGAAGAACTTCACGTGTCCCCCTCGGTAACAGAATTAAACAATCGACTCACAAACTTGCAGCAAAGTTCCAGGAAAAGATGGCAAAGGTGGAGAAGAAGACATCCCTGTTCCACCACCTGCACCAGCTACTGAAGCAATGGCGGGAAGAAAAAACAGTGACCCAGGATATGCGTGACGCAAGCATGATCACTCTGTAAAAAAATAAGGGTTGACCTCGGTGACTGCAACAACTACCGTGGCATATCCCTCCTCAGTGTTGTTGGGAAGGTATTCACTCGGCTCGCCCCCAACAGGCTGCAGTTACTTGCAGAGCGTATATACCCTGAGACACAGTGTGGATTGGAGCAGGAAGATCAACTGTCGACATGATCTTTTCCCTTACGACAGATATAGGATAGAATAGTATGAAGAGAGACACCCATTGTACACTGCCTTCGCTGATGATGCATCACTGACGGCACTCTTTGAAGAGATATTGCAGCGACTCATCAGCTGCATCACGCATGCAGAAAGTTTGGCATGACCATCAGCTTAAAAAAGACTAACATCCTCGGTCAAGATGTAAGCAATACCCCAAACATGACCATTGGCGACTACACCCTCGAGGTTGTCGAATATTTCACATAACTCAGCTCCCCTATCTCCAGCAATTTCTCCTTGCATGCAGAACTCCACAAACATATCGGCAAGGCGGCAACATTCATGGCTCGCTTGACGAAAAGATGCTGACCACCAATACCAAGATGAACGTGTACCGAGACTGCGTGCTCAACACGCTGCTCTACGGCAGTGAATCTTGAGCCCGCTACTCCCGCTAAGAGAACAGACTCAACACTTTCCACCTGCGCAATCTCAGAAGAATCCTAGGAATCACCTGACAGGATCACATCTCAAACAAGGGCGCCCTTGATCAGGCGAACATCCTGAGCATGTTTGCTCTGCTCACCCAACGACGACTCCGGTAGCTTGGCTATGCCAGGCAAATGGACGATGGGAGGATCCCAGAGGATATTCTTTATGGCGAGCTCGCAACCGTCTCCAGACCAGTAGAAAGACCTGTCTTACGTACAAGGATGCCTGCAAGCGAAACATAATAGCAGATGACATCGACCCAACAGGCGAGGAGTCCGTCGCTGAATATCGCAGCCGCTGGAGAAGAGCTGTAAAGGCATGCTGCAAGAGGAGTCAGGAGTGAAGAGACCAGCAGTGAAGGAACAGGAGAGAGCACAGACGGCAGGGGGCCGCAACAGAGCTCTCGCAACCAGCCACCACCTACATCTGTGGCAATTGCAACAAAGCCTGTCGATCCAGGATAGACTTGCACAGTCACAGCAGACGCTGCAATTCGGCAATAGATAAGAGGAGAGAGGAGAGAGCACAGCCGGCGGAGGGCTGCAACAGAGCTCTCGCAACCAGACACCACCTACATCTGTGGCAACTACAACAGAGCCTGTCAATCCAGGATAGGGTTGCACAGTCACAGCAGACGCTGTAATTCGACGCAGAACTCTATTTTTCTCCTGAGACAGACGGATGCCAACAATATATCGTATACATAGTACAAGTAATATATGTTTCTTTACCTGCCTTGCATTGCATCAATGTTAGATATGGCGTCAGTTTGTAATGGGGAATCCAGCTCCCACAAATAAGAGTCACTTTCGACGGGGGACAAAAAGTCCTTTATTCGACCCGTTCGCATTCCTATGCCCCTGAATTGAGCATTTAAAGATAGTACATTAGTCTGAAATAGTATATACTATACTATTTCATAATAAGTACAATAATCTTAAATAGTACAGTTTGGGCTTCAGACAGACACAGACAGACACATAATCTCCATTATAATAGATTATTATTATTATTATTATTATTATTATCATTATTATTATTATTATTATTATTATTATTATTAATGTAGTTATTTTTTATTAATGTTGTTTTTGTTAATGTTGTTATATTGTTGTTGTTGTTTACGCACTTTGAATTCTCACAAAACCATTATAAATTAGTGATGACTGCTAACAAGAAGTGTATTCCCTGGAGTCTGAGTGACAGCAAATATGCCACGTTTAGTATAATTACACCCGTTTGATTTAGAGTATGCGTATTGACCGTGTTATGATCGTGATAGCTAACTAAGTGAGGTACAATCACAGCTATTGTATGGGATGAGGACTAAAACTGAACTAAAATAGGTTTAAAACCGACGAAAATTCTTTTGATTTAACGTCTGATTCTTTTCGCATTGAAATAAAAAAAAAAGTCAGTCGCTCCTAATGTCGCACCTTTTATGAATGACACGCACATCGTTTCATTAGGAAACGTGAATTATTATGTCGTAGTTGTTAACATATTTATTTGATTATTGGATTCATTATACGTTGTGTTCGTTTATTTCTCATTCCAGTTTTGATTTATTTTTCTAGCGTTGTAACTTTGCCGCCATATTGATTAATCGTTTTCTGCGTTGGCTGATTAATTGGTGGATGCGATTCGCAAAGAGATTTGGCTTTCATAATTTTAAAAAAAAAATATTTGATTTTATAGGATTTCTAAACTATCTAGAGACATCAAAGTGCCGTATCTGTGTACCTCATTACCATACGAATAATAAGCACGAATAATTATGAAAAAAAATATAGTTTCAATAAATATTACAATTCATTTTTTATTATTTGAAGATATATCGCTATTAACATGCCTTCCCATGACGGCGAGAAAAGTGAAACGCGAAGTCGGGTTTTAATGTCGGGATAACCCAGCTCTCCAAAAGGGACACTCTAGAATGGGACAAAAAATGGCCTCGGTCTATACAGACATCGTTCTCCGACCGATAACAGAACAGAC
>OY744539.1:68412141-68522141 GCA_963556195.1 Sepiola atlantica | reverse complement strand
AACATTCCACTTCTTTGTCCTCGAATCGCTTGCCTTTGGAATTCCGTCCCTTTTCCTGTTTCCATGACTGTACCAACATGCAGAAATTTAAATGCAACGTGACCAAATATCTTATTTCATAACTCCCCACTTAGGATGCACCTTCCCCATTAAAGTTGCCCCCCCCCCCCCTAATTCATAATAGCAACATTACGTCTCAGTGAAACTATGCCTTGTTTGGGGTCAACATAAGTAAAAGAAAAAAAACACATTTTAAAATGTTTACGTACGTTGATTTGACTGAAAATCAATCTTGACTTATATATTTATTTATTTTTCTTACTGGCAAAGAAAAGTTTTAGATCGTTATTTTCGCTTTTTTAAATTTTTATTTTCATTTTCATTCATTTGCTGAGGACGGGGCATTCTTCCAAATGCTATACGATCACTCGCTCTTTACAGACTCCAACCGAGAGCTCTTTTCAGAATTCTGGCTGTTCCCTTGAGTGCAGTTGTTTGAATTTCTCTTGCACTTGGTTCACCAGGTATACTTGCCAAATACTTTTTAAAGTTCTTCTTCATGAGTCCAGTGGCTCCTATGATAACTGGAATGATAGAGATCTCTTTGAGGTTCCAGTTTCTTTTCATATCATACATTAGACCTAGATATTTTGTTATTTTCTCCCTTTCAGCTCTGTTTAGGCCCCCATCAGTAGGGACACTGACCTCAACCAAAGTTGCCACGCTCTCTCTTTTATTCCATATAACAATGTCAGGTTTGTTCGGTGTGCAAATGAAAAAATATATTAATCTGGAAACGGAACGCAAAAAATGTCGGAAGATTTGTTTTCTAATGTTTTTTACGTGCTTTTAATTTTGAATAATGAGTTTTAAGAAAGGTTCAGGAACTTCTCACATGGATAAGGATCGAAGATGCTGATTCCTAATCTGTTGTTAGTTTGACTCTTGGATCAACTGTTTAACTCTAATGCCGCGACGCACATGCAACGTACATACCACTTTGATTTATATATAGATTATATAGATATGTTGGTCGATCGGCTTAGAAACGGAACGCTAAAAATGTTGGAAGAATTATTTCAAATCTTATTTTCTCGTACTTAACTCTGATTCTACGACACATACACACGTTGGAATTGTTGCATCTTATTCATAGCTTTTGCTCAATTTACAAATTTAAACCTTAACAGATGCTTCAAAAACTGATTCGATTTTCCCTACATTTCCGACATCCGATATGTCTTTAAGTTCTGTCTCAACGGCTGTTTTAATGAATCACGCCATTCCATGACACCTATAACAACAAAAAAAACTTAAAAACGTAATTATTTTTTAACAATATAAAACACTTCTGGTCTTCGAGGAACGGTACGTTACTCGACTAAAGTTTTTTTTAAATATTAAAAAATATTTGCATCTTATTCGTAGTTTGTAACGGCTTTTTGCTAAATTTTCAAATTTAAAACTTTATATAAATATATATATATATATATATATATATATATATATATATATATATTGGTACAGAAAAATTAGTACAACATTCGTACCGTCGGTTTCAAGCACAGAAGGACTACGGTACGAATGTTGTACTAATTTTTCTGTACCAAAATAAATAAATATTACGCTCTTAATTTTTAATTTTTAACTTTAATTCTAAATTAATCGAGCACTCTGTTGGGATTTTTCCTGCTATATTACAAAGAAGTTATAGATATACATTATATAAACCTTTAAAATGTCCTAAACAAATACATTTACGTTTCAATACTCAATGTACCTCATCGGGACCAAAAGTTCATAATATTATGAAATTTTGGTTCCGATGAAGAATATTGAGTTTTTGTTTCGTATGTTTGGAACCAAACGCTTTATCACACCGCGAAATCGACGCAGTGTTAATGGGACCAAGAATTCTTCTCGTTGTAAAAAAATGTATATGTTTTACTCAGGTTCGAACATTTACGTGGACAAAAGCCAAATAGTGACCGACAATAAATGCAAGGCTTTTGAATAAACGTAAAGTATTTAAGTAATAAAGGAAAGAAATGATGTCATAAAACAGGCAGGGTTTGGGGGGAGAATGGATGAAGGCGTGTATGCATAATTTTTGGTTGTAATTCCAAAAAATAAACTTATCTAGATTGAGATCTTTTTTTCTTTCTTATTCGTATCAGCCCCCCCCAAAAAAAAAATCGATTACGTGTGAATACCCTAAACAACTTGATGATGATTTTAAACATTTGTCATGAAAAAGAAAAAAAAACTTTAATAATTCTAAATTACAAAAAATATTCTTTTTTTTACTTTTCATTAATTCTTTTTTCTGTCTTTAATAATAAAAGCGAAAAGCACAAAGTAAGCATTTCGAAATACTCAGTAATATGAAATTGTTTTATTTGACCAATCGACGTTACAGTCTTTCATTTATTCATTTCATTATATAACCAGTTTTTAATTGGGAATTCATTTTCATTTTTATGCTGAAACGAAATAACATACCTCGACTTTGGATATCTTAACGACCATATCAATTAACATTGTTTCTAATAAGAATACCAGTCCAATGATAGGTAAATGAATATTCCGAACAGAACAGTTTTAACCACTTTTATTTCCCATTACGAAGATTAAAATAAAGATATAATGATCCTAAACCTTATGTTAAGAATACTTACATGAATAATTACATGAATTGAATTCTAGAAAATCTCTAAAATTTATGGCTTAATAAAACATTGAAATTCAGGAGATCTTCTTAAATCTGTGTCTAATTATGAATCAAATTTAATGCAAATCTAAAAAAAATAATTTTCAAATGGGAGGCTGTGCCCATATTATGGCAACTAAAACATTTTAAATGCTCTAAAGAGCTTGAAATTTTGGGAGTATATATTAATTGATGTCTAATATATTTCGTTAACTTTTCGCACAAATCAGTGGTATCTTAATTTTGACGAAAGTCTTCACCCCCTTGGAAAAGTTTACAAAAATATGATGTGCCTGTGTTACTCAACGAGTTGCTGAGAATATGTATTCCAAAATTCATAATGATCGGTTCTTTAGTTTAGGAGTTTATTTTGTATAACGAAATATATTACCTACTTATATATATATATATATATATATATATATATATATATATATATATATATATATATATATATATATATATATATAGTATATATATATATATATACATAAATATATATAGATATATATGTATATATATATAGATATATATGTATATATATATAATTGTATATATATATATATATTTACATAAATATATATAGATATATATGTATATATATAGATATATATGTATATATATATGTATATATATATGTATATGTATATATATATATATATATATATATATATATATATATATATATATATATTATTTTCATTAATTCTTTTTTTCTGTCTTTAATAATAAAGGCGAAACGCACAAAGTAACCATTTCGAAATACTCAGTAATATGAAATTGTTGGATTTGACCAATCGACGTTCCAGTCTTTGATTTATTCATTTTATTATATAACCAGTTTTTAATAGGGAATTTATTTTCATTTTTATGCTGAAACAAATTTTTTTTTTTGTAAAGAAAACTATTGTTTCATTAATTGCTGCCTGGAGGGCGGGTTTTTTTTGCCAATATATATATATATATATATATATATATATATATATATATATATATATATATATATATTTGAACAGATTTTTTGTGGTACAGAATTTTATCAAGCTTTTAAATTGGATAAACGGAGTCATAGCGAGTCGAGGACAATATCACAAGAGAAAAAAAAGAGAGGACAATTATAGTAATATATTTCATCGTCGGAAGACATTCGATTAAAAACTTTTAAAAAGAATAAAAAAGATCGACTAAAATTAACAAACTAAATCCCAAGGTACCTTTCAACCGACACATTTTCAAGGGAAACGTCGGCGAATATCGCTTAAAAACGGAGAAAAGAGTAACGCGGAGAGAACAAAAAAGCAGGGAGATTGAATATCGCCATTATAAACCGGAAGGAATATGTGGACGTAAGAGGCAAAGTATTTTTTTTTAGAAGTCTCTAAATAAGTACACTTTGTGAGACAACTCTTTTTGCCTCCAGAGCGATGGCTTTCGCATTGTTACACTCACGGCCTCCAAAACCTTGAGATGATGTTTGGATATATATATATATATATATATATATATATATATATATATATATATATATATATATATATATATATATTATAATTGACTAATTCCATCTGCGGGAAGGTGTTTATTGGTCACTTATAGGTTCTAAAAGTATTCATAAAATAAAAGCAAACTTGTATAGTAGTACTGGTGTGTTATACTACTACTACTACTACTACTACTACTACTATTACTATTACAACCATCAATAGTAGAAGTAGTAGTAGTAATGGTTTATCTTATTAATGTGAAACTATGTTGAGGCAGGTTTTCCACCTAGTGGATGAAATAAAATGCTACATGTACAAAAAATAACATTTTAAATGTAAATTAAAATCCCGAAATATAAAACACGTCCAAGGGAATCGAACCGTAGTCACCTTGGCGTTCTGTTGAGTTTTTCAATTCGCAAACCATTCCCCAGGTGGCGTCAAATGTAATTATTATGAATGTTATTTGCTACCTCGTTTGTTTTACTTGTTTGTTTTTCTCATTATTGTATTTAACAACTTTGCGTTGGACATTCTCCAAGAAACGTTCTAATCGATTTCTACCCCCCTCTCTTCGCTGTTTGGGAAACTCGAGAGATTTTATACTCGTAAGAATTGCTCGATGCTTGTGTCGACATTGCAATACCGAGAAATACGCTTATGAATTGATACCGGTACGGCCAAACGATCCAAACACTACAAACGTGTATTGTGTTCAGAGACTTATTGATTCACTCTTATTAGTGTTGGCGAAACAAATAATTTGTCCATATATATATATATATATATATATATATATATATATATATATATATCAATTAGCCATATATACACATATATAGATAAATTAGAAATATATATATTTATATATTAGAAAATAGAAGCCTTTATCAATGCAAGATTAATTTATTATTATTTTTTTTTACTTAAATCTTATTAATTTCGGAATAATATTCTATCATCAGAGGTGACCAGTATTGTGTCATTGATAAAGGCTTCCATTTTCAATTTTATAATACTGACCAGCAATGCTTTAAATGAACGACCCATTTTATTTATATATATATATATATATATATATATATATATATATATATATATATATATATATATATATATATATATATAATATATATCACTTAGACATACATGCACATATATATAAATTAGAAATATATAGGTAGACCATCCGTTCAGTCTAGAGAGACTATGGATACCCCTATAAGGGGCTGGCTGCGCGTGTAATTATGAAGCAAGGGTTGCGCAATCCGTAACAACACCTCTCCTGAGTCGGCACTGCTTGATTCCAATGGCAAGCAGTTCAAGACGACTGGAAACAATGCAGAGATAAACAGAGAGCACATACAGCACCTGGTAGTCCCAAATAGTCACCCATTTAACACTGGCCAGGCTCGACGTCGCTTAACTTCGGTGATCTAACGGGAACCGGTGTGTCAACGTGATTGTACATATATATATATATACATATACATATATATATATATATATGTTAGAAATATATACATATGTATATATGTTAGAAATATACACACACACATATATATATATAAATTAGAAATATATACACTTATATATATAAATTAGAAATATATACATATATATATGTTTGAAATATATACACACTTATATATATAAATTAGAAATATATACATATATATATATGTTTGAAATATATACACACTTATATATATAAATTAGAAATATATACACTTATATATAAATTAGAATATATTTATATATAGAGAAATTAGAAATATATACACATATATATATATATATATATATATAAATTAAAAATATATACATATATATAGTATATGTATGAATTAGAAATATATCAGCATACATATATAAATTCCATCGGCTAATCATCTATTCAGCCAACGTAAACGTTGCGTTTGTTGTAAATACGGAAAATTCAAATGGCGGCCAAATTCTGATCGCTGCGTAAATACTTAATCAAACCTTTTACTTTATTAACATCGAAAGTTGATTTTAAGTTGATTTCCTTATTCGTTATTCTAAATTTTATTTTTGTCCAGTCTTAAATTAAAATATTTTTATTTAGTATTTTCATTTCTTTTTAAATGAATTAAGACACTGGCAGCATAAGTCAAGAGCGATACATTAATCTTTGACTTCTTTCGATAAACTTTGCATTATCCTACTACTTTAGAAAAAGATGCGATTTACATTTAGACATTTCGTAAACACACATATGTAAAACAAAAATAATAACATATATAACTTACTAATTTGATTAAATTTACTCATTTAAAATAAAAAGCTTGAAAGGAGTTCGACAAAAAGACGTTAATTATAAGAGCGAAGTCGAATTAAGTGTTACATTCCGTATCTTTTACCCTGCGGGCTGAGTTTCTAATATCTCTCTGAAACCGAAAGTATAGATGGACGATCAAACTAATGTATACTACTAATTGAGATTAAGAATATTTATGCCATCGCAGAGAGTAATTGAGCATCTTGTTTTTGTTCCCTATAACACTAAATTGCACACCCACTATATATATATATATATATATATATATATATATATATATATATATATATTGTGTGTGTATTTAGGCAGCATTTTCTCATTTATGCAAACATTGTGAAAAATAACAGAATTCGTCTGTTTAATTATACCTTTTTTATTTTTTCAATTCTTCTGATGGTTTTATTTGTATTAAAATCAAAGAAATGGAACATTTATTAATTTTGTTTATTAAAATACAAAAAAGACCATCAGAAAAATTGAAAAAATAAAAATGGTATAATTTTTAACAATGTTTGCATATATATATATATATATATATATATATATATATATATATATATATATATATATATATATATATATATATATATAAATATATGTGTGTGTGCGTGTGTGTGAGTGAGTGTGTGAAAAGACAAAAACGAAAAACAATTAATCACAGGAGGAAATACAAATCAAGATTTGAAATTTATTGAATACAGGAAATGCAATGTATTTGGCACGTGCTTAACTATTTAAAAAATTATGCGGCGTCTGCGAAAAAGATGTTCATTGATAAAAGGGAACGAGAGAAAAAAAAAGAAAAGGGAAAGAAAAGAGGAAAAATTGAAAGGTTGATGAAATTAAATTTTTAAAAAAATTGTATTTAACCGGGATCGGAGTAAGTTATGAAGTGGCGAGGTATATTGCAGTGTTTGAGTGCGAATTGTGCCAGATGTTTGGTAAAGTAGTAAAAGTCTAGCCTTCAGTCTACATTAGATGATAATGGGAGATGGATAAGAGCACTTTTGATGCACTTTAGGCGCGCAGGAGATAAATCAGTTTTGAGGAGGTGCAGTTTGTAAGGTCAAAATTGTGTTCCTGTGTATGACTACTATACAATATACATATTAACTTCTAGAATTCTAGGAATTAATTTAAGAAAACCTATGATTGATATTATTACTTGAATATATGATAATCAAAAGAAAATGTAATTAATTAAAAAATATAAATACGATTTTATATAAAAAAACAAAAATACATAAACAGATAAAATATATAAAAAAATTATATTATTACAACAACCAGTTGATTACTAACCATATAATACCCAGTTAATTAATCTAATATTACACACTTATTTTTTAACACTATATTTTTGTGTAGGATATAATTTTAAAATTTGAAAAAATCATTAATTCTATAATCTAATTTAAGATAACCCACAATTAATATTATTACTAGTATATATGATAATCTTAAAGAAATTTAATTAATATTAAATATATAAATAAGATTTTATATTCAAAAAAAATTAAAAAACATCAACAAATAAAATTATAGTTTAACAAACAGTTGATTACTGATGATATAATACCCAGTTAATTAATTGAATATTATACACTTATTTTAAACACCATATATATGTGTAGGATATAATTTTAAATTAAAAAAATATATATTGATTTATTAGTTGATGCAGTGTCTCTATCTGTTGACACTATATCTATGCGTAGGATAGAATTTTAAAATTTATTGATTTATTATTTACTGCAGCGTACCGATCTCCATCTGCGGGACTGACCTGTTTTTATTTCTACTTTCTGGCATCCATCTTAGTGAATTCCACACAGTCGGATTTTTTTCTTTTATGTCCATTTTTGACAAGGGGAAGATTTCCTCGAAATATCAAATGATTTCTAATCATCATCCGGAAATCACACAGAGCTAACACCATAATTACTGTTTATGTAAGAATGAAAAGGAGAAAAATAGATAGTTGTAAGTCTTCTCATTAGATTGTTTATTTTTGTTCCTTCCAGCTTCTTATCAATCCGGCTCTCTGCATTGCCTTCAGCCTTCTTAATACATTTATTACAATTCCCAGTAATGCTTCAAGCAAACGACTATTCTCTCTTAATCCCCAGCCCCTAAAAATCCATGCTACACCTCACCACGACAAAACCCTCAGCATCCCCTCCCCTCTCTCCCACCCTAAGACAAATTCACTAACACCCCCCCCCTCATCTTTTTCACTCACAGCCGTGAACATTCATTTCACTCTCTGCCACTGACTGACTTCTCTCAGCCCGGAACTTGGTCCAGCGCTCTTAGTAGCCACGGCTACTACTTTCTTTCATCAACCCATCATGTCAACCCTATATTTCGATGTACTTGCATGACATTTTTTAATATATATATATATATATATATATATATATATATATATATATATATGAGTGTGCGTATTTATGAAGCAATTTCTCCTTTATGCATATTTCATAAAACATTCTCCGTTTATTGAGTTGTTTTACCCCGCTCAGATAGGCATTTTAGGCGTAGGTGGAAATAAAGTGATGAATTAGCCGAATGTCAGTGTGGAAGTGAAGATCCGATTAATTTTAGAAGATTTCTATAAAAATATCAGTCATCCGAGCGGAAATAAGATGAACTTTGAAACAGACAAAAGCATTGTAAAACGCGAAATATAGTCTCTATCGCTCACTCAGCTTGAACCACACAACTAATTTTCCTTAGTATAAACCCTATCAGATTATTATCATTACAATGAAAAATACTCTCTTTTATTTAATGAGTTATATATTTGTAAAAAATTACTGGCTTCTCAAACTCACTCTTTTATTATTAAAACAATCTAACGCGAACTCAATGGGTTGACAGAACACGCTTATCAAATATTCTAATATATATATATATATATATATATATATATATTTATATATATTAATATATATATTTTTATATACATATGTGTGTGTGAATATATATATTTATATATATATACATATATATATATATATATATATATATATATATGTATATATGTCCAATATTAGGACATAGATAATTAATATAGGTTGAGAGTGAAAATAAGCAAAAGATATTATTCAACTCTGAATATATTTATTTTTAATATATTATTTTTATGTACAACTAAGCCATTGAAAGCTCTTTAAATCCGGATTTTTCAAAAAGCATCTATTTTTCTAATCAGAAAGTCAAATACATATTGGAAATTATTAAAAAATAACTAGGAATACTTTTTGAAAATTATCAAAAATTATCAACAAGTTTTTTAGAAAAACAGATTTCTTTTAAAAGAAGATAAAAATATTTTTTTCCAAGTTGAAAAAGATATTTTTTAAAAGCAAAAGCGAAAACGTTAAATATTAAACTAAAATTATACCGTATTGTATATGAAAAATTGATCCGTATATAACATGGAAAACGAAATTATTATAATTAGCTTGAAACAACTCTGTGAGAATTATCAGATTGGGTAGATGATGGAGTATGTGTGGAAGTGATGGATTGGGGTCCAAGAATATTTTTTATACTAAACAGTGGAGAGGTAAAACAAAATTATGAAAAAAGGTGGGGAAAAGGATAAATGTTTCAAAATGGGTTAGTAAATAAAATGGAGAGATAATAGTAATTCTGCGGAGTATTAATCATAGGGGACATTGATGAAAGGAATTAGCTTTGGTAGAAGGTAAGGAGATACTTTTTTTTATTAATGTTTTATGTAACAAAAACGAAGTTAAGTTCTAAAAAGGAATAGATGAGGTACAAAATGATAAAATACTTTCTATTTTACGCCTATAAATAGGGTGTAGAGTAAGTGGGTGGGTATTTAGAATCGGAGTGTGAGTATTAGGTATGTGTCTATCATTAGGTTTGACACAGTGGTCATACGTATACATTCTTTCATGCTTGCATATGGATATTATTTCGTGTTTTTTATTTATCAAAGCGCTCCTAGATCTCATTATTATGACTGTCTCGAAAGAACATGATGCACATGTTTTGAAACCCGATTTGCATCAGATAGGTCTTTTGATAACTGATATTAAGAATATATTGAAAATATGAAAAATATGTGCCGCCTTAAACAATTTATTTTGCATATTTTCACTCTTATATATATATATATATATATATATATATATATATATATATATATATATATATATATATATATATATATATATGCATTTAAAAAGAATGCGCGGAAATCTCTCAAAGGCTCTTTCGACTATCATCTCGCCAGGAGAAAATCGATAGTTTTTCTAATCAATAATATCGTCGAAAGAAAGAGCAAACGGGGAATTGAATGTGCCAAAATTAACGATGGAACGATTAAAAGAAGTTACTTTAATGATTTCGTTAAAAAAAAACGATTAAAATGCACTACGTATGGGGGGAAAAAAGAAGGGAGGTGTTCAAAGTTCCCCAAAGAGATTTAGCGATCTGACAAATTCCTTCTGCGCGAATAGCGATAGAGACATATTCCAATATTTTCAAATGGTTCTTGGAATCTGCTCTATGCAAGACCTCAAAACGGTCTATTTTATAGCTACTGGCACAACTTGGGTTTTCAACCAAATGCTGACCAATAGCAGAGTCCAAAGAATTAGAGGAGGGGTAACACAAGGATCCTACCCTTCCCTGACGTATTTTTGATGGAACGTGCTGGTTTATGCGGGTCTGCAAATGCAATGAAGTGCGCCCTATATAGCCAGCATCACATTGGCATTTAAATTGGTATACAATATTACTATAATTTGTATAGGGCACACTATCCTTGCGAAAGGAAGGAAAGGCAGGTCTAGTAGCATACACTAATTGTAAGGAAACAGAATAGAAACAATTGCTAATGCTATCAACAATCTGTTTACCTAGTTTAATACTATTTCCCCCTATCCAAGTTAATTTCAAATAAATGGGGCATTTTACAGGCCCAAATGTTTGGGGAGATTTAAAGTCAGCAACCTTTTTATTAATGCAATCATTGATAAAATCCTTTGAGAGATTTCCGCGCATCCTTTTTAAATGCATTTATAAGTTTTGTATCTCAAAACATTTATATATATATATATATATATATATATATATATATATATATATAGAGAGAGAGAGAGAGAGAGAGACAGAGAGAGAAAGACAGCGAGACAGATATATATATATATATATATATATATATATATATATATATATATATAGAGAGAGAGAGAGAGAGAGAGAGAGAAAGATTAGGGTTAGAGAATGAAAAAATATATAGATACATTTTTGTTTATTAATTTGGTAAACTTCGATCACGGCTCGAGGCACTTGCCAGTCTAGCTACACGGAAGAAGTGTAATGCAGTGAAACATTCTGTCTATGGATGAGTATATACTTATATATTTAAAAGTTCAAAGATTATGACGTCATAAAGAGATATAAAAACATAATGAATATGAAAATGTGAAACATTCTCAATTTCTTTAATACAACGTAATGCTGTAGGTAAAATTAACTCAAAGATTAGGACTTTAAGTCCAACAGAGCTCATAAATTATAACTCAGAAAAGAATGCATGACATAATACATATTTTGTAATCATTCTCCAAAAAAATTAAGATCAATAAATATTATTGTGTACATATGTTTCCGATCTTTTTTTATTAAATTATCTTCAGCACAAAAAATTTCTTTGTCAATTCGTTACAGGCAAAACTAACAATAGAATTGTTAAAATATTACAAACACATGAAACAAAAGTAACCAAAAAATCCAGAAACCATATCGTCTTTTTTTAATTTGTTTAATTTGACTTTTAATTGCAAGGAATAATAATTGGATTCAAAAGTCAAATGTATATATTAAAAAAAAAGATGGATTCATTCATCAAAATATATATATAGTGCAAGTTCATAAATAGTTCTATCAAATATTATGTTTTAATAAATGAGGCTTTACTTGTTATAAAAAAATAATAATTTAAATAGTAAAAAGATTTCAACTTTAAAATACCTATAGGTGCAGGAATAACAAAGAAAACATCTTTTCATTTTGCAAGAGATTAATGTTCATCCAATGATTTTTGAAAATAATAGTCCTTAAATTGAGACTTGACTACAAAACAACATTAGAGAACTCTAAAAACTAGGCGCTTACCAAGCTTTTTAACCTTATTCAATTTTCATATAAACCGAACCGAACCGATAAGGGGAAGTAAACGTCTTAGTTCGTGTATTAGAAAACAACCTCCGCCCCAAGTAAACTTTACCCAACCTAAGTATATTATCATATAATAGATGATAGACTAGACCTCTTCAAAATTGACCTTTTTCTTCAAACATATGGAAACTGCTATTATTCCCATTCTCCAAGGTCTGAATTAGCTAAATATACCAGTTATTGTGATCTTGGACCTTGGCTATGCCTGCCTCAAGAGCCATGTAATTTTATTGTTGACGTTTTTCAAAAACGCTGCAAAATATGGGATATTATGTCCTTATTTTCATTGTAGCTTTCCAGAGGTTGATGCTATAGCATTGAAAGTGGTACCAAATGAAAGCTAATAAAATTTTCTTGCATATGGTAGTAAGCACAATAAAACACATGAACACCTGTGTAAATTTTAACTAATTTTAATGCACAAACAGCTGGGACACTACAAAAATCAGTTTGGTAGTATGATAGCACTGCACTGACACATATATTGCATGAGAAACTGTCAGATAGGATGTTACTAATACATGTATTATCACTTGTTCAATGTGGCTTTTTTGAAACTGTCAAATTTTTTCCTGTGGTACTCCACAACTTGTAGTAAGCAGCTTCTTTGCTCTGGGTCACTTGTGATCTGAGTTGCAAAGTCACTCATTAGTTTCACACCTCTCTCAGCCACATCATTGGTCACTTTCACTGACCTCACAAACTTCTGTGCATTCCTGTAGCTGTCATTGTCTTCCCAGGTGTCAGCAGGAGTAGTGAGCCAGTCACATTTCACTCGAAGAGCATCAAACAGAAAGTGAGACTCTGGCCCTACCAGGTCTGTGAGAACTGTAGCTGCATTGATGACAGGAAACACTGGCTTGCCTTTCCTGTAACTCTCAGGTTTCTCTGTTTCTGACAGCTTGACTGCGAGCTTCTCTTTTGCAGACTTGGTCATGCTGGCATGTGAACTGAACAAGGTGAATGGCACTAGTTCCTGGGTCAGATACCAGCGGTGGTTGTTCATTTTCTTGAGAACAGAGGTTGCCAGTTCATAGTCATACTGCTTGTATTGCAGCATGTTCTTCATAAGCTGGAGGTCATGGATAGGTGCATCAGCTGCAGATGTGGTGGTCACCCAGTGGCTGGTGTAGAATAAGGTCAGGAACTTGTTCATCCTCTCCAGCTTGAAGATAGTGTCCGTGTTGTATTTTAGTTCCTTGGAAAACATGAGCATCTTCATACAGTAAATGTTCCTGGCCATCCAGCGGGCTTGGTGAATACCACCTGGCTTGGCCCAGTGGATACCTCGAGGAGGTTCCTCACCAAGCAGGATCAGGCACAGCTCTGCCACCTCTCTGTAATCTGCCCTCGGACTTGCTTCCTCAAGGAAATTGCTTAAGACTGCAATTGTGCTTGTCTTCTTCTGTTTCAAGTCTTGTTCAACTAGGCCCAGAACTCTTGGGCAGTCCTTAACCAACTTGTCCCACTTCTCTTTCACATTGCTGAACATTGGGTTGTCAGGACTCTTGACCTTGCTGAACACAGCCTCCCATACACTTCCAATTATTACCTCTGATATGTGATGGCGACAAGCGAAGTAGAATACCTTTTTGCCTAGTTTTTCTTCAATAAGCTTCGCTGCACCCTTGTTGATGCCACTGTTGCTGGCTGTGGTATCAAATACCAAGCCTACAATGTTGTCTGTGAGACCCCATGCTTCTATCAGTTCCAATGTAGCATTACACTGTTGGATTCCTGTGGAACTTTCTATGAAGGACACACCAAGCAGCTTCCCTTCTTCATACTGTGGAGTACCAGAGACGAGCACTGCAAGACTTTCCACTGGGTATCTTTCACCAAGAACATCCCGTAGAAGTTTTCCATCCCAGTGTAGTGTGCAGTAATCTGGCGGACTTTCCTTGAAGTTATTCATGTAACTTTGGCACAAGTTATGACGAGTGTTTATCCTATTTCGTCTTGTAGTAGAGGCTGATATAACAAAGTCATAAAGATCTGCGCCTCCTGCCTTCAACACTGCAGACACCATGGCTGTAGTCTGGTCGTCAGAGAGTGACAACCGATCTGCAGTGCTACAAACCTCTTTACTGGTCATAACTGAGTGTGGAAAGTGTAAGGTTATCGTACTTGGTTTTGATGAACAGCTTGGTGTTGTCTCAGTGTATTCTGAACCCTCACTAGTACCAGAGCCTTGACTGTTCTCTGGGTCTTCATCACTTGAAAATTTCCCAACTTCTGCTGCTGCAGCAGTCACTGATGATAACATTCTCTCTTCTCTTTCTTCTCGGAAGCTTTTCTCTCTAGACCTCTTCTCAAACACCTTATCATGACCTGATATGTGTGCCAGGCGAGTTGTCTGTTGGTCCAAGTAGAAATTGACGTCCTCTTCCTTGGTCTCCTTTGTGAGCAGCCTGTTGCTTCTTATCTCCTCCACAACATCCTTTGCTCCAATATCAAATAACTTGTCTAAGTCCTTCAGAAAGTTAGCTCGTTTCTCTTCCTCTGGTTTGTTATTTCTTCCCTTTTTTTAACAATTTTCCTGTACTTTTCATGGAGGATCATGAAACGGTTGACTGCATTTGGTCTAGTTAGTGTTTTAATCCTTGCCATATTCCAGAATGGCAAAACGACATCCACTGTATCATGGGCTAAAGACCTATTGTCACTGTTGGGATTATCATTCCTCAAATGCAGGAAATACTGGAACACCTGGCGATTAGTAGGAAGTTGAGAGCCCCTGATGCTGGAGCTGGGTTGCCCAATGAGATACACATCACTGAATGACCTTGTGGCAGGAGTCGCCACCTTTCTTCTCTTTTCAGTTGGTTCATCCCGTTCACTTGTATCGCTGACCACTTTCCCACAGCATAGTTGTCTTCCAGATGCCATGTTGTCAGCAGTTCACAAATCTTAACAAATCAGCTTTAACTTACAATCTGAAATGAAGAGATAAAACATACTTAGTGATAATAAATTATATACATGCATTAAGAGTAACATTTTTGAGATAAAGTTATGTATTATATGATGGCATCCTTTCCAAGCATAAAAATATATATGTTTGTGCATTAAAATTAATTAAGATTAACATAGGTGTTCATGTGTTTACTACCATATGCAAGAAAATTTTATTAGCTTTCATTTGGTACCACTTTCAATGCTATAGCATCAACCTCTGGAAAGCTACAATGAAAATAAGGACATAATATCCCAAATTTTGCAGCGTTTTTGAAAAACATCAACAATAAAATTACATGGCTCTTGAGGCAGGCATAGTCAAGGTCCAAGATCACAATAACTGGTATATTTAGCTAATTTAGACCTTGGAGAATGGGAATAATATCAGTTTCCATATGTTTGAAGAGAAAGGTCAATTTTTAAGAGGTCTAATGATAGACACATTTTTTATAATATCTTAGACAAAGTGGTTATTTAAAAATCAGTTAATTGTTTTAATGTTTTTTAACTGTCTTACCTGTAAACTTTTATTGATGTCTGACGTAAGAAATTTTTAATCAGTCAATTCAACAATTACTTCGAAATCCCATTCTATTTGTTTATACTTATCAGGAAGATTTTTATGAAATTCACGGTTTGACCCCAATGGCTTGAAGAACGTACAACTGATTCTTGTACGTGAAATTATCATCACTAGATAATAGGAATGAGTAGGTGGTCTAAAAAGTGACAATTTCAAAGATTGTAGTTGTCAACTCTGACCCAACGTCGACGGGTTCATCAACTAGTCGTGATTGAATAACGAATGTAATAATGGACCTTTTCAAAGAACACTCATCGAAAAACAAAAACTCGATAAACGTTTATATTTTTTCTTTGTAGTTATTGTTCGTAAGTCGAAAGGTTTTCCGTGATGTGGAGGCGGGGGGGGGGTCGGTGTGGTGTCTTGCAATCAATCGATTGCAAGATAATTGAATCGACCAAGTTATGAATATTTACTCGTTTGGCTAAAGTGGACAATTTTCCCGCAGCGGTATGAAGTGCATAATCGGTATCGATTTTACAATGCAGCAAACAAAACACCAAAAAAATGAAACAACATTCTTAAAGTTAGTTCGTGTCCTTCGTCATCACAATGTTAAGCTGGTGATACCAGATCAGGCTGCCCTGTGGCTCCCTGAGACGAAATTCACCTACATTGACGTTTTTTTTTTTTTTTTTTTTTTTTTTTTTGTAAAACTTAATTATGTTCTACAAATCCAAAAACAAAACAACAGCCCCTCTCCCTTTCTCCCTCCCCTTTTTTATTTTATTTTTAGAACTTGAAGCATAAATCTTTTACTATAATGACCAGATTCGGCATTAAATAACCCAAAAAGGGTTGATATGCCGTAAAACAAAACTACCACAATGTTAAGGAGATGCTCAGGCACACGTATATTCTCAATACCGACACACACACACACACACACACACACGCACACACACACACCCACACACACACGCATATAACATATTTCTTTAAGTATATGAAGAACCCATATGAAGATGGACCGATAGGAATGTATATCTGTATAATCAAATTACCAGACAAGATATTGCCGTCATATTTATTTACTCCTCTGCAGGAGTTAGGCACAAGGCCAGTTTTATCTTACTCCCACAAGTAAGATGTGACCACAGCTTGGGTCGAGTAAGTGGGGTTAAAAGCCAGCGCTCGAGAGGTGAGCACTCTGGCCATTTAAAAATTGCCTGGGCAGCCCCGTCGGCATTCCCCGGTAGGGGCGCCTCAAGCAGTAAGCAATAAACTTACTCCTCCCCAAAGAGGGGAGGCGAAGCCTGGGAGGGTGGACCTCCTAGAACTGCACAGGACAAACCCACAGACAGGTGGAATCAAGCCCCGAAGGACAAGACGACATCCGTCTATAGGGGTGCAGTATCCATCGGAACAGATACAACACTTACTGCCGTCATATGTTAATTCACGTTTAAACGTAAGTCTGTACAATTGGTTTTAATTTAAAAGAATGTTGGGCATTCATGCCGTATAGTTAACAGCCTAGAAATCGAAAACATAAAAGAACTATACAACAAATACCTTTTACCAAAGACAAGAAACTTGTTTTTATCAAGCTGCATACTTCTTAAACTGGTTGTACGATTAAGTATTTCTGTTACACCGGCCGTTCTAACAGAAGAGAAACTACACCGGTTCTCACTATAAATAGTGCGAGTTACCAGAGTCACGGGTGAGAGAAAAAGGACAGACATGTAACTGTCTAGCCAAGTGCCAGTCAGTTTCCTTACCTTGTACCTTTTATGTTAATACACTAGTTATCTTAACCCAACCTCGACTTGAGTTCTTTTTACTGTTGGACTACTTCACAACAATTTCTGAATATGTTATCGTCACTTTTACTTAGCCAAACACGCGTAAATAAAAACTGGTGGTCGATTTTGTTTGGAGATAGTCGCTAATTTAAGGCTTAAAACATAGTAAAATAGCTTACCTTACCACTAACCCTAAGTCCGGTGCGGGGTGCCAGTCGGACTCAGGGTTAGTAGTTAGGTAAGTAGTTTTTAAAACTATTTTTAAAGATCAACCACCATCAACAACAGCAATACATGAGTCGGCCATATTGGATTTTTAGTGTCTCCAAACAACAGATATCGACGAAATTTTATATTGAAATAAAAAACAACTTTGAAACCGTTTCAGAAGTTTAAAACTATACAGGTCAATAAAAAATTACATTTTCTTACGTTTGATAAAAGTTATTTGTTGTATATTTTGTCTGTTTTTGATCTCTCGCTTATTAACTATACTGCATGAATGCCGAATTTTGTTCATTGATTCGGACGAGATGTTGTCAAAATTACAACCAAAATGAGAATAGTAGTCCGAATATTCCGAATAATACAAATCATCAGTCCTCATCTAAAAAAGAACAAAAATCCGAAACTTAATATCAAATCAGTACTTGGCCCGAAATTTAAACAACAATGGGAAAAAAATTGCAAGCAAATGAAAACTATATAAAATATGTTGGTAAGAATGATAAACCACTTCAAATTCATATACAGATGACGTGATCTGGAGCTAGTGACACCAGGCTTAACCTTGAAACAAGCAGTCAGTTTCAGAAGAATATAAAGAGTCGCAAGAAGGGGGAGGTATGAGCCCGCCTTAGATCGAATTAACAAGTGTCGGTGGAGGAAACATCAATTACAGACTGAAATCGCAAACAAGCTGGTTCCCTTCCTGGAATGTATACCACTGACTGATGATAGAACCCCATCCAGCAATATCTGGATATGTCGTATACCAAAGAATTTCAGGTCAAATGTCGCCAAAAGATTGTTTTTCAATTAATGATTTAAGAATGAAACGTGAGGGTAATAATGAAATTTAATTTTAAAAATTCTATTTTATTGAATTGTACCACCATGAAAGGTCTATTTTGTCATCTTATCGTTATTTATGTGAAGTTAGGTGGTTAAGTGGATAACGACACGGACTGAAGACCTGGGTGTTCCAAGTTCGAATCAAGTCGGTTCCACATTACCACTTTCACTTAGGGATGTTGGTAACCTTCTCGTGGTCCTTCCCGTAAGTACCCGATGTCTTTCCAGAAAGATTTCTAACTAGAAAAACATCGGGGAAACTAATGCCAACACCAGAATCATCTGATTCAAGAAGAAAAAGAAGCCTTTCTTCTGGTTCCATCTTTATCATTGATGATACAGTGAAACTGCAGTAACGTTAAGCGTATTTATTATTGATATAGCTCGATTCAATAGGATATCGTGCTTTTCATTTGTTCAAGATTTTCTCAATTGGTTCTGTGAGATTTGTCTTTCTTCCACACACACACACACTGCCAACACCAGAATCATCTGATTCACACGAAAGAAGAAGAAAAAGAAGAAGAAAAAGAAGAAGAAGAAGGTATGTGTATATGTTTATTTATTTGTATGTTTAGGATTCACTCCTAAACTAATTACACGATCAACATGGCGTAAGAGTGAGTAATTTGGACTATATTTAACTTATTTAAGTTTTATGTAAATGAGGCAAATCGGGTATGGAAGCCTTGCGTGAAAATTCAGATACGATGTTTGTGAAATTTGAACACTTGGTATTAGACAATAAATATTGCTCAAATTTCAGTTTCAGTTTCAGAGGTATTTTAAAGGGTGTTTAGGGGAGCATAATATAGGCACTATTTGAAAAAATCAAATATTTCAGATTTGCACCAAATTTAATCAATAGTCCTTAAAAACAATTAATCAAGTTTCCCTGGATTTCAATTCTTTAGATAAAAAAAACAACCTTAATTACTTTCTTTCCGTCAATTTAAAGACTTCGAAAGTACTATCGAATTTCGAAGTGCCAGTATATTGCAAACAAGTCAGAAATTGAAAGGAATTTGGACGCGTTTACACTGTCGAATAGAAATTCATGTATCGCTTTAAAATTCTTGACAAGTCGTCATGTATTAAAAGATTGAATGTTATGGAAGCTATTTATATCCAATTTAAACAATCTTGCCTTATAAAATAGTTTTAGTCAATAATTTTCTTCAATTGATAATTAAATGAACAAACGATACAAATTTAGTTCAGAATTAAAAAAAAAAACTATTTAAAAATGTTATTCAATTAATTTAATAAAAAAAGGATTCTTTAATAAAATTAATTTAACTTTCACGAAAGTTTTACTATTTCAGAAAAATATAATTTGGTAAAAAACGGTATGCACTTATGAGCTCGGTTTATTTATAAATTTAAAAGTAAAAAAAAAATATAGAGTATTTATAGGATTTAAATTTTAACATTTCGTAAAACGTCCGATCGATTATATGGAAAGACAGATTTTTTTAATAACATATATTCCTTCATTGAATTAATAAATATAAAATACAAAATTAATAGTGAGAAAAGACAAAATATAGGAAACAGAGTCGAAAGTAAAATGAATCCCGGGCAAGTGTTTATCGGCTAAAAAGAAAAAAACTAGGAAATATAAAAGCGTGTAAATTATAAGCGTTATTATAGTTTCAATTTTAATATTTTAAGTGTTCGCCGTCTTTTACAATAGATGTTTTTTTTTTTAAGTAGAAGTGAATGAGGGTGACGGTGGCTAAGTGGTTCTTCTTCTTCTTTCGTTTGCTTCACAGCATCTCGTTGTTAGATCACCAGCTCGGTTGAGAAAAGTCATGCTAATGTTTTGTTATCTAGCGCAGCCATGCCGGCTTCGCCGTTGGGTGGTCGATTTTTAAGGCATGACTCGATGATGTGGTCTACTGTCTGTTCAGAGTGACCACAGTCGCAGACAGCCGAGTCCCTGAGTCCCCATCCTTTCATAGTCGCGGCGAAACGGCCGACACCTGTCCTGAGGCGGTTGAGCATTGTCCACTGCCGGCGATGGAGGGCTATACCTGGTAGGTTATCCGGGTCCTCCACAAATCTATGCAACCTTGATTTATCTGCTGCCTGTCATTCCTCCGTCCAGCAACGTTTCAGCCAGATTCGTTTTGTGACGTCACCGTGTGTTGAAAGCAGGAGCTGGTGGGCATGCTCCGAGAATGGGCGTCTTGACTTCAGGTGAGCTCGTGGAGGGATCTCTGTGGCGAGCTTGTGGAGATGGTGGTCCTCAGCGATAGTGGAGGAGATAAAGTCAGCCTTTTCATGGCCTACTCCATTTGTACCTGCTCACAACAGCGAAACTAATGACTTTAGACCGCTTCCAGCGACCCCAGCAGCGGCTAAGTGGTTAACGATACGGACTGATAACCTGGGTGGGCCAAGTTCAAATCCAGTTCGTTCCACAAAATATATTTCGCTTATAATGTTAGGAACTGTCACGTGGTCCTTCCCGTAAGTACCCGATGTGTTTCTAGAAAGAATTCTAACTGGAAAGATATCGGGGAAACCAATGCCAACAATAGGATCATCTGATTCATACGAATTGAATGAATCCATCAAAATTGAATGAATACTAACCTTTTATATATAAAAAAAAAACTAAACATGTTTAATGTGGTAAACTGCGCATTACTTTGTTTTACCGTAAAAGTGGGTCTGCGTGAAACCCCCCCAACTAACAAAAAGAATCTCTGTATTCATGTTTATATGGAGATACAAGCATTTATTTTTTTGTTATTTTTTATCTTTTCATTTTTTATGGAAATCACTCCAGACAAGGCATGAAGCCAGTTGATGTAAGAAGCTAAAAAATACGACTTAAACGATAAGTGTTAGATTGATAGATTCTGACCCCGAAAACAGCAATTCTTCCCCCTTTGTCAGAAACATCGCTCATGGAATGTAAGGACTAAAGGACAAAATAAGGAGAGCGAACGTTACGAGACTGCCGAAAGTAAACCGAAATTCCCTTTCTACTCTCCTAAATGACCTATTACCGTTAAGAATTAAGAATTCCTTCAACCAATTTACGTCAAAACAATATTTTCTCAGTTTATAAACAACTTTTAAATATTAAAATCACCCACATGGAATTTTATAACTGATTTGGGTGCGTTTAGTTTGAAAATCCACTGTTTGTTTGCGTGCATATGTGAACGGGTATATATATATATATATATATATACGCTAGTCTTCCCTCACTAATATCGATGGTGACTTTAACATACAAATCGCCTAGTCGCCACCCACTTTGAGGGACAGAGACGTCGTCACGATCAGATTTAAAAAATGAACAAAAGAGACGTTATTAGTCTCTTTTTATTCTCTTGGCCTTTTGGCCAAGATCAAAGTGTAGTATCTGTTCCGATGGATACTGCACCCCATAGACTGGTATTGTCTTGGCCTTCGGGTCTTAATTTATGCCGGTCTATGGGTCTGCCCTGTGCAATTCTAGGAGGTCCACCCTCCCAGGTTCGCCTCCCCTCTTTGGGGAGGAGTAAGTTTATTGCTTACTGCCTGAGGCGCCCTACCGGGGAATACCGACAGGGTTGCCCAGGCAATTTTTAAACCCCACTTTCCAGACCCGACCTTGGGTCACATCTTACTTGTGGGAGTAAGATAAAAACTGGCCTTGTGCCTAACTCCTGGAGAGGAGTAAATCAATACTCTATCGTTATTTCTATGGAATGTGCTTGACTGAGCTCCAATCTCCTCCTTGTAAGACATCCACAGTAAGAACTCGCCTTCTACCACATGGTGAAACTTACATTTCCTTTCTTCCTCTATGTGCCTAGCGTCAGCCGGAATTTCTATGGACAGGACAGAGCTTCTTTGCAAGGGCTTTCGTCTGTGGAACACATTACAACGAGACTGCTTTCCTGCAGATTAAAACATAGTCTTCGTCAAATCCAATATAAAAAAAATATATTTGTTTTAAACCGTCATATATTTTCATCGTTTTTAGTACTCCCATAGTGTTCTTCACCTTTCGGCTAACAATCATTCCAGCTCATTAACCGTTATCCTCGAGTGACACTTGGCCTTGATAATTCGTGGCCTACTTGTAAAGAAGACATTATTTAACACTTGATTGCGTCTAGTAGATCATAAGGTATCAATTAGACACTGCTTTCACGGCACTTTTTCTCTTCCTCTTCCTTTTCCTTTTTCTCTTCCTCTTTCTTTTTCTCTTCCTCTTCCTCTTTCTTTTTCTCTTCCTCTTCCTCTTTCTTTTTCTCTTCTTCTTTCTCTTTCTCTTCCTCTTCCTCTTCCTTTTCCTCTTCCTCTTTCTTTTTCTCTTCCTCTTCCTCTTCCTTTTTCTCTTCCTCTTCCTCTTTCTTTTTCTCTTCCTCTTTCTCTTCCTCTTCCTCTTTCTTTTTCTCTTCCTCTTCCTCTTTCTTTTTCTCTTCCTCTTCCTTTTTCTTTTCCTCTTTCTTTTTCTCTTCCTCTTCCTCTTCCTCTTTCTTTTTCTCTTCCTCTTCCTCTTCCTTTTTCTCTTCCTCTTCTTCTTTCTTTTTCTCTTCCTCTTTCTTTTTTCTCTTCCTCTTCCTCTTTCTATTTCTCTTCCTCTTTCTTTTTCTCTTCCTCTTTCTTTCCCCCTCTTCTCTTTATTCGGTGATCTCTTTCCGTTTTTTTTGTTTTTGTTGTAACTACAATCTAAAAGCGCCTATTGCCATTCTGATATGTTATCAAACACATTTCTTGTTAAAGTAGCATATGTGATGTTATTCCCTTCACCCGGGCAACGCCAGGTGTTCCTTCTATGAATATGTGATCGCAAACGGCAGAGATCAAAACATCAGCAGCGAACCAAAGGTAACAAAAGGAAAATCAATCAGTCGTATTGATTTCGTGTTGCATATCCGCTGTTGCTGGTATCAATAATTAATAATAAACACCGCGTCTTCCGAAGATCGAAGATCGAAATGCACCAATCAGTTTCCCGCTGTTGTCATGTCAGTGTCAAGGTTACACAGTCTGGTGAGAAATTGCTCCCCGGGGCAAACAAAAAGAAAGAAAAAAAAAATACAACCCAGTGTAAATTCTTTATTGACAAACAGGATGTTTGTACGCGGAGTTGACAAATGAATTCATAGCACGCCTCATTTACCTTGTGTAAATATGTACATCCCTGGGATTGATTAAAACGGTGAGAGAAAGAGAGAGAAAAGAAAGAAAGAAAGGAAACGTGAGTGAGTTCTAATATTTGTTCATTATGTACAGGTGACATACACGACCTCTTATATATAAATATATATGCCGATAAATTACAACAAATACAAGTTGTCATTGGTGTTATTTATTGCGTTCACCTGTTACACACGTCCCATGACTCGTGCAATGTTCTGACAAGTATAAATTAATATATCTAAATGAATAAATGTGAAAGTTGCGCCCAACTTTGAACAATAGACGCGCCGACTTTTTTATATACTGCTTTTGTATATGCGATATCAATGGCAAGGTTAACTAATTTGCATATAGGTTTTGAAAAAGGACATTTTATTAGTTAGTTATTATTTAGTCATTCTTTTAGGTTTAATACAACAAATAGTTCTGTTTCGCAATATTGTTTTATTTTTTAGACAAATAAGTAGCATTTGTGTTCAAATAGTTCTTTCTTTAAGGGGGTGCGACTTGATTTTCAAAAAGTTGCGATCTAATACTAAAATGCAAGTGAAAAGGCAAATCCAGTAAAAACAAGTCTTGTTGGCTGTTTATCTATCAGTGACCGATGTCTATTGGTATTATAAAACCTATAAACGATTATCCCAGCTAATATATATATATATATATATATATATATATATATATATATATATATATATATATATATAACTTCTTTGTAATAAAGCAGGAAAAATGCCAGCAGAGTGCTCGATTAATTAAGAATTAAAGTTAAAAATTAAAAGCATAATATTAATTTATTTTGGTACAGAAAAATTAGTACAACATTCGTACCGTCGGTTTCAAGCACGGAAAGACTTAGCTATCCGGCTCTCTTCAGTTTCTGTTGTCGACTGTCGGTTTCAAGCTGAAGAGAGCCGGATGGCTAAGTCTTTCCGTGCTTGAAACCTACGGTCAACAACAGAAGCTGAAGAGAGCCGGATGGCTAAGTCTTCCCGCGCTTGAAATCGACGGTACGAATGTTGTACTCATTTTTCTGTACCAATATATATATATATATATATATATATATATATATATATATATATATATATATATATATTAAATTCCCGAAACAGTTTTTCATGGTAAACAACTGATGATCCCTTAAAATAGTGTTAGAAACTAACTAATATAATAACTGTAAAAAATAAATTGTCTTACATGAGTGATTTTCCACTGGAAGACTTGAGACTATAAGTTTGTTTTTTTTATATTTTTTTATTTAAAAAATTTTTTTTTATTTATTATTTTTTTTATATAGTTTTAATGGTTGAGAAACTTCCGAGACTATATATATATATATATATATATATATATATATATATATATATATATATATATATATATATAAACAGCATCTTCTCTTGCAGGCAAGTATTGTTGAATATAAGAGACAACTCATGTCTAGATATCCTTTGGTAGATCCTTTCAATAGTCCGAATTAGGATCTTAGTTTCGGAGGGGAATTGGCTGATGAATTTGCCATAATTTGGATTTGTGTCCGAATGTACTTGGGAGACAAATCCAAATTATAGCAAATTCAACAGCCAATTCCCCTCCGAAACTAAGATCCTAATTCAGACTATTGAAAGGATCTACCAAAGGATATCTAGACATGAGTTGTCTCTTATATTCATCAATATATATATATATATATATATATATATATATATATATATATATATATATATATATATATATATATACTTTAATATTTCATTAAAATTTTCAAAGTATAACGCCTCTTTGAGATATATAGCCTTAACGGTTGAGCGTTGTTTGAAATAAAAATAATTGAGGTCATACTACAACATAGCAAAGTTACGCGTTCGCATCGAACCTTCTTGACTCCAATGACCCTTAATCCTGCTTTCTGGATTAAAGATAACTTACTTTAATGACTGTCTTTTGTGATTCCCGGCGGCCGAATGGATACGGATGTAGGCTCAAAAGCTTACGTATGAAACGTACATAAAATAATCCATGGACATGTGTTTCTGGCCCACAACCGTCATCATCAGCATGGCTAACTTAGACAGATATCGACCCTTCGATATTGATGTCTGTAGTCTAGCGTTCTACCACTGGACCAAGACGCTCCGTACGATTTTTATCACCTAAATATTTAATGTATTTTTATGCAATTATTTTTATTGGTGATTGTACATATAAAATAAATAAAAATATATATTAACGGAAAAAATACGTCCTATGAAGTTAAGGGCGACTAATAATGCAATTTTCTGCATCTTAATCACTTAGGAAAGTGAGACAATCGAAATAATAGTAAGCAAAATAACAACGAACGCTACAATCACCAATAAAAACAATTACATAAAAATAAATTAAATATTTAGGTGATAAAAATCGTACATATTTTTCCTCTGATGATAAGATTTAAATCTTTGAAAAGCCTGGTTTAAGGAAAGAAAGAGAAGAAAAATACATGTTTTTATTAACTAAACTGCTCCTTGTTTTGAACAATTGAAGATATCGATTTGCTTCCATTTGCAGGTCTTATTAATTTTCATTGACGTACCATATATATATATATATATATATATATATATATATATATATATATATATATATATATACTAGAAAAGTAACCGTCTAAGGGCGGGTATCAGCAATAGCATTAGTTTTATATTTTAATGGGTTCTTTTTCTTTCTTTGTGGGGTAGATACAGTTTCGGTGGCACCTTTGGCTAAGAACAAAGTGTAGTATCTGTTCCGATGGATACTACACCCCATAGACTGGTATTGTCTTGGCCTTCGGGGCTTGATTTCCGCCGGTCTGTGGGGTTGTCCTGTGCAGTTCTAGGAGGTCCACCCTCCCAGGCTTTGCCTTCTCACCCTTTGAGAAGGTGTTACTTTATTGCTAATCGCCTGAGGCGCTCCTACCGGGGGATGGCGACGGGACTGCCCAGGCAATTTTTAAGGGTCATAGGTGCTCTTCCTCTAGAGTGCTGACTTATCAAATCCCACTTTCCGACCTTGTGTCACATTTTACTTTGTTAGAGGTAGATAAATACCCACTAAACGGTAAAGTTTTAAAAAATGTGCCCACGTGACTCACCTGGTTTCCTAGAATACGTATTCCATAATTTATAATAATCTCAAAAGTTTAGGAATTTACCAAGCACATACATATTATTGACCCTCACACGTGCCTACCAATTCGTTCAAAAATGTATTACTTAATATAACTCAAAATTTGATGTAGAGAATTCTTTTCTCCATTTTTTGGTATTTAACTTATTTTTAAATTTTCCTAAATCGTAAAGTTTACAAAAAAATAATGTAACCATGTCTCCCACCGTGTTGCAGTGCATATATATTTCATATTCCATAATGATCTGTTCATAAAAAACTTTAAAATAAAAAATGTATATATCCTCCCCTCCCCCACTAAATTTTAACATTTGCAAAAAAAAAATCGTTCGTGTTACTTACCGTATTTTTGAGAATATATATTCCAAAATTCATAATTATTCGTTAATTAGTTTTGAGATTATAGTTTTTGGGGGGAGGGGGTGGGGAGGCGTAGCTTCTAAATGGTAAAGTTTACAAAAATCATAGTGTGCCCATGTTACCGAGAATACATATTCACAAAATTCATAATGATCGATACATAAAAAAATTAAAATTAAAAAAAAAAACTTCATATAGACGAACCCCTTAAATGTTAACATTTACAAAAAATAATGTACCTTACTCACCTTAATTTTTAGAATATATATTCCAAAATTCATTCATTGGAGATTCAGAGATCATCCTGTACACACACATAAATTGGTTTGTCACCCAAATATTTGTTCAAGAATGAACACCACCGTCCCCTAAATGTTTGAACTAAGATCAATAGAATGTTAACTATAAGTAAAATGCACATACTATATGGGGTAAGGTACACGATAAGTCATGAAAATGAAATGCCGTGGTGGACAAAATGTGTGAAAAAAGACAAACGGAAAACAGGTTAAAATGCAGGAGAAAAACAAAAAACAAGAGATTTGACCGGTTTCGTTCGTATTATTGAACGTCTTAACAAAAAGTGAAGATTTAGAAACAATTTTATTTTATTTTGAAGGCACACACATGGTAGCAGGAAAAGATGATCCGATTAGACCATATGAAATATGTTTTGACTAGTAGGTGACATATTCCTCTTTATTTCTCATTCTTTTTTTTATATACGTTCATCCATTTTCCTTTTCTTTTCCATTTTCGCATCTACCGAGCTAGCATAGGGGGCGGTAGGCGGAGGGGGTAAAGGCGATAAGAGAGAAGAAGAGAGAGAAACTAGCCAGGATAAACACACATAAAGTGGAAGATATATATATAAGCATGCATACAATTATGTATGTAAATATATGAAGAGTTCGAATTCAAAACGCGATAAATGCCATTTTGAAAATCACAAAACTGTCCCTGCAAAAAGTGTTGCATTTCAACACTCAACGACACCCCAAAACTATTTGTTACATAATATGATACCGAAATAATTTCTTTTTGATTTCAATTAAAATCAGCTTTCATTCGAAGTCTAGATTTAATATATTCGTCTTTTTATTGTGTCAGATCTCAATTTAAACGAATTGGATTTATCGCGTCTTGCGTTCGAACTCTTCATATATAAGTATAAATAAACACAAACTAAATGTACTATATATATATTCTACCAAAATGGGTCAACGGTCTGACATGAAATAGTATCCGGTAGTGAGGCCGCAATTAGGGAAGTTTATAGTGTGTGGAGTAGACTCGTAAATGCCATTACTCGCAAGTCACCTCTGACTTGAGGAGGGTAGTACATGTCTGCGCCCTAAAAAAGGAGATGAAAGAGAATATTAGAAAAGAATAAGATATACTTACTTGCATTATTCCACCGGTGATGAGGGCCTCAACTTGGGAGCTTTTTGGAGTATGGAATAACCCCATAGTTGCAATTACTCCCAGGTCTACGCTGACTGCACTGGGTTGTACCTATCAGGACCTCATCTACGTGTAACCTTACGTTTTTTTTATTTGGGTAATTTCCAGCTCTCTTAAACAGGGCACTTTGGATCGAAGGAAAATAAAAATTGCCCTAGCCAAGAAGGAATTTTCTCGTTTGATCGAAGACATAACAGATACTACATTTTGACTCTGGCCCGAAGTCTAAGGCTTGGACCGTTTATTTTGGAGTCATTATATTTAGAAGTTTTCCTTCACTGACAGAGGACAGAAAATATGAAGCGTAGTATCAGAATATATACTACACTTCGCTCTTAGCCAAAGAGTCGTAGTCAACGAAACAACTGTGCATGGACGAATTATATATATATATATATATATATATATATATATATATATATATATATATATATATATCGGTATAGAAAAATTAGTACAACATTCATACCGTCGGTTTCAAGCACGGAAGGACTGAGCCATCCGGCTCTCTTCAGCTTCTTTTGTCATCTCTATATTACAAAGAATTATATATATATATATATATATATATATATATATATATATATATATATATATATATATGTGTGTGTGTTTTTGTTATTGTTTTTACTGGCGATAAAACAGCGTTGTTTACTTCGCATTTTTCCACTTCCTAAGTGATAACGAATATACAAAATATTGCATTAAGTCGCTCTTTATCGGATGTGTCATATTTTTATTTTATAGATATATTTATTAATTACTTTTTATGTACGTAAAAATGTATATCCATCTATCTATCTATCTATCTATCTATCTATCTATCTCTCGCTCTCTCTCTATATATATTATATACACACACACATATATATATATATAAATATTTATATGTATATATTATATATATACATATATATATATATATAAATATTTATGTATATATATTATATATATACACATATATATATATATATGTATATATACACACACATATATATATATATGTATATATACACACACATATATATATATATATATATAAACACACATATATATATATATATACACACACATATATATATACACACATATATATATATATATATATATATATATATATATATATATATATATATATATATATATATATATATCCGTGGTTAACAAAAGTTACTCGAATAAATAAAAACAACAACCTGATTACTTGCTGATTTTTTTATATATGTAAGCCGGATGTGGGAAGAAAACCGGAAGTGTAATACTACTTTATGCACATGCGTCTATTTAGTCGCAAATATGTAGATTATTTACAGAAAATAGGTTTTAAAAAGAACGGGAAATGGATGCAGACGTCCAGTAAAATATTGAACATATGCAGATTAACTTGCTAGCCATGTTTCTAATTGTGTTATAAAAAAGGGGTAATTTGTCGAACTTGTCATAGATGTTTATTCCTATTTGAATGATGGTCTCTCTCTCTCTCTCTCTCTCTCTCTCTCTCTCTCTCTCTCTCTCTCTTATTTACTGGGTAAATGTCCTCTCAGTGCTGGTTGCTGCAGCCAACGTCCCGGAACGGAACATCTTGTCTTAGATGTATAGAGAAACACACGTCATTACACGGCCTAATGCGCATGAGCAGAGAAAACAATTTCCGGTCGTTTGTCGAACTAATACAACGAAGTGACAATGAGAGACAGAGAGGGGGGGAGTTTGAGAGTTTTACTTACCACTATATGCAACTGAAATGATTCTCGATAGAGCGACCACTTTTGTTTAATACTCGATAGTAACTATTAAAATTACTAAATTAAATAATCCTTTTAAAAACATGCCCTGTTTGTTTATCCTAAACCCCACTGACAGTATTAGTCAGTACGTAGACAACATTATTCATCTTCTTCATCTTCATCTACTACTACTACAACTACTACTATTACTACTTTTGGTTTGGTTTGGTAGTTTTGTTTTACGGCATATCAACCCTTTTTGGGTTATTTAATGCCGAATCTGGTCTTGTTTTCTTCTCTTTTTTGTTTCTTTCCCCTTTTAATATCTGTTTCTATTTAACCCATAGTTGGGACCCTAACAGGTACTACCACTCCGGGTCAGGGTGGACCTGGGAGCAATGGTAATTAAGAGGAGGCTCCACATTCCCCAAAGTCCGTAAGCCGGATCTCACCATCGGATGTAGTTTAAGGTCATATCCAGGACCGGGAGTAGGGTAGGAAAAATAAAAATAAAAAAGGAGAGGGAGAAAGGGAGAGGGGCTGTTGTTTTTGTTTTTGGTTTTGTAGAACATAATTAAGTTTTACAAAAAAAACAAAAAAAAACGTCAATGTAGGTGAATTTTGTCTCAGGGAGCCACAGGGCAGCCTGATCTGGTATCACCAGATTACTACTTTTACTACTACTATTACCACTACTACTAATAATAATAACACCGTATAATATTATTATTAATAATACACATTTTTAGCTTTCAAAATATTAGGTATAGTTGCATTAAATTTGGCATGAAGTGGCCTGGTGATGCAAGATGTCGCATAGGGTTACAATATTAAGATACCACTACTACTACTACTACTACTACTACTACTACTACTACTACTATTACTACTAATACTAAGAATAATATTTATTATTATCTCTTACGAACTTGGGGTTTTCACACAAACCATTACCAGTGATCAAGACATGTGGTGTTCCCTGGAGTCTGAGTAACAAAATGTCTCCGCTTCTTTTGAGGATTAATTGAAAGTTGGATTTCTACAGATCCGTAGATAAATGAACTTAATAACGATATTACACAAGCAAACACGATTGTCCAACAAGAGACAGCGTTAGGCATGCTTTCTGGCTGGAAATTGTATCGGTTGCTTACTTGACATTTCATCTTATTTTCAACGTTAAAACATATCGAGGACACGTGATTTGATTATGTAAATAAACAAACATGGCCACAATGCAAGAGATTTACATTATCTGTACTATATAAAGTTTTATTCCAGGACAAGAAATACAATTTCAAACCAACAATAAATAAACAATCATGGCTGCCATTGTAAAGACAGACCAAAACAAGTCCAATTATTTATAAACAATAATGTGAGAGAAAGAGAAGCAAAGAGACAGATACAGACATAGCTAGATAGAGAGGGGGAGAGAAAGAAAGAGAAGCAAAGAGACAGATACAGACATAGCTAGATAGAGAGGGGGAGAGAAAGAAAGAGAAGCAAAGATACAGATGCATACATAGGTAGATAGAGAGGGGGAGAGAAAGAGAGAGTCACCAGATGACGATTAAAACGGAAGTGACGGCGCCGTTACTGACATAGCGTTGCCACGAACGATAGCCAAGGAGATGCGTTGGAACAGCCAGGCTGACTCACGGGGCTCGTGCTTAGACGTTGAAATCCTCTGTCAAATGTTCTGAACAAATTTAACAGTCTCGGGGCCAATCACACCCGACGTTTCCACTGAAATTGGTTGGAAGACGAAACGGTCAGTGAGCGAGCTGTACTTTTCGCGCTTCCTTGTTTCGGCGAGCAGAGCCGCCGTGCCGGGCTTCACCGCGGATTCTGCAATCCTTGCTGTACTAATTCGGCTTTTGAATAAACTGTCGGTTTTGTAGCCTAGCGGTTTTGTCGACATCGAATTTGTGTTGTTCTTTTGCAAAAACACCGGTTTGAATTCTGTTTGGGTGTTATTCTCCTTCTTCTGAGTTTTTCTTATGTTCCCAACGTGGTGGAAAAATTAACCGGTTCATTTAATAGCATTCAATAATGTCTCTACAATCGACACAAACAGAAATGGGTCCCAGAAGGAAGCGTTATATATATATATATATATATATATATATTTTGTCGCTCCTCGTAAAATAAGTAGAGCACTCTAAATGGTAGTACAAACACAGCATGACGTCACTTGCTTTATATGCATCATTCCTTCTTTAATAGAAGTAGAATGTCTGGATATCGTGCCGCTTTTAAATGTGTTAAAAATTATCATTATTTATCGACTATCAAATATTGGCCGCGCGGTTAACGACGTTGGATTTGAGTTGAAAAATACTTGTAATCCAGGGTTTCGAATCGTACGACCGGTAGTGAATAGTCATATCTCTATGCTGATGAGTTCTGATTGAAAAGAGGCGAAATGTATACGTACATAGATAATAAACAATAACAAATATTTTATTTATATATATATATATGTATATGTATATATACTTGTATACTTAGGCAGCATTTCTTAATTAATGCATTTCTTAATTGATTAAACAACAGGGATGATTCCTGTTTGTTTCTTTTTGTATCCATCTTTTCATGTTGACGGACCAATGATCTAATGTTCTGTTCGAGTGTGAACAAGAACTCGCCAAATCTGCTAACGTTTTCGACTCCCATGAGTTCTAATCGAGTTTCTCAATAAATTCACCAGTTTTAGTTTGCATAACTCCTCACGTGTCTGAAGGAGACTCATGGGAGTCGAGAACGTTGAGTTTCAAGGACGACAACTCAGTTACTTATATCATTTATAGAGGCCTTCATTCGTTGTTTAACATTTAAAGGAAAGCAACTACGATATTTTGTTAATTTAATGTAGTTGAAATAATATTATTGATGTAAACAGAAACAAAAAAAGTATCTTTACTTAAATAACTTTTAGGGCTGTTAACGATAATTGTTCGAATCTTCTGTGGTTTCATTGGCTGTTGAATTATAACATATTGTATTCACATTGACAACTTTTTTATGCTAATATGCGTTCGGTTGCATTTTGCTGATCTGTGGTTGAAGAAAGTTAATTTCCAATGATTTTTCTTCAACGGATTCTCTACGATATTCTTGAAATTGTTTCTTAGTAATTTCCGAAGGAAAAGTTTTCCTTGCAATAAATTTTCCTTGAAGATCAAAATTAAAATTGATGCTTGCTGATCACAAGACAAAATTATATATATATATATATATATATATATATATATATATATATATATATATATATATATATATATGAGGTTTATGTAGTTTGCTTGAAGCATTGTTTATTAGTATATAGAAATGTTATACTTAGAAGGCAATACAATGCAGAGGTGTAACGGATAGACACAAGTTGGAGCAAATAAGACATATAATAGTGGAACAAATTAAATAGTTTCACCCTTAAACAATGTATACATACACATATATATATATATTTTCACAAACACACATATATCTGTTCATCTACACAATGTTACAATGTTATGTAATACCTGTATCAAGATGGTCTGGTGGAAACTCCGTATGATATACTATTTCGGGAATTCTTCCTTTCTTCAGAACCGTGCTCAACTCAAGTTCAAGCGTGCATATATATATATATATATATATATATATATATATATATATATAGAGAGAGAGAGAGAGAGAGAGAGATAAATGAATGCGAAAGTTGTTTTAAATTCTTTTGAACTATATTCATATATTAACATTTTAGCTTTATTAATTCAATGATACAACGACACATTTTCTAATACGCTATATATACTAACAAAAAAACTTAAAACAGAGTCAAGGCTATACTTCATTTGCATATGTATTATAAACAGTGTTTAATAGAATCATATTATGTACGATTCATTTATAATTTGATTCTCCTATGTATACGCAATAGTTTACTTGATATTAATATTATTATCACTAGTAATATTAATTAAAGAGTTTTTATGTAAAAAACTGTAACATTCAAAAATGATAACCTCTGTTTTAATATAATGCTTTTTTTGCGGTTACGTTTACGCATGCGTACATTTACATATAGCAAAAACTGACATTACTTTGGCATACTTTAAAAAAAACTCTATAAAACGTAATAATAAACAAATGTTTTCTGTTAATAATTAAACAGATACGTTTATTGGCAAACTTGAAAGTATCTACTTGCTCATGGCCGCGTTTTCTTTATCGGAAAGTGTTTATCAAACAACAATATCTCATTCTAAGACCGCTTAGCGTATTTATTCCAACGGCAGAAAGGATTTCTATTTATTTTCAACATGTTTTCTTCGCGGAAATAATCAACGAAATTCAGAGTTTAAAAAATGGTATTTCGATCGGTATTACATTATGAATAAATGAAATAAAAAACTATATATTTATTCATAATAGTTATTCATAATAGTTATTATTTAATATTTATTCATAATAGTTACTATTTAATAGTTATTCATACTAGTTAGTATTTAATAGTTATTCATAATAGTTACTATTTAATAGTTATTCATAATAGTTACTATCTGATAGTTATTCATAATAGTTACTATCTAATAGTTATTCATAATAGTTACTATCTAATAGTTATTCATAATAGTTACTATTTAATAGTTATTCATAATAGTTACTATCTAATAGTTATTCATAATAGTTACTATCTAATAGTTATTCATAATAGTTACTATCTAATAGTTATTCATAATAGTTACTATCTAATAGTTATTCATAATAGTTACTATCTGATAGTTATTCATAATAGTTACTATCTAATAGTTATTCATAATAGTTACTATTTAATAGTTATTCATAATAGTTACTATTTAATAGTTATTCATAATAGTTACTATCTAATAGTTATTCATAATAGTTACTATTTAATAGTTATTCATAATAGTTACTATTTAATAGTTATTCATAATAGTTACTATCTGATAGTTATTCATAATAGTTACTATTTAATAGTTATTCATAATAGTTACTATCTAATAGTTATTCATAATAGTTACTATTTAATATTTATTCATAATAGTTACTATTTAACAGTTATTCATAATAGTTACTATTTAATAGTTATTCATAATAGTTACTATTTAATAGTTATTCATAATAGTTACTATCTGATAGTTATTCATAATAGTTACTATCTAATAGTTATTCATAATAGTTACTATTTAATAGTTATTCATAATAGTTACTATTTAATAGTTATTCATAATAGTTACTATCTGATAGTTATTCATAATAGTTACTATCTAATAGTTATTCATAATAGTTACTATCTAATAGTTATTCATAATAGTTACTATCTAATAGTTATTCATAATAGTTACTATTTTGAAGTTATTTCATAATAGTTACTATCTAATAGTTATCCATAATAGTTACTATCTAATAGTTATTTCATAATAGTTACTACCTAATAGTTATTCATAATAGTTACTATCTAATAGTTATTCATAATAGTTACTATCTAATAGTTATTCATAATAGTTACTATCTAATAGTTATTCATAATAGTTACTATCTGATAGTTATTCATAATAGTTACTATCTAATAGTTATTCATAATAGTTACTATTTAATAGTTATTCATAATAGTTACTATTTGATAGTGATTCATAATAGTTACTATCTGATAGTTATTCATAATAGTTACTATCTAATAGTTATTCATAATAGTTACTATCTAATAGTTATTTCATAATAGTTCCTATCTAATAGTTATTCATAATAGTTACTATCTAATAGTTATTCATAATAGTTACTATCTAATAGTTATTCATAATAGTTACTATCTAATAGTTATTCACAATAGTTACTATTTAATAGTTACTATTTACGAAATCACGGGTGTCAAAAGTAGTAACGAAGTATTCCATGTTTTAAACGGAATTTTGTCAAATAAAACTTTAAAAGAAAAATATGAGAAAGTAATTTGAGTCCAGAAAAAATAAAAATAAAAATAAACCGTACATAAAAATTAGAATAACAGTTTATTTTTAAATGGAGTTCTACATTTTTACAAGTATCTAATTAATAAAATAAACGTCACTAGTAAAACTGGTTTACTACAATTTAATTGTATTAATGAAATAATTGTAAAAACATCATCTTTTTTCCTCATTAGCCTTTTACTAAAATAATGATAATGAAAACTTATATTTTCTTCTAAAATATTTGTTTCTTCCATTTTAGTGGTTGGAATTGTTTTCCCTTTTTGTTGTTTTCAGATAAATCTCAAACATTAATTGATAATTAACATCAAAGAAAAAATGAAGAAAAACATAACTTTTACTTCCGCTATTAAAGTGACTTTTTTGTGGGTATAAAAAGGCAATTCAATCTCAGATTCTTTCTGATAAATAAGAAGAAATCTTTGAAAAAAAACAAAAAACAGATGATGATGATGATGATGATGATGATGATGATGATGATGACAACAATTATATTTTCACTAGATTAAACAAAAAAAAATTCTTATTTTAAAAATCTTCAGTCCGTAATAACAAAAGCGAAAAGCACAAAGTCACCATTTCACATCACTCAATAATATAAAACTGTTTTATTTAGCCAAAAGACGCTTAACCTTTACGTTCATTCATTTTATTATATATTAATATTAATTATTTTTAATGCGGTATTCATTTTCATTCTTATGATTATACAAAATCAAATTTCTCGATTTTGAATATCGAAAAAAACTATACAAAATAACCTTTATGTTTTTAAAAATTTTATTTCCTAATTAATACAATTTGTACAATGTTCATACACAGTATATTCTGTCAACATTGGAATATATTCAATAACATCATGACAATCATCTTTTTGTCATTTTTCTCGAAATTGCCGAAATGTGAAATGAAAATTATGAATTTATTTTTCTGTAACGAAGACGACAGTTTTATTACTTGCTGCCTAAAGAGCGGTTAGTTTTTGCTAAGTAAAATTAAAAATCAAGAGCGTAATATTTATTTATTTTGGTGCAGAAAAATTAGCACAACAGAAGCTGAAGAGAGCCGGATGGCTAAGTTCTTCCGTGTTTGAAACCGACGGTACGAATGCTGTACTAATTTTTCTGTACTAAAATCAATAAATAAATATATATATATATAACAATAGATAGATAGATAATATAAAGATAAATAGTTAATATTAGATCCTATAGTAATAAAAAGATGCTCGATATCATAGGTAGAGCATGTATATATATATATATATATATATATATATATATATATATATATATATATCTGTGTGTGTATGTGTGTGCGTGTGTCTGTGTTTGTGTAATTTTAAACCTAAATAATGCAGCATAAAATACAGCAAAAAGTCATCATTAAGGATATGAATGCATTTTTTTTTTCGAAATCTGTGTTAAGATATTCTGAAATCTTTAAAGATGTTTTACTTATTGAAAAAAATCACCTATCAATATATACCAAGCTCGGATTAATATAGAGTACGTATCATTAGTCGTAAATTGACCGCGGTACTGATATAACTCCGATAGGGAAGGAAACAATATATATAAAATATAGCTCTTCTGCCATATTAGTCAAGAAATATGTTGGTTAATGAGTCATATAATTCCTAATATATATATATATATATATATATATATATATATATATATATATATATATATATATATATATATATATATATATATATATATATGTGTGTGTGTGTGTGTTAATAAAATTGAAAATATAAAGCATTAACAATGCAAGATAATTTTTTTTATGTTAATCTTATTAATTTCGGAATAAAATTCTATCATCAGAGGTGACCAGTATTGAGTCATTTTTTTAATTTTAAATTTCATAAACAAATCCAGCAATGCTTTAAATGAACGACCAACCCATATTACTTTACCTACACGGGCGAGCCACGCTCATCATTCGACACCGAAATTTGAATCATAACCGCCAACACCACCAGCACGGAGAGACGTTTATCAAGTAACAAAAAAATAAGTTTGGTTATTCTTGTTTTTTGATGAAAAAAAAATGACTCAATACTGGTCACCTTTGATGATGGAATTTTATTCCGAAATTAATAAGATTAATGTAAAAAAAAAAAAATTAATATTGCATTGTTAATGGCTTATATTCTTAATTTTATTAACAAATCCAGCAATGCTTTAAATGAACGACCCACCCATATTACTTTATATATATATATGTATATATAAATATATATATATATATATATATATATATATATATATATATATATATATATATATTCACACATATATATACATATATATATTATACATCTTTATTTATACAAACACTATTGGTTACATATGTGCATACATGTTTCAGTTGTCCTCTCTAATAGAGAGTCAACTTCTTTAGACCAAAAGAGAAATTTAAATGGAGTTTTAATAGATGAGCATCTATATAAACAAATATAATACATGTTTTATATATATATATATATATATATATATATATATATATATATATATATATATATATATATATATATATATATGTGTGTATATTTGTGTGCGTGTATGTATATATTTCCCCGAAAGTGATGCTTGACCGAATTCATCGGAAGATATTACCGGTTATCGTTGAGCTCCATTCTTCGATATGTTTTAAATTTCCTTAGTCGCTGATGACTTGGATCGGTTGTAACGGCATTTTCCAAACAGTAAAACGTCAATGATGTCAATGTAACCATGGTACGTCTTTGAAACATGTAACATATAGATTTAAAATAAATAATTTGTATTTTAGCTTTAACATTCTTGTGATCGAGCACTTTATTATTTCTTTTAAAGATACCCATATTCTCTCTGTCTGTCTGTCTCTCTCTGTCTCTCTCTCTCTCTCTCATATATATATATATATATATATATATATATATATATATATATATATATATATATATATATATATATATATATATATATAGGTTTATTCTCGCTCATTATTACTGTTTCATTTAAGTGCATTTGGGACTAATTTTTTTTGCGATTTTATTTTTTTTTCTGTCTTTGCTGGTTTGGGACTAATTTTTTGCTGTTTCGCCTCATAGCAACAATGTTGTGCAAATTTTGCGAGATATTCTTCTAAAACATTCTCTATTTTTTCCTTTTTATTTTTTCCTTTTTATCTTTTTACTTTTTATTTTATTTGTTCTTCTCTTCTTAAGTGACCTCAATTAAAACCACACCACATTGTGTATTGCTGCTTGTTGTAATTCTTATTCAAGGTAGTTAATTTAATGATTTGCCAAGCAAGGACCTGCTTGGTAGTGAAACACGTGTAGGTAAAAAAACTCTTTAATTTGAAAAATGATAAATAAATAATTATTGAATTAAAAAGTATTATGTGGTGTTGGGTGGGCTCCTGAACGGAATGCTTTTGTAAGCCTTCAAAAAATCACTGTAATCGAGTATCATCGAGCTTGTCTTTATTGGACTGATCCCGGTCTTCACGGAATTATCTTTTTTCTAAGTAAAAAATCCAAATCTCTCTCTTTCTCTCTCTTCTCTCTCTCTCTCTCTCTCTCTCTCTCTCTCTCTCTCTCTCTCTCTCTCTCTCTCTCTCTATATATATATATATATATATATATATATATATATATATATATATATATAGTAATCCACAAACAGCTGTTTTCTCATTGACGACTCATTAGTGTGGCTAGATGTGTATCTAGGCCGAGATTTGAAACCCAAACGACCGGTCACATCAAAATGAGTCCAATATAGAGGATGTATGTGGGGAGGGGTATTTGTTTACATTTATTATTTGAACAATACTACGAGTAACCGTAAAAAATATGGTCTTTACAAAATGATATTGCTTTACACTTAGTGGATACCAATATATTCTCTACAAGAGAGCTCAACCTATAAATAAACAGAATATAATTATATAAAATATAGTCATCAACAGACAGCTGTTTCGTCTTTGCTCAAATATAAGGAAATAAAATCAAGGTTATTGTATTATTATTTTTATTTCATATCTAGACTGCCGTTTCGGCCAAAGAAAAGACTAACTATACATTGTTAATCCAACCAAAATGGCTTATAATCTTGTGTTCATCTGTAGAAATTGATATAAGATACATAAAGGACCAAAAAACAGCCACCAAAAAACATTTGATAAATAGATAAATAAAAATAAAACAACAAAAACTCATGAAATAAAAATGCTTTTACCTTTTTCTATTTCTTTCCGTCTCATCTTTCTAGAATTGTGATGTAAGCGTGTGTGTTTGTGCGGATATGTGTGTATGTGGTGTGTGTGTGGTTTTGTGTATGTGTGTGTAGATTATGAGTGTCCAGAAATGAACAAAACATTTCCTGTTTCAGATGCAACATTTCTTTTTAGTGAAATGTCGACCTATATTACTTGCATTTATCATTTATCGACACTAATAAAAAAAAATATCGAATGAATCGACGAATTGCAGTGTTATCAAATGTCTGTCCTCGGCTCAACGCGAGCGTCCATTTATTGTTCTTTTGGCAAGGAAAACAAGTATTCACACTGTTTCTCGTCAACCAATCCTATATTTCAGTCAAAGATCTGCATGAAAGCAAGGGCTATTTAAATGGAATCGTTTCTTAACAATATGGATGTGGACGAAGTATAAAAGTGTTACTTGCTTTCCTCTCGTGCAATAAGAAAAAAATATAAATAAAACAAATGGTTAATGGAATAATTGTAGGAGAGGCGCTGCTCACTTGGCACGGTGTTTGTACAGTTACAATATGACAACCGATCCTTGTTTCATCAGTTGAACCTGCATCTGATGATCCGAGACTTGCCAGAAACAATGCGAATTCCGAAGTGATGAGTACAGTGTGGAAGTCTTATAAAGAGATAAATAGAGAGAGAGAAAGAGAGAGAGAAAGAGAGAGAGAAAGAGAGAGAAAAAGAGAGAGAAAGAGAGAGAGAAGGAGAGAGAGTAGGAGAGAAAGAGAGAGAGAGAAAGAGAGAGAGAAAGAGAGAAAGAGAGAGAGAGAAAGAGAGAGAGAAAGAGAGAGAGAAGGAGAGAGAGAAAGAGAGAGAGAAAGAGAGAGAGAGAGGGCGAAGGAGAGAAAGAGAGAAGGAGAGAAAGAGAGAGAGGGAGAGAGAGATAGAGATAGAAAGAGAGAAAGAGAGAGAGAAAGAGAGAGAGAGAAAGAGAGAAAGAGAGAGAAAGACAGCGAGATAAAGAGAGAGAGAAAGCGAGAGAGAAAGAGAGAGAGAGAGAAAGAGAGATGGAGATAAAGAGAGAGAGAGAAAGAGAGAGATAAAGAGAGAGGGGTAGGGAACAAGGGTGAAAGAAAGGCAATAAATTGCGTGTTATAGAATGAAGAAGAAAACAACGTTTAAAACTAGCCAATCCTACCTTCTTTATAAAAAACATTTTCAAAAAAAAAATAATAATAATAAAAACACAACGAAATCAGAACGATCATCCCGTTATGACCTTCTAACAGGAAAAGAAACACAAAAATGACCGTACAAGTTGATATGAAGAAATACACCACAAAGACAGGACGCCATTTATTTATTTATTTTTCTTATCTAACCAAGTCCAGCATTACAGCGACAAAAAAATGAGTACAATGATTAATTTGAGATACTGTTGGCTTATCGTTGACATTAAAATACGACTTAATTGTTGCAAGTATTTCTTTATCCTGCAAGTAGTTAGGAAAGGGTTGATATGGGAGTCCATTGCTACCCCCCTCCTTCGAAATGGATCAATGCTTACAATGCGAACCCTTTACTTGCGTAGCGATCGCATTCGGGGAGGAGGCTGTTTGTACCGCCCCACATGAGGGCCATCAACGGGTTTATGAAACGGGAAGATGTTGAGGGTCACACGACGGCGGCCCCGAGATGTTACCAGACCTTCAAAGGAGACCGGAAGTCGGCTGGGGGCTTGGCGGGAATTGAAAAGGAAACGATCGGGGGGTTTTGTGCGCAGCTTTCTCGGAGGTTCTCGCGTGACGCGAGCACGCGAGGCTTTTTTTCTTTCTCATCTTCAACAATGGACGCCATTTCAAAAAGGCTCGGGTTGGTTTGTTCCAAGTGACGTCGGGGAATCGGTGTCGTGGAAAGAGGGGGGGGGGCGACTGGCGTATAGAAGGAAAGGTACGCGGCAAACGCACACTTAGAGTGCATTCCTGACACGAATGCGTACGTATACACGCAGAAGAGCGCCTGTAAAAGAAATGAGAATATACTGCCATTTTTCTGAATCGTTTGCCATCGTTTGAAAATTCATCAATCATACACGCGTCTTAAGAAAAAGGTTGAATTCAACACGCACACACATACATAGACATACATGCACATATAGATGGAGTGAGTTATTGGCCTAATGGATACAGCCGCAGATTATTGAATCGGTTTAAACTAATTTAACACCTATCGGATCTGATATTAATATCATAAGGAAAGGTATGAACCTGTAATTGAAGAGTTTAGGTGCAAAACGCGATAAACGCCATTTTCAAAATTACGAAGCTATCCCTACAAAAAGTGTTGCATCTCTACACTGGATTACATCTCAAAATTATGCTTTACCTAATATGATACCGGCATAATTTCATTTGACTTTTAATTTAAATAAGATTTTAGGCGAAGTCTAGATTAAATGTATTCAATGTCTCGATTTAGACAGATTGGATTTATCGCGTTTTGCCTGCGAACTCTTCAATTTTTCCCATACATATAATTCGATAAATTATAAGATTGATGATATAATTGATTAAAATGTTAATCAAACTCCGGAAATAAACAGTAAGCAATATTTATGCATATGTACGCGCGTTTAAAACCCCACACATTATTATCGCTTTGGATTTCTAAAATTAAGATGATAATATAATTGTAATAGGGTTTTAATACTGAGCCTAAAGATAAAAAAAATAAGGTCAAGATAGAAAACTTCGACCTACTTATAAAATAAAAGATTTGAGATAATGTTCAGAAATTAATTAGTAACTAGCATCTATAAAAGATCAAAGTGTAGTATCTGTTCCGATGGATACTGCACCCGATAGACTGGTATTGTCTTGGCCTTCGGGGCTTGATTTACGCCGGTCTATGGGGATTGTCCTGTGCAGTTCTAGGAGGTCCACCCTCCCAGGCTTTGCCTCCCCTCTTTGGGGAGGAGTAAGTTAATTGCTTACTGCTTGAGGCGCCCCTACCGGGGAATGCCGACGGGGCTGCCCAGGCCATTTTTAATGGTCAGAGTGCTCACCTCTCGGGCGCTGGCTTTTCAACCCCCACTTTCCGACCCGACATTGGGTCACATCTTACTTGTGGGAGTAGGATAAAATTGGCCTTGTGCCTAACTCCTGGAGAGGAGTAAATAATACTAACATCTATAAAACATTATATCTCACTATGCCAAAATAATGCGTTACGAGTTGTCATTATGATCGCATCGGATGAGATGTTTATATACCGATCACATACAGGGTGGGCAAAAATAAGGGTCCTATTTTTAAAAATTCATAACTTTTTTATTTATTGATTTTTTTTTTTTTTTTAGAATAAGTAAAGGACCCCTTCCGAAGCAAGCATGAGCCGTATTAGCCCTAAGGAACGTACCCTCATTTAGAAAACATTATTTTTGCTTAAAAAACTCAAAACAGTGTAAAAAACAATACTTAAGTTTTTGTAAGTTTTAAGAAGTGTTTTTCGGCTAAAATTTGTTTTGTTTATTTCAAAAAATCTCGGAAGGGTCAGTCTACACACACATAAAGTTTGGTGAGTTTAACTTTTATTTTGTGGAAGTTATTCAAATTCAAGTTATTCAAATTTAAAGATAGGACCCTTATTTTGGCCCACCCTGTATAATAAAATACGAAAATTAGAATAGCGATTATGATCCATATATGATTATCAAAATAAGTTATGTAACCACTACATTAAAAGTACTATGAAGAATTTAATAGATAGATTAAATAAATAAAAATTAGAACCAGTGTTATATCATTTATGGGAAACAATTTCATCGGGTGTATCGGTACCATTGTTAAGGTTATAGCACGATATCTAACGGAATAGTAACTTGTAGTATACTAAATTGATAAAACATATCTATTTTAAACATTGTAATATCAGTTAAAATAAAATAACGGATATAGAACAAACATCTGCATATCACATTATTATATAAATTATTTTAAATTAGGACTTCATAGTATTATGACACCGTTAGAGCGACAGAGAGGTTCGTTTACATAGGAAGTAAAACCCGTGACTATTAAAATTAATAAGAAATCATAGTAAACGGAAAATAAGATATGTAAAAATTTGCTTTCCTTATAGGATAAGAGATTGTGAATTAGTATGTATGAAATAAAATTAGAATTAAAAATTAGAATTGCGTAAATATATTTTAATTCAGTTAAAAAACATCTGCATTACTTAAATCTCTATTTGTGCAGCTGACTTAATACCTGCAGTATTCAATGGTTGATTCGCCTTCATCTAAGTTTCTTTCTGGTGTTGCCGGTATTGTCTCATTAGGATACCGCTAAAGTTTAAACATGTGTCATTACTTATCTTAATATATATATATATATATATATATATATATATAAATGAAGGAGAATGGAAAGGAATTAGAGAAAGCAAAAGCCAAATCAAAATTCAATTCAAAAGTTCAAAGCAAGGTATATTCCGCAAAAAGGCAATTTATTCAAGTTAAATTTTCCTTAAGCCAGGATTTTCAAAGATCAAAATCTTATCATCAGAGGAAGTCGCTGGGATAGATAAGTTGGCAATGGCCAAGATTTAAAATTTGAAAAAATGAAATAAAAGTTGTAGGGAAAGAAACGCAGGGCAAAACTATATATATATATATATATATATATATATATATATATATATATATATATATTTACTCTTTGTGAACTTTCCGATGATTTTGTACTATTGCATAGACGATATTGACATAAAAATATTGTTTGGCACAAGACAAATGAAACGGACCGTAAAAAATATATCTCACAGAACTGTTATGTTTTTCGGAAATGTGAAAATATAAAAATAAAAATAATTAAATAAAAACATGGTTATTGGAATATACTATGAACCTGACTTTATATATATATATATATATATATATATATATATATATATATATATATATATATATATGCATTTGATCTCGGTTCTATTTAAACAAAATCCTGCCCCTATATCTATAATAATAAAGATGAATATCTGTCTGTATGCGTGTGTATCTGTACATCTACAGGGATGCATGGCATGCGGACTATAGGTAGTAGATATAATAAGGGATGTGATGAGTCATTTTTATTTTTAGGGTACCAAACTATTCAAAAACTTCTAGATTGATTTTTATGAATATTTTAGAACGTAGATTTCACTATACAACATACTGTTCATATGTATATTACAGGCAAAAGATGCGGACACGTGTAAAGAAATATTCTTAGATTAATAAACCTAGAAAACTAAAGGACACTAAAACTTCTTCTTAAAACTTCTATAAGTTTTGCATCTGAAGTCTAAATTTTTATGATTTTTTTTAGAACGTAGATTTTCACTATACAACATACTATTCATAAATAAATGGAAATGGAAAGATGCGGACACGTGTAAAGAAACATTCTTAGATTAATAAACCTAGAAAACTAAAGGACACTAAAACTTCTTCTTAAAACTTCTATAAGTTTTGCATCTGAAGTCTAAATTTTTATGATTTTTTTTAGAACGTAGATTTTCACTATACAACATACTATTCATAAATAAATGGAAATGGAAAGATGCGGACACGTGTAAAGAAACATTCTTAGATTAATAAACCTAGAAAATTAATAAACCTAGAAAAGTAAATGTTTATGAATTTTTTTAGAACGTAGATTTTCACTATACAACATACTGTTCATAAGTATATTACAGGCGAAAGATGCGGACACGCGTAAAGAAATATTCTTAGATTAATAAACCTAGAAAAGTAAAGGACACTAAAACTTTTTCTTAAAACTTCTATGAGTTTTGCATCTCAAGTCTAAATTTGAAAAGAAAATTAGATTATCAAATAAAAATAAATAATTATAGATCAATTGTTAAAAAAAAGTCACTTGAAAAGACTAGCAAAACTATTAAAAAATTATTTTTTTAACAATTTACTTATGATTATTTATTGTTAGTTTTATAATCTATTTTTTTTACCAAATTTAAACCTTCGATGAAATATTTAAAGAAGTTTTAAGAAAAAGCGTTATAGTATTTTACTTTTTCAGGTGTAATAACTTGTCTCTTACTTTTTTAGGTGTAATAACTTGTCCCTTACTTTTTCAGGTGTAATAACTTGTCCCTTACTTTTTGAGGTGTAATAACTTGTCCCTTACTTTTTCAGGTGTAATAACTTGTCCCTTACTTTTTGAGGTGTAATAACTTGTCCCTTACTTTTTTAGGTGTATAACTTGTCCTTTACTTTTCTAGGATTAGTAATCTACTTTTTCCATGTATTGCAAGAATATCAAAAATAATTTTCAACAAATAAGTTAAAATATAGGAAAAATAAGTCCCCTCAAGTGATTGATTCCCTCCCATTATATTGACTGTCCAATTAACTAAATAACAATAAAACAAAAAACATTCTAGATTTTGTATAAATCTTACTTCTATTTTTGCTATTTTTCTTTGCCAATATTTGAAAAAATAACATTTCAAATTTATTTTGCCAAATTTCAATTCTTTTCAGTTTTCAGTGTTTTAGAATGAAACATTAACTTCTAGAAACATGGAGCGGAACTGAAATGATTTTTTTAAAATCTTGATTCATGCGTTATGATAGATTTAGAAAATAAAAATGTTAAGTTCTTTGAATATATTTTTAGTTTTAATAAAAAACTTATTATTTTTTATTGAATACTATTTGAAATATTAAAAAAAATGCCGAAATCTTGTTATGTTAAATGAAATGCTTCAAACCAAAATGCAGGCCAAAATTAAAGAATAATAAAAAAAATGTCCAATTACTAAGAAATGGATGTTCCAGTTTTTCCATTTTATCAATTGTATTGTATTATTATTAACTGGAAGAACCCGGGTTGAAGGATATGAAAGAATGATTTAACTGTGAAAAAATATCAGCCGAAAAAGGAATTTTGACAAAAAATAATTTGTTGAGCTTTTAGAGTGGGGGATCAATTTCGCATATTAATAAAATAAAAATGGGCACTAACTTGCTTGTGCTGTGTTTATATACTGTCGACAATATTTTTGAATGTGATGAGATGTATAATTCAGGACCGTATCTTGCTAAAAATGTCCACTTTCTGAGAAAATCAAGACGAAAACTGGGAACTTTGTGTTAAATTTACTTTTTGCTTACATGTTTATCATTGAATAATACTATTAGTTGACGAAAGATCACTAAGTTTAACCGTATATTAAATCAAGACGAAGATTTAAAGGCGTTGCAAAAAGAAATACGTCTTTTTGACACCATCCCTCGCGCACAACTTGTTTAGAGTAAATGCCATAACCAATTTCAGTTTTTAATAATTTACTTGACTAAAATAAGATTTAACTATACTTTGTTAGTTAAAAAATGTTTGAATAATAAAAAAAATGTTTCGAAAGTTTTTTTTCGATGAGAATTGATAATTTGTATTATTCGGATTACTATTCTCTAATTGGTGATTATTTTCACAACATTTCGACCGATGTCATCTCCGACTTTCTTTAGGTGTTTATTTTCAAACATGGAATCTTTGTAAAACTCGGGAACCTATATGGAATTTCAAACTAAATCCTTTAATTTTTTAAAGTTTTTTTAAAAAACATATTTTACCTTAAACAAGGCAGGCCGCCACTGTAGTCGTAAAGGGTTACCGAAAATTTGGGTGTGGGTTTTGGGTGTCACCCCAAGTTGGGAGCAGTATAGCGAGGGTAGATTGTTCTCGTTCCGTCACCCATAACCGTGTAAAAGTGTTAATTCATTATTATGTTATTCTTAACTATTATCGCCTGTAGTACGGATTGAACCTTCAACTCCGGATAAATGCGTGTATTAACAATCAATTCTAAGAGAGAGTCTTCTAAGCGTTACGGATTCAATTATTTCTGATAATTAATAATAATAACTAAGAATAACATAATAATTAATTAATTAGAACTTCTACCAGGTCAGGGCTGACGGGACAAGAACAATCTACCCCCGTGGATTAAATAAAGGATTTAGTTACAAATTCCATCCAATTTCCCAAGTTCGACTCTTAGGTTCTAGTTCACAAATTCGAAAAGTTATTGTACCTAAAGAAGGTCGGGGTTATATCGTTTTTTAGAGTGTTCACACGTAATCGCCTATAGAAAGTAGAAGGGGAGATGGCGGAAAGTGTTAATCAACAATGATACTGTAATAATCGAATTTTAAAGCAAACGTCTTAAAAAAACAAAAAATAAATAAATAAGGTTATTGTTTGATTTGAAAATTAAAAATGTGAAAAAGATCAAAGAAAAAAAATTGAAATGATTTATTTCTCTTTTTTTACCTCGTCTAATATTCCGAGATAGAATTCATTTTAAAAAAATTTCTTTTTTTTTTAATAGAAAAACAGAAACCATCACTTTATCAGAGCCGAGGCCACCCGTAGACAAGTGTTAACGTGATTTCTATTCATCCACCTCCAGGAGATTAGACACAAGTGTCATGTGGGGTTACTATTTATCTACCTCCCACAAGGTAAAATGTGACACAAGGTCGGGAAAGTGGGATTAGATAAGCCAGGGCTCGAGGTGAGTAATCTGGCCATTTAAAAATTGCCTGGGCAGCCCCGTCGGCATTCCCGGTAGGGCGCCTCAGGCAGTAAGCAATAAACTTACTCCTCCCCAAAGAGGGGAGGCGAGGCCTGGGAGGGTGCACCTCCTAGAACTGCACAGGACCAGACAACCCCCAATAGACAGGCGTAAAACCAGACCCAACGGCCCGGACAATACCGGTTTATTAGGCGGGGTAAAAATACCCCTGGTTAATGTGGGGTTGATGTCATGTGGGGTTGATGGAAGCGTTTTCAGTGGAATGACTTGGATTTGAACCTGGCACACCCAGGTTCTCAGTGCGCGCCGATACCAACTAAGCCACTGTGCCACAATATTAAAACAATGCAAAAACCACCCACATGTAGTAATCGAATGGATTAAGAATAAAATAATACTATTCTGTTATTCGTTAATTTACCGGTGATTATTTGTTTTTATTTTTATATAGGAATAAAATTATCACCGTAAAATTTTTTACAAAAATTCTTCTATCTTTTTTTTCTTGTTGATATTTTTGGATGCGCTTTTCAGTATAGAATTCCTCATGCCTGTTTCTATCATTTAAGCTTAAATCTAATAAAAAAGATGAATTGATTTGAACATGATTGGAAGCGTTAGTGACTTCTTTTTTCATAACATTTTATCTTACATCATCTTAGTACACATTTTTCAAGAATTGGGACCATTAGATTTCTCATGCATTTTCCTATCTTTTGAGTTTAAATAAAGTATAGTTTTCTTTTAAAATAATGACAACATTTCTAATTAAAACTGATCGGGGGCGTTAATGACATGGATCTTCATTGCATTTTACCTTGTAGCTTTGTTACTACACATTTTTGTAGAATGCGACCAACACCATTAGATTCCTCATGCATTTTTCTATGATATAAGATAAAGTTAAATAAATATTTTTTTTTTAAATATAAAAGAAAAATTTAGTCGAAGCGTATCGAGTACATTACTCTCCTTTTTTGGTCCTTAAGTATTTTAATGTATCTTTTTTGTCAGTGGACCAAATTCCAATAATTTTATATCAAAATGAAGCTTTCATGGGGTCCTACAAAGTGCATGCAAATGAATCAAATTTAATTAAAAAATGAATTAGTGACAAAGCTTTTAAGGTTCCGCGAGTGACCGAAATGGGACCTTGAGAATAGTATACACCTACTGCTGTAGGTGTATACTATTATTCATTTCGATCAACGGCGGTAAAATATCGTGGAGTCGGCATTCGCTGCGGATAACTTTAACACCTCAATATAACATTAAATATTTTAAGACTACATTGTGTAGGGTATTTGAATAAGTGTATTTCTTTTCGTTCTATGGGCGTCTAATAATATCGTGAGTACTATGGGTTCTGTGTTCGCGCCGGACAACTTTATTTCATTTTTAATATAATTTCAAAATGATGGTGTTATCAATTCGGTGTTGTTGAAATGAATTTAGGATGAGAGCCTCTTTAGTCAAGAACGGCACGTGGCAGTGCAAATTGTAATAAGAAATATTGTTCCTCGTCTAGAAAGCATTGTTTATATGGTAAACACCAATAACGAGATGAAGAAAAGAAGAAAAAAGGTATTTTACTATATCTTTATTTGAAATTCTGATGATGAAGTATATCTTCGAAAATTAAATTGAAAAAAAAAAAGTTAATACAACTAAAATTCATTGTATGGCGTTCTAATTGCTCATTATTATTTTTAATAATTCATACTGTAATATTATATACTTTTTTACAAAACCAAAAGCACTCAAGGATGAGAGTTAATGAGATGAAGTGATTGTCAGTTGAGAGATGAAGAACCTTATGAGAGGATTTGGAATGATTGATAGAGTCAGTCAAGTTCAAATACTTGTGGAGACGGTTTATGAGAGGAATCTGTCGACTTTGGATTTGAAAACCATTCATTGAATCTACAAGAAATTAATAAATAAAAATTAGTACAAAACTTGGCAAACCACAAGAGTAAGCGACCCAAATCAGGAAGTTTTTAATATCAGGAACTGAATCTGACCGGACACTGTTTGCTGCGGACTTTGAGTCAAGGATTCTTCTGGTTTGCTAAAAAGCTAATCTTTACATGGATAGGGGAGGCTTTGTTTAGCATTATGTACTTTCACCTAAAAATTTAGTAAACAAATTTAATTAATAAATTTGAGAAACTGAAACTCTCGCCTGAAGTTATATTACGGATGATGTTTAATATCAGGAACTGACTCTGACCGGACACTGTTTGCTGCAGACTTAGAGTTGGGGATTCTTCTGGTTTACCATATTAAAAAAATATTTTTGATAAAAAATGCAAAATATAAACACAATAAGATATAAGGAAGACATAAACATGAACATACTATACTATGATAATTTTAATTAAGCTGAGACTTTAGGTGTAGAGACGGTAATGTTTGTTTGCAGATAACAGACTTGATAGGGAAGCGTGTACGGGACTACTATTAAACAACGTAATTACGAACTTTAAATAAGAAGTATGAAATAACGACTCAAAAAGGATAAATTAAAACCTAGGAGAAAGAAAAAGAGCGAAGATATACACATTAACGGTTAGTTAAAACATTTATCGTATATTTGTCTGGAGTTAAAAGAAAAAATCTATATCAATGGCAAACGATGAAAGCAATTATGCTTAACGGTTTTAGCACATGGTACGAAGGTGCTACGATTTGTGAGTACGGGGGCAAACAACCCCACTGGAGAGAACGAAAGAAAAAAGATATTTTAAGGACTAATATATAAAGAAACAAAATATAAAATGAATGTGGAATGCAGCACAGTTTTGTTACTGTCTGGAGGGTTACCTTCTTTTTTAGGAGCACTGACGATAGCCTACTCCCAAAATTAAGAGAATTTGTTCTATAAATTTGATGTGGTTTCTATAATATATATATATATATATATATATATATATATATATATATATATATATATATATATATATATATATATATATATATGAGGATAAAATGCACGATACGTCATAAAATGAAATGCCGTGAAAGACAGGATATATATATATATATATATATATATATATATATATATATATATATATATATAAGGTGAGTCAATGAAAAATAATTCGACCTGCAAATGGAAACAGATCAATATATTCAGTTGTTCTAAAACAAGGAGCAATTAGTAAATAAAAATATTTATTCTTCTTTTCTTTCAATTTCATTCCTTAAGCCAGGCTTTTCAAATATTAAAATCCTATCACAATAGGTCTAATTCTCTAAAAGTTACCTTTTAGTTATAAACCCTCATATATATATATATATATATATATCAAAATTTTAAATAGGATGAACGGAGTCAATGCGAGTCGAGGACAATATCACAAGAAAAGAAAAGAGTAGAAATTTGTAGTAATATATTTAATTGTCGGAAGACATTCGATTAAAAACTTTTCAAACGAATAAAAAGAGCGACTAAAATTAACAGACTAAATCCCAAGGTACCTTTTGACCGACACATTGTCAAGGGAAATGTCGGAGAATATCGCTTAAAAACGGGGAATCGAGTAACGTGGAAAGAACAAACAAAACAAAAAAAAACAGGGAGATTGAGTATCGCCATTATAAACCGAAAAGAAATATATGGATATAATAGGCAAAGTATTTTTTTTCTTTTTAGAAGTCTCTCTCTCTCTCTCTCTATCTCTCTTTCTCTCTCTCTCCATCTCTCTCTCTCTCTCTCTCTCTCTCTATATATATATATATATATATATATATATATAGTCTCGGAAGTTTCTCAACCATTAAAACTATATATAAAAAATATATATATATATATATATATAAAAAAAACTTATAGTCTCAAGTCTTCCAGTGGAAAATCACTCATGTAAGTCAATTTATTTTTTACAGTTATTATATTAGTTAGTTTCTAACACTATTTTAAGGGATCATCAGTTGTTTACCATGAAAAACTGTTTCATATATATATATATATATATATATATATATATATATAAACGATACCGACACAGGAATAAATTCAAGATAATAAATCGGTAATCACGCCATCTAAAATTAGAACAATACAAAGTATAATTATATTTATAATTAAATAATTATAATTATCATTAGAACAATACAAAGCATAATTATACATTTATTTAATTTTTAAAAAGCCTATATACAACAAACGGTAAAAATCGGTTGGTCTTTTGACACGAGGGTGGGTATATTTGTTATTTACATACGTGTGCGTGTCATGGCTGCCCATGTCTTGTATATCATAGAGACTGGTTTATTAGTATTATATTTAATTAAAAAAACATTACTAAATGTTCCGTTTTTGGTTATTTTTATATTTAATCAAACATTAATATATGTTCCATATGGATCACTAGCGTTTTAGATTCTGCGTCGAATCATTTTCAGGTGACAAACGCAAATTACAAAAAGTTAGAGAAACGAAGAGATTTCTTTGAAAAGCAGTCGAGAACGTGCATGTGATGTCAGTTAGACGTCAAAAGAAAAAAACCGGTGCAGGTAAAAATTTAAATTGGACACACTAGAATTTGCGTCACCGGATGAATTATATTACGGTAAGCATTTTAACATGTTGTTACTAATTTCATACGTAATGTTATTTATTGTAAGTTATTGGGGTTTAATAGCTTCGAGTATTTAAATTTTTTTATAATTGGTTTCAGAATGTATTTTCGTGTTTTTGTCTTAAATCAGAAGAAAGCAGTTATGTTTTTGTAAATGCTGTTAAATTGAGCCAGAGTTTACAAGGTGCATGGTGAGACGGTGGGATAAGTTAGTGGTTGTAAAACCAATGTAGCTATTATTTTTATTATTATTATTTTTTATTATTATCGTAGTTACATTCTCCAAAATTCTCCCAACTAATAAATAAGATTGGTTCTTTCTGATTGTTTATGGGTTGGGAGAGAGTTGTTTTTTACCACGCGATTTCGGGTTTTAAATTTTCTTGTAGTAAATAATGAGTCTGATTTGAGTATTATTGTAAATTGAAGATATGTATCTGTTATGGTATCGTACCTATAACGAACATTTGGACTCTTCCATTCTCAATAAATACTGGAAGCATTACGCTTTAGTTTTTCATTAATTTCGGTTGATTGAGGACTTCGGGATGGAGTAATACCAGTCGGTGGCCTTTTATGTGTCGGGCTTAGGTATGCGGTCCTGGGTTGTCCTAGGATGGCCACCCTCCCAGGCCTTGCCTCCCCTCTTTTGGGTGAAGTAAGTTTATTGCTTACTGCCTGAGGCGCTCTGTCCGGGGAATGCCGACAGGGTTGCCCAGGCTATTTTTAATAGGCCAGAGTGCTCCTCCTTTAGGGGCGATGGCTTAACTCTCCCCCGACCTTCCGACCTTGCATCACATATTCCTGCAGTGGGAAGGAGTTAAATACTTGATCAAACCCCAGTCTACACTGGCAGTCAGGACAGACGGTCCACTTCTCTTGTTTCTCTGTTGTATATAGTTTCTCTAATATACTTGTTTTACCTAAACCCCGTGCCCGTGTTCTCATTCCGGCCCCTAAACAGACCCACAACAATTGGTGACGAGATATTCGAACTTACACGGGCCCCCACCATTACAATTGGCGACGAGGTATTCGAACTTACACGGGACCCCACAACAACAACTGTCGACGAGATATTCAAATTTACACAGGAACCCACAAAAAAACTCGCGAAATACCTTAAAAAGGACCTAACAAAAACTGGCTACGAGGGATTGGAATTTACACGAGAAACAACAACATAAATGAAGTTCGAAAAAAAAAACCCCGAAACAAAGTAAAAGAGAACGAAATTCAAAATTTAAGATTGGAAGGTCACGTGGTCAGATTTGAAACCGTCGAAAATCAAATAAAGTTGGCTAGTTATAGTATATACTATAATAGATAGATGGTGATATATGAACAAATCTTCGTAGATAGAACGTTCTGAAATACGACTTCCCTGACATAGATCGATACATAGATAGACGTAGACATTAATAAGTCTAAACAGATGTGAAGGTCGGAGGAAATCGATCTCGTACAGCTTGTGTCTATGTGTGCGATGTGTTACGCACGTGCGAGTCTGTGTCTTATAGGCACGCGTGTACTCCTTACTTCATAAAAGTCTTCGGCGGTACAGATGTTATAGTCTACGCTGATGGAGGGTATAAACATGGTGGGCGGGAGGCGGCGCGCCGGTGAAAGGTTGGTGACGGTGGCTGTTAACAGGTCGTCGTCGTCATCGTCGTCGTCGACCTAATGTAAGCAGTGCACATATGTCCACACTCTTGATACCTTTCCTAATTTTGCGAGGCGAATTCAATTACGCGCCAGTTCTTCACTGCTAAAAATTATTGATTTCTTGATTTGCGCCAGTCAATCTCCGCTGTCGGGGCTCCTTCGCAATTTCGGCCCACATATTTCCGACGCGGTAAATATTCTATCGAATAAATGAAAAGAGGGAAAGGAAGAACATTAAAAAAATAGACAACAGTACACGATAACAGAATAATAAACGATCGATGAAAGAAAATATAATGAATATTCTTAATATATGTTCGTTTACTGTGCGCGTTTAGTGATTAAAATGTTACATATAACTGAAGCGTGACAGACCAATGATAATTCTACTTCAAACTTAAGAATGACAGACCAATGATAATTCTACTTCAAACTTAAGCGTTACAGACCAATAATAATTCTACTTCAAACTTAGACGTGACAGACCAATGATAATTCTTCTTCAAACTTAAGTGCGACAGACCAATAATAATTCTACTTCAAACTTAAGCGTGACAGACCAATGATAATTCTACTTAAAACTTAAGCGTGACAGACCAGTGATAATTCTACTTCAAACTTAAGCGTGACAGACTAATGATAATTTTTCTTCAAACTTAAGCGTGAGAGACCAATGATAATTCTACTTCGAACTTAAGCGTGACAGACCAATGATAATTCTTTTTCAAACTTAAACGTGACAGACCAATGATAATTCTACTTCAAACTTAAGCGTGACAGACCAATGATAATTCTACTTCAAATTTAAGCGTGACAGACCAATGATAATTCTACTTCAAACCTAAGCGTTACAGACCAATGATAATTCTACTTAAAACTTACGTGTGACAGCTCAATGATAATTCTACTTCAAACTTAAGAATGACAGACCAATGATAATTCTACTTCAAACTTAAGCGTTACAGACCAATGATAATTCTACTTCAAACTTAAGCGTGACAGACCAATGATAATTCTACTTAAACTTAAGAATGACATACCAATGATAATTCTACTTCAAACTTAAGCGTGACAGACCAATGATAATTCTACTTCAAACTTAAGTCTGACAGACCAATGATAATTTTACTTCAAACTTTAGCGTGACAGACCAATGATAATTCTACTTAAAACTAAAGCATGACAGACCAATGATAGTTCTACTTAAAACTTAAGCGTGACAGACCAATGATAATTCTTCTTCAAACTTAAGCGTGACAGACCAGTGATTATTCTACTTCAAACTTAAGCGTGACAGACTAATGATGATTCTTTTTTAAATTTAAACATGACAGACAAATGATAATTCTTCTTTAAACTTAGACGTGACAGACCAATGATAATTATTCTTTAAACTTAAGAATGACAGACCAATGATAATTCTTCAAACCTAAGCGTGACAGACCAATGATAATTTTACTTAAAACTTAAGCGTGACAGACTAATGATAATTCTACTTCAAACCTAAGCGTTACAGACCAATGATAATTCTACTTCAAACTTAAGCGGGACAGATCAATGATTATTCTACTTCAAACTTAAGCGTGACAGACCAATGATAATTCTACCTCAAACCTAAGCATGACAAACCAATGATAATTCTATTTCAAACATAAGCGTGACATACCAATGATAATTTTACTTCGAACTTAAGCGTGACAGACGAATGATAATTCTACTTCAAACTTAAGTCTGACAGACCAATGATAATTCTACTTCAAACTTAAGCGTGACAGACCGATTATAATTCCACTTAAAACTAAAGCGTGACAGACCAATAATAATTCTTCTTTAAACTTAGACGTGACAGACCAATGATAATTATTCTTCAAACTTAAGAATGACATACAAATGATAATTCTTCTTCAAACTTAAGCGTGACCGACCAATCATAATTTTTCTTAAAACTTAAGCGTGACAGACCAATGATAATTCTACTTCAAACTTAAGAATGACATACCAATGATAATTCTACTTCAAACTTAAGAATGACATACCAATGATAATTCTACTTCAAACTTAAGCGTGACAGACCAATGATAATTCTACTTCAAACTTAAGAATGACATACCAATGATAATTCTACTTCAAACTTAAGCGTGACAGACCAATGATAATTCTACTTCAAACTTAAGAATGACAGACCAATGATAATTCAACTTCAAACTTAAGCGTTTCAGACCAATGATAATTCTACTTCAAGCTTAAGCGTGACAGACCAATGATAATTCTACTTAAAACCTAAGCGTTACAGACCAATGATAATTCTACTTAAAACTTACGCGTGACAGCCCAATGATAATTCTACTTCAAACTTAAGAATGACAGACCAATGATAATTCTACTTAAAACTTAAGCGTTACAGACCAATGATAATTCTACTTCAAATTTAAGCGTGACAGACCATTGAAAATTCTACTTCAAACCTAAGCGTTACAGACCAATGATAATTCTACTTAAAACTTACGTGTGACAGCTCAATGATAATTCTACTTCAAACTTAAGAATGACAGACCAATGATAATTCTACTTCAAACTTAAGCGTTACAGACCAATGATAATTCTACTTCAAACTTAAGCGTGACATACCAATGATAATTCTACTTCAAACTTAAGAATGACATACCAATGATAATTCTACTTCAAACTTAAGCGTGACAGACCAATGATAATTCTACTTCAAACTTAAGTCTGACAGACCAATGATTATTTTACTTCAAACTTTAGCGTGACAGACCAATGATAATTCTACTTAAAACTAAAACATTACAGACCAATGATAATTCTACTTAAAACTTAAGCGTGACAGACCAATGATAATTCTTCTTCAAACTTAAGCGTGACAGACCAGTGATTATTCTACTTCAAACTTAAGCGTGACAGACTAATGATAATTCTTTTTTAAACTTAAATATGACAGACAAATGATAATTCTTCTTTAAACTTAGACGTGACAGACCAATGATAATTATTCTTCAAACTTAAGAATGACAGACCAATGATAATTCTTCAAACCTAAGCGTGACAGACCAATGATAATTTTACTTAAAACTTAAGCGTGACAGACTAATGATAATTCTACTTCAAACCTAAGCGTTACAGACCAATGATAATTCTACTTCAAACTTAAGCGTGACAGATCAATGATTATTCTACTTCAAACTTAAGCGTGACAGACCAATGATAATTCTTTTTACAACTTAAGAATGACAGACCAATGATAATTCTACTTCAAACTTAAGCGTGACAGACCAATGATAATTCTACCTCAAACCTAAGCATGACAAACCAATGATAATTCTATTTCAAACATAAGCGTGACATACCAATGATAATTTTACTTCGAACTTAAGCGTGACAGACGAATGATAATTCTACTTCAAACTTAAGTCTGAAAGACCAATGATAATTCTACTTCAAACTTAAGCGTGACAGACCGATTATAATTCAACTTAAAACTAAAGCGTGACAGACCAATAATAATTCTTCTTTAAACTTAGACGTGACAGACCAATGATAATTATTCTTCAAACTTAAGAATGACATACAAATGATAATTCTTCTTCAAACTTAAGCATGACAGACCAATGATAATTTTTCTTAAAACTTAAGCGTGACAGACCAATGATAATTCTACTTCAAACTTAAGAATGACATACCAATGATAATTCTACTTCAAACTTAAGCGTGACAGACCAATGATAATTCTACTTCAAACTTAAGAATGACAGACCAATGATAATTCTACTTCAAACTTAAGCGTTTCAGACCAATGATAATTCTACTTCAAGCTTAAGCGTGACAGACCAATAATAATTCTACTTCAAACTTAAGCGTTACAGACCAATGATAATTCTACTTCAAATTTAAGCGTGACAGACCAATGATAATTCTACTTCAAACCTAAGCGTTACAGACCAATGATAATTCTACTTCAAACTTACGTGTCACAGCTCAATGATAATTCTACTTCAAACTTAAGAATGACAGACCAATGATAATTCTACTTCAAACTTAAGCGTTACAGACCAATGATAATTCTACTCAAACTTAAGCGTGACAGACCAATGATAATTCTACTTCAAACTTAAGAATGACATACCAATGATAATTCTACTTCAAACTTAAGCGTGACAGACCAATGATCATTCTACTTCAAACCTAAGCGTGACATACCAATGATAATTTTACTTCAAACTTTAGCGTGACAGACCAATGATAATTCTAAATAAAACTTAAGCGTGACAGACCGACGGGTAAGCTATTTCAAACCTTAAGATTGTCATACTAAAAAAATGGTGTTTCAAACTCAAGCGTGACAGACAAAATAAAATGCTATTGTAAAGTTGAGTTTAACAGACCGAAGAAAATATTTTTAACGAGCGTTACAGACTAAACCAAAGTCTTTTTTAAAACTTCAGCATGACGCAGAAACGAAACTACTATTTCAAACTTTAGCTTGTCAGACGGAAGAAAATTCTACTTTACACTTGATCGTTACAGACCAAAGAAAATCATGTCTTAAACTTTAGTGTGACAGACAGAAAGAAATTGTCATTTCAAACTTAAGCTTGACAGACCGACGAATATGTTATTTCAAACTTAAGATTATCAGACACAAATAAAAATGCTTCAAAGTTTCCTTGAATTTCAAATTCTTTTTAAAACCCCTTAAATGTGAGACATATTTTAAGAATCTAAATCATATAATAGATTCTGATCAAAATTAGAATAAGGATTCTAGACATAAGGATTATTATCATAATATTTTAATTTTTGTAAGGAGACATAAAAGTGGTGCAAAACTCTTCCGTTCGGGGAATTCATTTTCCCCTCCAGCTGAGACGGCTATTATTTTAGTAAATATATAAAGTTAGGTATGTTTATAGGTTCATATCTTTGTATGTATAAGATTCACTCCTAAACGAATTAACCGGTTATCAAGAATGTTGGAGCACACCGGCAAGACGTATGCGTGAGCAATGTGGGCTATATTTAGTTTAAGTAAGTTCTATGCTAAGGCTGTAAAAATGAGGTGAAAACCCTTCAGGAAAATTTAGATATCTCAGATTTTTGTGAAACTTTAATAGGTATAAGGCATCAATTAATAAATATTCCGCAAATTTATTGGGTGTATTTTATAGGGGTCTTAAGGGGCATGATGTGGTCACACCCTACCATTTGAAAATTAAAATCTTTTAGATTTTAATTAAATTTGGTCCAATCCCTGAATTTCAGTTTCTTCTTAAGACTCCTATGGTTCAAGATTTAAATATAAGATATTTTCAAGAATCAAAATAAATGTAATGGATTTGGATCAAGATTGGAATACTTATTCTAGACATACGGTTAAGTAGCATTATATCTTGATTATATAGTTAGGGAACATTAATGTAGTGCGAAATTGTTATGAATGGAGAATTATCTTTACCTGTCTTGGGGCGGGTATTCTTATAATATATATATATATATACAGGGTGTCTCAAAAAAATGTACTCACTCGTAGAATGACGAGAAAACTTTTATTTATGAACATAGAGTGAAATGAAATAGCATCGAATACATGAGACAGATATAATTGAAGCTATTTCATTTCTCTCTATGTTCATAAATAAAGGTTTTCTCGTCATTCTAAGAGTGAGTACATTTTTTTGAGACACCCTATATATATATATATATATATATATATATATATATATATATATATATATATATATATATATATATATATATATAGTCTAAAGAAGCTTTGAGTTATTTTAAACAAAAAGACAAAAAAAAAAGAAAATGCAGTTTAAATTCCCAGATAAACTAACTAAATTCAAAATAGTACAGACTTAACATTCGTTGGAAAATTCATAAATAAATAAAAAATATATAATAGTAAGTAAATAAAATAAAAAGGGGGATTATATATATATGCACCAATATAAATGTTTAAGTAAATAATATTAAATTATTTTTACCTACATTTACCTAGCATTTCAAGCTTTCGCTTTCATCAGTGTAAGGATAATAATCTCAGACGGTCGCACGGTTCGAACCCCTGCCACAGAATCAGCCTAGAATCCGCAAGCAAGCGACACGAGACATTACCACATCCAAGAAGGGAATTTAAGTTCTATTTAGGCGAAGGGCGGCATATCTAGAAAGACTGTATAAAGATTCTACAAACGTTGTCGGAATATGTCTTATAGCTACGTGTCAGTCTATTTTTAACTTCTCCGAACAGGGATCAACTTTAATAATATTAAAGGGGTTTATAACAATATTAATTTTTAAGTGAATCAACCTATATATATATATATATATATATATATATATATATATATATATATATATATATATATATATAATATATAATAAATATTTGTTATTGTTTATTATCTATGTACGTATACGTTTCGTCCTTTTTCAATCGGGACTCATCAGCATAGAGATATGACTATTCACTACCGGTCATGCGATTCGAAACCCCGGACCTCAAGTATTTTTCAACTCCAGTCCGACGTCGCTAATCACTGGGCCAATTGTAAACAGCGAATAAACTATGATAATTTTAACACTTTAACGGCGGCTTTGACGTCGAGGCATTCTACTTCTATTAAGGGAAGGAATGATGCATTATAAGCAAGTGACGTCATGCTGTGTTAATACTACCAATTACAGTGCTCTACTTTCAAGGAGCGACAAATAAATATATATATATAAATATATATATATATGATTTTGATATTGAGCACTTTTTATAAACCCGGTTAAAATTCTCTGAATTACCACCCTGTGGATATTTTTCACCTGGATTATTACCATTATATATATATATATATATATATATATATATATATATATATATATATATATAGAGAGAGAGAGAGAGAGAGAGAGAGAGAGAGAGAGTGAGAGAGAGAGAGTGTGTGTACACTAGTTGGCATTGTTGTAAACTACTTACTTTACGACGGTCACGGTTGGAGCAGTGTATCCCCCTGCCTTTCTCCATGTGATGTCGCTGCGGGCGGGAGGGAGAGGAAGATAGTACAGAGAGAGAGAGAGAGCGAGAGAGAGAGAGATAGAGTAAGAGAGGTAGAGGTAGGTCAGTCAGTCAATCACCTTCTCTTCCTGAACTCTTGTCTCGTTATATATTTCTTTGTATTTTAATTTAAATGACCTTCTCTGAAAGTTAAAATATAATAAAATAAGATAAAATAAAATAAAATATACTCGTTGCGGATAGAGAAAAGAAAGAAGAGAAGAGAGGGAAGGGGATGGGTAAAAGGGGAACTCATATTTTGTTTTATTTAATATTATATCATATTTGATTTTCAACGGGCTCAAATCTAACCACGTGACTTTCCAAATTTAAAATTTTCCTTTTTCGTTTATTTTCTTTTTCTCCTTATTTCATTCTTCCCAAATATGATCTGAGGTAAGGATCGGACTTTAATTCTACCTGATGAGATCTCAGTTCCTAATAGCTGTTGATAGGTAGCTGCTTTCTCGATCTTCTTGTCGATTTCAAGGGAGACGTTGGTGGAGCCAAGGTATGTGAACTGGTGAACGACATCGAGTTCATAGTCATCGATAGTGACGACAGTTGCTGTCTCGGTGTCTTGTCTCAGGACATTCATTTGTCTTATTCAGGCTTATGGTAAGCCCGAAGTTTTTGCCGGGCTGTAATAAGTGGTTCATCAGTGCCTGAAGTTCCTGTTGGGTGTGCGTCGAAACTGCTGCGTCATCAGTAAGCAGCATGTCTCTGATGAGAAGTTCATATGCCTTTGCTTTGGCTCTGAGGCGTCTGATCTGACAAGTAGACAGATTCCCGCGGTTGCAGTGCCAAATGTGTGCTTCAGGAACGGCGAAGAATATTCGGAAGAGTGTGGGAGAAAAAACACAGCCTTGCTGGACGCCGCTGCAGATACTGAAGGGGTTGGAGGAGCTCCCGCATAACAGGACCGCTCCTTTCATGTTCGTGTAGAAGGACTCTATTATGCACTGCAGCCTCGGTAAACATCCAATCCTTGGAAGGATCTTGAACAGGCCGCCTCTGCTGACAAGGTCAACCGCCTTAGAGAGATCTACGAAGGCGCCGTACAGAGGCTTCTGCTTATCTCTGCACTTCCACTGGAGTTGACGGAAGAAAGAAGACCGTGTCTACCGGAACTCGCGCTGTGATTCGGGGTAGATACGTTCTGCCAGCTTCTACGGACGGATCCGGATTACCCGAGCAAAAGCTTTGCCGACAATGCTGAGGAATGAGATTCCTCTGTAGTTGTTACAGTCGCTTCTTCCACTCTTCTTGTAAAAGGTAATAATCTTGGCGTCCATCATGTCCTGTGGTATGACAGCCCCCTTGCCAGAACTGACAGAGAACTTTATGTAGCGGATACACGGAAGTATTACTGCAGTGCTTCATCAAGTCTTGGAGAATTCCATTGCTACCTAAGGCCTTGCCTGAGGCTAAGCTCTCAATTGCCTTACTCAGGTCCTCTACAGTTGGCTCTGAATACAGCTCATCCGTGGTTGGTAGACACTTGATGACGCCAAGAACTAAATGGGGACACAGTCTTTTGTCTGGAGTAGGGATGAAAGTAGTGTTTCAATCCATCTCTCCATCTGCTGCGCCATGCCTGTGATCATTTCCCCAGTCAATGATTTAAAAGGATCAGTCTTGCTCTGGACTCATCCAAGTGCGTTCTTGATGCCATCGTATATACATCTAATGTTTACTGCATTGGCGGCTGTTTGGATGTCTTCAATGAGTTTTGTCTAGTACTCCTTGACGCAGCGCCTGACAGTCTGCTGGACTTTGTTCATTGCAACCCTGAGAATCTGCAAGTTTCTCTCGCTGTGTGACCGCTTGTATTCAGCAAGAGCGGCGCGCTTAGCTTCTATGAAAGGAGTCATCTCGTTGACTTGACCACAAACCAGTCGTGAGACTGGCAAGTATTTTCTAACGGATGGTCAGGGTATTGCGGTACATGGTGTCTCCTATTTCTTTGTAGCAGAGTCTCCGGGCTGCGAATAACGCAGATCACTCTCAAAGGTTTTTGCAAACTGTTCCAAATGTTCTGCTTGGGACGTCTGGCTGATATCTATGCAAGGGTTCCCCTGTTTCTTGGAGCGCCATAGTAAGAGCGCGTGTAAAAAAATTTTTTTTTTAAGCGGCGCGTCGTACCAAGATAAGGTCCAGCTGATGCTAGTGCTTTGAGCGTTGGGGTCGCTAAGAGACCACGTACTATTGCTTAGTCCTGAAGTAAGAGTTAACGATACACAGTTCGTAGTATGTGCAAAGCTCCAGCAGTCGTTGGCCGTTCTCGTTCATTCTGCCCATCTCAGACTGTCCCAAGCAGAAATGCTATGAGTAATGATCTGCGCCCATTCTGGCATTGAAATCACTCAGGAGAACAATATCTTCTTTACTGGGGATGCCGCTGATGGTGGATGCAAGGTTTTCGTAGAACTCGTTCTTTGGGTCTGTTGTGGAGGATAGTTTTGGGGCATACACACTGACAGAGGTGACTGGGCATTCGGTGGTGTTGAGGCGAAGAGTGAATAGTCGTTCTGTACCATTACTGCCTGGTTCGATCATACGCAACAGCTTGTCCGTCACTGCGAAGTAAACGCCATGTTCTTTTAGCTGGTTTGAGGCCTTCCCCTGGCAATAGAATGTATAGTCCTTCTCGTTCAGCGTGCCAGAGTCTGTGATGCGCGTTTCCTGAAGTATGGCAATGTCCAAATTCAGTCTCTTGAGCTCGTCGTTTACGGCAGTTGTCTTCTTGGAGTTGCTAATGTCCTGAAAGTTTTCGGAAAGACCGGTCATTATTTTCCGGACGTTTCAACATCCCTGTTTTAAAGCTGGTTTCTTTTGTTTTTTGGTTTTTGTTGCAACGTTTACAGTCTGCGGTCGGATGTCTCCTAATCCCCATGCATCCAATGGCGAAAATAGGCTGTGGCAAGACTGCACCTAACTGGTTGGGAGGCTTTGGCAGCCTCCCAACCAGTTAGGTTAAGACGGACTTAAGACGGATGGTAGCTGTCTGTTGAGGTCCAAGAATCCCTTCCATTGTCGGGAACAACCCCTGGCACCGCGCTTTACGCAAATCAGAGGTGTTTTTTCTCGTGTTGTATACGCGCCATTGGCGAACCTAGAGTGTCTACTCCAGGTTGTACGCTGTAGGTTTGTTGGTTGAGTGTTGAGTGTTGTTGGATGCTAGCTTGTGCGGTGTTATATGAATGGCAGGCTGTTGCCCATGTAAGACGTCCACGTCGCTGATGGATCCAAAGTAAAAGAAAGGCTCTTACGGTTTGGCACTAACGCCGTCGCAGGAGCTGCCAGAACGAAGTTGTAGGCAACGCCGAACTGCCTTAGGCATCGAGGTTCATTCATGAAGCCTTTTCTCTGGGTCGGTATGCTTCAAGGCAGCGGAGGTTTTAAACCAGGGGGTTACCTTCCCCTAGGTGGACTGCCTTCTAAGGCTGACGAGCTCCACTTACCCGAAGCAACTGGTTATGACGCCAGTGACCTGCCTTCATCCTGTCAGTAGACGCAGGTTCGCCGGGATTATATTTAAGCCACGCGACCAGGCCAGGAGCTGAGTGTAATTGTCAGAGGCTATTTGAGACGCATGTCATATGGGAGCATTTTATAGACAGTGGGATATTATCTCAACTACCACCCCCGGCTGTGACAACCCTGGACCCAAAGATATAAACATATCCGTCATATATAACTATTTACGTATGACACTGACCAAAGAAGCATTATAATTTGAAGAGTTTCAGAGAAGCCATAGTATAGTTTAATATTAAGGTGGACTTGATCAGCGTCACGTCTTCGCAAACATCGGGATTCCGCTTTCCATTGTTATATGATTGTCAGATTCCTCAGCGATGGAAAATAATCATTATCATCTTACTTAGGCCCATCAGGACCCTCTAACGGCATTCTTCATTATTAATGATAATAAGGATGTCTATTTACTTCTTTCATGGCTGTGTATACTAATACGAGAGACGTCCGTCTTTCTCATACAATCTTGTATTCATCTTCACTTTTCGTTATTATCTTCGAATTTCTGGATTGTTATATTCATCCCTCGCCTTCATCTTTAAATCGTAATAAAAGTCAAGAAAATGGCGATAGGCTTCTACGGTAAAGAACTGCCAATGGAGCAACGTTCGTAACACTGGGAGGAGGAGGGGAGGTCAAGCCGTCAGGTTAAGTCGGAGTAAAAACTAAATAGAAAAGAAGAACAAAAAGAAGATAAATAAATGCAATACCCCAAATAGGAAAAGGAACGCGCGAAAGACCGAAGAGTCCCGCCCCTCTCCAGGTCAGCATGTTGACCCTATCGAGCATCACGTGATTATCAAGATGTAGGTTGTGCATTGTTTGACGTTTAGCAGATGCCTTTTACCGGCTGACGTTTATCTGTAAAAGATTGATCGATCTGACTATTGATCCACTAGTCGACCAAATGATCCTACCCTCTATTTCCGACTGAAACTTAAGGGGAAAAAGATTTTGTAATAAACGGAGATCAACATTAAACTACTTCTACTACTACTACTACTACTACTACTACTACTACTACTACTACTACTATTACTAAGAACAACGACAACTATATAGTATCACACGAAATGGTCATGAGGATAAAAGAACGAAGAGGGGAAGCACAAATCAGATCCCTTACTGGAAACGCGTAAAGAGTACTGGAACTATGGGGAGGCTTATTGTTACTCAAATTCCAGAGAAGGTCAACTGGCGATAAATCAATTGTAAACAGCTGTTGCGATAACGCAGGGTAAGTTAACACGTTTATAAAAAGATGAGGAGGAGTGATTGAAAGAGGGAGTGTTTGTTACTATCGCCAGTAAAAAAAACAATAAAAAATTCTTAACTATATATTCAGGCGATAAACAGTCGTACATATTTCCAGGCAAGGCGTCGTAGTCCGGGGGTTAAACTCCAGACTACAGACAATGTAATCGTAAGGTTCGATCCTTTTCTAAGTTAACCATGCTGATGACGGCTGATAGCCAGAAACATGTGTCCATGGATTACTTTTATGTACGTAAAAAAATTAAAAATAATAATATATATATATATATATATATATATATATATATATATATATATATATATATAGAGAGAGAGAGAGAGAGAGAGAGAGAGAGAGAGAGAGAGAGAGAGAGAGAGAGAGAGAGAGAGAAAATACGCCCTATTAAGGGCAATTTAATGCAATGTCCTGCATGACTTTACCGCTTAGGAAGTAAAAAATTACAAACGCTGTTACTATCGCCCGTAAAAACATTAATGAATTATTAACTTTATAAATATATATATATATATATATATATATATATATATATATATATATATAAAGATAAGCGATGTATCGTTTAATAATAATATATCGTGATAATATGAAGCTCAATATATTGAATAGAGTAATCAATTCAAGAGATAAAAGATGAGAATAAAAAATTGTGTATATATACAATATTTATTAAAATATCAGAAGTTCAAAGCAAGGAATTTTATATCCTGAACTTCTGATGTTTTAATAAATGTTGTATCTATACAATTTTTTATTCTCATCTTTCATTTTCTGTAAATATTTATATATATATATATATATATATATATATATATATATATATATATATGCAGGTAAATCTCCCAATTGGAACAGGTTATGTCTTCAACTTGCGTCCCAAGTAGCAGTCTTGTTCCAATTAAAAGTATTTTCTCTTTGTTCTTTTCAATATCATAAACAGTAGATTTGGCGACGTGTAGAGACTTAGCTATTTCGGTAAACCGATTCCTTCGTCTATTTTCTTCTATGCGTTCCTGCGATTTGATATTTTCTTACCAGTTGACGCCATTTTGGATTATAAGGGGTTGCTAAAAGAATCAAATATAGATAATGAAAACGATCACGTAAAATATCCCGTCTGTTTTCTTATATCTGCTCAAGATGAAACGATGTTTCCACATCTGTAAAATAAAATTTAAAAAATGTGTAGTTAGTGTGAAACGATATTATCGAAAATGAAAACAATTTAAAGAAAACTTATTAATCCGGTTACTATTACTCGTATATATTCTACTTTAAAAATCCCATTAGAATCATGCGACGGTCAGGTGCTGTATTCAACAAAAACCTCTTTAATTAATCGTATTCAAAAGCATGTACGATCGATTGATTTGTATAAAATGTCCCAACGATGGTTGATATGCCGTAAAAATCAACAATAACTTTAGAATCAGAGGTAAACAAATTACGCTGACGGCATGTCACCCCCGTAGTGATCACAGTAAACATTTGAAAGAGGTCGTACGCTCAAATACTTAACAATCAAAACATAGGTCTAGTGTAGATATCTTGTGAAATGCAGATTACATGATGCAGTTATGACCTTAGAAAAGTGCGTCTTTTGTGAAGTTAACCTTCACAAGTTATTATAACTTCGGAAAAAGATCGAACTTTACACCAATTCTGATAGCATATTATGGTTTAAATCAGATTAAAATCGGTGATAAAACATGTCACTTGGGGTTTCGCGCTCCTTCGTGGATCATTTTATGTCAAGAACGATAAATATGACCCCTTACGACAACCTGCGTTCATAATGAATTCTCATATGACCCCATTTAACCAATCACATGAACACAAAAGATTGTGTAGTCACGATGTCTCTCTGTGTTTATATTCACAAAAGCGTATAGATTGAGATTTTATGTTTCTTTATTTTATTTCATGCGTTTCGAAACACCCGGCTAAAGTCGAAAGAGCTTGGTTTTCCCCTTCTGTACTTTGCGCTTCCTGGTGTGTCTTCCAATTCTCGTGTGGGGGCACAGTTATACGTACTCCCATAAACACTCAGGGTTCCACATGATAAACTTCGTATTCTTATAATATGGGATATATACGTTCTCCATTATAATTAAAGTAGGCTGTGATAGAATGTTCAACTGACTCAAAAACTGAATTAACAGACGACATCGAAGTTTTATGGGGCCGTGCTGAAAAAGGAATTAAAACAACTAACAGCCAGTCTTTTTAACGTCCGCCGTGTTTCTGCTCTGAACAGAATGCTCTCTCCAACTGCCAGAGGCGGGACACGAACCCATGTGAGTGCTGTAAGAAGTAGTCCGATGATTTGTATTCCTTTGTCAAGGCTTCTGATTGGCTGGTGGGCCAATCACTGCAGTGGTACACCTGTCTATTTAAATCAAAGGAAAGTAATGCATAGCACAATTAGAATATATGACTGCTACACTTTAATTATATTCACGTACTTAACAGACACACAAACAGACAGACAGACAGACAAATAAGTGTATCTGATATTAGCTGCTTTTCCATGAATCTCTTGTATCTAAACAGACATCTTTATAATATCATAAATCACTTTTATAAAGGGAGCCCAACTGGTTCCAGGTTCTTAAGGTATTAAATATAACCTTAATAAGAATTTTTTTTTTTTTAATACCCGCTAAAGGCTCGATATTTGTAAATAAAAGGAAACTGTCCTTTTATTTTTACAAAAGCCGTCTCTGATCACGGCGGGTCTTTTTTCTTACCCCGATAAACACTTAATAAATGTCTAAATTTTAAATTAAAAAAGAAAAACACTTTTTTTAAAAAAACTATGTTTATTTTAATTTTTTACAAATCTTGTTTCCTTTTCACTGGAATTTTAGCGGGTAAAAGAAAAAAGATGGCGCGCTTTTTATTAATGATTAAGCATGATTTTTACATTTGAGGCCCGGGTGCGTTGCATGAAGGCGAAACGGGGGCGAAACAAAGACGCTGTCAGAAAAGGGCCTCGTTTTAAAATATCATTTACCATTGCATTACTTAAAAAAGAAACGCAGCATTTATTTGCGTTTATTTCATTCCGCCTTTTTGATCGTTTTTATTTTTCAGACAATTTTTGCTTCTTTTATCCTCGTTATTCTTTTGTTGGCGAATCGAAACTCTGGCATTCGAGATGAAAACGATTCGTTTCTTTATTTTCAACAATGTCTACTTTTCTGTCGCGAAGTCGGAGGTTCACAGACGTTTTAAAATACGAGCGCTGATTTTCCTTAAGAATATTTTGACGGCGCCCTCAGTAAGACCATGGTGGAAAAAAAATTTGTTAACATTCAAGTGGAATAATGCTTTGGAAATGAATGTGCAAATTTCAAATCAGCAAATATTTTTTATTATTCTTTGGAGCAGCTAAAATTGCTCAAAAGTTATACAGTGTGTCTATAGAAACAAATGCTTGATCTAAACTTTGACACTTTACGTTTTTTTAGTAATATATTGAGCTATTATAGAAGATCCCTTGACCTACTATTGTGATTCCTTTCTGGGCATGCATCTGTGTATGGTTAGGGTTATTTTAGGGTTAAGGTTAGAGTGTACAAATGCAGAATAAACGCCAATGTGGAACGCATCACGGAATGCTTGTTAGCTCTAAATGTATGAGTTCATGTTGAGGCAGAAATAGAAGAGAAACGATTATTTATGCCTGATTTAAGTTTTGACACTTTATATGCTTTTTTAGTTATATATGCAGGTCTTTTGTAGGAGGAACGCGCCACTAATAGAAAAAAAGTTATACAAAATAAATTCACGCCAGCAATGCGCAGTACGCGCACATACCATTGACTTACTTTTGTTAGTCCTGTCTAGACATGTCTCGGTTTAGAGTTAGTTTAGGGTAAGGTTTAAGGTGTACAAACTGCAGAAAAACGCCACCGTGGAACGCATCGCGGAATGGTTGACAGATATCTGTGGGAGTTTATGTGGAAGCAAAAATATAAAGGAAACGATCATTTTATGAAAATACTCTATGATAGAAGTGGGTCCGATCCTATTGAGTAAGTAATAAAACGTTGTTATGTAATACAACACGAATTTTGTATATTTTAGGAGAATGTGCGGGGCATATATTTTTGACGGGCTTCTTTACAATAGATTTTTATACACTACTATGAGTTACGACTGTCTGTCTGTTGGTCTGTCTGTCCGTCTGCTATTTTGAGGTAATAAAACTTTATTTTAAAATAGTAATTAAATAAAAACTGTAGAACTATCGTGGCCAGAGGCGCTTTTATGTGGGATTTGGCACTATTGTAGGACCGCGAAGGGTTCATTCACCCGGATCAGTTCCTCGTCCATGGTCCTGGTTCCACGTGTGGTTAGATCCCCAAGACCTTTCGAATTTGGAATCATATCGTACAGACGATGGGTTGGATAATCATTAATTCTCTGCCGGGTTAGAGACTTAAGTCTAGCCTTCATTTGAGTTCACAGCTGAAAATAGAATGCTGAATAAAAATAAAGGGAAATTTGTAGTCTATTAATGACCTTTCTCTCATTATTTGACCTTAGCGGTAATACCCCTCCAATTGCAGGTTCATAATACTGAAGTAATCCTTGACGTTTTAATAAGTATAACGAGTTCAATCCCAAGATACTTCAAACCAATAAAAAAAAAACATGTGAAATAAAAGAGTTTACTCAACCGTACGAAATGATTCCATTGAGAATAGTTTCCATATTATGATTATTAGAGGGATTAAACATGATCGAGATTTGCACAAATTTGGAGAATATTTATCATTTTTAAATGATTTACCAATTATTCAAACTATATTAAAACAGAGGGGAAAGTTATCATTGCAATCAGGAGTAAACATGTTTTTTTTCCTAAAGAATTTTCTTATTGAAAAAGATGAATATATATGCTTATATAAAGCTCCTTTTACGGATGAACACTTTAAGAGAAATAATAAAAAGCCCTCAAATCAAATCAAAATTGCGAGTTCTGTAACTTGGATTTGAGTCATAGGTGATTCGATTCCGGGGTTCGAACCGTACGACCAGCGGAACAGGTATCTCCACACTCATGATAGAAAGATGAAATATATATGCATGTACATATTTTAAAAATGTATCATTAAAAATAATTATATATATATATATATATATATATGGGGTGAGGTACATGATAAGTCATGAAAATGAGATGCGTGGTAGAAAATCGGATCATCTTTTCCTACTCTCATGTGTGTGGCTTCAAAATAAAATTGTTTCCAAATCTTCACTTTTTCTGAAGACGTTGGATAATACGAATGAAACCGGTCAAATCTCTTGTTTTTTTGTTGTTTTTCTCCTGCATTCTAACCTGTTTTCCGTTTGTCTTTTTCAAACACACACACACACGCATATATATATATATATATATATATATATATATATATATATATATATATATATATATATATATAGGGCTTGTATATGTAAAGGATGATACAAAATTGCATGCGCTTAATTCAAATGGTTTGAAAGTAATTAGCGGGCAAACGGAAACGCGTTATTCATATAATTATATAGGTGTTTGTGCCTATATTATTCCCTTACTAAGTTGATATGATAATTTTTAATGTCATATTATCTACTTGAACCCTTCTAATTTGATTGATCAGAATGCCTGCTGACTTGGTGTCACATAGTCAAATATGAGCAAGTTTAATCCAATATATTACATTTATAAGGCGTAGATAGAAAAGGCTGCTGCAAAACACGATTCGTAATGTTCACTGAATACTTTTCGTTATCGAAATAATTAAACCCTAAAGTTGTTCACACTTTGTTACTCAATCACCGATTTGAACTAAATGATATCACACATGTTCAGCTGAGAAGCATTCGGTAATTTATACTTTTATTTGATCCTATTTAATGAACTAGAAGAATTCTCCGAACAGAACATTTTTTCCACCAATTTTCTGTGCCCTTACGAAGAGTAAAATCAAGATATAATAATAAATGTCTAGAATTCATGTTTTAGATTCTAGAAAATGTCTCAAATATAAGGGGTCTTCAGATGTAATTGAAATTCATGCAATCTTGATTAATTGGATCAAATATAATGAAAATATCAAATATTTGCAGTTTCAACTTGGTTTGGTTTGGTTTGGTAGTTTTGTTTTACGGCATATCAACCCTTTTTGGGTTATTTAATGCCGAATCTGGTCTTGTTTTCTTCTCTTTCTTGTTTCTTTCCCCTTTTAATATCTGTTTCTATTTAACCCATAGTTGGGACCCTAACAGGTACTACCACTCCGGGTCAGGGTGGACCTGGGAGCAATGGTAATTAAGAGGAGGCTCCACATTCCCCAAAGTCCGTAAGCCGGATCTCACCATCGGATGTAGTTTAAGGTCATATCCAGGACCGGGAGTAGGGTAGGAAAAATAAAAATAAAAAAGGGGAGGGAGAAAGGGAGAGGGGCTGTTGTTTTTGTTTTTGGTTTTGTAGAACATAATTAAGTTTTACAAAAAAAAACAAAAAAAAAACGTCAATGTAGGTGAATTTCGTCTCAGGGAGCCACAGGGCAGCCTGATCTGGTATCACCAGGTTTCAACTTGGAGATCATTAAAACCCTTTATGTACTCTAAAAAAACTGAGATTTTGGAAATATTCATCAATTGATGCTTAATATCGATAGTTAATTTTATTTTTTTTTTACAAAAATCGAAGGTGTCTGAATTTTCACAAAGCGGTCTCATCGCGGAATGGCTGACAGCTATCTGTGGGAGTTGATGTGGAATCTATTATATAAACGTCACCTGTCTGTATGTATGTATGTATGTATGTATGTATGTATGTATGTATGTATGTATGTATGTATGTATGTATGTTGGTCTTCTCCTCCGATACTACCCAACAGACACTTACGCAGATGACATTATTAAAACCAGCCAGCCCCCAGACGTGCAATCTCTGAAAATTGGGGGGAAACGTTCATATTTTCGTATAGAAATGGCTCGAAACGTTGAGGGGGGGGAGGATGTTTTAAAAAATCAAGACATAGTACAAAAACGATTTGCGCATGCGTGAAATATATGTCACTTCCTCAATAAGACCATTTTGAACGCGCCAAATATGAAAAACGTAAGTTTACGTACTTTTTTTATTTGTTTCTGTAATCAACAATTATAAACAACTTAATTTTTATTTAAACAAAAAAATTCGCTAATATTATTTGTTTATTAAACGTATGGTAAAAAATATATATATATATGAGTTTATTATGCATTCTGTCCTCGTGGGGAGGCAAGTAATAACTGACACAAAAACATTTTTGTTTAGTTTTCCAACGTGAAACGCAATATATTTTAATAAATAAACAAAAAATAACCGTACATTGGTCTCACCATCCATAATCAACAATTAAGATCGATAATTTTATTTACAAATATTTCTATAACTTAATTTTTTTGTTTATTAAACGTATCGTAAAAAAAAAAAACACGATATGACTTTATTATGCAATCTCCCTTCGTGGGGACGCAAGTAAATATTTACATTTCTCTTCGTAAGCGAAATAAAACGGTATTTTCACACTTAAATAAAAACATTTGACTGACAAGTGTTCATCCCCCCCCCCAAAAAAAAACACAACAAATTAAAATATATTTATTGCTAATATTATTTGTTTATTAAACGTATCGTAAAAAATATATATATATATGAGTTTATTATGCATTCTGTCCTCGTGGGGAGGCAAGTAATAACTGACACAAAAACATTTTTGTTTAGTTTTCCAACGTGAAACGCAATATATTTTAATAAATAAACAAAAAATAACCGTACATTGGCCTCACCATCCATAATCAACAATTAAGATCGATAATTTTATTTACAAATATTTCTATAACTTAATTTTTTTGTTTATTAAACGTATCGTAAAAAAAAAAAACACGATATGACTTTATTATGCAATCTCCCTTCGTGGGGACGCAAGTAAATATTTACATTTCTCTTCGTAAGCGAAATAAAACGGTATTTTCACACTTAAATAAAAACATTTGACTGACAAGTGTTCATCCCCCCCCCCAAAAAAAAAACACAACAAATTAAAATATATTTATTGCTAATATTATTTGTTTATTAAACGTATCGTAAAAAATATATATATATATGAGTTTATTATGCATTCTGTCCTCGTGGGGAGGCAAGTAATAACTGACACAAAAACATTTTTGTTTAGTTTTCCAACGTGAAACGCAATATATTTTAATAAATAAACAAAAAATAACCGTACATTGGCCTCACCATCCATAATCAACAATTAAGATCGATAATTTTATTTACAAATATTTCTATAACTTAATTTTTTTGTTTATTAAACGTATCGTAAAAAAAAAAAACACGATATGACTTTATTATGCAATCTCCCTTCGTGGGGACGCAAGTAAATATTTACTTTTCTCTTCGTAAGCCAACCCCAAATAAAACGGTAAAACATTTGACTGACAATTGTTCATTCCCCCCCCCCCAAAAAAAAACACAACAAATTAAAATATATTTATTTTATTCATCTAATTCAGCTCTTATCATTGTTGCTACAATACTAACGTAATAAGTTCAGAAACAAAAAAACACTTACAGATTTAGCGATTGTTATTCTATTATTTATTCTTTCTTCGTAGCATTTTCACGTTAGCAAACAGTTTAATTTATTTTGCACAAAGAATACACATCAAACATATGATATTATAATACATACTAAACAATATTCCAAATAACTTTTATATTTCGTAGGGGGGGAATTCAGTTGGTAAATTTATAGAAGTGCACCTTTCGTATTTCGACCCCTAAAAAAAAAAGTATCAACTTTTTTGGCAAAATTACATGTAAACAGCCTCAACAAATATCCGCTATGAAAAAAATTTATGAAAATTGTTATTATTTTAGATTTTAGGAGGGGGGCACTTTCCTATATAAGTTATACGTAAAGTGAGCACGCATTTCTTGACCACTTAGAATCGCACCTCTCGTATTTCGACCCCTAAAAAAAAAAAAGTTTCTACTTTTTTGGCAATATTACATGTAAACTACCTCAACAAATATCCGCTATGAAAAAAAAATTATTAAAATTATTATTTTAGATGTTAAGAGGGGGGGGTCACTGTTTTAAGAGTTTTTAATCTATGCATTTGTATGTTTTTGAATGTTTTTAATGTTTTAAATGTTTTTTTTTATTCTATGCATTTTGGGCGCTTATGGTCACGTTTTGCAAAATGAATGTCGCAGAAAAAATAAGAATGTGTTATTTATTATACAGTTTTATTCTTTTAAATGCTTAATTTTTTTGCTTAGTTGGATATTCCGAACAAAGCAACACTAACCCTAACCCTTACAAAAAAAATTGTATTTGTGAAAAGTCTCAAAATTTTAAAAAGTTTCTTTTTTCGGAATATCCAACCAAACACTAACCCTAACCCCCAAAAATGTAAGCATTTAAAAAGAATAAGTCTGTTTTTGTCCGTTTCAAAAGCTATATCAGTACCAAAATGCCCAAATGTGTACCTGCCCCCCCCCCCTTCGCCCCAAATAAAATCTAAAATAACGTTTGTTGAATATTTCTTTCAACACGTGTTCGCTAGGGTGCGATTCTAAGTGGTCAAGAAATGCGTGCTCACTTTACGTATAACTTATATAGGAAAGTGCCCCCCCCCCTCCTAACATCTAAAATAACAAATTTCATTTTTTTTTTTCATAGCGGATATTTGTTGAGGCTGTTTACATGTAATTTTGCCAAAAAAGTAGAAACTTTTTTTTTTTTTTTTAGGGGTCGAAATACGAGAGTTGAGATTCGGTGGACCAGAAAGGCGTGCTCACTTTACGTATAACTTATATAATAAAATACCCCCCCTCCTAAATTCTAAAATAATAACAATTTTCATACATTTTTTTCTTAGCAGATATTTTTTGAGGCTGTTTACATGTAATTTGCCAAAAAAAGTAGAAACTTTTTTTTTTAGGGGTCGAAATACGAAAGGTGCACTTCTATAAATTTACCAAAAAAATTATACTCTAACATATAAGATATAATTTTTTTAACGTTTTCCTTCTGTTAAGAAATATACACCTCAAGAATCAATATATACCAATAATTATACCTTTCACTTCTTTTATAAACAAACAAATATGTGACTTCTACACTATTTGGACCGGACTGATTAGTTTATACTAAGCAAATACTTTTTACAAATGGGATTTCAATTATCCTTTCATTTTTTTTTTTAAAAACAAATCTGTGACTTCTATACTATTTGGACCGACCTGTTTGGTAGAATTCGTTCGTAAACTAAGCAAATACTTTTTACAAATGGGATTTCCATTAACGACTATGAGAAAAAAATATTCAAAAAACGACATCCTTGAATTTTATTGTAATAAATACGCGTGGACATGTATTCAATTTACACGGATTTTCTATTTTCGTCATCATTACACGTAACGGACATCGACTACCTATAACTAAGCCGACGTAATCAAATACGAATTTGTAAACGTCGCTAATTAAATATGATATACTTCTACAAAAAACAAAATGAATAATTCCGATATTTCATATTATAATAATTAAAAAAAAAAAAAACACCTAACAATTAATATAAAGATTTACATTTTACTTATTTACATGAAGTTAAAACAACTGTTACTTATACAGAATTTGAACTTTCTTAGAATCGTTTTAAACGATCACTATTGACTAATCACTAACTACTCATTTCATTGATAAATTTTCACTTCAGAAATTACTGTTGCCTACTTTCAGAAACTTTTCATTCATACAATAAGATAAATCAATGACTTTACATTCAGTTTGGCACTTCCGGTTGACTCGGTGGAATGAATGGAACTCTTCAATTATTAAGTCCAAGTGACGTTTGAAATGCAGAACTACCCTTACTTATTACAATAAAAAATGTTCCCCCACCCACCCCCACCTAAATATATAAGACAGCGACTACATAATAACGTGCCACCCATTATAAATAATATTACAATATATTTATAAATAATATTACAATATTTTTAAGTATAAAAACTCATCCGACATAATCAAATATGAATTCGTAAACGTCGATAATAAAATATGATACACTTCTTTTTAAGGCATTAGAACTTTACACGATAAAAAAACAATTAACAAATTCGGATATTTTCCATTATAATAAATTTTTTTAAAAAACCCATTAAACTCACAAAAAAAATAAAAAAACAATTGCTGAAATTTTTTAATAAACACTTACTCTGTCTGTGATAAGGGGGCCTTTGAAAATTAAAGAGGCCTACAGAGCCACATTACAATCACCCCCCCCCCTCCCAAAACTGCTGCCCTTATATTAAATACATTTTCTTCTTTTTTCAACATACACTAATTGACATTAATTTAGACTTAGATTTACCCGTGAGGCGGTGGCAAGCGACATATTGTCGATAGTGTTCACCACTCGACTACAACAATATTTCTGTTTCACACTTACTACAATAACTTCCAGTAGTATTTACTGACCAACACATCAGATTTGTTTGCCTTTCAAGCTCCATACGGAAATAGAATTTACATGCTTTAAATAGTTATTAATGCCCCCCCTTTATTTGCCCAATTGATACACATCAGAAACATATTACATACAATAACATATCCTTTGGACTTTTAACACAATACATGGTTCAGATCAAAATTGGTTTAATTTCTTGCAAATCAGACGTGACTAACCTGCCACATTTTCAAGATTTTCATAGCAAGAGTTTTCCATCTAAAGCTAGGTATCCAACTCCTAATGAAAGGAAACATTTTAGGAGTGGTCATAGCATACATGTACACTGTTGAGTGGCAGAAAAGAGGATTGCCACATGCTCATTGTCTGGTTTGGCTTCAACAAAAATTGAGATCCTCTGACATAGATTCAGTTATCAGTGCGGAAATTCCGGATCCAGTGGCAGATCCGGTTTTACATGATATCATTAGGCACCATATGATTCATGGACCATGTGGAAACATAAACAGATGTTCACTCTGTCTCAAAGATGGACACTACAGTAAGAGATATCCCAGACACTTCTTGAGTGAAACTCAATCGGATACAAATGGCTACCCACAATATCGACTATCTCCTTTAGCTGGAGGTTTTGAGACGACAGTTACCCTACCTGGCAACATAACGGTTCCTGTAGACAACCGATGGGTTGTACCACATAATAAACTGCTTTGTAAGATTTTTGATGCACATATCAATGTTGAATACTGCAACAGCGTGAAATCAATAAAATACATTTGTAAATATGTAAATAAAGGTAGTGATCAAGCTATCTTCACAATTGAAAGTAATGCTCATGATGAAGTAAAGAGATACGAAACAGGACGTTACATATCAACCAATGAAGCCATTTGGAGAATACTTAACTTTCACATAGATGTACATCATCCCCCAGTTATTCACCTATCAGTTACTCTAGAAAATTGACAGCGGATATACTTTACTGAAAGTACTGCAGCAGATAGAGTTGCAAATCCACCTACAACCACTCTAACAGCTTTCTTCAAATTGTGTCAAACAGATTTTTTTGCACGTACACTTTTTTACTCGGAAGTTCCACTTTATTATACCTGGGACAGTAAAACTAAGCTCTTCAAGCGACAACTGAACTGTGTAGAACACAATAAAAATTCCAATATTCATTGCCACCATGTTCTTTTTCAGTAAGTCACAAATTTCAAACTCATCAAGAGTTTTTAGAATTCTAAATTCATTTTAACTACATTTTGTTTATACAAATTACCAATTCTAAAATGACAACTCTCCCAGAGTTTAGAATAATTAAATAATGAATGATGCCCCCCCCCTGAGTTGAGAATAATTAGAAAATGAATGACACATCCACCAGAGTTGAGAATGACTTAAAAATGAATGACACCTCTCCAGAGTTGAGAATAACTAAAAATGAATGACAGTTGAGAATTGACTAAAAGAACATGGTTTTGGTTGCTTAACATCCAAACATGCCTCCCAAAATTCAACCTCTGGTCCCTGTTCTGGAAGGTGGTAACAGGGTAAAACAGTGTAAATGCTTAGGAGGTTATGGATGTAACTTTACACCAGTTCTTATAGCCCGTTTCACTCTGTATAACCCTGGCTAACAAGGCTCTGGTAATGTATTCTTCAACTATTTTGTTTCAAACAAGTATTTTTATTTGCTTGCTATTTATTCTATTAGTTTGTCGATGTTACATTCAATAAACAGCATGTGTATTATTCTATTAACTATGCAACACCATATAAATACTGCCACATGATATAAACCAAACCATGCACACAAATGAAGCAAGGGAGACAGTCGGACAGATAGGAGAAAACAGTCATTATCAGAGAAAATATTTTTTTTACTTTTTTGGTGCACATTCTTTTTTTTATAATTATTTTCACTTTCTAAGTAAATGTTTGAAAACTATTAGCACTGAAACTTAGTGAAAACAATGGCACTTTGGTGAGAAGTGAAATGACTGTATAGTCCCATTGAGACTCCCTCGTGAATATAGTAAGGCACCTCACCCAACAGGCAATAGTAAATACATCTCCTATTAGAAAGTTACACAAAGGAAAACGTCAACACAAATTTACACTAGAGTATTGATTTACTCCTCTCCAGGAGTTAGGCACAAGGTCAGTTTTTATCTTACTCCCACAATAAAAAAATCACTAACTACTCATTTCATTGATAAATTTTCACTTCAGAAATTACTGTTGCCTACTTTCAGAAACTTTTCATTCATAGAATAAGATAAATCGATGATTTTACATTCAGTCTGGCACTTCCGGTTGACTCGGTGGAATGAATGGAACTCTTCAATTATTAAGTCCAAGTGACGTTTGAAATGCAGAACTATCCTTACTTATTACAATAAAATATCAGAATTTGTTAAAGTTTTTGTATTGTTTTTTTTCTTATTTTTTAGAGTTTAAAGTTTTATTTTTTTTATTTTTTTTAAATGAAAGATCCGTGTAAACGGATTAAATGTTCCCCCACCCACCCCACCTAAATATATACGACAGCAACTACATAATAACGTGCCACCCATTATAAATAATATTACAATATTTTTATAAATAATATTACAATATTTTTAAGTATAAAAACTCATCCGACACAATCACATATGCATTCGTAAACGTCGATAATTAAATATGATACACTTCTTTTTAAGGCATTAGAACTTTACACGATAAAAAAACAATTGACAAATTCGGATATTTTCCATTATAATAAATTTAAAATAAAATTAAACTCACAAAAAAAAAATAAAAAAACAATTGCTGAAATTTTTTAATAAACACTTACGACAATTAAGAGAAATTCAGACTAACACAGGACTCACTGCTTCAGTTATTTTTTTTGTGTGTGTGTAATCATTATGAACAATTTCTTTTTAATACATGACTTTAGTTTGATGTATGATTAGTAAAAAAAAAAAGATCACTGATCATCACAAACGAAGGACTCTATAATAATAACTCTATTGCAATAATAACTACGTCATAGCTCTCAATAAACAGCATGTGTATCATTCTATTAACTATGCAACACCATATAAATACTGCTACATGATATAAACCAAACCATGCACACAGATGAAGCAAGGGAGACAGTCGAAGAGAGAGGGGAAAACGGTCATTATCAGAGAAAATATTTTTGTTTACTTTTTTGGTGCACATTCTTTTTTTTATAATTATTTTCACTTTCTAACTAAATGTTTGAAAACTATTAGCATTGAAACTTAGTGAAAACAATGGCACTTTGGTGAGAAGTGAAATGACTGTATAGTCCCATTGAGACTCCCTCGTGAATATAGTAAGGCACCTCACCCAACAGGCAATAGTAAATACATCTCCTATTAGAAAGTTACACAAAGGAAAACGTCAACACAAATTTACACTAGAGTATTGATTTACTCCTCTCCAGGAGTTAGGCACAAGGCCAGTTTTTATCTTACTCCCACAAGTCTGGTTGGGAAAGTGGGGTTTAAAAATTGCCTGGGCAGCCCTGTCGGCATTCCCCGGTAGGGGCGCCTCAGGCAGTAAGCAATAAACTTACTCCTCCCCAAAGAGGGGAGGCAAAGCCTGGGAAGGTGGACCTCCTAGAACTGCACAGGACAGACCCATAGACCGGCGTAAATAAAGCCCCGAAGGCCAGACGATACCAGTTTATCGGGTGCAGTATCCATCGGAACAGATACTACACTTTGATCTTAGCCAAAAGGCGTTATTTAACCCCTACCCACAATAGGAATATGTGACACAAGGTCGGAAAGTGGGATTTGAAAAGCCAGCGCTCGAGAGGGTGAGCACTCTGGCCATTAAAAATTTCCTGGGCAGCCCCGTCGGCATTCCCCGGTAGGGGCGCCTCAGGCAGTAAGCAATTAACTTACTCCTCCCCAAAGAGGGGAGGTAAAACCTGGGAGGGTGGACCTCTTAGAACTGCACAGGACAGATCAGACCCAAAGATCACTGATCATCACAAACGAAGGACTCTGTTCTTGCAATAATAACTACGTCATAGCTCTCATGTTTTTAATTATCTATTCCTCAAAATCACAAAAGAAAGAACATTCTTTGGGGTGGATTCTTGATGATAGCAAGTCACTAATAAGAACTTAACACAAACATTTCAGTACTTTCATATTTTGAGTTTTAAAAAGTGATTATTAATGATGTACATTTTTTGCCACATCATTTTGATTACTGTACTAATTCAATTGAATAATATATTTTCTAATTTTATCTTCCATTTCAGACAATTTGGTTGTTTTTCCCAATTACATCTTTCATTTAAGTGAATTTGCCTACTTAGTTTCATTAACCACACAATCAACCTGGAGATTTCGATGATGACAATGTAGCTTGAAATTTATTTTTATATTCTTTTATATAAAATGAAGACTATAGCAAAAATCTTATTACAAATAATCAAAATGAGGACGGTTAAAAAAACGTTTTATTACTAAAACATCACGGTTGAACAATGTGTTTCTGTGATTGATATCATTAAGTGCTGCAGTTCCTTTTGTAAATTTGTGTTTTTATCTTTTGACACAATTACACATTCTCAAAAGACACATTAAAATAAAAATCACCCATTTAAATATAAAATTGTTTTTGTTTTTTTTAATTATATTCTTGCTTGAAAGTGGTGAACAAACTTAAAATAAATGTGTTTCAATATATTGAGCAATAAACTAATCATTTTTCATAAATATGTTAAGCACATTTTTTGACTATTGTTTTGTTGTTCATGCCTAGGTTTATAATCTGAAACAAACTCAGGAGCAATAAATTATTACTGCACTAGGACACTTTCTAAATGTTATATTTTGTAGAAAACACTGATCAGTTCCCTAGATGCAACAGATGTGTGCAATAATGCAGTAGGACACTCAAAATATAGTAAATGCTGCATTCGGATGTACTTAATACTCTAGATAGAGCAAGTATGTGTTAGAATATAGTGTGACTCTTAGTATGTCTTATGGTGAATCTAACAGTGCACAATATCATAGAGATAGCATGTGTGTAATTTACTAATGGATATATACTAAATCAGTAACTGTTCAATATGTTAGATAGAACAGTGTAACACTTGGTAAGGTGTACCTGCTTAATCTGTCGGTGTTCTTTACCCTAAATACAGCAGTTTTCTGTAAATTCGGTCTATTCTACTTTTAACTAGAATGATCAGTCACCACAATACCACATTTACTCATAACCTTATATTTGCTTTTTGCTTTATTGAACAAGTTGTAAACTTTCATTCTTTTTAGTTTTTACGGACGTTAACCAAACACTTAGACTGGTACCGACTTCAGTTACCAATTAAGGGTTGTAGCATCCATCTGAACAAATACTAAACTTTGAATTATTTACTTGCAGAAAATATGAAAAAATTACATTCAAAACAAGGCTTTCAAAAGTGTTCTAAAGTAATAAAAATGTATATCCTACTATAACTAGAATGTTAGTCACCACAATACCACATTTACTCATAACACAAATTAGACACAAGACCATCAGAAGTGTGGGAAAGAGTGTCGTCGGTCATCATTGTTCTAACATATGAAAAAAAATTAATATTTCTATGTTTCCCCAGCTAAGACATTTGTTGCTGAGCAAGGTTAGTGGAAGGTTAACATAAAATAGTAAATTCTTTACAGTAAGGTAACATTGGCATTTTCCCTTTAATGTTATCAATAATTAAACACTGCTTTTAATGTTATCCAGTAAAAGAGAATAGCAAATCAGTCAGCATTTTTTTACATTGAAATTTAACAAGTTCTAGGCGCTTGATTGTGATAGTGCTCTCTTGGCCTCCTTATTTTAAAAGTGCTCATTATCCTACATAGAACGAGTGTTTAATTAAATAGAGTTCAATATCCTAGATAGAGCAGGTGTGTTTATTATACACACCATAGCACAGGATTAAAAAAAAAAAAAATGATGTTCGGGAAGCAGTCAAACAGTGAAACAGTCAAAGCTGGAGGTTCGGGAAAAGATTCAGAGCTTGCAGTATATGAAAGAGTCACCCTGATGATTAAGGAGTCGGAGCCAGCTCTTCAGGAAGTAGTCAGGTCCTAATTGTTCGGGTAGGAGTCAGAGCCTGATGTTCAGGAAAGAGTCAAGGTCTGGAGTTCAACCCGAATGGAATATTACGGAGTCTGAGTAGAATGGCATAGGAAGGGTCCCCATTGTTAGCACTATTATTTATATTCATATAAAATAATGTCTCGATCGGTGAATTTAAAAGAAAAAATTATTCTTCCCCATTGATACCATTTATTATATTCATATAAAATATTTAATCGGTGATCAACTTAGGTTATTTAATCTAACGTACACAAACATGAAAGAAGTAAATAGACACCATTATTATCATAAACAAAGACTGCTGTCAGAGGGGCCCGATAGACCTAGGTTATTTTATCTAACATACACGGACATGAAGAAGTAAATAAACAAACACCCTTACTAACATTAATAATGAAGACAAATATGGTACTTTTAATAGAAATGTTACATTTTTACTCCAGGGAATGGAGAGGTAGTGCAGAGTTTAGGGGAGGCCGGTGATAGTGTAGCCAGGGTGAATTGGCAACCATGTACGTGACATCTTTTACTCCTGGCAACTGTGGAAGGAGGGCGACTGGAGAAGTGATCCCCTGTGCAACGCCAATAGGTATGTATATAGTATGCGCACCGGGGCTGTAATAGGTACGTATATAGCATGTGAACAGGGATGGCGATAAGTACGTACATACCATGCGCACCTGGGCGACAATAGATACGGATTTAGCATTCACACCAGAGTGGCGATAGGTACTTATATATTATGTACCTATATAGAAGGCACAGACAGAGGTGGTACTTTTTATAGAAATATGTCATACTTTTGCCCTGGCCAACGTAAGAGGAATGGTGGAGAAGAAACAGCTTTCGCAAAAGGCAAAATGAGAAAGTAGTTGTTAAATTGGGCGACCAGAGAAGAGAAAAGTAGAAAGATAAAGAGACGGCTATAAAGAAAGGGAGAGAAATAGAAGTTTGAATATAAAGATGTTACACACGCAATTTTTCTTCTATTCTATAACCTGAGCAACGCCGGGTAGCCCTGCTAGTCAAAAATATAAAGGAAACGCTCCTTTTATGAAACGGTGGAATCTTTAACCATTTTGGATCAAACTAAATTAATCTAAACATAGACTACAGTACCCGCTTTTACGCCTAGCATTTGTGCTTTTAAAAAAAATCATAATGATCGGTTAATTAGTTTTTAGTGAATCGTATATATAGAAATATATAAACATATAAACACTTATATAATTTCATATAAATACCGACAAGCTAAAAATAAAACTATCATCTTACCGTAAACTTAAAGAAAAAAATCGTATTTCCCAACTGGATACTTTCGATTACACGTGGGATCATTTTTACAGAATTACACAACTCGTTAGAGACTAGAACTTAAAATTGGTGCACAGTGTTCAGTATTGAATTAATGAAAAAAGGAAAATCTTCTTATTTACTCTATTCTCCCTTTTCTTGGCCTTTTGGCTAAGATCAAAGTGTAGTATCTGTTCTGATGGATACTGCACCCCATAGACTGGTATTGTATTGGCCTTCGGGGCTTGATTTACGCCGGTCTATGGGTCTGTCATGTGCAGTTCTAGGAGGTCCACTCTCCCAGGCTTCGCCTCCCCTCTTTGGGGAGGAGTAAGTTTATTGCTTACTGTCTGAGGCGCCCCTACCGGGGAATGCCGACGGGGCTGCCCAGGCAATTTTTAAACCCCACTTTCCTGACCCGACCTTGGGTCACATCTTACTTGTGGGAGTAAGATAAAAACTGGCCTTGTGCCTAACTCCTGGAGAGGAGTAAACAATACTCTATTTTCTCTCATCAGACACACGAGAATAGAGTTAGACGCAAGGTGGGTTTTAAATCTGGGGTAAATCCAGCACTCCAAAAAGGGGTACTCTTGATTAGGACAAAAATTCAAATTATCTCAGTCTACCGATCAAGGAAAGAATAGATACTACACTTTAATCCCAGTCAGAAGCCTCTTAGTCATTGCATGCGCTTAATTCAAATGGTGTTAATGTAATTAGCGGGCAAACGGAAACGCGTTATTCATATAATTATAGAGGTGTTGTGTCAATATTATGCCCTTACTAAGTTGATACGATCATTTTTAATGTCATATTATCTACTTGAACCCTTCTAATTTGATTGATGAGAATGCCTACTGACTTGGTGTCACATAATCGCATTTATAAGGCGTAGATAGAAAAGGCTGCTGAAAAACACGATTCGTAATGTTCACTGAATACTTTTCGTTATCGAAATAATTAAACCCTAAAGTTGTTCACACTTTTCTACTCAATCACCGATTTGAAGAATTTTCCGAAATTACGTAATTTCATAATTTAATATTAATATTAATTACTTTATTATGAAATGGGAGCTATAAATGATTTTTAAAAGTAAAAATGTATTTAACATGATTTAGAAAACTATTGATGAAATGACGCTGCATGTTTTAAAGTTTTGAACGAAGGGAAAGATTTGTTTGTTATTAAATTATTAATAATATGAACTCATACGTATTATTTAGATTATTCGGACTACTGTTCTTATTGTGGATGTTATTTTCACAACGTTTCAACCTATGTAACTTCCGACCTTCTTCAGGTGCATCTTGTGGAACTCGGGAATCTTTATGTGGAACTCGGGAATCTGTACGAAATTTCGAACGGAATCCTTTATTTATTCCACGTGGGTAGCTTTCTCTCATCTCGTCATTTATGGCCGGGTAGGAGTATAAAGTGATTCGTAATTGTATTGTTAGTATCGCCGCAATGAGAATTAAACCTACAACCTCCAGAGGTTTATTAATTATAACTGATTATTACTTAACATTATATCCGTTACACTGCAAATACCTTATTACCGAGTTCGACATAAAGATTCCAGAGTTCGACAAAATTCACCCGAATAAGGTCGGACGTTGCATCGGCCGAAACGTTGGGTGAATAACATCCAAGATGAGAACAGTAGTCCGAATAATCCAAATTTTACAAATTATCAATCCTCATCTAACAAATTCCGAAACATGAGCTCATATGTTTCAGTTCAACCTTCTCCCCATTTCATCCTCGCACTTCCTCCTCTTCCCATTTCCACCTCCTCACACTTCCTCCTCTCCCCATTTCATCCTCGCACTTCCTCCTCTCCCCATTTCCACCTCCTAACACTTCCTCCTCTCCCCATTTCATCCTCGCACTTCCTCCTCTCCCCATTTCATCCTCGCACTTCCTCCTCTCCCCATTTCATCCTCGCACTTCCTCCTCTCCCCATTTCATCCTCGCACTTCCTCCTCTCCCCATTTCATCCTCGCACTTCCTCCTCTCCCCATTTCATCCTCGCACTTCCTCCTCTCCCCATTTCATCCTCGCACTTCCTCCTCTCCCCATTTCATCCTCGCACTTCCTCCTCTCCCCATTTCATCTTCGCACTTCCTCCTCTCCCCATTTCATCCTCGCACTTCCTCCTCTCCCCATTTCATCCTCGCACTTCCTCTTCTTCCCATTTCCACCTCCTCACACTTCCTCCTCTCCCCATTTCATCCTCGCACTTCCTCCTCTCCCCATTTCATCCTCGCATTTCCTCCTCTTCCCATTTCCACCTCCTCACACTTCCTCCTCTCCCCATTTCATCCTTGCACTTCCTCCTCTCCCCATTTCATCCTCGCACTTCCTCCTCTCCCCATTTCATCCTCGCACTTCCTCTTCTTCCCATTTCCACCTCCTCACACTTCCTCCTCTCCCCATTTCATCCTCGCACTTCCTCCTCTCCCCATTTCATCCTCGCACTTCCTCCTCTCCCCATTTCATCCTCGCACTTCCTCCTCTCCCCATTTCATCCTCGCACTTCCTCCTCTCCCCATTTCATCCTCGCACTTCCTCCTCTCCCCATTTCATCCTCGCACTTCCTCCTCTCCCCATTTCATCCTCACACTTCCTCCTCTCCCCATTTCATCCTCGCACTTCCTCCTCTCCCCATTTCATCCTCGCACTTCCTCCTCTCCCCATTTCATCCTCGCACTTCCTCTTCTTCCCATTTCCACCTCCTCACACTTCCTCCTCTCCCCATTTCATCCTCGCACTTCCTCCTCTCTCCATTTCATCCTCGCACTTCCTCTTCTTCCCATTTCCGCCTCCTCACACTTCCTCTTCTTCCCATTTCCGCCTCCTCACACTTCCTCTACTTCATACCAAGTCACCTACTCCCACTACCAATAAAAGCGTGACACAAAAGCAAGGAAAGAACCAACATACTAGCGTAATTATATTGGAATTTTAATAAGGTTTTGAATATTATGAAAATAATTCCATGTGGAATCGAAAGTACTCTGCTGTTAAAGAACGTCTGTTCTTTAAATAAAATAATAGGTATGATATCAAAACAAACAGAAAACATCAAATGGTTTTAAAATGAAATAAAATACAACAGAGAAAATTTCAATAGATGAAAAGGTGTATATAAATTTCTTTCAGCGTTATAATAATTCAAGACAATTTTGATGATCAAAATAATACAGCTTCCTTTTTAAACGGGTCAATATACGGATTAACCCCAAAAAATTTTTAAAAATTTTGTTTTGGTGTGGTTTTGTACTAGGTTGGGTCTAGTCGACAACATACTAAAAGTTGGACCAGATCGTAGTATGGGAAAGTTTCAAACTTCGAATATGACATTGTTAGTTTACAAGTCATTTTCCATTTACATATGAAGCACTAACTTGGTCAGTTTTCATAATAAATCAATGCATCTTGATTTTAACCAGGTTTTACGAGGCAAAATTTTACATGAAAGGGTGATCAGTGATACCAAATAAACCTTTATACAGTATCAACGGGTACCCCTACGTCAATTACTCTTGTTGTATCCACTCCGATTCACTTACGTCACAGTATTTTTTTTAAATTCTCACTCCTAATCATCACTTTCCACTGAATCGTTTTACATATTGTCACAATTTTCGTCCTGGCAATGCCCACATGCACTGGTACATTCTAGTCCATGTGTTGGATAATGGCCCTGTGGGTCCGGACGCATGTTGAGTGGACGTATGTGTGAGTGATGGTTTGGTTTGGCTTGCGCGATTTAGTGCGGGTTGACCCGTACAGTTGAGTGCAAAATAAAACTGGTTCTCACTGTTGGAGCTCACAAACGTTGACAGGCCACCATTTTGATGAGACCTTTTAGGTCGGGAATTCAAGGCAGTCAGGCTGTGGCGAATGCTCCTGCGCACAAGGGTTCTGTGACGTCACGGGTTCTGCTGTGTGGGAAACTGAGTTTTGTGAGTCTGGTTTTTGGAAGCAAGCTGAACGGACGGATTTCTTCATATAGTCCGCAAAGGAACAGGGGAATTTATTCCCCTAAAAGAATACAGGCGTGATGAAATTCATTCTTCCCCCCTCCTTGAATGGCTAAGGACTTAATGGACCATAGATAGCTAGGAATTAACTACAATAAAGTAGTAAATTGATCTTTCCCTCAACGTTAGTAAAAAATCTCCAAGACCGACAAGAAACTGACACCTGAATAAAACTATCAAAATTTAAAATAATTTTTTTCGCCTCCTGAATCGTGTTATGAAGGGTTTTGTTGCAGACACAGCGGATGGCGATGTTCACTGCAGTACAGAAGCGAAGAAAGAACTCAACCACTAGACGACATCGAGACGACATCGAGACGACACCTCTCCACGACACCTCTCCACGACGAAGAAGAAAAATTACGAGTAATTAAAGGACTATGTAATACATGCCTCCTGCAGGTACACCTTAGGGTATTGCATCCTATCGAACAATTGCAATAAATTATCTGAATCAGCGCATCTTGAGCGGGGCTTTCGTCCGTCATCACTGGAACAAGTTTGTCCCATTTCACCTTCCACTCCCACTCAGATGGTACCATTTCATCACTGCATCTCATCCACTCCATAACCTGGTAGTAAGTCTGCAAACAATGAAATTTACAGACAGAGGGCGTTCGTGGGCGTCGTTTTGGCGTGACGAACGTCTTAGCTCTCGCAAATTTCTTGCTGAGCATATTGTATCTAATAGATGCCAGGGATTCCTTCTTATCCGCATTGAAAATAACTGCCATTGCCTTACAACCAATGGTTTCCATAACATCCTGGCTTTGCTTTGGTAGAGAGAATGCTTTTGAACAGTGTGTCATTGTCTTTGCGCTCTTGGGGATTTGTTGAAACCCGAATATCTTCTATTCCGACTACCCTGAACACCGAATCGTATCCCGTAAAGACATGCAGGAACAACAGCTCATTATAAAGTGATTCGCCAAGCACGTGCGCGAGAACCTTGCCAATGTAGGCGTAGGAGTTCGCCTTGTTAGAGCGGAAATAAAGTGCAGTTCATTTGGAAACGTATGCATGGAACAGCAAGAGAACAAGAAGATCCGTGTCTTCTCCAATTAGAGTTGTTGATTTGAAAGCAGTCATTTTGATGGCTGCCTCTGCCATCTCAATGTTAGCATCTCCTTCCGCTTGAATAACGGCACAGCCTTTCTGCCGCATTCGTTCCATCATCAGCTATGTTCGACTAGATGTCTTCCTTTTTCCCAGAAAAATGTTGTCACCTCGGTAATGTACACCTTTCTTCAGGCTTCAACTTTGCCGCTGATGAGAACAGTCTTTGAACTTGGTCGAACCTATAACCATAAAACACGACAGTTGCTCTTCCATAGTGTTCAACAGTAAATGATGCATAATTGTTTGCAATCGAGTTATATGTACTCCCTTCCTTCCATTACAGGCGGTGAAAAAAAGATCTTCCGTCTAGTACGTTGTGCTCTCTGACTGGAACGGTCTGTTTCACAGCACTGTCCAATTTTGTTTCAACATAATTTCTGAGAGCTGCCAGCTGCGGTTTGTCCGTTTGACGTAAGATGCCGTTTCCTTCGAATAAAGACATCGGATAGAGATTATAATGTTGTTATCTACGTTGTTCCCGGCAAATAACAGGGATTGATCAAGAATGTCCATGCCACCGCTTAACACATCTGGATCAAGGGAACATATCGCGTTTACTTCAAACCTTTGTACCTCTAGGTATGATAAAGTAAATCTAATAGTTGAGAGACTATCGATCAAGAATCGTGACCTGTACAAGTGGTGCATTTGCATTAGGAGACCCAGCTGTAAGGGCTCTTGGACGCACTGCTTGAACAACAGCATCTCTTATGCCAACAACCTTTATGGGTGTATCCTTCCCAACAAACAGATGCTGCAACAAGAACCGCAAACTTGCAGGAATGATGTCTAATGCTGCCGCTAGTTTCAGTTCGGCCGTTGTTGGATACCTATCCTTCACTGGTACCACTGTCGTCTTGATGTTAGCTTTGATGAGTTTCGCTGCAGTTTTGAAAATTTATCGTTTTGTGCTTCCTCATCGTCGGTCAGAGGTGAATTGTAGTATTCACGAAGAATATCACGGGTTTTTATTTCTAAATGTCACAATGTTTGCGACACCACAACGGCTTTCGGTCACAAATAAAGAGTTTCCATATCGACTTATCAAGTTTTCCTTGAGGCACTGATTTCCATACACCGTTGATTTACAACCTCGTAAGAATTCTCCCATTTTAGCGACCGGGTCCGATACCGTAATCTGTTACTCAACGTTTTCCTCACGGAATACGCACCCCCTTTCGAATGCTTCATCTTGACCGCTGTCTTTTGGTCTTCCACTTTTTCGTCGTTTAGTTAATTCAACTGATGTGAACTGTCTCTGAATGCTTCGCATTATACGGATGTTCACGTTTCATGACTGGTGGTACACACAGTCTGCAGTATGAAGATCATCACCAAAATATTCGATCCGACTCTGTAACAGCAGTGGCCCACTCATCCCCTCTTGTTTTGCAATGAACCAGGATAGTTTGAGCAAAGGCATCAGTCTTCACATAGCAAATCCTTTCCCCACTTTTTCGTTTATAGTCTTTTTTCATATTATCAGTTCCACAGAAAGCAATGCGTTTTACTGTCATATAGTCCCAGAGAAACATGAGCGCTCCTTTTTACTGGCCGAGCAGAATCATCATTTTTTTTTTAGGCTAAAGCAATGCCCTTTTTGTTTATGTGGTTAACCCGACATGTCTTGTGAAGACTAGTTCCGGCTTCAACAATGACTTTGACACACCTTTCGATACTTGCACGGTTGACACACGCAGCAGCCTATTCTCGAAGCACCACGGTCTCTTCACAGTCCAAATCCCGTTCGCATAAAGGACAAATTGCTTTGCTTGCAGCTGAACTTTAGGTTGGACTTTGAAAATATACGAAAATATATGTGTTATAGTATATGGTGATTTTTTTATGGTGGTCGTTATGCGAGCGAAGACACGTGGATATACCGTGAAGAAATAAGCTATCATACGTGGTATTTAGTTTAAACCACTAAGACACTAAGCCACTGCGCTAGCACTGCCACTAGAATACTAGGTGTTTTTTGACTTGTAAATAATGGTGCGTTATTTTATTGCACGACAAATATGCAAAAGCAAAGAGAATAAGAATTTAGGGATGGAGTTAGTGAATTGTTTGTGAGGGAAATTTCATTGCAGTTTTGGTTTGGGTAAAACGTGGTCTCTTTGAGTTTTACAGTTGTTTTCTCAGGAATCCTATATCCTATAAAACAATTTCATTCATATACGTAGGTAGGAAGGCGATTAATTCAAGAAAGTACTAATTCACCATTGGTATCCATATAAAAATAATCACCAATATGCCTGTTTGTGAATCTAGGTGAGTGCAATAAGGGGTTTCGAGGTAATATGACATCACTGGTAACCCCTTCATGTGAAAGATTGACCCCGAAAACCTTGATGATTTTATTGCAATATCACAATGTGTCGCACAGATGTATCAAAGGGCCGACTGAGACCATCCGTTCAAAAGTCGCGGTAGCAGCTGAAGCCTATATGATGCGAACGTATCCGAAATGAGCAACGAACGCAGTGTATCACGAAACATCGACCTTCATATATCGAAAAAAAATTTATTAGGACTAAAACAAAACAAACAAGCTGCGCATGCGTGGTCCCCCTCTGTATGTGACTCGATGTAGCGAGTGTAAAATGCAGTAAATTTGGGCAATTTGGGGCATTTTTGACCCCCCTTTGACCACCTGGGGGCGTGAACCAGAATTTTTCTGAGGTCAAGGATGCTCATTTTATATCCAGAACAATAGCCTCTACATGTTGGGCAAGTTTCAGAAATATTGAATGGATGGATCAAACGTTATGAGAGAAAAGGGTAATTTTTTGCCATTTTGGGAGCTTTTGACCCCCTGGGGGCGCGAACCAGATTTTTTTCAAGGTCAGCGATACTTATTTTCTATTAGAAACAATTGCCTCCACATTTTGGCCAAGTTTCAGAGAAATTGAATGGATGGATGAAAAGTTATGGGGCAAAAAATTACATTTTTTGCCATTTCGGGGCCTTTTGACCCCCTGGGGGGCTAACCAGATTTTTTTTTTAAATCGAAGAATGTCACTTTCTAACCTGACCAAAGTTACAACTTCATGCAAAATTTCAGAGAAATTCAATGGATGGTTGCGGAGAAAAATCCGGACGGACGGACATGCCTCAACGCTGGGTACACTTAATTATCTTTTGCACGTCTGTGTCTGGTGTGTATTCGTGTATTTACTTAATGACATTTAATTATGATAATCGGTTTCTGTAGAGGATTGTGTTCTGTCCATGAAATAATCTTGCCTTTTAGCTAGATAGTAAGTGTCTTTTTACTACATCAATATGCTCTCCTCTATAGTATTATCAACAGACACGTGTTTCGTCCTTTGAATATTCATCAGTGAGGCTTGATTCAGTCAACTTACCGACCTCGATCACCTCAATCATCACTGAATGTGAAAGCCCAACGCTTCAGTTGGCTCGACCAACTTATTAGTTTTTATAATGCAGGAGAAATACATCGCATTAAATTATTAAAATTGGTTTCTGTAGAGCAGGGGCGGGAAACCTCCGGCCCGCGGGCCACATCCGGCTCGCGAAGGCTTAGCGTCCGGTCCGCCACCCTGCTAGGCTTCATTATTGCAATCCGGCCCGCGGACCTCCCAGTAAAACTCATATCATTTTGTGACATAGACGTAAAAGTAGGTTTCAATTAAGATTTACAGTGGGTTAAAAATGTATCAATATCAGCGAGCGATGATGCATGTATATTTCATTTTTCTTTAAGTATTAAGAGATAAAAATAGAAAAAGAGAAAGAGAGAGGCAAAGAAGAAACGAGAGACGAGGAAAGGGCATGAAACATAGAACTTATGTGAGGTGTGTCAACACAAATGCTGGATCAACTTGCTACTTCCCCCGTCATTATTTTTTATGATTCCAAAATGGCTCTTCGTCGGCGCCTTTTATAACATTACATACAGAAGTCTCTTGAGAAAAAATATCAGATTTGTAGAGTGTTCAATGCAATTTTTGTACAATTTATTCATGTAAACAAAATATAGTAATTCTAGGATTTCGTTTTTCACTCCGGCCCGCGATCTCCTTCCAAAAGTCTCATCTGGCCCTCACTCTGAAAAGGTTGCCCGCCCCTACTGTAGAGTATTCGATTCTGTTAAGGGAAACAATTTACCTATTAGCTAGGTATGAACCGTTTCTTTACTAGCCTTCTCACGCGTGTGCATGTTCACGGAGGAGAAGAGGTTTTCCGCGGTTGTCGGCGCATGCGTAGTTGAAATCATCTTGATATGTGACGGTGTCCGCTCTTCACACGATTTTCGCAATTCCAGCCCTGAATGCGTGCCGCTTCCTTCACGCGCATATCGTCATCTTGGTAGGTGGCAAATGTTGAAACACGTCTCGCTTAACTTTTATAGCGGAAAAGGCACGACCACGAACGACTGACTCATTAAGCACAAACTTCCCATATAAAAGAAAAGAAGAAGAAAAAAACTAATTAAAGGCAAAACGTCGATGATGATGCGTGGAAAAGGAGAGAAGCAAAGCTAAAAGTTTTAAAAAAAAATAGGTTTTCAAGGTAAAGGTACCACTGGAAAGGTAGCACTGCGTCAATATTGCTCTCGACAAAAAGTGAGATATCAGTGCAAACGGAATGACGAAAAGAGATACTAAGGCGTAAGTTCCTTCTTTCTTTCTATTAGTTTTCTTTTTCTTTTTTTCTTCTTCATCATCATACTCTTGTCTTCTGCTTTCTTTTTCTTCTTTTTCATTTACTTCTTTTTTCTCTTTTCACTCACTTTCTTTTTCTCGGGTCCTCTTTCTTCTCCCTTTTTTTCTCCTTCCCTCCATTTTCTTTTTTCTTCTTTTTCCCCTATCCCTTACTCTTTTCTTCATCTTTTCCCTTTTTCGTATTCTGTTTCCATTCTTCTTCTTCTTCTTCTTCTTCTTCTTCTTCTTCTTCTTCTTCTTCTTCTTCTTCTTCTTCTTCTTCTTCTTCTTCTTCTTCTCTTTTATTTTTACTTCTTTATCCCTTTCCAGTCTTTCTTCTTCTTTTACCCTCTTCCACCCCCTTCTTCTTCTCCTCCTTCTCCTCCTCTACCTCATTCCTCTTTCCTTTTTTTCTTTTTCTTCTTCTTTTACTTCTTCTCTTTTATTTTTACTTCTTTTTCCATTTCCAGTCTTTCTTCTTTTTCTTTTTCCCTTTTCCTCCCCCTTCTTATTCTCATCATTCTCCTCCTCCTTCTTCCTCCTTCTTTCTTCTTCTTCTTCTTCTTCTTCTTCTTCTTCTTCTTCTTCTTCTTCTTCTTCTCTGTCTTCTTCTTCTTCTTCTTCTTCTTTTTCTTCTTCTTCTCTATATTCTTCTTCTTCTTCTTCTTTTTGAAACCGGCTCCTCATCACTTACTAATTTAATTTCATCTTTTACCTCACCATTCCTCTTCTTTATTACTTTTTATATTCTCTTTTTCTGTTTTGTCTACTCTTAACAGCAGCTTTCCCGCTTTTCCTCCTCCTCACTCTTTTCTTCGTTATTGTTTTTCCTTTTCTCTCCTTCCTCTTCCCCCTTCAATGGGTGCGTGATTGTCGTAGTGGATACCGTTCAAACAATGATAACGGATATACCAAGGTCCAATCCCATCCTTTTAAGAGGTACGAACCTGTAATTTTCAAAAGCAGCTTGTATTCAATTCACCGTATCCAATAAATGGTTTCTAATATTTATTGTTTTTCGCCATTTAAAAATCCCCAAAATGGTATAAATGCTTATGTTGTCCTTTAGTCCTCACATTTCGATGTTTCTGAAAAGAGGGAAGAATTGCTGGGTCAGAATCTATCCATATACACTTATCATTGGCTTGTTTTTGATCTTAAAATGATTTTTTTTTAGCTTCTTACATCAAGTGGCTTCGTGCATTGTCTGGAGCGATTTCCATAAAAAAACTAAAAATAAGCGACAAATCTTGCAGTCGCTCTCCAGTACTTCCCTTTTTCTATTACTAGTACTTCCTTTTTTTCGTCTTTTTTCTCTTTCTTCTTCTTCTTCTTCTTCTTCTTCTTCTTCTTCTTCATTTGTTCTTTTTCTTTTTCTTAGTTCTCCTTTACTCGTTCGTTTACTTCCTTTTCTCCCTTTTTTAAGGATTTTCTTCTTCATCATCATCAAAATTACTCTTTTTCTTTTAAGTAATCTTTCTACTTTTTCTTTTCCTTCTTCTTCTTCTTCTTCTTCTTTTTTAAGTAGTATCTTTATTTTCAATTTCTTCAACATGTCACCTTTCCCCTTTTCACTCCCGCTAAATGTTCTCCAGTGTTTTAATCCCTCGCCATCTTTTTTTCTGTTTAATTTCTTTGAAATTATGACTTGTATTTAGTTTTTTTCAAGAGCAATGGACTTTCACCATATTTTTTTTCGTTATCCCTTCAATACCCCCGCCCCCCCAAAAAAAAAATATAGATCTCAATCACTATTTCTGTCTTCTTTTCTGTCGTCTTTTTCTAAGTTACTTCTTCCCGCCTTTTTCCATCTCTTCAATTCGTCCTTCTTCGTAAACATTTAAAATTACCCCCTATTACACCCCCTCTATCTTTCTTGGCCTTTTATCTGGCAGCAATCTTCATATCTTCCAGTCTATCATCTCTTAAGACGCAATCATGATAAACACCAGCGATTTCTTCTCCTCTTCGGATCGCACTCACCCAACCTCATTAGGAGCATATTTATCTGATACCCCCGCCCTTGCACTTCTATCGCCGTCACCCCAACCGATTTTCCTTTCTGCATTAAACTCCTGAACCCTTGCATCTAACGCAGACATGCATCTCGCCCAACAGTCGACTGGAGCCAGAGCGTCAATTTTCCCATCGGCAAACCGTATCCTTCTCTTCGGTGCAAACCCTTTATAGAATCGCATTCTAACACCGTTTAAAACTGCATCAGACAGCATGAAATGCCGGTTAGTCATCCGCTTCTTTGACCCGCGTACTTGCTGGCATCGAATTATCAAATATTAAATAGAGGCCTACTTGGTGGATGAAGCGCTTGCATGTCTGCAGTGACAACCGATCCAGTTCAAGGTCAATGATTCGGGTACGGAGGTAGAGACACGATTTCAAATCCTAAAATGTTGGTACGGCAGAGTCTTCCGTGTTTTTGCATTATTGGTTATAGTAAAGTGTATTACCATGGCATTTTATCTTTTCATTGGAATATGTTTACATACAACAACTCCCTAACACAAACCCTCACCCACCCCCATATATATATATATATATATATATATATATATATATATATATATATATATATATATATATATATGAAGAGTTCGAATGCAAAACGCGATAAACGCCATTTTCAAAATCACTTAACTTTCCCTACAAAAAGTGTTGCATTTCAACACTTGACGATATCCCAAAACTTTGATGTTACATAATATGATAATGAAGTAATTTATGTTTGATTTCAATTAAAATCGAAGTCTAGATTTAATATATTCGTGTTTTTATTGTTTAAGGTATCAATTTAAGCGAATTGGATTACTCGCGTTTTGCGTTCGAACTCTTCATATATATATAGTATACTGGTTCGAATGGTTTCGGTAGGAATCCGAATAAGAGACCTCGATGTCCAATTAAGCAGAGCAAGTATGAATTTGAAGATGAGATGAATTAGACGCACATTTCGGTTGTGTACATAATAGTCTATTTCGCTCTTATTTTGGTCTCCTCAGATGTACCTTCAACCACGATTCAGAACTTATATATATATTATAAATTCCTTTAAATTCACACAAAAGTTGTGGTAGTATCTGAATAGTGTATACACAACCAGAGCTCAAAATATAATATAATATATAATAATAATTCATAATTTTTTTTAGAGAGACAGACAGACAGACAGACAAACAGACAGACAGACAAACAGACAGACAGACAGACAGACAGACAGACTAACCTAGAGAAGAGCAGAAAAGTTAGAGACGGTTCTATAAATAGACAAACATCTATCTAGACTTTGTAGACTTTGACAAGTTACGATACAATAAGAATTGCTTATATATATATATATATATATATATATATATATATATATATATATATGACTCAATGCCTGAGTGTATGTATTTATGTGTATGTGTATGATTTTGCGTACTCCATATAAAAAGAAAGGATAAAAGGTCTACATAAAATCTAAAAGTGTATTCTTATGTAAATTTTACCGAGGAAGACAATGGAAGTGCTTTCCAATCTTTAAGTGAACCCCTAAGAGGGCTATGAGGGTCGAACCTATTTTAAAACTTTAAATGTATCCTATTTTGATTAAATTTATGTCATATGTACAACATTCTCCGGGGTGGACAATGGAAGTGGTCCCGAATTTCCACGTTAATATCTACGTGGCTTCACCTCTAAATGACCCATGGGGACAGAAGCCCCTAAAAATTTAAAATAAGTATATCCGATTTATATTAAATTTATACCAAGTGTATAAGAGATTAATTCAGAAAGTTTCCCAACATTTCCGCTTCTTCTGACGTATTAGGGGTTGAAACGCGAAGAGTAGGCAGGAAAAGAAAGAAAGTAATATGGTGTTATGTGCATAGTGAAAATCTACATAGTAGTGATCCTCATTCGATCCCGAGCAACGTTGAGTCTTCCTGCTAGTTTATCATAAACGATCTACTGGAGTGTTTGGCGTATCTGTTTCACGGCATATTGACGCCATGTGTGTATCATTTAATGCCGAAGTACAGGATGTTTTGAAAATCGATGACATAACTTTTCGATAATGTTCTATCAGTGTAAATAATAATTTTAAAAAAATCCCATAAATATAGGTTCGGAAATGCTTAGTTTCCCAGTTATCAGCCATTAAAACAAATACTGATCAACATTGGTTGTTTGTAAACATCTGACACGTACAATATATATAAAATTACACTGTTATTTCCACGTACGGGACAGGAACAGAAATAAAATAAGCCTGGGTCTGGTATTGCCACATACACCAACAGAACGGTGAAAAGAATAACACCAAACAAATATAAAAGCAGAGGACTCAGAAGAATGATCTGAGCTTCCCGATCGGCAAGGGCTTCTTTGATAGCCACTATGAGGGATCCAGTCGGCATCCTGCGAATGTTGGTCTTTCTTATTTAAGGTAACAGAATACAGCAGGTCAAATGCAGGTAAGTAAATATAGTCAACACAAACAAAAGACCGCCCAGAGGAAGAAATCGACCACAAAGTTCTATTACAAAATCAACTGCACACAAAGAGGCCCCTTTTACACATATACAACATAAACCTCTAAGATATGCCATCGATTTTCTAACCATCCTGTACGCATACAAAGATGAAGACAAGGAGCTGGTGCCATAGGACGACTCATGTCCTTCTACCAGAATTCATCTATGTTTCTATGTTTCTATGTTTCTATGTAAGAAATTAGTTGAACACAAGTTGAATTTTACAATACATAACTAGGAGGGTAATACTTTTTCCAACTGTATGAACATAATATATCCGATAGGATGCGAACACGACATGACCAATGCAATTAGCCGCAACGGTATCCATTACGTCAAATCACGCACCCAATCCCTTTTAAATCTGAATTACAAACATTCATCTTAATGGACACGAAAGATAACAAAACAGTAATGACCTTTTAAATTAAGTAGATTGAAACGTCATGTTTGACTTTTCGGATTTTACATATAACCTTTCAACATCCGGGTCATCAGGCGGAAGAGTTGATCATGGACGCCTGGAGATTTCCGGTTCCTTCACCGTTATGAAGAGAGTGGTTCATATCTTCGAATGACACATCACTAGAAATGTCTGGAATAAATGAAGGGACGCAAATACATTTCAACGCGATTTTATATCTATGTCTGCAAATATGAAAGATTTGAGCTTTTGTTTTGATATCAAGGGAGGCGCGAGAGCGCTCTATCCCTTAATAGACTTCAAAAACGGCCTATGCTGGAAATCTCATTTCTTTGATCAATCATAACTCAAAAACCAATAAACAAAATTAGTTAAAACTTTGCACAACATTTTTATTTGATAGGTTCTATAAGTGTGTAGAATTTCAGCATCATTTGTCAAGGCAACCCAGAGATCCAGAAAGTTCAATCATGAAATCATGTTATCCGTGTGTATGTACGTACGTACGTACGTATATGCCACCCTGTATCTCATCAACTATTTGATGGATTCAGCTGATTTTTGGCAGAGATAGAGGTTCTAGAGTCTAGTTGATGACATTTCAATTTCAGTTTACCTTAGTTTTCCAGAAAATTCCCAAAAAACTTTTAAATGACCATAGCCTTTACAAAAGTAGTGACATTCCATGATAAATGCCAGTATACTGAAATCATATGCCCTTAATAGGGTTAAGATGAAATTTCATATACACTAAATGTACAAAAGCAAGGAAATTCCCAAATTTTTACACTTTTATTGTCATTAAGGGTATGCGATCACAACAGGGCTATGTATTTTACTAGTATGAATTTTTCTTCAGCGCACCTCACACACTTCATCCACTCATACATAGAGATTTATACTGTAGTGATGTGATAATGAAATGGTTTGGTTGATATGTAGTCATACCCTTAATGACAATAAAAGTGTAAACATTTGGGAATTTCCTTGCTTTTGTACATTTCGTGTATATAAATTTTCATCTTAACCCTATTAAGGGCATATGATTTCAGTATACTGGCATTTAGCATGGAATTAAATTAGAGTTACGTATTTCGGTTGAATTTTATTTCGGATGTTCCTCTTCAGTGGCGTTCGGGAGATAATCAAATTGAATAAATCGATAAATGAATCTTGTATCGTAAATATATAATACCTTAATTGTAAAAAAGGGGTCAATAATAATAATATCTTATGAGGTGCTTAGTATGTGTGCAGCTACATCTCTTGAACCACAGTTTTCTTATTTGGTCGAATTTTTTTATTTCAGATTTTCCTCTTATTTTAGTATTGGCAGATACTCGCATTGCATTAATCGTTAGAACTTTTGCCATAGTAAATCGAACAACGAAAATATTATGAATTGGATTTTAAACTATGTGAAAATACAACTCTTGAACCAGAGTGATTTAGTTTGCTCTGTTTTTTCAGATTCGGCAATTCAGTGTTCATATTTTAACGTTGGGATATGATCAAATTGCTTGAATCCATAGAAAAACTTTTGCCATAACATAAATATATCATACTTTATTTGGTTAAAAAGGGATATAATACTACCATCTTTACAATTGACTGTTCAGATATGTAAAGACACTTTAACTACTTTTATCTTGTTTTGTCGATTTTTTTTATTAGATTCGTTACTTCAGTGCTTTTTGACACTGGGATATAACAGCATTACCTGAATTCATAGTATAACTTTTGTTGTGGTAAAACGTTATATCATACTTTGTTTTGACAATAATCTAATAATTAGTTCACTAATAAATTTTACCAATTAAGTGTTGAGGTATTTGAAGTTACATCTTTTGAACCAGAAGTGGGAGGTGACGGTGGTTAAGTGGATATCTTCACGGACTGAAGACCTGTGTGTTCTAAGTTCGAATCTAGTCGGTTCCACAGTTCCACTTTCACTTAGGGATGTTCGCAATTTTCTCGTGGTCTTTTCCGTAAGTACCCGATGTTTGTCCAGAAAGATTCATAACTAGAAAAACATCGGGGAAACTAATGCCAACACCAGAATCATCTGATTCACACGAAAGAAGAAAAACCAGATGCACCTTGTTTAGTCGAACTTTTTTCAGGTTCGCCACTTCAGTATTCTAATTTTGACGTTTGGAGATAATAACATTGCATTACTCTTTAGAACTGTGGTCGTAGGATGAATATATTAAACATTAATTGGGCAAAAAAAGTATACTAATAGCATCAGATATGTTAAGTTACAATCCTTGAACCTAGTTTGATCGATTTTTTCACATTTGCCACTTCAGTTGTCTTATTTTAACTTTGGGGATAATAATAAAATTGCATGGATTCGTAGAAGAATTTTTTGTCGAAACATAAATTATATTATATTTTGTTTGGGATAAAATAGTGGTACAATAACAACATTTGATGAATTGGGTGTTTTCAAATTACATCCCTTGAACCAGAGATACCTAGTTTAGTCGAATTTATTTTGCAGGTTCGTCACTACAATGTTCTTATTTTAACTTTGGCTGATTACTATATTGCATAAATCGGTAGAACTTTTGCCAGAGCCTAAATATATTATACCTTAATTGAACCGTATTGGTCTAATAATAACGTCTTATGAATTGGGTGTTCAAGTATGTGCAATTCATCTCTTGAACAAGATTTACCTAGTTTTGTTGAATCATTTTTTTTAGGATTCTCTTATTCAGTGATCTTATTCTATCGTTATCTGTTTCCCGTGGTATTCTCCCATAGTGCTGAACTACATAGTTCCCTAATCAATATACCATTGTCGGATATTTTGCAATATTCTATAGGAGTATATTAGAACATACAATTAAATGACAGAAGATAATAAATAAATTAAAATTTTAGTTGATACCAAGTAAATGCTTATATTTAATGAATTATTTAATTAGTAACCTTCGAATAGACATGTGGTGACATTAGATGCGAGTGTGTACAAATAATGTCAAAATCGGAATTTTCCACAAGGCTAGAAAAATGATAAAGTTCAAAATCCCATTAGAAGTTAAAACATTAGAATTAAGGCTACGTGTCCGGATATTGTGTCATAGACAAGAAATCGACAGAAACACATAGCGGATAAGCTGAGAAAATCTTTGTCTTTTTTCTGAACCGCTAACGAAAACGGTCGAATTTAGGGACAGCTATTCCCTCCCTCTATGGGGGATGAGTTGTATACTGTATAGTTGAAAAGAAAAAGAAAAACCCCGAAAGTATTGTTAAACCCCAGCTGATCACGTGCAGTATTTATTAATAACCTTTAACGGTCGCTGTTATTAAAATGAAGAAGACGACAACGAGAGAGAAGAGTAGAGAGAACGAATTACTGCTCCGTGTTAGCTACACTACAAAACATCAGCTACCTACGTGATGAACGGCCGTCTGAATAATCTGCATGGATCGAAGAACTGGTCAACCACAATGCTACACACATACGCTTTAGTTTAATTGATACATACATACAGTGTTCGGATTGAATTTGACATTTTTCAAATTATTTCATTTCATAATCATTTGAAGTATTTAATAACGATAGACTGTAACTAAGAGCTGTTTTTTTGTACCATTCATTTGTTTGAGACCTGGAAACCATAGATGACTGGAAAGCACCGAAATATTAGAAGAGAGTCAGCTGCATCATAATGATTCGCACCGGATTAAACTTTTTGGAAACCTTAACTGTAACTCAGTTGTTCCTTGAATACCTTGAAGGACGCGAGATTTGAGCTGGAAAATTTAAAGGGCGATGTGGAAACTGGCTAGCAGGACACGTGTTCTGACTGTGTCCGCCCAACGGAATTGGTCAAGAAGCTGCAAAAAAAAGTGCGGCAAAATCTAGGCAAAGCAATGCGGATGGTGGTGAAAAAGATAGATGTCGGAGTGTCGACTATCAAAAAAAAAAGCATTCAATGAGGATTTTCGCTTATCCTCATACAAGTCGCAAGAGACAACTACTGACCGCCAAGGCACAAAAGAACCGTGTAACTAAAACCAAGAAACTCCTTACAGGGCCCAACACCCAGCCGAGCCGTAGAAGATCTGGTTCTTCTCAAGACCAGTTGTACAACCCGCAGAACCAGACATTTAAAGTCTACAGTGCACACAAAGTCTCGCGCGTCATGACAACTGAGTTCCCTCAAACCGTAATGGCTTTGGGTGGGTTTAAATCAAAAGACTCGCCATGCTGCCTACATCGTCAAAAAAAAATTCAGACTCAATTCAGAATGATATATATAGTTGCTGTACACTATGGTCAAGAGCTGGGTGGAGAGCGTGGCTGCAAAAAATCCATATGTATGGTATCAGGACTCAGATCCGTGTCACATATCCGGGAAACCCAGAAGCTGCTGTTTGAGAGTTTCCATGACTTCACTAGTCTCAACACCTGTCCCCAACTCGCCTGACTGCAACCCTATGGACTATTATGTGTAGGGTACAGTTAAAGAAAAATACCAACCGTACCGCCTGCAACACAAAGGGCGAGCTAACTCTTAGGATCAAACTGGTGTTTATGCGCTGTCGATGGTAAAGGTTATAAGAACATGATTACACACATGGCGATCACTTTATACTTAGTTTTTCCATTTCATCTAAGATTTCAAATTTTTCGAACAAACTCATACTTCGAACAATCCTTGCATATATAAAAACATAACTCAACGATGAACTTATTAAAAGTTTCAAGGCGACATTTATGGAGTTCAGTAAATAATGTAAATATATAAAGAAAGTTCATTTGGCAATTCAAGATGGAGTAAAATGGCAACTCGCTTATGTCACGTGATACTTTTTTCTCTTAATATTTGTATGTTCTCATGTTCAATTAAAATGTATTCAATCAAAAACAACTTTCGTTCGTTTCTTGGATTTTATTATTCAGTGAGTTTAAAAGCTCCATCGCCATATTTCTTGCATTTTAAAGGAAAAATTTTTCTTCCATTTATTTTTCTGTTTGTTTTTATTTATGTAATTCAATGTTATTTTAATATGTTATAAGGGTGTCCGTGATCCGCCTAATGGATACGGCCTCGGTTAATAGAATCGGCCCATGTCGAGGCTAAATTCCATCAGACCAATAATGGTCATCGACACAAAAATACTGTTAGGAAAGATATGAATCAGAAATTGCCATCAGTTATCGGTAAAATATCATCTTGTGTTCAATAAATCGTACCATATTGTGTTTAGCCAGTACATAAACCAAAATGGTCCGATTTGTTGCAAAATAGACACAGGAATCACTTATAATTTTCATGCTATTCCTTCGACCTTTTGTAGTGTTTTTTCGAAAATATTTCTTGCCATTTATTTCCTACTTTCTTTCCTTTTCTTTTCAGATTCAAGATAATGGGTGACCTTATTTTAACACGTGCTTGCTTGTATTTCTATTTTAGGTTTTAGTTTTTAAGTTTTTAGGTTTTAGTTTAGTTTTGTTTATTTATTTATTTATTTATTACGTATTGTAAACCTAAGATAAATTTTATTTTGTGCAGGCAGTTGTTTGCTATTTCAATTCTATAGTTTAATAGATTTGAGGGGTCTTTAATGTTTAGGATTTTAAATTTCTCATTTAGACATAATTTACACGGGTCGTCTAAATATCTACATATACTCAACCTGTCGTATTATATTCCATTACATTATTGGTAGGCGTCCGTTTTCTTTGAGCTCCCAATAATGGTTTACTAGTGCTGTTTAAATTCGGCGTTCTTCGTTTTTAAATGTGCTGCTGTGGTCGTAATGGATTCCAAGAACGTCAAGAGAGAAAACTTCAAGAAATTTATACATATGGAAATGAAAAAATTAGGCTTAAGAGTAAAGGTACTGGCTAACATTAAAATAACTCACTTTTTAGATGTTACGTTAAACTTAAATAAAAATACTTACGAACCATATCTAAAAGATAATGCTAATACAAAATACGGAAAACAAAGTCCAATCACCCGCATCAATCATAAAACAGATTCTGAATGGGTGTATTAGAAAAACAAATGAAAAACAGAAATATTATCAGAACTCCATCAAAGAAATAGAACGCTTTACCAGAAATTGTTCTTATTTTGTAATTTTATTCACAACTATTGGATATATTTATATATCATGATCACTATTGGATATATTTATATATCATAATCACTATTGGATATATTTTTATATCATAATCACTATTGGATATATTTATATATCATAATCACTATTGGATATATTTATATCATAATCACTATTGGATATATTTATATATCATGATCACTATTGGATATATTTTTATATCATAATCACTATTGGTTATATTTATATATCATAATCACTATTGGATATATTTATATCATAATCACTATTGGATATATTTATATATCATAATCACTATTGGATATATTTATATATCATTATCACTATTGGATATATTTATATATCATGATCACTATTGGATATATTTATATATCATAATCACTATTGGATATATTTATATATCATGATCACTATTGGATATATTTATATATCATGATCACTATTGGATATATTTATATATCATAATCACTATTGGATATATTTATATATCATGATCACTATTGGATATATTTTTATATCATAATCACTATTGGATATATTTATATATCATGATAAATATTGGATATATTTTTATATCATAATCACTATTGGATATATTTATATATCATAATCACTATTGGATATATTTATATATCATGATCACTATTGGATATATTTATATATCATAATCACTATTGGATATATTTATATATCATAATCACTATTGGATATATTTATATATCATAATCACTATTGGATATATTTATATTATATATCATAATTACTATTGGATATATTTATATATCATACACACTATTGGATATATTTATATATAATAATCCCTCAGCAGCACACACACACACACACACACACACATATATATATATATATATATATATATATATATATATATATATATATATATATAGTTTTTGAACACTTACTAAAAAAATCTCTAACTTCGATGTAAGAGTCTTGAATATGTATTACTATTTAACAGACAAAGAATAATTTTTGTTTTGAAATTAAACTTTGTGGACTAAGAAATCACTTGTTCTAAACGGTAATTTACGCACACGTTCATTTATTTTTTAAAGACGGCGGTTATCTTTACCATTTGGTAGAGTAATTTCACCGGAACTGACTTGCACGTTTAGACAAAGAATGAATGCAGCACAAAGTTGAACATTCCAGTTCATTACACGGGTTTTATTTTTATTTATTTCAATCATTTCCTGATCAAGAGCAGGGAAACGCTGAAAATATAAAAATACAAATTATAATAACAACTATGATATTACATGCTGTCATTTTTTCCATAATGCTTTTTTTATTTGTAAAAATGTGAAGAAACTCAATCTTTAGCCGGGAAACACATTTTATATATATATATATATATATATATATATATATATATATATATATATATATATATATAAGCAGAATCTGCTCTTACAGGCAAGTATTGTTGAATTTAAGAGACAACTCATGTCTAGCTATAAATATTTTTTTAATATTAAAGTGTTTTTCGCCTATATTTATGTACATACACACATAATATATATATATATATATATATATATATATATATATATATATATATATATATATATATATATATATTGTTGAATATTAGAGACAACTTGTGTCTAGATATCTTTTGGTAGATCCTTTCAATAGTCCGAATCAGGATCTTAGTTTCGGAGGGGAATTAGTTGATGAGTTTGCCATAGTTTGGATGTGTTTCCCAAGAACCTTAATCTTCAGGGGAATGAGGTTAATCAGGTACAGACCATGTGTTAGTATTATAGAAGGTTTTGGCGGGAATTATGTTATAAGTACGAAACTATATTTGGAACCATAGAATTTTGGTATATTATTACTGATATTAAAGTTAATTCTATTAATTAGGCTTTTTTTAGTTTGTATATATATATGATATCATATTTATGAAAGTATCTGGGAGACAAATCCAAACTATGGCAAATGCATCAGCCAATTCCCCTCCGAAACTAAGATCCTGATTCGGACTATTGAAAGGATCTACTAAAGGATATCTAGACATGAGTTGTCTCTTATTCAAATATAAATATATATATATATATATATATATATATATGTATATATATATACTTTTTTATTGTTGTTGTTTCGATATTGATAAATTAACGCATTCAAGTATCGTTTTAAGGAGAAGCATTACACAAATTCCAAATGGAAAATGGTGTTTTCTTTCACCAGTGTCATTCTCCTATATGAA
>OY744539.1:68369641-68407141 GCA_963556195.1 Sepiola atlantica | reverse complement strand
TCTTTCGAACTAAAAAGTCTAAAGTGCCTTTTAATTGTATCTTTATATGCGTCTTTTGGAACTAAAATTATGAAGTGAATAACATTTAATTCATACATTATGTTCTTTTAAATAATCTTTCACTATTCAATGTCTGTGTTAAATTTCGAAGTTTTACACAGCGCCATCAATTATTATACTAAAGGTGCGTTAATCAACGTTTGTTTCCCGAAGGCTTTTTTCCTATATATTTTACACACGCAAAATACATGCTAAAATATTTGTCAGTGTCGGAATTGAGTTATGTTTAAAAAAAACTTCTATTTTAATTGTTCTAATTAGTTGGAATTTGCAATTAACTCATCATTTGATCCATTTCTTACTCAGTTTCTATCTTTCACTCGAACTATCTCCTCCGCTAATTGCATGTTATTAGATCCACCTGCTCTTATTTTATACAGTCTTTATCACTTTCGCTTCCGACTCTCTCCATCTTCCCCTTCTCTCACTCTCCCTTCTCTGTCTGTCTTTCTGTCTGTCTGTCTCTCTTTCCCTCTCTCTCTCTCTCTCTCTCTCTCTCTCTCTCTGTTTATTAAGAATCGAAGGTAATTAAGAATTAAAGAATAAAAAATATTGGGATTGTAAATTATAAACTAAAAAGAATATCGCTACAATTAGTAATACTATTAAACTCTTAGCTGTAGACTGAAAGAGCGAAAATAAAGAAAAATAAACAAATAGGGAGAGAGAAGGAGGTGAGATATAGCGAGCAGAATATGACTAATGTTTTATATTATCTTTTTATTTTTATTTAAAAAAAAACTGGCATTAAAACCAACTTTTTCTTGATTCAAACAATCTAACCTAAGCTGAATGGGTGATCCAACGGGTTACGTTTTTCTATTATTTAATTAAATCAAATCTTGGGTATCTTTTACAATATTCAACAGACTAAAAACGCTCAAAAAACAAATATACAACAAATAAAAGTAACTGTAGACGATAAAAGTTATTTTCAAACTTACCTGCGGCATTTGTTTGTATTTTTAACCCGTTTCTATTGCTATTTATTAGAAATTAAATTATTCGTCACACCAACATCGCAAAATCCAAGATGGCGATCGAAGGGGGGTATGTAAGTGAATAATGACCGGCCGCCATTTTCTTTTTGTGCAAAAAAAAAAACAAGAATTTTTTTTTACATCTAATAAAACCCCATGTATACTACGTCAAAATACAAACAAATGTCATAGCTACGTAGGAAAATATCTATTCTCGACGTAGGTCGCCTTTACTTGTTGCATATTTATGTTTTTAAACACTTTTTCGTTCGTTTTTTTTGACCCCGTTCACGACTTTGCGGAGTAAAGTAAAAGATACCCCACATCTTTGTTACATATCTTGGAGTGTTCAGAGCGGAGGACTGTGGAATACGAGGTCGTTATTGATCGGTCTGATAAATTGATAGGTGAGAGAAAGGGTATTTTGGGTGCTTGTTCACTGTTTCGGACAGACGAAAATATTATTTATGTGTGAAAACAATATTATGTACTTACTCAGTGGTATTTTATTGTTCAATGTTGAAAAGATTAGGAAAAAATTATCCAGTAGAACTTTAATTACAAATATTTTTACATTTTCCGTATCGTACAAGTCACTTTGATGACTATGCGTCCATTTTCTACCATTGGACAGAACTCAAGGGCAGATAATTTGCAAGGGCAGGTAATACTCATTTAAAAAACAAAAACAAAATAAAAAACAAGTACATTGATAAAAAACATAATTTATTGTAATGAGTATATTTAATGTGAAAGTAAATAAAATTAAAGTAATTAAATTGAAACTGGGTATCTTTCCGCAATTTCGTGGAAGAGACCGCCTAACTTGTTGATTACCTGCCCTTGCAAATTATCTGCCCTTGACTTCTGTCCAATAGTAGAAAATGGATGCATAGTTATCGAAGTGACTTGTACGATACGGACAATGTAAAAATATTTGTAATTAAAGTTCTACTGGATAATTTTTTCCTAATTTTTTCAACATTGAACAATAAAATACCACTGAGTAAGTACATGATATTGTTTTCACACATGAATAATTTTTCCGTCTGCCCGAAACAGTGAACAAGCACCGAATTTTGAAATGGTGAATTAGTTAAGTAGTTGGCGAGAGACACGACGCTTGTATGCAGGTGATCATATGAGGTTAGCTGAAAAAGCGAATGAATAGTGAAAGGTTGTATGAACGCATTAAGCAATACTCCGGTTGGTGATTCTTATTTGCATCCAGGAAATAAATGCTTATTCTAAATAGTCCACTACATCCGTGGTTATCGGCTCATCCCAATATAAATACTAGCAAATCCAAGTGACAATTAAAGTTTCTAAGACGCTCACGTTCATACGCAGGTTTGCCTCGGATTACGATGCGGACTGTCGACATTGGTGTGCCGTGTTCGAATCCAGTCGATTCCGTTGCACCACTTTCACATAGCCCTGAGTAGGTGTCATACCAGTTGAAGACACGTCCTCGACAATCAGTCCAGCAGTATAGGTCACCTAGCTTCTGTCGAGCTGATGTATGGTTCTGTGAAGTTCTAGGAGTCTTTACCTTCTCTTTTTGAGGTGTTAGTTTATTGCTAGTCGACTGAGGCGATTCTACCAGGTGATGCTGACCGGGCTGCTCGGGCATTTTTTAGGCCAGAGGGAACTTCTAGTACAACCTCCGGCCACCCTGCTATGCTATATTATTGCAATCCAGCCCGCAGACCTCCCAGTAAAACTCATATCATTTTTTGACATAGACGTAAAAGAAAGTTTTAATTATGATTTACAGTGGGTTAAAAATGTATGAATATCAGCGAGCGATGATGCATGTATATTTCATTTTTCTTTATCTATTAATTTCAAATCCTTAGCCTGAGATAAAAATAGAAAAAGAGAAAGAGAGAAGCAAAGAGGAAACGAGAGACAAATAAAGGGCATGAGACATAGAACTTATGTGAGGTATGTCAAAACGAATGCTGGATCAACTTGCTACTTCCCCCGTCCCTTTATTTATGATTCCAAAATGGCTCTTCGTCGACGCCTTTTATAACATCACATACAGAAGTCTCTTGGGAAAAAATATCAGATTTGTAGAGTGTTCAATGCAATTTTTGTACAATTTATTCATGTAAACAAAATATAGTAATTCTGAGATTTCGTTTTTCACTCCGGCCCGCGATCTCCTTCCAAAAGTCTCATCTGGCCCTCACTCTGAAAAGGTTTCCCGCCCCTGTTCTAGTCCGATGGCATTTCACAACCTTACGTGACTTTATCTGTAACCTTCTGGAGACGTAAATGCCTACTTTTGCATGTTAGCAACCTTCACGTGGTCACCCCTGGGAATAATTGATTCGCGAAAGAATCGAGGAAGCCACTGCCAACAACAGAGTCAATCTGGTATTTTAAAAAAAAACGTATTACCATGCTGATAAATACGAATTTACCATATTTACCAAAGAATACTTATTCTTATTGTTCATCGCTAACTTTTTGGGATTTGTCGGAAAGCTTCAAATGTGTCATCTTCAAATGTTAAAACAAACCTGTCGTTTGTATGTTCTAAGAAAATAACATTTTCGCAAAACAATGACGCCTGTTATATAAAATAAATTGACCTCTCTTCCAATTTTGCAAAGCATTTACCAATTCAGGCAATGCCTGTTTGATCGCTAAAATAGAAACTATCCGCTTCATCATGCCCGCTGTGTCTGAGATCGGAAGTTGCGAACCGGTGTTGATTTAAATATTCCAATACATTCTATGAAGTGATCCGAAATTATTTTAATCTTTATTTTCATCATTTATATAAAAAGTTTGAATTTATTATTTTTTTTAAATTGTTTGTTACTTTGTATCATAATTTGGCTAATAATTAATAATTAAACTATTAAAAAAATATTTTCAAAAATAAAATAAATAAACCCCAACTATAAAAATGTTTACTTTGAATATTTGTAAAAAAATATTTTCGATATTTAAAAAAAAAATCCCAATTATAAAAAGCAGTTCGGATCACGCGTAAGTCTAAAATGTTTGTTTTTTTAACAGGATATATGTTTTATAAATTTAAAGATACTAATATCATAAAAACATTACATAAAGATTTTAAAAAAACTAAATGCCTTTTTCTTGATAATCCGCAAAAACGTAGACATTAAGGGTATTCGATATAAGTTCAAAACGAATTATTTTGCTGAAAAACATAATTTTTATATTTTTGCACAGAAAAACGTAAATATATTCATCGTAGTTATTTCCTCTCTCTCATAGAAATTCTAAGTGGCATATTTTATTCCACGAAATTTTAAATAATTTCCTTTGTACTACTAACTATAAAGCGGTAGACACTAACTAAAGATAGAAATCGACATACCCAGGTACGGTACGAACACAGTATAAACTAGTATAAACTAGTGTAAAGTAGTATAAAGTAGTATAAACTAGTATAAAGTAGTATAAACTAGTATAAAGTAGTATAAACTAGTATAAACTAGTATAAACTAGTATAAAGTAGTATAAACTAGTATAAACTAGTATAAAGTAGTATAAACTAGTATAAAGTAGTATAAACTAATGTAAAGTAGTATAAACTAGTATAAACTAGTGTAAAGTAGTATACACTAGTATAAACTAGTGTAAACTAGTATAAACTAGTGTAAACTAGTATAAACTAGTATAAACTAGTGTAAAGTAGTATAAACTAGTATAAACTAGTGTAAAGTAGTATAAACTAGTATAAACTAGTGTAAACTAGTATAAACTAGTATAAACTAGTGTAAAGTAGTATAAACTAGTATAAACTAGTATAAACTAGTGTAAAGTAGTATAAACTAGTATAAACTAGTATAAAGTAGTATAAACTAGTATAAAGTAGTATAAACTAGTATAAACTAGTATAAACTAGTGTAAAGTAGTATAAACTAGTGTAAAGTAGTATAAACTAGTATAAACTAGTATAAAGTAGTATAAACTAGTGTAAAGTAGTATAAACTAGTATAAACTAGTATAAACTAGTGTAAAGTAGTATAAACTAGTGTAAAGTAGTATAAACTAGTATAAACTAGTATAAACTAGTGTAAAGTAGTATAAACTAGTATAAACTAGTATAAACTAGTATAAAGTAGTATAAACTAGTGTAAAGTAGTATAAACTAGTATAAACTAGTGTAAAGTAGTATAAACTAGTGTAAAGTAGTATAAACTAGTATAAACTAGTATAAAGTAGTATAAACTAGTGTAAAGTAGTATAAAGTAGTATAAACTAGTGTAAAGTAGTATAAACTAGTGTAAAGTAGTATAAACTAGTATAAACTAGTATAAAGTAGTATAAACTAGTGTAAAGTAGTATAAAGTAGTATAAACTAGTATAAACTAGTGTAAAGTAGTATAAACTAGTATAAACTAGTGTAAAGTAGTATAAACTAGTGTAAAGTAGTATAAACTAGTGTAAAGTAGTATAAACTAGTATAAACTAGTGTAAAGTAGTATAAACTAGTGTAAAGTAGTATAAACTAGTGTAAAGTAGTATAAACTAGTGTAAAGTAGTATAAACTAGTATAAACTAGTATAAACTAGTGTAAAGTAGTATAAACTAGTGTAAAGTAGTATAAACTAGTATAAACTAGTATAAAGTAGTATAAACTAGTGTAAAGTAGTATAAACTAGTATAAACTAGTATAAACTAGTGTAAAGTAGTATAAACTAGTGTAAAGTAGTATAAACTAGTATAAACTAGTATAAAGTAGTATAAACTAGTGTAAAGTAGTATAAAGTAGTATAAACTAGTATAAACTAGTGTAAACTAGTATAAAGTAGTAAGTAAAATAAAATTACATTTTCATTTATTGTTTATTTTTGTTGGTTAAGATAGCTCTAAATAGGATTTTTTTTTTCTTACTTTAAAAATTTAGCTTTTCAAAAGCGCCGCCTGTGGTTCCATTAGTGTATAAATAGAAATCTCAATGGGTATGTTCATGTGTTCCTTAGTTTCGCTGGCGTATGCAAAGAAACGAAGAACTTTGTTGAATTATAAAAGGATTTCAATCGGCACAGGGAGTAAAAAGCCCGCTGTCCTAACATTAAGGGAAAAAATTAAAACTTAAATTCCATCCACTATAGAGCATTCTTGCTTTTAAGCAAGAATACTTTATAGTGGATGGAATTTAAAACCTACTTTCTAACTTTTGTTGGAATTTAAAAAAAAACTGTTGGAAAATTATTTCGAAGATTGTCACGAAACGGAAATCATATTTCTGTTCGCGTCTTTGATTACAATATCCCGTCACCTCCGGTGAAATATTTTCCTCTTGCTGTGAAGTTATCAGAAACTAGGAACAAAATTAAAAATATATATAACAACTACGATGCCAGAAGGTCTGCGTATTTGTACTGCAAATCCCATTTGATTCAGCGTTTATTTGCATTCTTTTCGGTCGGAATTAGCGTTCTAATGGTTGCTTGTGTTGCAGAAACGCTTCCACCATTGTAGTCTCTCGCTTTCTTTAGATGTGTAGGCATTTCGAAAGGAAAACTTTATCAACCCACGGGTGTGCATACAACCCCGGAGATAGCCTTTATTAGCGCCACACGAGCCGTTTAAGTTGTATTTCTCACACAGTTGGTCGACACAATGTACGTTGAAGTATTTTAGAGCCGAGCTTTCTGAATATTTCGAACTCCTTCTGCGACGAGTATTCCAACGCGTAATCTTCGGAAATAGTTATTAATGGTAAAATACGTATTTTATTATTGAAAAAAAACGTATGTTCAAAGTTTCTGAGAAATTTAAAGAGACGTTTAAAAGAATTTAAAACATATAATTTCATCCGTCTGTTTACTTGTCTGTCGTCCATTATCTCTATATATAAAAGTAGAAATTTTTATATATATATATATATATATATAAATATATATATATATATATATTTATATATAACCATGAAGATAGAGGCAAAATGCCTTCATAAAACCATGTGTTAGATGCAGATATTTTTTATTAAGATCAAAATAAAAAATCAAAACATTTTTTTTCTTCATCTTGACTTTTTTATCTAATATTTCGCTTGATATAACAAGCCTCGACAGAGCTTTAGACAAATAAAAGGTATTAACCTTTTTTTTCGTAATAATCCTTCCTGGTCTTATAGAAGTGGCGTCCGATGTTGTGGACTAACGGTGCAAATGTCTGTTTTAAATTGAACTTAAATCGTGCATGGTCGCTGGTAGGTATAAATTTGAGAAAGTTCATTTGTTTCATTTTTTTAAGCATCTTTAGAATTTTAAATATAAAGATAGAGGCAAAATGCCTTCATAAAAACCATGTGTTAGATGCAGATATTTTTTATTAAAATCAAAATAAAAGATCAAAACATTTTTTTTCTTCTTCTTCATCTTGACTTTTTTATCTAATATTTCGCCAGAGCTTTAGACAAATAAAAGGTATTTATATATTAATTTTATACGTACATAAAAGCTATCCAGTGACATGTGTTTCTGGCTCACAGCCGGCATCAGCATGGCTAACTTAGACAAAGACCAAACCTTAAATGTTGATGTCAACAGTTTGGCGTTATATCCCCAGGCTATGACGCCTTGCCTAGAAATATGTACGATTTTTATAACCTAAATATTTCATGTATTTTTATATAATTGTTTTTATTGCTGATTGTTTAATTTTAATTTTATATACACATACTTTATAGCAAGAGAAAGAGGAAGTACAGAGACAGAGAAAAAGAGTAAAATAAATAGCCAAAGTCTCTGTCATCTGTTGAAGGACTACCTTCTACCTCTGCACACCCCGACTATTTGACGTGATCGCAATTGCTCATCCGCAGTCACGTGTTCGGTTTCACAGAGGATCCAATTTTTCATTTTCTTTTAATTTACTAATGAGTCAATAAAAATCAAGAGTACAAGCTACCCGAAGATAAGGGTTAATGAGATCGACAGATTGTCAGTTTAATGATGAAAAATATTATGAAAGAATTGACTTCTCCCAAAACAGTCGACATTCAAACCAGCCGAGTCTGGCGTACGGCCAGTTAATATTCAGCAGATGGATCGAAATCTTGATGCAACTGACGACGTTTGACTGGCCGCGATGTTGCCTACTCTAGCGATGAAGGCGATCGTCATTGTGGCGATGCTTCCTCGCAGGAGACTGACACGCCATGGCGTATTCTCATCTTTTCTCCGTGTTTCTACATTCGTTTATTTTTTGCGCAAATAGAGATAATGAAGCCTGATCCGGCGTCGAGGCATAACTTCCTTTGTTTGTTTGTTTTTTTGTTTTTAATCAAATCATCCGGGAAATATAATTCAATCAAATGTTACATTGCTTCTGACACCATCAAGAATTAGAGCCAAAAAAAGAAGGAATTTTCTCAAGACAAAATGGCGGCGGTTATGGCGAAGAACAATATCTGTCACAATCATGATGATGATGATGATTATGACCACGATGATCACCGATGTCTACTAATATAATACTCATTGTATGTTTGATTTTGATCAGGAAATTATTTTCTTTAATTGTCAGCAGAACCATAAGTAATACCATCAATAGAAAGAAATATGCGATTTTGCAAACAAGTGAATTTGTTTCATATAAAAATCAGAAAATTCATGCGCAATTATTAAATATAATATTCTCTCCCTATCTCCTTACGGGCACCACATACAAAAGTCTGAAATGTTTCTCAAATTTGTATGCGTGACGTTGCTCATTATGGTTAAATGTCACGAAACCATTGACTTCGTTTAGGATGCCACGTTAAATATTTTTTTTGTTTAATTCCATTGTATTATTGCCATTTTGGATATAACATCAATTATTTGTGTTTGAAAAGTAATTAACGTAATTCGCAACGCTTTATCATTTATCGATCTACTAGCAGGGCTACCCGGCGTTGTCTGGAGCCATAAACAACAAGATAGAATAAATTAAAAATGTGTTTAGCATCCTTTTATGTATATCTCTCCCCCCCTCTCTCTCTCTCTCTCTCTCTATTTCTCTCACTATTTCCCTATCCCTCTTCCCCTGTCTCCCCCAACGTCGAGTTCTTGTCTAGTATACACCACCATAAAAAGCACAAAGTTCTTGCTCCCGGACAATGCGACATTTAAACACACCTGCTCTGTCTAAGGTATTGAAGACTTTCTGATCAGTTGTGTACAACTTACCAAATGTAATACTGTGTTATTACTATTATTGTTCCTGAGCAACGCCGAGTTTCTTGTCTAGTATACAACACCATAAAAACACATTAAAGTTCTTGCTCCTTATCAATGCGCCATGCTCTATGTAGGGGTTTGAGCACTTTTTAATTAACATATACCACTTACCAAATGTTACATTATTATTATATTGCTCCCGGGCAACACCGAGTTACTTTTCCAGTATACAATATAAAAAACGTTCAATTTCCAGTGAAAATCCGTGAAAAAAAAGATTTTAATGTTAATTTATGTTATTTTGGGTGGGTATTTTTATATTTGATTAAATTTTCGTGTTTTTTTTAAAAGTATTGTCCGAGAAACATAACATGCTTGAACAAAATGTGACCCATTGGGTCACATATTGAGCTCAGGTTAGATTGTTTTAATCAATAAAAGTTGAGTTAGCAAAGCCAGTTAAATATTTAAAAAATAAAAAGATGAAATAAAAAATTAGTCTCTCTCTTTGCTCGCTATCTCTCTCTTTCTCTTTCTCTTTCTCTCTACAGCTGCAGATTAAATAGTCTTAGTACTTATAGTGATATTTCTTTTTTGTTTAATATTTTTATTCTTTTTATTTTATCCTTCGACTGTTAATAAACGAAGAGAGAGAAAGTGACAGAGGTGAGAGTGAAATATTCCGTATAACATTAGAGCAGAGGGGTCAAACATCGTAAAATGAGAGAGGGTAAGAGCGATCAATAGAAGTTTAGTGAAAGATTTGTTACTTGATGAATTTATTTCAAATTGCGGTTAATTAGAACAATTAAAATTGATTTTTAAAAATTAAAATTGATTATTTTTTTAATTGATTATTTTTTTAATTTAAAATTAAAAATTGATTATTTTCTAAAATAGATTATTTTTTAAAATTGATTATTTTTTAAAATTTAAAATTGATTATTTTTTTAAATCGATCATTTTTTTAAAAGTGATTATTTTTTTTAATTTAAAATTTAAAATTGATTATTTTTTTAAATAGATTATTTTTTTAAATTGATTATTTTTTTAAATTTTAAATTTAAAATTGATTATTTTTTAAATTGATTATTTTTTTAAATTGATTATTCAAAAAAAAATTACTCAATCTCATAACTGATGGATATTTTGTCACATATTTTGCGTGATTAAAACATATAGTAAGAGCTTTTGGAAAACAAACGTTGATTAACTCAGCTTTGGTATAATAATAGATATTAATCACGATTTTTATTGACATATAAAACGGTTAATGTATCGTTTTCGTAGGTGTGAACAAATATGCGGTAATAGAATCGATTATTTGAATTTCAAAAGTATTTAAATACGCATTGAAATGTAATTGAACGTATTAAAAATAAAGCAGATATTTATTTGTACAAAGTAATACTTAATCAGTGAAGCTTCAAATTCTCAGACATATATATAAAAAAGAAACCCTTTTATCACGAGTACATTAAAGGTCGCATAGCCTGGACGCGCACGAGTGTCGTTACCGACATCGCACACTGCCCATGGCCGTAGCGGCGGTGATTTGTTAAGAATCACCGTGGCTATGTCACAGAATATGGAAGGAGGAGCTGCCTTGAACCTTCGCTGAGTTTTAGTCAGGTACCATTTATTGCTGGGTGGACAGATGGAGTTTTCAGAACTGAAAATTCGCATGCCGTGAGTGGGATCGAACCCGGGTCGTCCAGCCCAAAGACAAGTGCTATAACCACTCGTCTACAAGACCTCCCTACGAGTACATTACTATTATTATAAAATGTTATATATAATTATACTAGTAGCAAGAGGAGATGATGGTTGTAGAATAAGGGCAAATTGAACCCTTTATTTCATCCACGAAGACTAATTTCGAAGTGATAAAGATGTTAAGTAAAAAAACAAAATTTAAAAAAATCAGTTCTAAGTGACATTTTGGATGTTGAAGGTCCAATCCTCACTACAAGTGATATTAAGAATAAAATAAACATTACTTCTACTTGGTCATGGCTGACAGAACGAGAACAATCTACCCCCTGTGGATTAAATAGAGGGTTCAGTTCGAAATTCCTTATAGATTCCCAAGTTCGACAAGATGCACCTGAAGACGGTTAGAGGTTACATCGGCCAAAACGTTGTGAGAATAACATTCCTGAATCCAAATAATACATATGTGTTTAGACAAAATTGAAATCTGTACAATAAATAAATAAAAACATTCATTTTGTTTATTTTAAAAATATGTAGTTAATAAGTATTTTACATTAAGAAGAAAGAAGACTCGGCAAGGAACACAGTCTGACTAGTAATAAGCAACATATTTGTGGATAAAGTTGTTTTTCTTACTGTTGGTTATATTTTTAAGAATATTTCATATTTCTCTTTTAATTGAATCATCAAATCAAGATTTCATTAGTTCCGTATAAACATCTACCATTAATTGGCAGTATTGTAGAAAATAATGATGAAGACAGATTCCATTGAGTTTACGAATTCTTTATTTAAAGTAAAATTCCACGTAAGATTAGTTTAAGCAAGAAGGTGGAATTTTTTTTATTAGAGGTTAATGTAAACATAGAGCTACGTGTACATGAAGTTATGTAATGGGAGGAAGTATGTGACAGAGAAACTGACGATTTCCTGCATCTTGTGAGTTTATCGTTAAAAAAAAAACGGACGCTGTTTTCAAAGCTTCCGCTATCACACGGTTGTTTTGGATGGTGCAGTTCACCTGAATTTACTTGCTGTAAATTACTGTAAAAAATAAACCGAATCTTAGAACAAATAATGGAGTTGTTTGTTGTTCTTTTTACTTGCTTCTATTATTATAATTACAAAGTGAAAAAAAGAAAAGTGCAACATCTATACGTCTGCTACTGCCACGACTATTGAGAGACATCACTATCTAATGAGTCAACTACTCGCGTGTCACGGAGAGAACAACTGTTTCTCTTGACTGTAAAAAATAAACCGAATCTTAGAACAAATAATGGAGTTGTTGGTTGTTCTTTTTACTTGCTTCTATTATTATAATTACAAAGTGAAAAAAAGAAAAGTGCAACATCTATACGTCTGCTACTGCCACGACTATTGAGAGGCATCACTATCTAATGAGTCAACTACTTGCGTTTCATTAAGAGAACAACTGTTTCTCTTGACTGTAAAAAATAAACCGAATCTTAGAACAAATAATGGAGTTGTTTGTTGTTCTTTTTACTTGCTTCTATTATTATAATTACGAAGTGGAGAAAGAAAAGTGCAACATCTATACGTCTGCCACTGCCACTGCCACGACTATTGAGAAACATCACTATCTAATGAGTCAACTACTCGCGTGTCATGGAGAAAACAACTGTTTTTCTTGACTGTAAAAATAAACCGAATCTTAGAACAAATAATGGAGTTGTTTGTTGCTCTTTTTACTTGCTTCTATTATTATAATTACAAAGTGAAAAAAAGAAAAGTGCAACATCTATACGTCTGCTACTGCCACGACTATTGAGAGACATCACTATCTAATGAGTCAACTACTCGCGTATCATGGAGAGAACAACTGTTTCTCTTGACGAAGAAGACAGGCAATCTGTGGGGATCGATGAATTCCATGCGCGATGTTATAGTGAGCCGAAAATTCCACGCTAAATTGTACTTTTGAGTTTAAAGTTTGGGTATCGCTAAAAGTACCAATTCTGCGATCTTTGATCCCAGAAGATTGACCGAAGTGTGGCTCACCATTTCGGCTGCTGAGGGTCTTGCTATGTGATATGATCCGGTGTAACATATGCTATAAGCCAGTTATTTACCATAAGAACCATTAAACCAGTTAATAGTGAACATGACAAGTCTTAAATAATAATGTAAGACATGTCAACTTATTCGGACCACCTTCATCTTCAATTCTAGGGTAACATGGGCCTCAATTGATATTGCGACGAACTCAAACAACTCACCGTCTTTCACGTATTCGTCCCTTTTCCTACAAATAGTGAATACAATCATTCATTCATTTCGTATGAATCAAATGATTCTATTGTTGTCATTCGTTTCCTCAATATCTTTCTAGTTAGAATTATTTCTAGAAAGATATCGGATACTTACAGGAGGGACGACGTGAAGGTTGCCAACATCTTGAGTGAAAGTGTTTCTGTGAAACGAACAGGATTCGAACTTGGACACACCCAAGTTTTCAGTGTGGTCAACCACTTAGTCACCGTCATTTCCAGTGAATACAGTGATAATAAATATTTTTAACTAAAAAAGTATCCTATTTTTTATTTACGCCGGCGTGAATTATTCACAACCAGATCAAATAATTCCCTACGTTAAATAGTTATAAAACGTGATTATGTTGTTTTTAAATTATTTATTTGTGATATTACTTACAAAAAATTCTTGCACCATTATAAGATAAGACACATAGCTACAAATTTTAAAAAAATACGCTGTTTCTCTCGTTTTTTATATTAAACTAAATATTCTCTATCAGCTGTATTGGAATTGAATGGACCATTATCTGTGGCAGATTCAATTCGGATAAAGATGATAGATAATATTTTATACAATACAAAACGGCAGAATTTAAAAAAAATACGCCAAACATAAATGAAAGTTAAAAGACTACTGGCCAACTTTGAGTCGGTACAACTAATCGTTAATACTGATGCGCCCATTTAGAGGTTTAGATTTTTTTTTTAAATGATTGAAAACTATTAAATAATGAGAATATTACGGTGCCATTGAATTGGAAATGCATCTAAAGAATACATACAGCGATCAAACTGTATATAAATGGGTTGAAAAGACCAACACAGCCAGGAGTACCATTTGATATCAATGATATAAAGAAGAAAGAATTAGATGATTTTGTGAAGAAGGCTAGAGCAAATGATGGGGTTAGCTACAAAGTATACAAATATTGTCCATGACTCCGTTTCCGGTTCTTTTTGTTAATAAGAGACATGAGGCAAAGTAAAGATGTAATAGATCGTTGGTGAATTGCAGAAGGCATCTATCTGCGGAAAGAAAAACAATAAGAAAAACTAGGAGAATTCCGTCCGATATCATTGCTGAATACTGATGGAAAGATGATGTTTGGTATGATAGCAAATCGGATAATTACCTATGTGCAGAAAAACGGATTTATAAATGAATCGGTACAGAAGGCTGGAATCCCAGGAATCCCAGGGTGCATTGAACATGCTTCTGCAATATGGGAAAATATACAGAATGCAACAAAAATAGAGAGAATGGAGATGTGGTTTTGATATGGTTAGATATTGCCAATGCATACGGCTCAGTACCACACATGATAATACAGAAAGCTATGGATTTCTTTTGGATACCTAAAGCAGTATAAAGGATGATAATGAAATATCATGACCAATTCAAAATGAGATTTACAACCGAAAGTTTTACAACAAATTGGCAAAGTTTAGTGGTGTGAGTTGCTGAAGGTTGCACACTTTCTGTTATATTATTTGTACTTGTTATGGAAATGGTATTAGGAGCAACATATTTCAGAAATACACTAGTGATACACCACTTAGAGTATTTATGGAAAGTGTCGAAGGAATGGAGGAAGTTCTTCGATTGGATGAATTCATTCTGTGGTCAAGAATGAAATTCAAAGCGAAGAAATCCAGAAGTGTTACATATGTAAAAGGTAAACAGAAAGAAGTTCGGTATAAAATAAGAGGTGATATGATACCAACTCTTAACGAAAAACCAGTTAAGAGTTTAGGAAATGGTACAAGGGTGCATTAAATGGCAGAAGTAAGGGAGCGGAAATACAGCAGGAAGCGGAAGTGGGACTACAAACTATAGAAAAGACTGATCTACCTTGGAAATTCAAATGTTGGTGCTTACAGTATGCGTTATACACAAGTTAAATGTGGGATTTATAGATTTATGAGATACCATTGCCTCGAGCTGAAAGAATAGAAAAGCGATGCAGCATGTATATAAAAATGGCTGAGATTTGCCAAAGATGTTCAATAATACTACAATATTTGGCAGAAATAATCAACTACAACTGCCGGTCGAGTCTATTGCAGAAGAATATAAGGCTGCTAAAGTGCGTACAGTGATGATGCTTCGCTTTTCCAGTGACAGAAAAATCAAAGATAATCCACCTGAAGTAAAAATTGGGACGAAATAGAAAGCAGAAACTGCAGTCGATCATGCAATAGCAAAGTTGGAACATGCAGATATTGTTGGAGCAGTGCAAGATGGTACAAATGTATTTGGAAACTTTAAACCATTTTCCAGGAGTAATGCAAGGGAAAAGAGGGATGCTGTAGTGAAAGGAATTAGGAAAGAAGTTAAAGAGAACCGATATTTACATCTTGTTAAATGTGATCAACAAGGATTGTGCTTACGATGGGAGGAGTGTGTTGTCGAGCGAGAACATTGGATGGAAAGAAATATGGGCCTGGGAACGGGCAAGGACATCGTTCTTGATTAGATCAACATATGATGCAATGACATCACCTGTCAATCTTGTTCGGTGGTAGATGTGTGATAATGATAGATGTCGATGCAGGGGGAAAGGGAACGCTAAGGCATATTCTCTCAAACTGTGAGCTGGAAACAGAAAGGTATACGTGGCGTCACAATCAGATGCTTGCAATAATTGAAGAACAAATCAAGCAAAAAGTATAGCAATTTCATGATGGAGAATTACCCAAGATTAAACTAATAAGGAGGATGGAATTCCACAAGGCAGGCACAAAATGTTATGAGTAGTCATCCAACGACTATAACAAATAAATGACAGATTGACTAAAAAGTGGAAGTTAAGTGTAGATCTGGAACACTTTTTGGTGTTTCCGTTGATATCATCTGGACAACGACCAGATATTGTCGTGTGATGTGAAGAAAAGAAAGAAGGGATTATACTGGAATAAACAGTACCATGGGAAGAAAACTTTGCTGTTGCAGAGAATAGGAAGGAGATCAGATATGAAGAGTTGCTACAGGAGTGTCAAGATAAAAGATGGAAGATCGAATTCCATCATTTGGCCATTGGGGCAAGAAGAAATGTAGAGCGAACGGTTGTAAACCTATTTCGACATCGCTTTTATCGTAACAACTCAGAATTGAGAAAATTGATTAAAGATATTCAAGAAAGCAGAGAAAACATCTTATTGGATATGGCTGAAGAGGGATGCTATGAACTGGAAGGAATGGTGAATTTTGGACGGCGAAAGAAGGGAGATGAACAAGATAGTGATGACGCAATATGCAGGGTAGTTTATGACGTCACATTGCAATCAAAATCAATTGTTGATGATGATGGCTGAAAGGTGTATTTGGCTTGATGGCATTTATTGGCATATAACACCAGTGCTACATAACCACCTCCTGGCAGAGAGGCCCCGCTACTTCAGAAAAGCAGTCGAGGAATAGGCGGTGAAACTGCGAAGTGGTTCCTCCTGATGATGGTGTAGTTCTGGATCCGGTAGCGGAGCTGTCAGCTGCGAAGCACAAAAAGACCATGTCATTCAAATCCAAGGAAAAAGTACCACACTATACGAATTTCTACTTTTTTTATTGGGGAAATGGATAGTGTAGTACCTGTTCTGGAGTCATGATACCATCCTCCCAGGGATTACCATCTCCTTTTGGGGGCGGGGGTAATGTAATATCCGTTCTTTTTTCATGATAAAATCGTCCCAGATATAACCTTCTCTATTTTGTAGAGGTAGTGTAGTATCCTAATCTGTTATCATGATACCATCTTACCAGGCATTACCTTCTCTTTTTTGGGTGAGGTAGTGTAGTATATGTTTTGCCGTCATAAGGCCATCTTTCGAGGCATAACTTCCTTCTTTTGGGGGAGTATGTTATCTGTCCTGTTGTCATGAGACAATCCTCCAAGAGATAATCTTCTATTATTTGGGGGGGGGGTAGTATCTGTTATATTTTCATACAATCTTTCTAGTCATTACCTCCTCCATATTTTCCGGGGAGGGGTAGTATTATAGTATCTATTCTGTTGCCATGAGACCATCCCCCAATACATTACTTCCTCCTTTTATTTGGGGTGGATCCTCCCAGATATTTTCCTCTTTTAGGAGGCGTAGTGTAGTATCTGCTCTGTTGTCATGAGACCATCTTGTACCGTGTTGATTGAACTATGAGGTGGAGTTAGCATTACAAAGTAAATTGCAATGTAAGTGTAGGTATCATACGAAAGTAGATCAATAGTACGTAGATAACAAGACAAAGTGGCACCAATATTACATTAAGCTCAATACGTAGTAATAGTAGTATTTATCTTCATTAAGAAAATTAAAATAGTCTGAATCTTCATTGAAAAAATTAAAGTAGTATTTAGCTTCATTGAAAAAAATTAAAGTAGTATTTAGCTTCATTGAAAAAATTAAAGTAGCATTTAGCTTCATTGAAAACATTAAAGTAGTATTTAGCTTCATTGAGTAAATGATAAAAAACGATTTCGTCAGAATTTATAGTATAGAGGTTTATTTTTTTGATGGTGAGAATTTCAGAATTTCCCGCTTCTTAGAACTGTACTAAATTAAACAATTTTTTAAAAAATATGTTGTCAAATACGTAATTAAGATAGGCAATATTTTATTTAGGGTGTCTATACTATTTTTGTTGCGCAGGCATAAAGTATTGTTTTACTAAAAGTTTTTCGACTCCTTCTGGACTGCTTATATGTTGTTACCATGACATAACACGATCCCAAATAATAAACATGTTTAGAGATCTACGTAAAAGTAGGCCAGATTTATCCTCGAAAGTATACTCTCAGCTGTATTTTTTATACTCCTCCTGGATCAGTCCTCTGTTGTTGCAACAACTACAGCATGGGCCAAATGCAATGACCAACACGTTTAGAGGTCGACGTAAATATAGGCCGGATTATTCCTCGACTGGGAAATTGAATACATTATATTGTCGGCTCTCTTTTTCGACTACACAAGGTGGCTTCTATGTAACTACTATGCACTTAGATGAGTGACCATTTTGGGAATGTCGGGTGCTCTATGTGAAACGTGGCCCGACTAGACTTGCAAGGCGAGTACTGATGTCAAATATAACTAACATTACAGACGGTCCAGGGTCATTCCCTGTGATCTGCACCTATCAGACAATGGCTGGCGATGCCAAAATTCGTAACGCCGATTTCGCTGCATCTAAAGACGACTCCAACAAGTATTTACTACCTTTCAATGCTTCTTATTTATCACGAACCAAAAAAACCCAGACCCACAAATGTATTTATTTGTCCGAATAAATATAACTGTTTAAATCAATATTTTTCCTTCTTTTTTCAGGTTTTCCGGAGATAACCTTTATTTTAATCGATTTTTGCTACGAAGAACGTTCATGCCAGGAGGTTTTACGTGAAAGGTTCGTTTGACTGATTGCCTACACACCGCAGCACGCCATCTTAGATCGATATTATGGCTACCATGTTCACCGAATTATTATGGAAATCAAAATGGAATATTTTCCAGATTTAGGATGAAAACGACGTTTTTTTTCTTCTCTCTGTCGTCTTTTTATGCGGACATCGCATCCCCATTAATGTTGGTCCGTCTTACTTAACCTTTCCCTTAATTTTTAATTTGACCTTAACCTTGAGTCGATAGCATCGATTAAGTTTCTCATTTGTTTTAGTTACAAATGAGAGTATTATTTAATTTAGAAAAGGTACTCATTTTGTTTTAGTTTTAGGAAGAAGATTTTTAGAGTCGTTTATAGAAGAGTCCAGACACGAATAAAAAAGATATAGAAACTTTTAAAACATGTCTGATTAGGGGTATGAACTAATCCATATTCGCCTGTTAAAGAGCCTTGTGCATGGAACACGTAAAATAAGTTTGGGGCATTTTTTTCTTTCTGAAACTTGATTTATATGCGTATAAGTACATAGTTGCTCTACATCATAGAACTGATAAGTGATTGAGATTAATTATATTTGCAGTTTTGGATTATTAAGTCGCACAGATAATTCTAAAGTGAGAGGTTATATGAATATAAACCAAATTTATATAGATGAAATATGATTCCACATGGAAGCCATTGTGAACCTATCTTTGCATCATTGATTTGTTTCATTCATTGCTTTTTTTTCTTTGTAAATTGCTTGCTTTTTACTCTTTGTTCTTTTATATCATTGTTACATCATCTTTTTAGAGCTATAGATGAATAAACTTTAGATTCTGCTTATTTCTTCATCTGAGCAACTTTTATGAAAAGAATTGCGTTTATGGTAAACTACCTAGATATTTTAGTTTACGAAATATATTTTTTAAACAATTATAAACCCGATGACTAGAGTTTGGGTATAAACTATTATAAATGATATAATAATATATTATTAAATAAGTAAATATATATATATATATATATATATATATATATATATATATATATATATATATATATATTGTGAAGTTGTCCAACAGTAAATAATAAATAAAGGAAGTCAAGTGGAGGGTTGGTTTAACAAGTGTATTAACAAAGTAAGAAACTGACTAGCTCTTGGCTAGACAGTTACAAGACTACTTTGTCTTCTCTGTGTCTCTGGTGACTCGCACTATTTATAGTGACAACCGGTGCAGTTTCTCCTGTGTAAGAACGGACGGTATAACAATATATATATATATATATATATATATATATATATATGTATATATATAGTATACATATTTATTTATACAAACATTATTGGTTACATATGCACATAGATGTTTCGGTTGTAGCTGGACTCTTCGTGAAGAGTACAACCGAAACATATATGCACATATGTAACCAATAATGTTTGTATAAATAAAAACTATATACTAAAGAACAGCTCTACTTGGTATTGAGCACCTTTTATAAACACTGGAGTTTCAACGGATTTACATCTACAGAAACTAATACAATACATGTACTATATATATAGTCTGTGTTGTTCGCTGAAAACGTTCGTGCTGAGAATGACAATTTGAATATAAGGGAAGAGTTCAGAATTTCAGTTATAGCTTTGACCACTTGGAAAATCGGTTCAAACAGAAGGTAATATGTCTTAAGTTGGGGAACGCATCGAAATGTAAATATGAGGAAATATACGTCATATTTACATTTCAATGCGTTCCCCAACTTATTACCTTCTGTTTGAACCGATTTTCCAAGTGATCAAAGCTATTGCAACGCGTGATTACTAAGTGTTTCTTTGTTGTCCATGTGTTGCCTTTTAGATTTATTATTTGGACATTAGATCTCTCTGGATTATTCATCTTGGTTATAGCCATTAACTCTCTATCAGTAAATACTGCATTTCCTGTTTTAAAAAAAAGGATAAACCAACAAGAATACTACAGACTTGTATGTAGGAAAAGAGCACGCCATTTTGAAGCTGTGATTGGAAGGACCATTGGATAAACATTTAGCATAGTCAATACAACAATTTGAAATTTCCTAGAAAAATAGCGAAACTACCGATGTACTCAGCAATAGACATAGAACAGGTCAATTAAAGAAAAACCAACGCAGTTGATAACAAAATAACTGTGAAAGCTGTGAAGGAAAACCATAAAACTAGTTAGTGCCCCCCTCCCCGCCTAAAGTCCAACCTTTTCTTCACCGTGGTGTTGCATACCGTCCCGTTTATGCAGTGACAGTTCTCTTTTTATATGCTCGTCCCGGAACGGGCCGTGGCAGTTCTCGTTTAAACACTCGTCATTTTTAACACCAAAAATCATATATGTTGCATACCTTTAAATTCTCGTACCTTCAATCTTTCCTCGTCGCGTAGAGGAGTGTGTCGTCTAGTCGTTGAATTCTTTCTTCTTTCTTTCTGCCGTGAACCACGCTGTTGCAACAAAAAGCTTCATGACCGACTCAGGAGACAAACAATCTTTTTAAACTTTTAAGTTCTGTTTTATTTGGCGTTAGTTATCCGTCGACTTGGAGATATCCACTAACGTCGAGAGAGAGACCAAATTACTGCTTTCGTAATTACTTATCAATTAAGTCCTTAGCCATTTGTGGAGGGGGAAAAGAGATCTTTCGCCTGTATTTTCTTAGGGAATTAATTCCCCTAATCATGTTGCAGACTACATCGTGAATCACGTCCGATCGGCTCGCCTCCAAAACCCAGACTCAAAAACTCTGCTTCCCACGCAAAAGACCGTGACGTCACAGATCCCCTATGCGCAAGTGTATTCGTCACAGACTGACTCCTTAGAACCCCCGACCTAAAAGGTCTCATCAAAATGGTGGCCTATCACGTCTGTGAGCTCCAACCGTGAGAACAGCCCTATTCTGCACTCGACTGTACGAGTCCACCCGCACTAAATCGCGCAAGCCAAACAGATACGCCCACCTCAAGATGCGTCCGTTCCCACAGGGCCATTATCCAACAGTGGTAGGGGCGGTGGTAATATGGTAGTGTTACTCAGCTAAAAGGGCTTTGGTAAAAATCCATGAGAAGTCAACATCAGGATCCGTTGTTTTCTTATTGATTCTGACTCCGCATGTGGCAAGCAAAGATGTGCCATGTGCAGAACCGCCAATCAATTGAGTGAAAGTGTCAACGTTGATTCTGAGCGATTTCTTTGTTTGTTCTGGGTTGATTTGACATGCATCCGCTGAATCTTGCTCTTTTTTGTTGTTGTCGGGGATAAACACTTACAATCTTTCAGGTTAATGAATAGCTGGTACCAACGAGGAGAATTGTATGCAGACCGGACAATCCTGGGACACGGTCGTCGTGAGAAGTCCGACCGTGGCCGTCGTAATAAATCCAGGCCAGTTCACTAAGTCGAGTTTTTCTGGTGACATCATTGATAGTGGTTAATAAGAACCACGACACTCGTTGCGAAAGTCACAGTAAAACACGACTTTACTGTTTGCCCGCTAAAATGACCGTTTTTCTGTCATTTCCCAAAGATAAAGATACCTTCTGCTTTCGTCGTTCCATATTGCTAGGGGAATTATAAAAATTGCCAAAAGTTAAATGTCTTTTCTTTTCCGAAATATAAAGAATTATTTCCGACTTGGACACGTTTTATTAAACGGGATTACTCGAACGCCACATATAACTTCAGTTCATTTTTAAACTAACGTATCTTTAGTTTTTATTTAAACCTATTCATTATTTCTTTACATTTTTAAAATTCTTCATTGTTTGTTTTAAATTTGTTTGTTTATTTAATTGTTTGTTTTTTAAATTCATAATTCAATGTCTGCAGTATTTGATTGTATTCTGCTTAAAAAGAAATTATTTTCTGCACAACAAAAATAAGTTGATATTATTGTAACTTTAAACAGTTAAGAATTCTTGTTTTTTTTTAAATTTATATTGAATAAAGTTCAGTTTCAGTATAAATCGAATCGTGTTCCTATCTTTTTTTTTGTTTTCTAAAGCTTTTTTAAAGCTCTCATTCATTAATTATGTGCAAATATTAGAAAATCGTGTCGTATTATTTCTGCAACGTTATTATTTTTTGTGAAAATATTAAATAAACAATTCGTTATTGAATGATAATATTGTTAATTCGTTAAATTTGATTTTTCTTCACTGTACAGTGGCTTTATTAACACGGAATTAAGGTTTTTTTCGTAAGATATGAGAACTGTATTTTAAAGGATTTTTTTTTTATTGTTAACATCTACGATGCTTCATTATTTTCATTAAAATACATACATTCATGCGATTTTTAATACCCTGTGATATAAAATTAGTAAAGGTGTTTTTTGTTCACACAAAATAATACATTTGCACTAAGATTTCTAATAAAGTAATGATTTAATTATATTCCATGATCTTTACTTAATAAATACTGACAATTCCATCAAAATTGGTTGATTTCCTGAATTTTGATAATTTTTAAGTGAAGGGAGGGGTCAAAATATATTGAGATCTAGGAGATTGGCTATTCATATCTTGGCCTTTTGGCTAAGATCAAAGTGTAGTATCTGTTCCGATGGATACTGCACCCTATACTGGTGTTGTCTTGGCCTTCGGGTCTTGATTTACGCCGGTCAATGGGTCTGTCCTGTGCAGTTCTGGGAGGTCCACCTTCCCAGGCTTTGCCTCCCCTCTTTGGGGAGGAGTAAGTTTATTGCTTACTGTCTGAGGCGCCTATACCGGGGATAACCGACGGGGCTGCCTAGGCAATTTTTAAACCCCATTTTCCCGACCCGACCTTGGGTCACATCTTACTTGTGGGAGTAAGATAAAAACTGGCCTTGTGCCTAACTCCTGAAGAGGAGTAAATCAATATTCATTTTGCCTATAATCTAACTGTTCAACAGATCTCGTTTGATACTTTATATCATGACGTCATTTTCCAGTGCATTTTCAAGAGGCCTGATTTATTATGACGGCCACGGTCCGATTCGCTCCTCCTCCCCTCCCCCTCTTCTTTAACAACAACAACAACAATAATAATCATGAGCAAAAACAGGTATCATCACCAACAACCTTCAGGATACAGGGATCAAGTTTTCCGAAGAAAAAACCGTTCGAAGAAGTTTTTGAGAGCAGAATACACAGACATACCACAAGATGTAAACCACTTACGTATAAGCGGTGCGAATAGGAAGGAGAGATTGGAATCTACAATCCATTACACAGACGAGCGAAAGCAGTATTTATAGAAAGTTTTATGGACTAATTAGAACGAGATTAATTGCTTCCAAAATAATGGAAAAGATAACATGCAGTGACAGAAACCATCTGTATGATGCTACGTATACATTTTCATCTGTGAAGTATTTTGGGGGCAATTCCATGCATTGGTCGTGCATGGGTGATTCCAGAAGAGTCTCATTGATATTTGTTTATTATGGAACTCATGGTTCTTGCAACAGAATGATCTGAGAAGTCTGAAGAAATATTTTGTTTGACAATTTACAGACAGATGCTTTATAACTAATCGGGAAAGAAGTTTATCACGCAACAGAATTATGTGGTAAAGCATACCGGCAACCCAACAAAGGACTTCATCAAGGGGCAACGCGGACAGTTTTAGCCTTGCCAAGTCTAAAACACTATTAAAACAAAATTGGATTCGGGGGTAAAATTTTGAAGACAAAATTAAAGTCGAAAGCAAAATATTGAAGACAATTCAACACGACGGCAACATTTTGAAGACAAAATGTAAGTCGAAAGCAAAATATTGAAGACAATTCAACACGACGGCAACATTTTGAAGACAAAATGAAAGTCGAAAGCAAAATATTGAAGACAATTCAACACGACGGCAACATTTTGAAGAAAAAATGTAAGCCGAAAGCAAAATATTGAAGACAATTCAACACGACGGCAACATTTTGAAGACAAAATTCAACATGAAGGCAACATGATTCATTCGAAGGTAAAACTTTTAAGGTAGAATTCAAGTCGTAAATAAACTTTAAAGTCAGACTTCAATTTGGAAGTAACACTTTGAAAGGCAACATTTTAAACATGGAATTCATGTTGAAAAACAAAACCCAAGTCTAAAATATGTTCAATTCTAACACTTGGAAGGCAGAATTAAGGCAGAAAGTAAAACATTTAGACATAATTTAAGTTAAAGACAGACGCTTTAAGGCAGAATTCAAATCGAAGACAACACTTTGAATACATTATTCGGAACAAATGTTATTCACTGAAAACAAATTTTCACTTTTCTTTACAACCTTCTGAGTACACGCACTGACTTTTAGCCCGCTTTCGCGAATTCCATCGCTAATGTTAATCTATTTCCAGAAAACCGTCAAATAAAAAGATTTCATTATAGGAATTATAGAAAAGCGCAACAAATATTTTTCCGTTTTAACCTGTCAATAAGCGTCGGATTAAGTCCAATCTGAGAGTGCATCTTTGAAAACATATAATTCTTACAATATTCTGTCGTCTTAATTCGAAGATTATCAAGGATTACCATGATATTCTTCCAAAGCTGTAGTTGACACCGATTGCATTTTTACTTTTCGTTAAAAGTCTTTCGTTAATCCTTCGTTATATCTTTATTTGCTAATAACCAGCATGAAGATCCGCTGTTGTCCGGGATTGGATGAAGAACCATATGTCCGTTTACGCTCAGCTCATAACACTGTATTACGTTTTTTAATCTTAATTTTTTTTTAATATCATAATATTCAATTTTTTTACGTATGACTAGTGATGGAACGATTCCAATATTTTTCCCGATTCCGATACAATTACAAATTCCGATTCTAAAATCGCCCGAAGGATTTGAAGAGAGGGATAGCGGAGGGTTCTCATCTACTTTTAAATGTAGATACAAGTTTCTCCTTAATTTGACAAAAGTTTTTATCGTTATATAAAGTACTCAAAATTTTGATAAATTCATTGTAAGATTTTCATCTCGATTTTTTACTCGTGCCATTTTTTTCCTATTTATCCACTCGTGCCAGTTAAACCTGTGCTATCTTACCAAGCTATTTTTTCCTATTTATCCACTCATGCCAGTTAAACCTGTACTATCTTACCAAGTTATTTTTTCCTATTTATCCACTCATGCCAGTTAAACCTGTGCTATCTTACCAAGCTATTTTTTCCTATTTATCCACTCATGCCAGTTAAACCTGTGCTATCTTACCAAGCTATTTTTTCCTATTTATCCACTCATGCCAGTTAAACCTGTGCTATCTTACCAAGCTATTTTTTCCTATTTATCCACTCATGCCAGTTAAACCTGTGCTATCTTACCAAGCTATTTTTTCCTATTTATCCACTCATGCCAGTTAAACCTGTGCTATCTTACCAAGCTATTTTTTCCTATTTATCCACTCATGCCAGTTAAACCTGTGCTATCTTACCAAGCTATTTTTCCTATTTATCCACTCATGCCAGTTAAACCTGTGCTATCTTACCAAGCTATTTTTTCGGTACCATTTTTACCTAAATTCGTTATTATGAATTTTAGTTTAAAATTAATAACTATTTATCATTTTACTATTAATACCAATAATAAAAACTAAGTTTTAAACAAACAAAAAATATATGAAAGAATCGTTTTTGGAATCGACAATAAGGCTAAAAATTATCCGATTTCGATACCGATTCCAATTAATCGTCCCAACACTAGGTGGAACCAGAAGGATGTACTATGAATTTAATAGGTGTGAAGAGATGTAAGTATATGACATACATTTAAATAAATTTCGTAACTTTATAGTCATTATCTACCTCAACGCACACTCAGCGTTTTTCTGGAATCAATAAGAACCGACGTGCACTGTTTCTCCTAGACTGGAACTCCTTATTAATATTTCTATTCTTATTTCTGATATATATAATTTTCAAGTTATAAATAAAATAAAGTAGATTTCCGTTTTATGGATGTACGGTTCGAAGAAAATAGGAGATTGGCGATTTGTGAATGGGAAGGAGATATGCAAGCGTTGTTTAATTAAACCCCTAAAGCCATATAACCCCTACATTATATCCCTACTGCCTACATTAATAGAATTTCACTGTTAGAAATGATTACTATCATCGTCAGAAATATAAGTAAATATACTCATCATCATCATCATCATCGTCGTCGTCGTCGTCGTCGTCGTCGTCGTCATCATCCTCATCCTCATCCTCATCCTCATCCTCATCCTCATCCTCATCATTCTCTCTCTCTCTCTATCTATCTATCTATCTATCTATCTATGGCAAAATTCTGCGTATGTGTGTTGCATAACTACTAAAATTAAACGTCACGAGAACCACAGGGGGGGGGAGCTTATTTATTACTACAGGCAGAAATCCTTCCGACTGAGGCAGTCCTCCGAAACCACCTCAACAGTTCGAATTTCATCCTCTCCGGGTCGAAAATAATGCGAAAAGTCTATGAGAGGATTAATAGTGGTAACAATCTTTTTCTTAATACTTTGGTAAAACATTCTCTGTAAACCATCTCCAAACAAACATGTCAAACACATTTTTTTAAAGTCATTTTAACAGACGTCCAAGAGTCACTTTTAAACAGGGATTTTCAACACGCCTTCTTAAGAGTCATTTTAACAGATTTCTAAACACATTTCTCAAGAGTCATTTCAAAACACAGTTTCCAGATATTTTACCTTATAAGAAAGTTACCTCTGCAGTTCTCGTTCGTCGCTGGTCCGCTGCTGGCTGTGATCGTGGTGGGGTACCTGTTTTATGTGGCAGACTCGGTTTTAAAGCATGAAGACAAGAACATTCGGAGACAATTTTTTAGAGAGAGATTTCATCATTTTATTCCATTATCGGTCCTTCATTCACATCTTCTTTCTCGTAGGGGAATGCAACTTTAATTGTACTGAATCTCCTAAAAGATACAGCCCTCACGGTAAGCGGTTACATTCTCAATTCGTCCGGGTCGCTTCTAACACCAACTATCTCATAACTACTTTTCACACAAGCCACCCGGGCTAAGCGTAGCGACCTATCTCCGCCAAAATCGAGAACTCGACTGGATCGCAAACTAAATCTTCACACAAAAATGAATCACGTCACCTGATGTACACGTGTTACTGTCATGCCAAAACCATCGCGTTCACACATGTCTTTCTCTGGCCCTTTTATCTGAGCATTTCCCATACCTCAAATTTGTTATGACTTTTAAAATGAGTCACCGTGAATCATGGATTGTTTGTCCCAAAATAACCATGCACTCATGTTTACTTAATGCTATTTATTTCACACAATTCATAATTCATACTAGCTAATCTACCCGTTTAAAATACAGGGCCCGTCATAATCCAACATGTGTATGTCTCGCTAAATCTTGAAAAATGCACAACAAACCCCATAAATAGGTATTATTTTAACCGCCATAACCCGGGCAAAATAATATCGAAAAATTACAAAAAAAGATTCATTTTGGGGAGGTGTCAAATGGCCATTTTTTCGTTTTGTATGTGATCACAATTTTTAATGTTATCTTGCGTACATGACGTCATATTGATAGGTACATGACGTCATGGTGATAGGTTTGAGTAATATTTTTACGCCAGAGGCACATTATTATTCTTTTTATTACGTTTCACTTCGGACTATAGTCCTTATCAAAAGAAGGGGGAATCAGAAAAGTGATATTAATAATCCTCTTGGGTTTTCCTTGATTTTATATTTATAGAAGTTTCCAATGTATTTATGTACTAATTTGTAGTAATTTGTGAAAAAAAATGCAAGGCATTCCCTATAATGCGGGGGCGATTTCAAATTAATCGACGCTAATTCTGGGGAAATACCGATACTGAACTTGCTTCTATCGATCTGAGTCGAGTTCTAGAAAGAAGGAGGTCAACTCTCCCAGGCTTTACCTTGATACCCGTATCATACCTAAAACTAATCCGAAAATGATGTCATAGGGAGGTGGGGAGGGGAGAAAGACACGTGATTTTAATAAACTAACCACCTTTGGAAGGGTGAAGGTAGAGGCCTGGCTGGAGGCACATCCTATGAGTACAACCCCGTCGGCATTCCCTTCTTCTTCTTCTTCTTCTTTGTCTTCTTTTCTTCTTTTAAGACGATGTCCGCCACTACCTGCTTATATCCGCAACTATCCACCACTTTCCGCCAATGTCCGCCACTGCCCGCCATGCAAAAAAGGAAATAAGTCAGCATTTTTTAAATTTGAGATTTTGGTAGACGATGCCCGCCACTACTAGCTAATATCCGCCACTATCCGTCACTCTGTTAATGTCCGTCACTGCCCGTCATGTAAAGAAATCGCCAACACATAATTCAAAAACGAAATCAGTCGGCATTTTTTAAAGTTTACTTTTTTCAAACGATGCCAGCCACTACATGCTAATATATGCCACTATCCGCCAATGGCCGTCACTGTTAATATGAGTTCTTTTATATAATAGAGGCGCTACATTAATGAACATGGGTTCTTTCATATGACAGGGGCGCTACATAAATGAACATGATTTTAATTCAGGTGCACTAATGAACCATATGGGTTCTTTGATACAATAGGGACACCTTAATATGAGTTCTTTTATATAATAGTGGTGCTACATAAATGAACATGCTTTATGAGTTATTTAATATGACAGGAGCGTTACATAAATGAACATGATTTTTGTTCAGGGGCACAAATTAACCATATGAGGTCTTTGATACGATAGGGGCGCATTAGTAAATGAATATTTGTGTTTTAGGAGCACGGACTAAGCATAATATGAGTTATTTTATATGACAGGGGCGCTACATATATGAACACATAACTAGACCGGAAATGACTTTGCATTTTTATTTCAAACTCTTTCAGTCTAAGAACAATATATGCGATATGCGTAAGCTATTTGAGGATATATTTTACATTTATTTAATGGTAAAATAGAAGATATGCACTTGATCTTGACCGCACTATCTGACGTCAGAAATTGCAAACCGGTGTTAATCAAAAGGAAAATCCTACATTATATTTTAGGCCGGATGGTTCTTTTTCCGCAAATAATTTATTTTTACTAATGTGTTTAATGCTAAAATAAAAGATATCCACTTGGCCATGTCCGCTCTGACATCAGAAAGTGTATACCTGTGTTAATAAAAAAAAGTCTACATTATATTTAGGCCGAATATTTTTTTCCACAAATAATAATTTTTTTCAACTAATTTGTTTGATGCTAAAGTAGAAAATATACACTTGGTCATGGCCGCCCTATTTGACATCAGAAACTGGTGTTAATAAAAAAAAAACCTACATTATATTTTAGGCATTTTTGTTTCATTAATTGTGCATTCAATTTTCATTCAATTTTCATTCATTTTTTACATTCACTTTTTCATTCATTTTTTTAACATTCACTTTTACATTCATATTTTGATTCATCATTTTATTCATATTTTATTCATTTTTTATCATTAAATCTTGTTCATTTTTTTTTATTCATATGAATATCCTGGATAGAGCCGGTAGTAATCCAAAAGTGCTCAAACAGTGCTCAATATCCTAGAACAAGCGGGGGGGGGGAAACAAAGTTCTGATCGGCATAAAGAACGTCTGTCTTTTTTTAGAATGTTGTATACAGCCGGGAGCCATAATCCAAAGTGATTAATATCCTTTATCTTCATATTATTGTTAAATTGTACGATTACAGTATAACATTTGGTAAGGCATATATAGTTAATCTATTCGAACTATTGAATTCATCAACATCATGTACCTTCTTAATATGGTCAAATGGTGAGGGGAGAACAAATTGAGAATTGACCATGACTATTTGTGCTTCTCGGCGTAGTCCGGGATAAATAATTGTACAATTCCAGTATTAATTTTGTTAACTGGTATATATTAACCCTCTTTGGACTATTGACTTCATCAACATAACACATCTTCTTAATATGTTGAAATGGAGAGGGAGGGCAGAAATTAGGAATTGATCAAGACTATTTGTTCTACTCTCTGTTGTCCGGGGTCAAAATTTGTAAAATTGCAGTATAACTTTTAGTAAGTGTTATACATTTAATCTCTTCGGACTATTGTCTTTTTCAACATCATTTATCTTCATATTATTTTGAAATCTGGGGAGACAAGAAATTAAGACTTGCCTTGGACTATTAGTTCTACTCGGCATTGGTCGGGATCAATAATCATTATCACCATCATTATAACCATCATGTTAGTTCATACTTTGATTGTAACGGTACTTCACGCAGTTCTGCGAAGGCCTCTTTACTAACATTACAGTTTTAAAAGAGAAAGATAAATAAACGACGATACAAGTTTTAATATAAAGATGTTACACATGCTATTTAAGTTCTATTTTGTTTTTATGGTCATGGGCAACGCTGGGTAACCATGCTAATCTATTATATAAAATGGAAACGTATTGTGTGTATGTGTGTATGTGAGTATGTGTGTTTGTATGTCCGCAAAAGGCTTCCGACAGACAACCGTAAAGTTGATATTTTCTGAATAGGTCAGCTTTCGGACGCATAAAATCTCAGAATTAGAAAAAAATATTTTTCTTTTGAGGGTCAACTTGGCCGAGTTTTGTAAGTGGGGGTGGTATATTTTTCACTTAAGCCAACGTTATTTTGTACTAATTAAAAAAACAATGATATCATGTATTAATTCAGAAAAGATTCAGGGCATTCCCTAAAACTCAATCGAAAATTACATCAGAGGGAGGATGCGGGCGAGGGGTGGAAAAAAATCAAAATTAATAGATGCTAATTCGGAAGAAATACCGCTACCGTCCTTCCTTTCTCCCTCCTCCCCTTCAACTCCCGCGTCTCCTTCTTTCCTTCTTTTCTCCCTCTTTTCTCCTGTATTCCCGCGTCTCCTTCCTTCCTTTCTTCCTTCATTCCCGCCCCTACTCCCGCGTTTCCTTCATTTCTTCCTTCTTTTTCCCCTACTCTCGCGTCTCCTTCTTTCCTTCCTTTCTTTCTCCTTTCCCCTACTCCTGCGTCTCCTTCCTTCCTTTCTATTTTCTTTCCTCCTACTACCACCTTTTCTCCTTTTTTCTTCTTTCCCTCCTATTCCCACTTTTTCCTCCTTTCTTTCTTCTTTCCCTCCTACTACCACCCTTTCTTCCTTTATTTCTTCTTTTTCTCCTGCTCCCATGTTTTCTTCTTTTCTTTCTTCTTTCTCTCCTACTCCCACCTTTCCTTCTTTTCTTTCATTTTACCCTCTTACTCCCACGTTTTCAAAAGTAATAGACGCAAATTCCGGGGAAATCAATATTTAAAAAACAAAACAGGAAATGAGTCAGCATTTTATACATATTACATTTTAGTTAACGCTGCTTAATGCTAATATACGCCACTGTCCGCCACTGTCCGCCACTGTCCGCCACTGTCCGCCCTGTAAAGAAATCGCCAAGTAATAATTTATTTTTATAATTTCAAATTTCAGTAGACATTGCCTGCCACTTCCCGCCACTATCTGCCAGTGTCCACCATGTAAAGAAATCACCAGCTCATAATTCAAAACAGGAAATGAGTCAGCATTTTTTAGATTTTAGATTTAAGTAGACACTGCCCGCCAGTCTCCGCCAGTGTCTGCAAGTGTCCGCAATGTAAAAAAATCGACTGGTTTGTATATTAGAGGCGCCGCTGTACACTGTCAACTCTTTTATACAATAGGGGCGCTGCCGTAAACTGTCGACTCTTTTGTAGAATAGTGGCGCCGCCGTAAACTGTCGACTCTTTTGTACAATAGGGGCACTGCAGTAGAATGTCGACTCTTTTGTACAATAGAGTCACCGCCGTAAACTGTCGACTCTTTTATACAATAGCGGCACCGCAGTAGCGTGTCGACTCTTTTGTACAATCGAGGCGCCGCCGTAAACTTTCGACTCTTTTACACAACAGAGGCGCCATCGTAAACTGTCAACTCTTTTGTACAATAGAGGCGCCGCCGTAAACTGTCGACTCTTTTATACAAAAGAGGCGCCACCATCAACTGTGACTCTTTTGTACAATAGAGACGAGGCTCTAAACTGTCGACTCTTTTGTATAACAGAGGCTAAACCCTAAACTTTCGTTTTTGTTATATAATGCACCCAGGCATTAACTCCTACTTTTTCTTTCAAAAATAACTCGATTTAATTCGGTCTATTAATTCTATGTAGTATATTTTCATTCGTCACGATACTTTTCTCACATGCATTACCTACATTCTTCGGTGAAGGGGGCATTATAATATACGTTCGTTTCTCACAATACAATTCTCCCAGGATTACCTTCTCTTTTTTATCGAGTAGTGTACTAAATACTCTGGTGTCACCATATGATGCTCCCAGGTGTTAACTCACAGAAATTTCCATCATTAACAAATATTCGAAGATATTAATAACTTGAAATATAACAACTGCTACAGAAATGACTGGATTCAACAATGACACTATAAGGTTTGATATGCTATAAAACAAAACAAACAAACTTATGTTTTGTTTTCTTTCGTTCCTTTGTCGTTCTTTTCTTCTTTTTCTTCTTCGTTTTTCTTTTGTTTTAATTTCCTTCTTTATTATCCTCTCATGTTTGCATCGTTCTCCCCTTTTTCTTTGCGTTATATTTGTATATGTCCTTATCATATTGTAATAAGCCATCTTTTATTTAAAACGAAACTCACGCCCAGTAGTTAAATGGATAGTGTTAGGAGTGTACGGACACAATATAATCAAAAGTCGGTTTGAACGATGTATGTCTAGAAGTTTTATAAAGTTTGTTCTGATCGCGTTGTTTTGTGCGGTGGTTAGTAGCGATTCTGTTTCCCTTTTTAAGTCTTTTTTCCGTAGCCATGTCCACGTTTGTTTTTTCGTGCGTAATATCTTTAGTCCGTTTATAAAATAGTTCATGTATCTGCTTCTCTTTTCTTTTCTTTGCCTTTTTGTTATAGTTTCAGTACTCTTCGTATTACTCATTCGGTAATCAGCATCTCTGTATTTCCCCAACCCATTTATCGCATCGTCTACGCAATCTTCCATATTAACAAGCCCCTTTTCTACTTCTTTTCTTTTTACATTCCAGCTGTCAGTTTAAGTCTTACTTCTTGAATTGCTTTCCCCATGAAGTAGATAACTTTTTCAGATATTTTGCACAACTATAAACAATAAATTCTCCACGTTTGCTTTCTCGTAGTCGATTTATGGCATGACTATACTCTTTGTGCCGGGCTTTTCCTGAATTCGGTATTTTCAATATAATAAAAGATAACGTACGTAGGCCTGGTTCGCTTCTACAATCACGTATGAAAATTTATTTTTATGCGTAATAAAAAGGGAGGCTTAATCTTAATAATAACTGATAATATGAAATAAAGGAAAGACTTTCTTAAACTTTTTATAGACACAAAACTACTTACTCGTTCTTAATATTTTTGTGACTAAAATAGGAATTAATCTACGGACACAGATGCTTGATTTACAGATTCGGGCGAGAAAGAGAAAGCGAGATTAGTTTGTTTTGTAAAAGTTGGTATTTATCTACTCCCCACAGAGGAAAGTGTGACACAAGGTTGGAAAGTGGGGTTGGATAAGTCAGCACTCTAGAAAAAGAGCACCTATTACCTTTAAAAATTGCCTCGGCAGCCCCATCGGTATTCCCCGGTAGGGGCGCCTCAGACAGTAAACAATAAACTTACTCCTCCCCAAAGAGGGGAGGCAAAGCCTGGGAGAGTGGACCTCCTAGAACTGCACAGGACAGACCCATAGATCGGTGTAAATCAAGCCCCGAAAGTCAAGACAATACCAGTCTATGGGGTGCAGTATCGATCGGAACAGATACTACACTTTGATCCCGATCAAAATGCGGAGAAGTTTTGTTAAAGTTAATGTTGTATCCCGTATTTGTTTCGTTTTCTTATTGAATCTTGTTGTTTAATTTATCATTTTATTTCTTTAAAATAACTAGAATTATATCTGTTATAAATTTGAGACATGGGAATTACAAGAGTGACATTTAGACTGGGAAATGACCTTAGAATTCCAGATGGATTTAGAAGTTCTGTCGGAAGACATCAGCTGATTTCCAAAAAGAATGGTGCGCTTTGCTATCCAGCGAAATCAATGGAATCGAGTTCAACGAAAACCAAGCAGTCCGGTAGAGAACAACGTAGGATGTTACGGTCCCTAGGCGGAAAATCCTCACCCACTCATATTTAGTAGTAGCGCTCTCACGTCCCCACGGTATACCATCATCTACACCTTCTCTTTTTCTTTCTGTCTGTCTGTCTCTCTCTCTCTCTCTCTTTCGCTCTTAATCTCTCTCAGTCTATCTATTTCTGTCTCTCATTTTTTTCTGTCTGTCTGTCACCCTCCCTTTTTTCTCCCTCTCTCCCCCTCTCTATCTCTTTTTCTGTCTCCTACGGTGTTTCTCAGTATTGAATAAGCACTTCCTGAACACATTATTACCATTTTTATTATATTTTAACGTCGATAATATTCAATTTTAAATTATTACACTTTCACTCACCCACACTAGTGTATAAACCAGTATACACCAGTGTCGTCGTCGTCGCCGTGAACCCAGGTTCTTTTTCTCTGCTGATTAACCGACTCGGACACATATGATTATAAAAAGGTTTATTTAAAACAATTGCCACAATAAACATCAGAGCGACAGACCACTTGTGTACACGTGAGGGAGAGAGAGAGAGAGAAAGAGAGAGAAAGAGACAAACAGAGACAGGGAGAGAGAGAGAGGAGGAGGAGGACAAATAGATAGACGGATATCTCGTCTCGCTACACCCAGACACACTGTTAGCGATGACACCCACTGAGGACAGCACCAACACACGCATTTTCTACTTGAAGTCTCGCCAGCCAAGGAGAAGGTCATGTCTGGAAGGATGGTCTCATGACAACGGAGCAGATACTACACTAATCCACCCCCAATAGAGAGGTTAACGGCTGGGAGGAGTGTATCATGACAACAGAGCAAATACTAGACTACATCTCCTCTAAGCATTTAAAAATTGTACAGTAGTACTTTAATAGAAGTAATAGTATAATTTCAGGTTCAGACAGATACTAACTCTTCATTAGTTATAGATTATGTATTAAATGCTGACTAAAACAAAAACAAAAAACGAAAATGAAAAGAGTTTTGTGTTGTTTATTTTTAGCACCCTTCGCTGTTTTATTCTATTGATGGATTTTAGGATGTACGCCGCCAATCACTGTCGGTGCTAACAGTTAATGGTTACTCCTAAATCTATAATTAGATGCCCCAATATTAGACTAGTTATTGTAAATATTAGACTAGTTATTGTAAACGCACTTAAGTGCGTTTACTTGCATCCGATTTTACTGAAAGTTAAGCATTCATTTAATCTAATATAGTATCTCTATCGCTTCTTTGTGATCGATAACTTTCTTCCTACAAAACCAATATTTAATTCTAGTGCGTCAGTTTTTCTTGTTAAGAAGAATAAAATGTAATTCGGTTCCAATCGCCGCCATTTTTAGAAAGGGTGGTGTAATTCTGGATTCGTCCATACATAATTACTTTCCTTTGATAGCAATAACAAAAAACGACAAAGAAAAGCAAGAAAAGTTACAAGTAAAAACACTACCGGATGTTGCCCGACAGTGTATACTTGCATTGTTTTTTAGTTGTTTTTTTTTGCTTTTTGCTTTTCTCTGCCGTTTTTTATGTATAGCTTGTAAATAATATATTTTTAAAGGTATCTAAGCTTCGAAATAAATCTGAGATCAATTTTCATGAAAGAGGAAATTTAATGGAATTCAAGTTTTGGTCAGATTAACGCACATGCGCAGTATCGTTGGTTTAGTTTTTTTAATATGCTGTTACTGTTAAATTCGACTCTACATTTTAAGTAGAACTCTAACCATTCCTTCCGGGATCCCCTAAACTGATTGTACGGGAAATAGGAGAGTAAGTAACACCAGCCCCACATCCAATGTTTTTCAGCTCCTATTGAAAATCACGTTTCATTTTTCGTACAGCCTTTCGTTACTCGCCATTTTCCAACCGCCATCATAATCAACAGACAATCCGAAACAATACGATTTGCATTTCTCCTTTCTTTAAAATTCCTTCAACTTATGCTTTATTTAATTCCAAACAAACATTGTTCATTATGTTTTCTCTCTTTTCGTCTCTCTTTCAAATCATTCATATGAATAATTTTCACTTTTTTTTTCTTCTTTTGCACCTGTCAGTACGTCAGCCTACGAAACCCTTACTTCTCCGCCATCTTCTCCTCCCGACATGTCTTTTGTTCCTTTCTATTCTTTATTTTATAAATTTCTTACAATGATTTTCACGTGAACAACGGTCGCTGAAAAGCAGACAACAATAAAAATGTTACTAAATATAGAAAATAGACGGAAATCTCTGCCAGCAATTGTTGTTTTTTATTGTATTTTATATTACAAGATACATCAATTTTATTGTATTTTATATTCCAAGATACATCATTTTTATTGTATTTTTTATTCCAAGATAAATCATTTCTATTGTATTTTATATTCCAAGATAAATCATTTCTATTGTATTTTATATTCTAAGATACATTATTGTATTTTATATTCCAAGATACATCCTTTTCTATTGTATTTTATATTCCAAGATACATCATTTTTATTGTATTTTATATTCCAAGATACATCATTTTCTATTGTATTTTATATTCCAAGATACATCATTTTTATTGTATTTTATATTCCAAGATACATAATTTTATTGTATTTTATATTCCAAGATACATCATTTTTATTGTATTTTATATTCCAAGAAAAATCATTTCTATTAATATATATAGTTCAATTGGTTGTATGATTATCATGTATGTGCATTAAATGTTTTACGAAGTAACGATCTGATATAAATATATCACAATTAGAATTTGTTT
>OY744539.1:68354641-68359641 GCA_963556195.1 Sepiola atlantica | reverse complement strand
CTATGCCGGCTTCGCCGTTGGGTGGTCGATGTTTGAGGTATGACTCGATAATGTGGTCTACTGTCTGTTCAGAGTGACCACAGTCGCAGACAGCCGAGTCACTGAGTCCATATCCTTTTATCGTCACGGCGAAATGCCCGACACCTGTCCTGAGGCGGTTGAGCATTGTCCACTGCCGGTGAGGGAGGTCCATACCTGGTAGGTTATCGGGGTCCTCCACAAATCTGTGCAACCTTAATTTATCTGCTGCCTGCCATTCCTCCGTCCAGCAACGTTGCAGCCAGATTCGTTTTGTGACGTCACCGGGTGTTGAAAGCAGGAGCTGGTGGGCATTGACAATCGTTAGGAAGAAGTTGTAAACAAGGAATAATACATTATGCATTAATAAGTTGTATTTTTTTATTAAACCTTTTAAATTGAAATTAATTAAAAAAACGTCGGGGATTTGGTTGCGAACCCAATGTTATATAAAGGTAATATATTCAAATTAACATTAATTTTAAAATTGAATCGGAAATTTGAATGCTACAAAATTCGGTGCTTGTATAATAAAAAGGCGAAAAAAAGTTTTTTTTTGTCTTTTAGTGTTGGAGAGGTAAACGAGGGGCAGGTAACTCTTACCACGAATTTTAAGCAATATTTTCCAGTAATCAAAACTGATGGCTTTAAGTGGCTTTTTTTCGGCTTTTTATTATACAAGCACCCAAAATTCGACATTATTTTTATACCAAGCAAACATTCCAGCGATTCCGAATAAACTAAGTGTGAAATACAAACTCGTTTCTAATTTTACGTAATCGATTTCATAGAATTTATTTAGAAGACGATCAAATTTTTAGTTGTTTTTTTTTTTAATTAGAATAGATTTTCCTTTACGCATTCGTTATTGAAATTCATTTTCTACTCGACACAATTTTCTTTGAAAAAAAAAACAGAGAGAGAGAGAGAGAGAGAGAGAGAGAGAGAGGGGGGGAGAGAATTTCGGAACGGAAAAGAAAAGGAATGTTTTATATCCCAATCGAAAACTGTAGCGATCCCTCGTGGCCCGCAGAAAGTCGGACGAAGAACCATGTAAATGAAGAACTAAATAAACAATATTAAAACAAAATTTGAAATAATATAAAAAAAAAGAAAGAAATATTAACTGAAGACAATAATCTTCGGTTGAAAAAACTCAAAACATTACAAATTATATTTTGGTATGGAATCTGAATCAGGAAACAAAGACAACATTGAATCAGATTCCTGCAAGTTCATTTACATTTTGCTTTTGATTTTCGTCTCGGCTTCAAAAAGCTTTCAATAGAGAAAGATCTTTTATGCGCCATATTTCTCTATTCATTCAGCAGACGTTTCTGAGCGCGGGAAAAGACAAAGAAGACGAAAAGAAAAACTACACTCACACAAACAACTAAATTAATAAACATCCTGCCTATGTTTGTTTTTTGGTTATCTGTTTAACCTTAATTAATAAAGCCCTTTTCGTAGCTAACATTCAATGCGCGGTAAAGGAAAGGAAAAGCCGGAAAGGTTGTGGGGGTAGGGTAAGGGGGAGAAGGAAGAGGTCGCATGTCAATTTGAGGACAATAAGAGCCAACTCGGAAGAAGAAGGGGACTCGCTTCAGAAGGAAGAACCATTAAGGACTAGTGCAGAGCTAAGAACGACAATAACCGAAATGGCCTGTCGGGTGTTTTAAAATCTGTTTTTGTTGTTGTTGTTGTTTTTTTTTGTCGGTGACGGAAGTATTTGTGAAAAATAGCTTTGCGTTGGTAACTTCAGGCTGAACTTCACAGAAACAGAATAAAACAGAGAAACCATTCTTCATTCATTTTCAGTTTTACTTATTCATCCATTTTTTTTACTGTTATATATATATATATACTATATATATATATATATATATATATATATATATATATATATAGAGAGAGAGAGAGAGAGAGAGAGAGAGAGCTGTAATTAGAAGTAAGTGGGGCTAGTAAACAAGAAAGAGCTTTGTTTTTCGATGCCGCTCTCTTTGAAAATAGCCGTCGACCAAGAATCTTCCCGGTGGTCGTGCGAATAAGAAACTGAGACTCGATTTCTTGCGACTTCATCATTCGCCAGAGTCTTCCAGCATCTTCCAGCATCTTCACGTGCGTTATTTTTTCTCTTCTATTCTTGAGATGAATATCATTGTTTCTTTGTGTAATGCCGCGTAGCACAATACACGCTGCCAGTCTGATAATAATAGCTTAATGGCTACATTATTTGAGAGTAGACCACGAGTAAGTTAGTTCAATGCCCGGTATTCACTCTTCAGTGGAAGGTGAAGGGACGCACACACATCAGGACATAACAACAAAACATCGAATAAATGTCTGTGCGCGTTTATTTTCTGAATTGATGTAAATGCATTTAACCTCATTAGCTATTACATAATAGCTCTTCTTTATTGAACGATAAAATATTGAGCTTATTTTGTATTTTAAGGTTGGAAACTAATATTCGTATTCATAGCACAAAGCGAGTTTTTCTAAGCGAATTTTAATTACATTATTCTATTATTCATATAATTTATATCCACATAAATGCACGTGTTGAATAGAAATGTTCTTCTGTCGGATTTCCCATGAAACTGCAGTAAAGGGTTAAGATAAGTTTATTTCAAATATTATAATATAGTCACCGACACAAGCTGTTTCGTCGTTTCACGACTCATTAGTGTGCCAAGTCGAACACTGTATATCTGTATATCTGTATATCATCACACTAACAGAGAAAATAAAATTCTAACTTCCTATTCATGATTGTGGAAAATAGGAGGAGCGGTGACTTACCAGAGTGTGGCTGCTGGCGACTGAGGATGTTCTTCAAACATCTAAGACGAAGGGCTGTTGGCGCAGAGAATTTATATCAGTAGGGGATGGCGTTCAGTTGTTATAAAAACCTTCCTCACTACTGAAGAGCGTTACTTGTCAAATTGGTCACCACACTACCGTACTTATTAGACCCAAGGAGAGGGTCGCGAAGGAAGTTTTTATTTTTTTCGCGAAATGTCGTAAAAAATCAGAGGTAACCAAAAGTGAAGTTAGCTTAAGAGCAAGGTCGCGAAGGAAGTTTATTTTTATTTTGTTCGCTCACTCGCTTTTCAGCTAGCTTCACTCTTGGGTACCTCTGATTTTTTCGACATGATAGAATAAAAAAAAGCTTTTTAATGTACCTATACAAATGACATCGGCATGTTAACTAATTTGCATATTGTTTTTTTAAACGAACTCACATTAATTACCTATTCAGTTTTTTATCTGTTGATTGTTTTCATTCAGTTTATTATTACACAGTATTACAGAATTACATAATATTACAGTATTACAGTACACGGTATTACAGTACACGCTATTACAGTACACGGTATTACAGTATTATATTTACCGTTATTTTCTATGGCGGGGATAGAAGCTGATCATTTTGGTTACAACAGTGTCTTTCCGGTCCTTTCCGGTCAATTTACTTCTTGGGTTCGCGAGTCTTGGTTTCTGCAATTCTCCTGGATAGCGCCGGGAGATGGGCTCTGCTAGAATAAACACACACACACACACATATATATATATATATATATATATATATATATATATATATATATATATATATATATATATATATATATATGAGAGCTGTGATACAGCGAAACAGTCTGTATGTGGATGACTATATAAAGCTCCCTTTCTTGGGTAGAGCTTATTTGTAAGGATATCGCAAACTGCCATTAGCTTTAAGACATAGCTCATTGGGTAAAACAAATTCGAGCTCCCGGCACTTGACAATGTTTACATTGAGATATCACTTAAATTCAGTCAGTTTCGTATGATAGCGCAGAGGTAGAGGCGCCGACTGTCAGCTCGACGGTTGAGTTTCACTCCCGGTTTGAGGAACTAACTAGTCTAGCTGCACTGAAAAGCTGTGATACAGCTAAACAGTCTTATGTGGATATATATATATATATATATATATATATATATATATATATATATATATATATATATATATATAAATAGGGTAGTGCAGTATTAGTGCAGTTCCAATGAGAGAAAAGTATATATGTAAAGGAGTAAGGCTACCAACATTTGTAGAAAGTTTTTTTCAACATTTATTTATTATTTTGTTATTTTATCATTTTATCATTTTATATAACGCGTTTCAAGCGGTGGGCCGCTCTCATCAGATATCTAAATCCATTTGAAGAAATGTCTTTCGATTTAAAAGAGTGTTGTTTCATTTGAGGAAATGTGTTATTGTTTTATATTGTTTAATAACACATTTTCTCAAATGAAACAACACTCTTTCAAATCGAAAGACATTTCTTCAAATGGATTTACATATCTGATGAGAGCGGACCACCGCTTGAAACGCGTTATATAAAATGATAAAATCATAAAGTAACAAAGTAATAAATAAATGTTGAAAAAGACGTTTTACAAATGTTGGTAGCCTTACTCTTCTCTCTCTCTCTCTCTCTCTCTCTCTCTCTCTCTCTCTATATATATATATATATATATATATATATATATATATATATATATTATATATATATATATATATATATATATATATATATATATATATATATATATATATATATATAAAGGAGATTGTAGTTTACTTGAAGCATTGCTGGTAAATATAAGTGCAGGTTAGTTGTCCGAGGCTGTAGCAATGCGATAAAGTTGCCGGAAGGTGGAAAGAGTGAACAGAAATAAACGATGAGAGAAAACGAATCTCAAAACGATTTATTAAAAATTTCACTAAAAGCTGATTAAGTACCAAAATAGTGAATAGTGTCTCTGTGTCTTTTATTGTTTTCTTTTGATAATGAAAGTTGTTCTTTCGAAAATTTAAGATTACCTTTTGCCTAACTTTTTATTTACCAGTCAGTATCTACTATTTTGGTACTTAATCAGTTTTTAGTGAAATTTTTAATAAATCGTTTTGAGATTCGTTTTCTCTCATCGTTTATTTC
>OY744539.1:68322141-68349641 GCA_963556195.1 Sepiola atlantica | reverse complement strand
TTAGAATGTTGTTGAGCTGAAAATGTTGAAAGTACACTTGTTAAGACTCCACTGCGAATATTGATAGACGATGTTGCTGTATAAAGTCGAAGAGCACAGATGGAATGGAAGAAGTATTTGACTAACGAGAAAATCTTAGTAGGTGGTCCAGAATGAGATTCAAGGATAACAACATAAGAAGGGTAACCAATAAGAAAGGTAAAAAAAGAGAAATAAAGTATATGATCGGAGGGTGAATGATCCCAACATTAAAAGAGAAACCAGCTTTGGAGGATGGTACAGAGACACATTAAGCGGTCGAAGCTATAGAGGAGAAATACAGCGGTAGATAGAAGAAAGGATTAAATATAATCGATGAGACCTGGATAGTACACATGTTGATGTCTGCGGTTTGATCTGTATCCTTAGCTAATGTGTCCATTGCAGATATATGAAGTACAATTGACCCGAATAGAACGGATCGAATAACGGTTTGGAGTGTACATAATGATGTGATTGGGGCTATTAAGAATGTTGAACAACTTCGCAATTTTCAAAGAGAAGTGAATTTTCATACATTGGGTGCGATTTTACGTGCGTGTTTTGTGTATGTATATGCTTAATTGTGTATATGTTTGTGTGCTTATATATATATATATATATATATATATATATATATATATATATATATATATATATATATATATAAATTCCCGAAACAGTTTTTCATGGTAAACAACTGATGATCTCTTGAATAAAGCAAACTAATATAATAACTGAAAAAGTTAAATTTACTTACATGAGTGATTTTCCACTGAACGATTGGGACTTAAGTTGTTTTTTTTTATATTTTTAAATTTTTTAATTTATTTAAATTTTTATTTTTTTTAAATATAGTTTTAATGGTTTGGAAACTTCCAATACATATATATATATATATATATATATATATATATATATATATATATATATATATATATATATATATATATATAGGTGCCAAATGTTGACACCTTCCTCACATCTGATCTTGTTCTCGCCCTCTCTCCCTCTCTCGTCCCCTCTTTCCTTACACGACACTGATCTTTTTTTAACCCTCCCGCTCTCTCATCTCAAGACGAATTTAAAAAAGATTAAATAAACATGTCTCATGTACTTTCCTCCCTCTTCATAGTTTAAATTAATTCTAACCGCTACCAAAGTCCGCCTACTCCTTCCACAATTATTGCAATGCCTCTCCCCCCTACCTAATGATCTTATAACTCCAACCGCTTCCATCCCCCACACTCTTTACTGGCAACTCAGTTTACCACTACCACCATCTATTTGTATCTCATAATTTATTTGTTTCATAAGCGGCCCAAATTTTAAGCTCACACCCGCCACCACCCCTTGTTTCAAACAGTTGGTACTTGTGTTTGTTTTTTCTTCCGACAATCATCCTGAGGAAGTCTTATAATAAAGACGAAACGTTAATAAATACATAAATAATATTTTTTGGTTTACCTTTTTCAATTTCCATTACGTCGGAACACTTTTTCCATTCTTTATCATATATATATATATATATATATAGTTTTTAAAATAAATTATTTATATATATATATATATATATATATATATGTATATAAATATATATATATATATGTGTATATATATATATATATATATGTATATATATATATATATATATATACATATATATATATATATATATATATACACATATATATATATATTTATATACATATATATATATATATATATATATATATATATATATATATATATATATATATATATATAAATAATTTATTTTAAAAACTATACGTTACATATTTCAGAGTCGTACCGCGGTTTCATCCAGATGGACTGGCTTTTAAAATTTTTATAAACCGTCTATCACCCATAAGGACTCGTCAGCATTCCGAAATGTAAACATAGAGGGAAATAGCGCTTGGATTCACCGTTAGCCGGTGTCTTGCTGAACTGTTCCTTTCGACGAAAGTACCGGTATCAGGGTTAATTTTTTTGGTTGGGTGGAATTTATTAAGTGTTTATTTTATTTATTTTTTATTTATAGCGAGAAATATATATATATATATATATATATATATATATATATATATATATATATATATATATATATATGTGTGTGTGTGTGTGTGAGAAAGAAAGAGTGAAGTAGATATATAGAGAGAGATAGAAAGAGAAATATATAGATATATAGAAAGATAGAGAGAGAAAGAAATAGATAGATAAATTGATTGATAGATAGACGGTCAGACTAAAACTAACATAAATATGTAAATGGATATGTGTAGACTGGGAATGCCACCTTATCTTAGATTTACATGGTAAATATATCGATACAAAGAGACACATACCGATAGAGCATTAAATAGATCGTGAGGCACACAAACATATAGACGGACAGACATACAAACACACACACACACACACACGGCTAGAAAACTTTTTAAAATAAATAAATAAATAAATAACATCCTTAACACTGGATTTATTTTTCACATTGACCGCGGGAAAACTAATCATTTTTTGTTCATTTCCATTGAAATATGTTACACGTCAATCAACGGAACTCTTTCTTCTAGGGAGGAATAAAAAGCCTTATTGTCTCCGCTCGGATTTATTCTTAGATTCTCGTCTGCTAATGCATTACGAACAGGATATTATTTGTGGGATTTCATCAGATGGACATTTTTTTTATTATATTCTGTCTTATTTTACAGAAATTAATGTTTTTCTCTCTTCTATATTCACTCAAATACATTTTATGAAATGTTTTGAGATAAAGCGATACAAAGTGATTGTGATTTTATACCATATCTATCATAGATTGGTAACAGCTATCTATCTTTTCACCTATACAAGAAGAATACCCGTACCAGGAAGGGTAAAACTAATTCCCGAAACAAAACAGTTGTGTACCACTTTTATACCTCCTACGAAGATTAAAATCAAGATATAATGCCGCTAAAACTTATGCCAAGAATCCTTATTCTAATTTTGATACAAAATCCACCATCCATTAATTCGAAAAAATGTCTTAAATTAAAGGCTGTAGCTTAAGGGGTCGTAAGAAGAAATTGAAATTCATGGCATCTTGCTCCATTAGTGCCTAATGACAATGGATCAAATTTAATGCAAATCTGAAATATTTGAATTTTTAAATGAGAGATTGTCCCATATAGTGGCTCCAAAGACACCTTTAAAATACTCCAAAGACACCGAAATTCGGGGAATATTTATTTATTGATGTCTTATACGTATTGTCAAGATTTCACACAAAAACGTGAGCTACACTGAAACGTTTGTTTCACTCCCAAAAGGAATTCATCAGGTGAAATGCATAAAACACAGACTTTTCTGTGTATAAGTATATTACTATACTGCTACTAAGTTCTACTCACACATTGAGCACTGTTGAAGTAAGTACTGTTGTAGGATATATATATATATATATATATATATATATATATATATATATATATATATATATATATATAAATTCCCGAAACCGTTTTTTATGTTAAACAACTGATGATCCCTTAAATAATGTTAAGACTAGCGTAAATTCTCGGAAGCAAACTAATATAGTAACTGCTAAAATTAAATTGACTTACAAAAGTGATTTTCCACCGAATGACTTGAGACTAAAATGTTTTTTTTTCTTTCTTTATATAGTTTTAATGGTTGGGAAACTTCCGAGTCTATATATATATATATATATAGGCAGCATTTTCTCTTGCAGGCAAGTATTGTTGAATATAAGAGACAACTCATGTCTAGATATCCTTTGTTAGACCCTTTCAATAGTCCGAATTAGGATCTTAGTTTCGGAGGGGAATTGGCTGATAAATTTGCCATAGTTTGGATTTGTCTCCTAAGTACTTTCAGACCCATCCGGGATCATCTTACATAATTCCTGCCAAAACCTTCTATAATACTAACACATGTTCTGTACCTGATTAACCACATTCCCCTTAAGATGGACCCAGATGGGTCCATCTTCGGGGGAATATATATATATATATATATATATATATATATATATATATATAAACGAGAGAGAGGGAAAGAGAGACTACCATAATTAACAGACTGTGATAGATCGAGGGATAGATCGATAGATAGGTCGATATATAATGATAAGTAAATGCATGAACATTAAAGTTAAATAAAATAGCAATAACGTAGTTATGACAACCTTTATTAAGTAAGTAGATGGATATTAATATCTTTCTTATGTGTTGGTGAAGCGGGCGTTTTGGAAGCAAGTTTGTTTAATGACACGTGTTCCTAAATACCACAGCGCAATTACTTTTGTTCGTAAATTTTCATTGGCATTTTTCTTGCTTTCGTTTTTCTTGGGGTGAGGGGGTGAGGGGGGTGAAGGCGTCAACTCAAGTGTTTGCTGTCGTCAATAACGTTGTTTTTTTTGTTTTTTTAAGATAAAATAGCCAACGAAAAAAATAAAATTTTAAATACAGAAAAGTGTAATCTTATGTTTTTGTTGGCTCGTAGAAAAAAAAGAATGATTAGTACTTTTTAGTTAAGTTTCTCCATCTAAAACGATATTTTTTCAGGAACAGGAACGTTATCTTTACGAAATGAGAATCAATACTTTGTAGTGTGAAACGCATATTCGCAGTATTTTTTTTTGTTGTTGTTTTTCTTCATTTTCTTCCTCTGCTTCTCTCTCTTCTTCTTCTTCTTCTTCTTCTTCTTTTTCTTCTTCTTCTTTTTCTTCGTCTTGTTCTTGTTCTTGTTCTTGTTCTTTTTGTTTTTGTTTTTCTTCATATTCTTCCTCTTCTTTTCTCTCTTCTTCTTCTTCTTTTTCTTCTTCTTCTTTTTCTTCTTTTTCTTCTTCATCTTTTTCTTTTTCTCCATCATCTTCCTCTGCTTTTCTCTCTTCCTCTTCTTCTTCTTCTTTTTCTTTTTCTTCTTCATCTTTTTCTTTTTGTTTTTCTTCCTCTGCTTCTCTATCTTCCTGTTCGTTTTATTCTTCTTCTTCCTCTTTTTCTTCTTCATTTTTCTTTTTTTCTTCATCTTCTTCTTCTTTTTCTTCTTCTTCTTTCTTCTTCTTCTTCTTCTTCTTCTTCTTCTTCTTTTACTTTTTCTTTGTTTACTTCTTCGTTCGTCCCGCTTTGCTTGTATCACTGCCCTTCTTCCATTTGCTTTCGGCCACTTCTTTATATTCATTTATTTATTATTCTTTATATTCATTTATTTATTATTCTTTATTTTCATTTATTTATTATTCTTTATATTCATTTATTTATTATTCTTTATTTTCATTTTGTCGTATTTTCTTTCTTTCGCGGTGCTTTTTGTGATGTTTGCCTTCCTTATTCTTCCTTATTTCTTTTCTCTCTTTATTTTTCCTTTATACTTTCCTCTACCTTTCTTTTCTTCGACCTTTCTTTTCCTTCATTCCTTTTTTCTTTCAGTTATTCCCCCCTTCGCATCTCCGTCTTCTTTTTCTTCTTAACTTCTTTCCATGTACCATTTCCATCCGTATCACTCTTTCATTCTTTTCCTTCATTCGTTCTTCCATTTCTTTCATCCCTTTTCATTCGATCCTTCCATCCTTCTTTACTTTTCCTCATTCGTTCTTTTCGCCCTTCCGTTCCTGTGCGTCTTTACCCCCCCCCCCTCAACATTCTAACATACTTCACTCCTTCTTTTATTCCACAATCGGCGTGCCTCCCCACTTATTCCCAAGTTACCCCCGTCAGTTCGACCGATTCAGCCGATGCTTTCATTTTCACTCATTAACTGCTCGCTTTGCAAATCGCAATTCTAATGTTGGCCGGGAGACGCTAATCGCTCTTCGACAAGGGCGACAATCATGGCGTGAATGGGCGATCATTTGTTGATGAATTGGAGAGACACACACCATCACGGATTATTGGATACTTATCGGATACGAGCGATGGGAGCAAGTGTAAAACAAAACGTCGTGTGATGAAGGGGTGGGGGAATGACAATAATAGACCCAGAGAGAGAGAGAGAGAGAGAGAGGGGGGGTGGAATGGAAAGAGATATAGAATAATATAGAGATAGCCGGACGAAAGAAAGAAACAGAAAGTCAGACTGACTATTTGAGTTAATATTTATCATTAGACGTTTTGTGTGAAATCGCCGTTCAGAGAAAGAAATAGGTCGGCCAAAACATAGACAGAACATCTGGAGAAAACAGGTGAAATATATTTCAAGAAGTCCGCCTAGGTATACGGATGCACAGGACGGAAATAATATTAATAAAAAGCCAACAACAAACGATTTACCAGGGCTGGTTACATAACAATTCTTTGCGTTTTGGGGTTGATCGCAAGAACACATTCGAATATTGTTATATTCATTATCACGTGATCTTCTTAGCAGTTTTATCTGAACTCCACGTACGACAGCACAGTCCGATCGGGTGGTAATTTGCATATGAATTCCTGGGAATTTACTATTACATTTTTTTTCCTTTACTCTCCTGGAGAGAGAAGTCCAGGGCGAGTTGCTATACGCCACTGTTGTTGAAAACCAATTGCTTAATTATGTGATTCGCATGAAAAAAAAATGGCGTCCACGGCATGTCCGAAACTTTTCAATTAAATGTCTTGACATGTGAATCGCATAATTGTTCAGGTAAAAATGGCATGGATTGTTCTCTATTATATTCGTTTAGCTGAAACGATCGTAAATAAATCCATGTGATATCACTTGGTGTTGTATGTACATATATATTTTGCTCTAGAGATTCCTTGTCGTCCATTATTTCATATTCATGTTGACTTCGTCAAAAAACAAGGTGAAACAAACATGTAATAATTTGGGAAAAGATTTGGAAGAACCTATCTAGCTACGTTGTTGAGAGGTTAACTGTTTAAGAATTGGTTATTAAATAATCAACTATATATACCAGAAAAATAGCCATTTCCCGTACAGAATAGTTTTACACCACATTTATGTCTCTTTATGCAGATTAAAATCAAGACATAATGACACTATCCCCTTATGTCTAGAATCCTTAATTCCATTTTGACCAAAATCCATTACGTGAGTTTTATTCTAGAAAATGTCTACAATTTAAGGCTTAAGCTTAACGGATCTTAAGAGGAAATTAAAATCCAGGGAATCTTGCTTAATTTGTGTCTAATGACTATGAATAAAATTCAATGCAAATCTGAAATATTTCAATTTTCAAATGGGATGTACTGCCCATATTATGCCCCCCCCCCCCCCAAAAAAAAATCCTGTAAACTGTTTCAAATAAACTGGAATTTGGAGAATATTTATTAGTTTATATCAAATATCTATTGTTAAAATATTTAAAAAATCGGAGATATTTTAATTTTCAATAAACGGCGTTAACCTTTTACCTCGCTGTTTATAAAACTGAAGTAAACTATATTTAACCAACATTACGATTCCTTAAATCCAGCAGCTATGTTCCAAAAATTTCAATATTCATAATGATCATTTAATTAGTTTCAGAGTGAATCCTATACACACAAATATATAAATACATACACATAACTAACTTTATATATATATATATATATATATATATATATATATATATATATATATATATATATATATACGGAAGTATTTTAAAATGGCCCTAATTCTCAAAATTACATCCGAATAAGTGCGCTCCATCTACGATTGAACTAAACATCTTTCTATTGGATTTACTTCATTTTGAACATTGTCAACGCTGCCTTCACGAAACCCCTTTTTCCATCTTTAAATTTCCTTTTACCGGACATCTGATCTACGGACATTCACCTACTGGACAGACTATATTTTTACACGCACATTCTTACTCTCCATTACTCTATATATTTTTTCAAATTTTGAATTTTGGAATTTCCACCGCCAACTTATCCATCTATGTAATTCCTCTGATGATAAGATTTTAATCTTTAAAAAGCCTTGGCATTTACCGAGTACACCTTGCATTGAACAATCGAAGTTGAAATAGATTTGTCATTCGTACATATTTATCTAACTTCTTTCATTTATCTTCATAAATCTCGTATATTGAGCTTAAACTATTTCACTATAGGTTCTATCCTCTAAAAGTATACTTTTAGTTTAATATTTTATATATATATATATATATATATATATATATATATATATATATATATATGTATATATAAATAAATAATCATGTATATATATATATATTTATATATTTGTATGCGTAGAATTCACTCTTTAACTAATTAACCGATCATTATGAATTTTAATATGTATATATATAAAGTAGACGTGATTTTTCCCTCACAGATTAGTTCAGTTAGAGTAAACAATAAAATAATGCATAAAACGTATCGAAAATCGCCACTACATACGCACTCTTACCCTGACCGCGTTCCTAGCAACTTATACATATGTTAAACATATAACATTCATTTCTATTATTTATTCGAGACAATTCACTAACAGCATACTCCCAAGAGAGGGTAGCATTCTATTTTCTCTCTATGAACTAATAACTCTGACTCTTCTCAAACACCGTTTGGCAATTATTTCACAAGGAAATGCGCTCAAGTTGAACGGTTTCAGCATGTGTAAAACAGCCAATCAGAGCTACACTTACATCAAATCGTTGTCAAAATACAACGTTAGATTTTACACGAAAATAAAACTTTAACGTACAAACGATTCCTTACACAATCAACAGATAAGTATTCTTTTAGTTTTCGCATTATACTTATGTTGTTAAACATTCACTCATTTACGTTACTTTTCATTCTTATATATAATCCAATAATTAAACACCAACATTTGTTTTATTTTCTTTATTTTCCGGGGACTTCTAACAACAACGAAAATTACTTAACTTGCTTCCAATATGTACGCATTGTTGCGTTAACATTATTATTAGACATCTCTTTTTTTATGATTTAGAAATTAACGTTTTGTAAGCTGAATTGAACTGAATAATTTACTCCCCTTTTTATCACTCAAAAGGAAAATAGCGAAACACGCGAGATATTCCAACGGCCCCTATACTAAAATTGAACCAAACTTATTTTTCGTTTGCATGAATTATAAAAAAAAAAGACTGATATAAATTCAAGCGATGTAAACATGGTACTTTTATAAAATCACTCCCGTCTCTAATTGTCTGTTTTTTTAGTGGTATTATGCGTTTTTCGCGTAACACCATCAGAAATCCCCCCCCCCCCGCCGCCCCAAAAATGAGATTCGTGTAAACAGTAAACGCCTGAATAACATGGCCTGAAAGAGAAAATATTAAAAACAATAAACAAATATTGGGTATCAGCTTCGCGCATAAATTTTACGTAAAATGATCCCCCATTTCCGACCCATTCTAACGTTTTATGTCAGTTAACCAAAATTATTACTTTCATTTTTTCTTCTATGGGAGATCTATTGAGTGCGGTTGGTGTGGGTCTGGGCAGCGAGTATGTATTGCTTTACAACACTGTCACTTGAACTTACGGTGAATGGTAAAAAGCATTTAGTTATATGTCCTAAAAAGTGAGAATGGTCCGGAAAAGGGGGATAATTTTACGTTAAATTTATATACGAAATTGATGCAACACTCTAAATTCTAAATGTTATTGTTTTTTGCTTTTGCTTTTTCGCCAAATTTTCACCAATTTTTTTAGGGTGTTTACACATCATCGCCAAAAAGAAGTAGAATCTCATTTTTATTATTTTTTTTGGGGGGGGGAGGGGAGGGGTAGCTGAAAGTGTTGATCTACAAATTTATCGTTTTTTCGAGTGCCTTGATAACGATTTTGGCATTGCAAAACACGCTTTTATATCTACCAGTACCCCCCCCCCCAAAAAAAAATAATATAGCTTGAATTTAACTTTAACTATTATTATGGTTCATTTGTGCTCTTAAACGAAAGAAAAAACATTATATTTCGAACGCACCCCTATTGTACCAAAGAGCTGAATATTCCTTTTTTAATAAAATTATTTAACAATCTCTACGTGACTTACATTTTTTTTATATTTCGTATTAGTAATCGAATACTTATTGACATAGAAAATGCAATAGCGCGTAAAATAGCACGAAATTTAAAAAAATCTATAGAAAATAATTTAATTGCAAAATTAATTCCACGAAACAAAAAAGTACTTCTACAGAATTTGAACCGAACATAATCACGTTCACTGTGACATAATCGAATTTTGCCTATATACAACTTAAGTCAGACTTCCAGTGACTTTTGACCTTGGTTAGTAGCCGACTTTTGACGAAATAAAACCTAGGTTAGGGTTCGAGTGACTTTTGACCTAAAGAATTTGAACCGAACCTAACCCTACGGCCACCGTGAGAAAACCGACTTTTGCCGAAATAAACCTTAGGTTATGCTCATTTCAACTACGATTGTTCAACGCTAGGTGTACTCGGTAAAAACATGTTTATCATTCTTTCCTTAAGCCAAGGCTTTTCAAGGATTAAAATCTTATCATCAAAGGAATTACATAGATGGATACGTTGGCAATAGAAAAGCCAACATTCAAAATTTTGAAAAAATATTAAGTAATGGAGAGTGAGAGTGTGCGTTTCATTTAGCTTTATAATTGCTCTATCTCGTGTATTGAGCTTAAACCATTTCACTATAGGTTCTATCTACTAAAATTATACTTTTAGTTTCATATTTCATATATATATATATATATATATATATATATATATATATTATATTATATTGATTCAATTACAAAAATCAATATAATATAATATACTAGCGGAACCCGTCGCCCGGCGTTGCACGGGAGAAAGTACTACCTATTGCCTGACGTCGAATAAAAAAAGGAACGGCCTATTGTTTTTTCTCCCCTGTCTACCGTGTTAGCGAATGTTTTAAATTAAAAAAAAAAGAAAAAAGTGGTAGAGTGGGATCGAACGCTAAAACTGACGATCATGAAACCTACCTTCTTACCGATTGCGCCACTGTTTCGGGTTACAAATGCATGTGAAAATAGGCGAATTAACGTAAGCTTGATTATTGGCATGCGTGTTAAATTAATACCAGGCAAATAATAAATAAGAACCGGTGTTTTGTGAAAATTAAACTGTGTTTATTAGTTCCCGGTGTCGATTAGTGTAGTCACAGTACAGAATTGTAAGGGAGAAAAGTTTTTGCTACCACCTATATGGAGTTGGTTTGTCCGAGAGTCGTAGATAGTGGACCAAATGTAATATTTAGTGTTAGCTGGGAAAACATAATAACGATTTTACTAAAACACGCTCGAGTGAATAAGTGTAATATAATGGTGAGTTTAGTAGCTGGTGATGCATGTGGTTATTTTCCTATTTTCCGAGAAGTTACAGGGGAAAAACCGTCTCTACTTTATATATTATTATTATTATTATTATTATTATTATTATTATTATTATTATTATTATTATTATTATTATTATTATTATTATTATTATTATTATTATTATTATTATTATTATTATTATTATTATTATTATTATTATTATTATTATTATTATTATTATTATTATTATTATTATTATTATTATTATTATTATTATTATTATTATTATTATTATTATTATTATTATTATTATTATTATTATTATTATTATTATTATTATTATTATTATTATTATTATTATTATTATTATTATTATTATTATTATTATTATTATTATTATTATTATTATTATTATTATTATTATTATTATTATTATTATTATTATTATTATTATTATTATTATTATTATTATTATTATTATTATTATTATTATTATTATTATTATTATTATTATTATTATTATTATTATTATTATTATTATTATTATTATTATTATTATTATTATTATTATTATTATTATTATTATTATTATTATTATTATTATTATTATTATTATTATTATTATTATTATTATTATTATTATTATTATTATTATTATTATTATTATTATTATTATTATTATTATTATTATTATTATTATTATTATTATTATTATTATTATTATTATTATTATTATTATTATTATTATTATTATTATTATTATTATTATTATTATTATTATTATTATTATTATTATTATTATTATTATTATTATTATTATTATTATTATTATTATTATTATTATTATTATTATTATTATTATTATTATTATTATTATTATTATTATTATTATTATTATTATTATTATTATTATTATTATTATTATTATTATTATTATTATTATTATTATTATTATTATTATTATTATTATTATTATTATTATTATTATTATTATTATTATTATTATTATTATTATTATTATTATTATTATTATTATTATTATTATTATTATTATTATTATTATTATTATTATTATTATTATTATTATTATTATTATTATTATTATTATTATTATTATTATTATTATTATTATTATTATTATTATTATTATTATTATTATTATTATTATTATTATTATTATTATTATTATTATTATTATTATTATTATTATTATTATTATTATTATTATTATTATTATTATTATTATTATTATTATTATTATTATTATTATTATTATTATTATTATTATTATTATTATTATTATTATTATTATTATTATTATTATTATTATTATTATTATTATTATTATTATTATTATTATTATTATTATTATTATTATTATTATTATTATTATTATTATTATTATTATTATTATTATTATTATTATTATTATTATTATTATTATTATTATTATTATTATTATTATTATTATTATTATTATTATTATTATTATTATTATTATTATTATTATTATTATTATTATTATTATTATTATTATTATTATTATTATTATTATTATTATTATTATTATTATTATTATTATTATTATTATTATTATTATTATTATTATTATTATTATTATTATTATTATTATTATTATTATTATTATTATTATTATTATTATTATTATTATTATTATTATTATTATTATTATTATTATTATTATTATTATTATTATTATTATTATTATTATTATTATTATTATTATTATTATTATTATTATTATTATTATTATTATTATTATTATTATTATTATTATTATTATTATTATTATTATTATTATTATTATTATTATTATTATTATTATTATTATTATTATTATTATTATTATTATTATTATTATTATTATTATTATTATTATTATTATTATTATTATTATTATTATTATTATTATTATTATTATTATTATTATTATTATTATTATTATTATTATTATTATTATTATTATTATTATTATTATTATTATTATTATTATTATTATTATTATTATTATTATTATTATTATTATTATTATTATTATTATTATTATTATTATTATTATTATTATTATTATTATTATTATTATTATTATTATTATTATTATTATTATTATTATTATTATTATTATTATTATTATTATTATTATTATTATTATTATTATTATTATTATTATTATTATTATTATTATTATTATTATTATTATTATTATTATTATTATTATTATTATTATTATTATTATTATTATTATTATTATTATTATTATTATTATTATTATTATTATTATTATTATTATTATTATTATTATTATTATTATTATTATTATTATTATTATTATTATTATTATTATTATTATTATTATTATTATTATTATTATTATTATTATTATTATTATTATTATTATTATTATTATTATTATTATTATTATTATTATTATTATTATTATTATTATTATTATTATTATTATTATTATTATTATTATTATTATTATTATTATTATTATTATTATTATTATTATTATTATTATTATTATTATTATTATTATTATTATTATTATTATTATTATTATTATTATTATTATTATAATAATAATAATAATAATAATAATAATAATAATAATAATAATAATAATAATAATAATAATAATAATAATAATAATAATAATAATAATAATAATAATAATAATAATAATAATAATAATAATAATAATAATAATAATAATAATAATAATAATAATAATAATAATAATAATAATAATAATAATAATAATAATAATAATAATAATAATAATAATAATAATAATAATAATAATAATAATAATAATAATAATAATAATAATAATAATAATAATAATAATAATAATAATAATAATAATAATAATAATAATAATAATAATAATAATAATAATAATAATAATAATAATAATAATAATAATAATAATAATAATAATAATAATAATAATAATAATAATAATAATAATAATAATAATAATAATAATAATAATAATAATAATAATAATAATAATAATAATAATAATAATAATAATAATAATAATAATAATAATAATAATAATAATAATAATAATAATAATAATAATAATAATAATAATAATAATAATAATAATAATAATAATAATAATAATAATAATAATAATAATAATAATAATAATAATAATAATAATAATAATAATAATAATAATAATAATAATAATAATAATAATAATAATAAGAAGAAGAAGAATAATAAGAATAAGAATAAGAATAAGAATAAGAATAAGAATAAGAATAAGAATAAGAATAAGAAAAAAGAAAGAAGAAGATATGCTCTGAATTTTGTAATAAATCTTCAGTGAGCTTGCCCTGGAAAAAAGGTTTGCACGACCACATGCATTCCAAACGGACATTTATGTTGTCTTTTCTTCTGATGGAATAGATGTGGATGCCCATACTATCAGTGGCTTGGAATGGTAACTTGTGAACTGTGTTTTGACTGTTTTATTTTTGTTTGGGGGCGGATGTTTTTTATTGTTGTTCCTGTTTCTTTTGAATGCATTTCGAACTAATTATTTGCTGTTTTGCTTAGTAGCAACAATACTGCGAAAATCTTACGAGCTACTTTTTTAAGACATTTTCTATTTTTTCTTTTTATGTTTTTCTTTTTTTTCTCCTCTTCTTAAGTAACCTCAATTAAGGTACCACCATATGGTGGATTGTCAGCTGTCGAAACTCTTATTCCAGGTACTTAGTTCCCCTGATGATCTGCCAAGCAAGGATCTGCTTGGTAGTGAAACACGTGTAGGAAAAAACTCTTTAATTTGAATATATATGATAAATAAATAATCTTTGAAAGAAAAAAATCTTTTGTGGTAATGATTGATCTCCTGAACGGAATGCTTTGGTAAGCCTTTAAAAAAATCACATATAAATGCTCTGTACCCTGTAATCGAGTATCATCGAGCTTATTTTTATTGGCCTAATCCCGGTTTTCACTGAATAAATTATCTTCTAAGTGAAAAACCTAAATCTAAATCTATATCTATCTATCTATCTATCTATCTATCTATCTATCTATCTATCTATCTATCTCTCTCTCTCTCTCTCTCTCTCTATATATATATATATATATATATATATATATATAATTAACTTGTTACAAATATCCAGGGGGTATAAATCCGAAGGAAGTTGAAACCGGGTTTATGAGAGTGCTCAATGAAAATTCAGAGCAAAATATGTTTTTTTTTGGTGATTTTATTATTCCATTATTAACATTTTAGGCAGTGATTCCGTTAACGCTTGAAGAGTTGGCTTTCATTATGAATGCTAACGAAACAACATATATATTGTCGCAATAATGGAATAATAAAATCACCAACAAAAAAAACATATATATATATATATATATATATATATATATATATATATATATACATATATATAATGTTGGAGGGTGTGTGTTTGGCATGATATAAATTCAAAATGAATAATATGCAGTAAAACAGACAATTTTTCACATTAAATAACCCCAGAATCGCATCAAACAGCAGCTGCGCATTATGATTCACATTAAATTATTCCCAAGAGTTGACTTTACAACCCGTACCGAGTAATGAGTCATTTGAAATAGGTGTTGTGTTTTTGCATTAAATAACAACTAATGGGGTTATAAGCCGTTAAACATACCACCTAAACTAAACGAAATATAACGTTAGGGTTCCCGTACGTTTGTTTGTTTGTTTGTTTGTTTGATCACGAACTCTTCCTGTGATTTTAGAGATATACCCCAGTAATCGTATTTATTCTTAAACTGCATAACTCAGAATCATTTTGGTCAGAGCGGGTACATTACCATGTGGTCTGCGTTTTCGCATGGCATCCATAAAAAGGATACACAACGTTTTAATTTATTCTATTATATTTATAACTTGCAAATTCTAGGCAAACAAATAGAAGGGTTCATCAGGGCTTCAGGGATTGGATGCGCCTCGAAAGAATTACAGACTATAAATGTATCGAAATGTATTTCAATTAATGTCACTTTACATACACCTAAGCAACACTGGATTTTACTGCTAGTTTTAGATAAAACTACGGACCTCTCTAATTGAACCGTAGTTATAACCATTGAGCTGTCAACGCAAGTCCGTTGGTTCTTAAATCGGTTTAAATCGGAAAATCGTTTGCGAAGAATAAAAGAAATGCGAAAAGAGAAGGATGGGGGATGAAGATGAGTAAAACTTGGAAGATACACAAGAGGGGAGGAAAGGGATGTAAAGAGAATAGTCTGCTGAAAGAGAGGTATTTAGAGAGGACACAGAGACAGAACGAGAATAGAAGCTGAATATTGTCTTCGAGGTTAAACGGAAGATCGAGGACTCGGGCCACGTAATAATAGAAATTTGTCCCAGTTGAAATTGACAGCTCTTTGTTTCAACTGAATATTTTTCGCCAGCATCTTGGCGGCGGAGACAAGAAGTTCAATAAGTGGTTTAAGAAAACGAACATTGGAAGAAGGGTAGTGCTAATATCGTCACAATATTGACATTGTTAATATCTCTCTCTCTCTATATATATATATATACAGAGTGCGGCAATAAAATCACCCACTTTTAGATAGCCATGTCTATAGCACTAGCGAATTTCGTTATATGATAAAGGTGTCTTTATATCGCTAATATTTTGCTATGATTTTCTGCCCATTATTATTTCAATAGGATGGAGAGATTGTGTACACAGTGAGAATATCAATAGAAGTTTTGAAGGAGCTGCTTCCAGGATAATTGAACTCCTTCTTAAACGATTACAGCAGGTTTAGAGATAAAGTCAGTTCAACATGGGAGAAAATCCAGCTCCCCCGAGAGAGCTCTCGGTAAGGGCACAAAAATATCCGCGAACGAACCTGTCGGCAGTCCCGATAGATGTACCTTAGGCGCCCGGAAACAGGCCTGCCTAAAACATTTACTTTGCAAGCAAAGTTATAGTATGGCACTAGACAACCCGTGACCCGTTGAGTCAGAACCGCTAGCACGCACGATTTATTAGACTTTGATTTCATTTGAAAATTCATAATCTGTGACATATCAATTAAGGCATTCTTCTTATAGGTCATAGTACCCTTCCTCTAGTGCGCTGGCTTTTTAATCCCTATTCTTGGCCTTTTGGCTAAGATCAAAGTGTAGTATCTGTTCCGATGGATACTGCACACCTGTCCTGTGCAGTTCTAGGAGGTCCACCATCCCAGGCTTTGCCTCCCCTCTTTGGGGAGGAGTAAGTTTATTGCTTACTGTCTGAGGCGCCCCTACCGGGGAATGCCGACGGGGCTGCCCAGGCAATTTTAAAATGGCCAGAGTGCTCACCTCTCGAGCGCTGGCTTTTTAAACCCCACTTTCTCGACCCGATCTTGGGTCACATCTTACTTGTGGGAGTAAGATAAAACTGGCCTTGTGCCTAACTCCTGGGGAGGAGTAAATAAAACCTTGTGTATAACTTCCTGAAGAGGTAAATGAAATCACAAATCAAAGACCACACAGAGGAAGAAATAGACTACAGAGGAGCTTAGGCTATTAGTAGAGTGCTATTACAAAAGCAATCCACACAAAAAGAGAATCCTTTGTACATATATAACATAATCCAGAAGTTAGACCATCGACTTTCCAAACACCCCATGTTGATTTTTATAGCTAAACGCGCAGTTTTAATATACCTATCTTAAGAATACGCGCTTTTGTTAGTTTCCAACCCATTTGGGTGTCGCGACTCCCCGGTTGATAAACAGGGAATTAGACACTTCAAGTAAAATGTTTACAGGAATTTCTCACCATATTTATTCTGGAATGTTTTCTCTCGACATTTCTTTGGTCTATTTTGAGATTCCATTCGGAAATGGTATTCAAAGATATTTGAATTCCTTTAAAAAAATCTACCGAATAGATTTGTCACTTTTATTGAATTTCGAAGTTCTATCTTCAATTCTAAAAAAAAAAAAGAAGACCCGTAGCGAAAATATCAGCCATTTATGAACAAACACAAAGAATTATGTATAGTTAGTTCTGATAAATGGTTTCAGAAAATGATGGTAGAACCAAATAGAATAAGTTTCTCGAAGAACCTAAGAAATCCTGGAGAATCGTAGGAGTATTATGTGTAAGGTGTGTCTGAAAAGTAATGGGATTGGTGTCACAAACTATTTGATTCCTGAACAATCAACTACGTGCTTTCTAGTTTCAACGTAACACTACTCGAGTCTAATACACTTTGTCATGCTTTTTGAACTGCTGAAGGATTACCATAGAATTGCGTACACTCACAGAGACATACCCACGCTTGCAAGGCTTGTCTAAAAAGTAATGGGACTGGTGTCACAAACAATTTAATTTCCAAACAACAAACTACATATTTCCCCTGTCAGATGAATCAACGTTGACTCTAACGCATTTTCCCATCCTCATCGGCCACATTTCTATACACTGTTAGAAGGATTCCTTTGGGGTGACCCTTACGTCCGTCTTGATGGTCTCCAAACCTCAAAATAGATCCCTTTTATACATCTCCTTCAGCTTGGGAGAAAGAAAATAGTCACATGCAGCATAACTATTTGAATAGGGATGGTTTTATTTTCTAATAAGGCAATTTTCATCTCGTCCATAAACTGCCGGATTCTGATGAGTTTGTAATCAGGTGCATTGTCGTGGTGAATAAGAGGAGGTGTAAACAAAATCATCTAAACAGAAAATGCAGCGTTATATCATGTTAGATGATAACACACTCGGAGTATCCATATTTCGTCCATAGCCAACGTAGAACACAGTCCCATTACTTGTCAGACATACGTAGTAATTGATTGGCCATATGTCAGAATAAGCGAAGTCGATCACCGGTTGCTCAAAGAAAATAACCTTTGGCCCCGTTTAGAACGCAGAAAGGAAAATTAAGAAATGATTACGTTATGCCCTTTGTTTGAGGCCAATGTAAAGATGATGACCCCAAGATAAAAATAGAAATTGTTTTGGGTTCATTTTTCTAACACATTTCGATAGTCTGCATGTGTTCAGCAAATAAGCAAGAACCGATATTCTAAATATACGTACATTTAATGAACGAAAATGCTATTTCAATCGTATATAAGATTTTTCTGTTCCTTTGGGCTTGGTCTGTTGCTTTGTCGGTTATGTAGAGCAGAGCAAGGGAGATATAATGTCCGACTCCAACGCCGACTCCGACTCCGACTCTCAGGATTCGCAAAATTCCAATTCCGACTCCTATGATTTAAAAATATCCGATTTCGACTCCTTATTTTAGCGTCTTCCAATATTCAGACTGTCTTTTAGAAATCCGACTCCGACTCTAGCATTCTTACAAGTCAGACTCCGACTCCTTCCAAATCCTCCGACTCCACAACTCTGGTGTAGAGAGTATTATGTCCTTGGCTAAATGATGTACATATCCAGATCACCGTCACTTGTTATTATGATCTGCTTATAATTTCCTTCTCAGCTACGGAGTGGTTGTCTCACCCCTTGTGACCGTGACTAACCCTAACCCTGACCCTAACCCCTTGTGACCGTGACTAACCCTAACCCTAACCCCTTGTGACCGTGACTAACCCTAACCCTAACCCCTTGTGACCGTGACGACCAAACAAAACGTGCAAGTCTTTTCAGCACCAACCAAAACTTAATTATGAATTTTTTTAATAGTTTATAACTTTTCGTGTCAATCCACAGGTTAGTGGAGATGGCTCGATGCAACCTTGGTCTTAACAACATTTTCTTTTACCAAAGGTTTCGCATATTCTAGAAGCAGCGTTGCCGAAAACTATGTGATGCTGGTTGGTTGTTGGGTTTTACGCCATGTCAACTTTCGTTGGGTCATTTTATGCTGAAACTGTACAGATGTTTTCTATGCGATTAGTTTGTACATTAATGTTATACTCTGACCGATGAGTCGCACCATCTTTCGCCAGAGCTTCGAAGTGGTTATTTTACTGTTCCATACGGCATCTAGTCATCCTAAATGTAGGATCCAGGAATGTTGGAGTTGAATATGTACTAAACAACAGAGAAATCAAAGAAGTAGATGGAGAGTGCGATTTGGGAGTGGGGGTTGAGGCATTTAAGGCAAATAATCATATTTTGACCATTGTATCGAGGGCAAATAGAATGATCGGGTGGATGGTTAGGAATATTATTTCGAGGGAGACAAATGTTTGTTAAGGATATATAAAGCTCTAATAAGACCTCATATAGAATACTGCACCCAGGCCTGGGCTCCAGCGACTAGATATGGAAATTGGAATGTAATATTGAAACTGGAAGGCGTACAAAGAAGGGTGACACAACTAATAAGTAAAGTAAAGGAGTGCAGTTACAGGGAGAGATTGGACAAATTTGGATTGCCTACTTTGCTGGAGAGAAGAATGAGACGTGATATGATTGAGACTTTCAAGATAATAAATGACATTTCTAACTATGGTGGGCATTTTTTTAGTATTTCTACTAGATCTGGAAGGTTATTTTCATGGCAGTTTTCAAAAACTAAATCTGTTAACCAGTTAAGTTTTTTTGCTCACAGAATAATATGTTTTTGGAATAAGTTACCAGATCGGATTAAGAACAGCACTAACGTAGATCAGTTTAAGATGAGGTTAGATGAATTCAGAGAAAGTGGTAGGAGGGAGAAATTGAGGGGGGACTTTTGGGAGTTATCAAATGAAATATTTAACAGAATTTGATCTGGATATCGAAACTGTACTAAGAGTTTATTTTTTTAACAGTTGAATTGAGAAGATAGTTAAAGAGGAGATGGCCAAGGAGGAATAACAAACACATAAATAAATAAATAAATTCATTTTAGTATTGACTAGACTCAAGTCGCTTGACTTCGGTGATCAGAAAATATTTGAGAATAATGACAAGATTTCTTTATAAAATATACATGGGCAGAACATGGTCGAGTAATTTTATAATGCGTTCATCCATATTTATGCGTTTGGTGATGAGCATGTTTTTTTTTCAAACGTACATGTGACAGACTAATGAAAATGTTATGTGAAACCTTAGCGCGACAGACCAGAGGAAATTATATTTCAAACTTAAGCATCGAAAACCAAAGAAAATGTGATATCAAGAAAAATTGCATTTTTAAATAATCTCAAACAAGTGACCGAACCAGGGGTTAAAAGACAGTGTATGATCAATTAGTTTATTGAAAATAATGAAAATTTATATATATATATATATATATATATATATATATATATATATATATATATATATATATATATATATATATAGTCTCGGAAGTTTCTCAACCATTAAAACTATATTGAAAAAAAACAAAAAAAACAAACTTATAGTCCCAAGTCTTCCAGCGGAAAATCACTCATGTAAGTCAATTTATTTTTGACAGTTATTATATTAGTTTATTTCTAACACTATTTTAAGGGATCATCAGTTGTTTACCATGAAAAACTGTTTCGAGAATTTATATATATATATATATATATATATATATATATATATATATATATATATATATATATATAAAGGATTTTTCTACTATAGTACAAGGATTTTTCTACTATAGTACAAAATAAGGTATATATATATACATATATATATACATGTATATATATACATATATATATACATGTATATATATATACATATATATACACGTATGTATATACATGTATATATATACATATATATATATATATATTCAATCTCTTTCTAACTGAACGTTTTTATTTTCTTTATTCTCTTCTACCCTTTTCCTGCTATAGTTTGTCGCTATTAACGTTTTCTCTTCTTTCTTCCATGGATGGGTCTTTTCGCCTATTTCCCTTCCAATGGAGTTTCTTCTTTCTTCCAACCTCGACTTTCTTTTACTGACTGGTGGTCTTCTTCCCTCTTCCCCATTCTCCGATCGCTAACCTTCCTTCCTCAATCACATTCTTTCCCGCCTTTGCCACAATACGTCTTGCTACAACTTTGACAACCTATTCTTAACGATTGCCAGCCTCGAGACGAACGTGATCACGTTCGCGGCAACGTCAAAACGAGAAATCCGGGCAAAAATGAAGAGAGATAGTAAAAATGTTAAGGAAAAAACACATAGTCACGTGATACCTTCAGCTATTCACGAGATGTTTACGGTCGCTTGGGCCTAAGGTAAAGAATTGAGAAAGAAAAAGTCAATGCAAACCAACCTTTCTTCATAAAAACAATAGCAAAAATAACGCCATCTTTTTAAAAACCTCGTTCACTTGTTCATTGTCTACATGGCCTTAAGCAAGTTTAGGAATATATATATATATATATATATATATATATATATATATATATATATATATATATATATATACTAGCGGAACCCGTCCCCCGGCGTTGCATGGGAGAAAGTACTACCTATTGCATGACGTCGAATAAATAAAGAAATCGCTAATTGTTTTCCCCCCTCTACCGTGTTTGCGAATTCTATAAATTAAAAAAGAGAGAAAAAATGGTATAGTAGAATGGGATCGAACGCTGAAACTGGCGATCATGAAACCTGCCTTCCTAACAACTGCAGCCCCGTTTCGAGTTAAAAATAGATCAATTAAGCTAAGCCTGATTATGGGTATGCGTGTTATGTTAAGATTCAGCAATGACACGGTTTATGTCATTTGTAGATGATGAAAATGACTGGGTTTAGGCAAGTTTTCTATAATATGCATGTTAAAGGTGTATGATTTCGAAAATGTAAATGTATCGGGGTCTACCAGTATCTTGGTGCTTATTGAATTAAATAGGAAGTCGATTCAATCAAGTAATTGTAGCCGCCATGTTGAATGAATAAATGTTGCAGGAACTGTGTTCGTTAATTTCATTCGCTTAATTCCGGAATGAAGATAAATGTAGAAGTCATAGGTAGAATTTGAAATAACGTAATCTGATATTCGCGGAAAATCATCGGAGTGAACGGGAGCGGTCATTAAGTCTTTGTGTATTGCTTAATATTATGTAGTAAATTAATACCAGGCAAATAATAAATAAGAACTGGGTGTTTTGTGAAAATTAAACTGTGCTTATTAGTTCCCGGTGTCGATGAGTGGAGTGAGAGTACAGAATTGTTAGGGAGAAAAGTTTGTGCTACCACCTATATGGAGTTGGTTTTTCGGAGAGACGTGGATGGTGGACAAAATGTAATATTTAGTGTTATGTAGAAAAAAATAATAACAAATTTACTAAAGCACGTTCGAGTGAATCAGTGTAGTATAATGGTGAGTTTAGTAGCCTGTGATGCATGTGGTTATTTTCCTTTACTCCGAGAAGGTACAGGGGAAAAAACGTCTCTACTTTATATATTAGATATATATATATATATATATATATATATATATATATATATATATATATATATATACTAGGAAAACCTACCCGCCCTCCGGGCTTCAGTTAATTTAGGGGGGCTTTAATTTTTAAAAAAAGTGTTTTACTCAGAGAATTCCATAATTTAAACAATAAACTTTGTTAAATTTGTAGATTAAAATTGTCATCTAAATTATCCCCCCCATCCTTAAAAATGAGATTCTCCTTTTAAGTGTTATTCTAGATTATAAGGGCACTTACTATCTTTTAAATACTAACCCTCAGTTCGACTGGCAAAGTCATAAAACCACACGTAATCGCCACAAAACGCCCCTCCCCCAAAAAAAAGTAACGCACAGAATTCATCTCCAATGACAAAAAATGGTAAACTGTCATAAAACCTTAGAATGACACGAAAATAGAGGATAATTTTACGTTAAATTTATATGCTAAACTGATCCCCCACTCAAAATTCTAAATTATTTTTTGTTGTTTTCTTTCCGTAATCTGCTCAAAAAGTAGAATCTCATTTTATCGGGGGTGAGGGGTGGGGTAATGTACAATAATATCCAAACTTTTAATATTTTTTATTCATGCCGTAAAAATAAGATATTTAATTAGTTATATTATTTTAAAGTCATTTATTTCATTTTCACCGGAAAGGTAAACACAACTAAAATCAGTTGTTTAAAATGAAAATAAAAAAGGACGTATAATAAAAAAAATCAGAATAATTGTTTTTTAAATTAAATGAGTAAATTTGCATATTAACACCCTCCATTAATACTCCACCACCCTTAAAAGATGACATTCTGCTTTTTAGGCGATAACGTGCTAACACTGGAAAACGGAAAGAAAGAAAAGAAAATATTTTAGAATTTAGAGTGATGGATAAGTTGTATATATATATTTAACGCAAAATGTTCCCACATTGTATTTTTTTAAAAAGAACTTAACAAATTATTTTTAAGATTAACTATAATTTGAATGGCAAGGTCATAAAACCACGCGTAACTACTTTTAAAAAGTAGCAACCCCTCCATCAAGTTAAAAAGGGTAGAATAATTTTGGGGGGAGAGGTGTTTAGTGGAAAAATAATACCAAAATATGAATCTCTATTTTTTTCCCCGTAATCTGGGCAGATCACAGTGCTTCTAAACTTTTGTTAAAAATTATAAAGGCATGAACTTATTTAATTAAAAAAAAGTTATTTGTTCATTTTTCACGGAAAATGTAAAAACTGCAAAAAGAGGGCTAGAGAAATGGGAAAGAGAGAGAGAGAGAGCAAGCAAGACAACCCCATTTTCTTTTCTCGCTTCTGCCTCGCTCGTAGCAAGCCACAACCTTCGGTAAGGTCATCAGCGAGGGCATGGAGTTAAAACTGAAGGTGTTTTAGTTATTGTTTCGATTTATTTATTAAATAACTTTAATTAATTATTGTTAATATAGAGGGAATTATTGCATATAGATAGAAAACATAAGCCAATGCTTATGGAAAGTGAGCTACACAAAAACGTTTGTGTTTTATCCCAAAGAAATTGTCAGGCTAACTGTTAAACTTAATAATGTAAAAAGGGCGAAAGAGTTCTTTACTGGCTCACAACGAAACATATCTGGTAGAGGTGTTCTGTCTAAATATGCATTGATAACATAATAATACCCGATAAATGGCAATGAAATAATTATTACAAACTTCATAAAAATCGTATAATTATATATATATACAGAATGGAGAAGAAGTCACTGAGCGATTTTAAACTTTAATACACTATTCATTTTTATGTTACTTGAATTGAATTTTTATAATAGAGATTTGTTTGCAAAAAGAAAGAAAATCAAAAGGAATTTATTCATGAAAAATAACATCTTTCAAATGGTTTCTATTTTCAACTTCACAAATTTGTGTCCTTTCCAAAACATTATCCATGATGGATTGCAGGATCACTCGATTAATATTTAATTCCACGACTTCGTTCCTGATGTTCTCTTTTAATTCCGTTAGAGTTTCAGGTTTCTTGATGTAAACATTTTCGTTGAGATATGCACACAAGAAAAGGTCTGGGAAAACGTGAAGGCAAGTTAAGAATTGCCAACTTTTTTATCTGTGTTCTTCTATGCAAATAACTCTCCATGGTATTCGCCATATTATGTTAAAATTCCATTAAGATATCATCAAAAATAAAGAATCGATTCAAGATAAAAATCCCTCAGTGATCCCTCAGTGATCCCTCAGTCACTCCTTGACCACCCTACACACACACACACACACACACACACACACACACACACACACACATATATATATATATATATATATATATATATATGATTATTTTTATTTACACAGCCATGTACAAAATCTGCGACACTGGCATGTCGATGTTATCGATCAACAGCTATTAAAACTAAGATCTCATCAGGCAGAGTTAGAATCCGATCTTAACCTTAGATCATATTTCCAAATATGATCTAAGGTTAAGATCAGATTCTAACTCTGCCTGATGAGATCTTTTAAAAAATATGATCTAATGGATGGGATTTGGCTGGTTGTCGAGTCCGTAGAAACTCTTGAAAATAAGACCTGCGTTGAGAAAATGAATGGACGAAGAATCAACAGAGTGGACTTATTCACAAGACATTTGATTTCCGGAGCATCCTTCCCATAAAAAACGGCCTCTCGTTTCACACTAGGTTCGATTACCTCAAGAGACAAAATCTATAAGATATCTGCGATTGTATTATAATTGTTATTTTTCCAAGCGATGGCCGCGTGGCCGTTTCAATCATCGTCAGAACTGCTGTGTCACTTTCACGCCTGCTCTCGGTGGAAATATATCCATATTTCATCCCTCATCACTTATAGGTCAAATAGTTGAATAAGGTAGAGTTTCAAGTCTGGAGAGATAGAAGAAAAAAAAACTCCGATATAACACCTACGATTAGGTCACGTGGCACATATTGTGTACTTGTACAGTCGTCACTTGCCTAATGCAGAGAGTGGGTTGTGTTCTGAACTATGCATGATCTGTTTGAAAAATGTAAATTTTCAGAGCATCTGATCATTTTTATTATCATCTTTACCATACCGTTTAGGGAGGGCCTGTGGACGAGTCTTTGGGCTGGACGACCCGGGTTCGATCCCACTCACGGCTGAAAACTCCCTCTGTCCACTCAGCAGTAAATGGGTACCTGACTAAAACTCAGGGAAGGTTCAAGGCAGCGGAAGGAGAGGGATGGGCTCCGCCTTCTATATGCTGTGCCCTAGACACGGTGATTCTTAACAAATCACCGCCATGGGCAATGTGCGATGTCGGCAACGACACTCGTGCGCGTCCAGGCTATGCGACTTTTACCTACAAAATGGAACTGCACGAAAAAATGTAATTTTATTTCTGATATAATTCTTTGAAAATGGCAATTTAAGGTCCTATAAAAAGACGTTGCAACAAATATCAACGCATATATTCGTGAGAAATGGCGGTTTCGCTGGAGTAATGACACCTCCAACAATTTATTGGCAATACAACCCGATCTTGGAACATGGGAACAGGGCTGGGGGAAGTCAGAAAAGGAGGAGATAATCCTCTTCCGACTCCGTACTGTCCATATATAAGTCGCATTTTTATTTCTGTTTGAGCATAAGGAACGAACGTGGTGCCCGATTTGTGAGACATTTTTTGATAAAGTGTGTTGATTTTCCCCCGTGCGAAAAAGATACTACAACGTTTGCACCATAAAAAAAGTTGCTTGCTGACATCAGGGTGGAATTTTATTATCATTTTGAAGACAGTGAACTTATACTAAAACATCTAATATATATATATGAGCTGAATGAACCAGACTACAAGCATCTAAGGATTAAATAGGA
>OY744539.1:68299641-68314641 GCA_963556195.1 Sepiola atlantica | reverse complement strand
TTTGGTATCACAGTAGCTACTATTTGTTACTAACTGTAATATAACCGTTTGGTAGTTTATAGTAAAATGCTGGTACTGGTACAGATTTAACCAGACATAACCGACTTTTGCCGACGCACAATTATGTAAATAGCCACAAAAAAAAGTCGAATGAAAACAAACCGGCGTCAAAATTAAAACGAGATGGCGTTCCAACAAAAAACAACAACAATTAAACAACATTTAAAGTAAGAAAAACACTCACCGTATGTTCATTTTTATGAAACATTATTTATTTTTTGACGAAGAAAATTAATGAAACAACTGTTATGAATATTTTTTCACGAGAAAGTTAAATTTTAAAAAAATAATGTTCAGTACTGGTACAGCTTTTGAAGCAGAAAATAACCAAACCGCTTTTTTTAACCTAACCCTAACCCTAACCCTAACCCTAACCTACTCTTATTGCCTTCGGTAACAGTTATTTGTTGATTATTTATTTATATATTTAGTTAGTTAGTTAGTTAGTTTTTTACCCATTTTTCTCTGTTGAAAATGTTTGATAATCGAAAATTACGATTTAACTTGTCGTCTACTTTTCTCGCCTTCCGGATGTTTACGTAAACAGTCAGAAAAAGCCGAACAAAAAGTCGATTTTGTTTGATTCAAAAGTTGTACCAGTACCAAAATGGTTTTAAGCTTGGTAGTTCCCCATCGAGTTCACAATTGCTTTCTCCCATTCCTGGGGGTTTTCATACTTTTCCATGCCAACAATGCAATTATTCGGCTAAACCATTTTTGACCGAGATAATTATTAACATCCGTACAATCATTAAAGTTGTTATTCGAATTGTTTAAAGGCAAAACACCTATCAAAATCGCTAAGAATTGACCGGCTGACATTAAAGATAGACGGATATGTATAGATTGGAGTAGATAGATAACTCACAATCAACCAGCGGATCAAGCTTCGACAATGAGTCCAACAGAGTCTGGCCCGTTTTTTAGTTGGTGACCTTGCTTCTGTCGGGCTGATGTATGTTTCTATGCAGTTCGAGAAAGCCTATCCTCCCAAGCTTTATCTTCTCTCTTTAAGAAGTGTGGCTTTATTACTACTGATCTTAGGCGCATCAGGAAGATAAATACGAACTGGAGTATATATATATAGGTTGATACGAAAAGACTGGGTTATAAAGATGCGTACATATATAAGTACATAGATAGCTACAAAAAATGAGTATATATATATATATATATATATATATATATATATATATATATATATATAAAGAGAGACAGGCAGACAGACAAGCAGACAGAAATATATATATATATATATATATATATATATATATATGTGTGTATATATTATATATATTTATATACATATATATATATTATATATATATATTTATATAATATCTATATATCATATATATATATATATATATATTATATATATATATATATTTATATATATATATATATATATATTTATATATACATTTATATATATATATATTATATATTATATATATATTATATATATTTATATATATATATATTTATAAATATATATATATATATATATATATATATATATATAAACAGACAGAGAGACTTATACGAAAATATTTATATAGAAAGAGAAAGAGAGAGAGAGAGGTAGAAAGAGAGATAATAAGAGAAAAAGATTTTTGTTTCTTTTTACTAAGGGGTCTCCACTTATTAAGGCCCGAGATGCACTCGAGGATATAGATTAAAAAGATCATCAGTTTGACGATAATCGCCACAGCGAGAAGACCGACAACAATGGACGGGATGGGTAGAAGATTGCTTAACTGGAATTGATTATAGAAAAGGACGGCTCAACGAGTATTTGTTCACATTAGACTTGAATACGACCATGCTGTCGTCGGTTGTGAAGCAGACTTGTGGTATCTCGTTCCATAAACAGGATGTTCTGGGAAGGAAACTTTGTTGATGGAAGTTTCGTTTGGTTTTTGGTAAAGAGAGTTGCGATTGACGGATAGATATACAGACATATATATATATATATATATATATATATATATATATATATATATATATATATATAGAGAGAGAGAGAGAGAGAGAGAGAGAGAGAGAAAGAGAGAGATAGAGTAATCCACAGGCAGGTGTTTCGTTGCAAGTGTTTTTTACGCTGCGATTCGAAACCCGATCCCATCCAACTGCAACTGTGATCAGTAGACGGGATCTTTACATCGACGCTACCAATTTATACATGATAGTAAAAGAAACGTTAGCGCTTATGTCTTTTATTTTTATATCCACGTTGCTGGTTACCATAGAGAACTCTTTTCTATATGTAAAAGAGTAATGCTTTACGTTACGTGAACACTTTTATTTCCCCTACTATTCAAATAGAGAGAATGAGAGAGAGAAAGAGAGAGAAATTAGTGAAGTGGTCGACCATAGTCGAGGGCGACCCGACGGCTCCCTTTTTATAAGCTACTACATCGAGGTGTAGGGGAGGGCGCCACGCTTTTCCTGGGATTACTTCACTTAACCTTGATACCCACCTTATAATTCTGAGTGTTTAGCAAGGGTGGGAACAAAGTACCTCGACCGAGTGTTGAATCTTGGTCTCCCGGTCCATTAGAGATGGTCCGAATAGATAGATAGATAAATAGATAGATAGATAGAGATATAGATAGATAGAGAGATAGATAGATAGATAGATAGATAGATAGATAGATAGATAAATAGATAAAGATATATATATATATATATATATATATATATATATATATATATATATATATAAAGTGCCTTAGTATAGATAGATAGATAGATAGATAGATATAGATGTAAGTGCCTTAGTATATGCTATTGATCATATGTGAGAAGCAACAGTAAAATCGAATGAAGCAATTAGAAATTATGATTATCGGCCATTTTAAGACTTTAATCTGCTGGCAGACGATCATAGATTTTGTAAGGATTAATGAAAACGCTGAGATATACGAAGAGAATCGTGAGTCTATCAGGTTGTCAAATTAGATTAGCGCGGCTGATAAGCATGGATTAAGCCGATTTATTAAAACCTATTGAAAATGGGAATTAACAATGTATATCAAAGGCTGAAGATAATGAGATGTACTCGAGGTTTTATGGCCAGTTTCATCCATTTACACATAAAATACGAGCATTTTATGTGTCTGTGTCCGCTAATTAATTGTAGACCTACGGACTTCAAATTTCAATTTAATCGAACGTTCCCCCGAGATGATTGTTAGTAGAAATTCCTCATATGATGTTCAACATTGATATAATAAAGCGCTAAGATGTCAGACGGTTGTCAACAAAACGAGAAATAAGTTCACACCGGGCCTGAACGGAATACCTTTCTTAGTGTACAAAAGATGCATTACAGTTCTTAAATGGCTACATATAAATAATTTGAGGTTTGCATGGAAGAACCGTGATGCCAGTTTACCAGTGGATGAAAGCAGTAGAGTGTACATACTAATGCAACAGAACTCAGAAGCCATAAACTAATTTCTCTTGATTTCACTCCTAAATATTGAAGAGAAAAGATTATTCGCAGTAATGGCTTCAAGACTAACCAAATACCTACTCTCTAATAGATATATGAACACGTCCGTGCATGAAGGTGGTGTTTGTGGATTAGCTGGTTGCCTGACGCATGGAAGCATGATATGTGATGTTATCCAAAAAGCGACAGTAACAATACAGACTTGGATATCATATGGCTCTATTTAACTAATGCATAAGGGTCTGTGCCTCATCAAATGATTCAATTATCTCTACAGATCCACCATATCCTAGAGGAAATGCGCAAGATTCTAACAACATATATTTATGGGTTCTATACGAATTTCACCACGAGTAAGTATACATCAAAGTGGATGATATCCGAGGGTTGAATTGCAATGGGATACACAGTGTCACCGATACTTTTCGTTTTAGCAATCCAGATAATTCCTAAAGCAGTAGAGAACAATGCAAACCCTATTACGTTAAAAGGAGGATGGTAAATTCCAATAATGGACGATATCACGATTTTTATATCAAAGGAAGCTGAGCCACGCAAGTTACTCAGTGTGATAGACGATCTGATGATCTGGTCTAGAATGACCTTCAAAACCTAAGAAGTCCAGAAGCTTCTCCCCCAGGAAGGGGGGAGGGGTACATCATCATATCTGCTTTGCACTATGTGGTACGAAACTCCCAATCGTATCAGAAGAACCGGTCAAGAGCTTGCGTAGATGGTACAATGAGACTTTGAAAGACACTAAACGGGTTAAAGTGACGATCAAAACAGTTGATGATAGTCTAAAAGCAATCGGGCGCTGTCCACTGCAAAGTAAATACGGGGTACCTTCAACACATGCTCATCCTAATTCTCTTATGTCCTCTTCTTGTATACGAAATCTCTATGAGCACAGTTGATGTAATCGAAGCAAAGATCAGTACATATACGAGGAAATGGGTGGGTTTGCCTTCATGATTGTCAAACGTCCACACAATAAAGCAAACAGGCCAAACTAAAATTACCGCTCAAATCTATTACAGAACAATTCAAAGCCGAAAAATAAGATTTAAGATGATGCACGATTCCAATTGGGTGGTGGCGGCATATCTCATCGGTTGGCATAATAATTACCTCAAGACTATAAGTGAAAACGAGAAACGGACAGACATTGTTCTATAAAGAACAAACACAAGACTCATTTTTGGTTAATTTAGTAGTGCCTTATGGGTGCCGGGTAGAAAAACAACACCAGTACAAGACAGAGAAATACGAAGACCTAAAAAGAGAGCTGACCGGTGAAGATTATTGTGTAATCCCTCAAGCTGTTGAAATTGAGGTAAGGGGTTTTGTTGCAGGCTCTCTGTGTCAGCTCCTACACCAAATGGAATTATATATACGAATCGGTAACACTTGATGTTTTATTAGTCCTGGGCGGTCTATGCCGGCTTCCTCCAAACACGGAAGTTTTCAGGGAATATCAAATTCAAAAGCAATCTCCAGCCGCATGTATATTCCTGTCATGGGAAGATTATATACGGCGCCTAGCATTCCCAAATGCTATTAAAGGCCGAAAAGGAGTCGCATCCAGCAAACGTCTCATAGAAAAAACCACATAATGTGATAGGTGGATGTGGACAAAAGAAATATCACATGATGATATAATAGCAATCAAAATAATTCTCTGTATAGTTATCTCTGTGAGACAAAAAAAAACAATGAATGTTTCGATAAGATCACATTTTCACATAACTCAGCCGTTAAAAGTTTTATTTGTTCGATTTTATTAAACAGTTTTATTAAACAGTTTTATTAAACAGTTTTATTTGTTCGATTTTATAGAACAGTTTTATTAAACAGTTTTATTAAACAGTTTTATTAAACAGTTTTATTAAACAGTTTTATTAAACAGTTTCATTTGTTCGATTCTATTAAACAGTTTTATTAAACAGTTTTATTAAACAGTTTTATTTGTTCGATTTTATTGAACAGTTTTATTAAACAGTTTTATTAAACAGTTTTATGAAACAGTTTTATTAAACAGTTTCATGTGTTCGATTTTATTAAACAGTTTTATTAAACAGTTTTATTAAACAGTTTTATTTGTTTGCTTTTATTGAACAGTTTTATTAAATAGTTTATGGAGTCGATGATATGAATGCACTTCATATAATCTGGCATCCTATGAGTGAGGGGGTGATACGCGAGTGGAAGGCCGTCGAATGGAAGGCCCAGAATAGAAGCGAAAGAAAATATACCACTAACCAAAACAGCCGATGAAACATGCTTACATACAATTGCACAAGATAAGCTGTTTATCTCAAATAACAACATAGCGAGTTTCTGCTCCTGTTCCGGTAGCAAGTTTCATTCTATAGCGAAATTGAAACGAAAATAATTATTCGTTCCTTACTTTAACCCTAATAATTAAAAGACATATCAGAAAAATTAAAACACTAAGCAATATGTAATTTATTTACCTCCCCAGGAGGTTAGGCGCAAGGCCAGTTTTATCTTACTCCCACAAGGTAAGATTTGACCCAAGGTCGGGTCGGGAAAGTGGGACTTGAAAAACCAGCGCCCGAGAAGGTGAGCACTCTGGCCTAGAAAAAATGTCTAAGCAGCCCTCTTCGGCATTCTCCGGTAGGAATGCCTCAGGCAGTAAGCTATAAACTTACTCCTCCCCAAAGAGGGAAGGCAAAGCCTGGGAGGGTGGACCTCCTAGAACTGCACAGGACAGACCGATAGACCGGCGTTAATAGAGCCCCGAAGACCAAGACAATACCAATCTATGGGGTGTAGTAAGCAATAGGTAAAAGGTATTTAATTTATAAATAAAAAATTATAGTAGATACAGCTTTTATTTACACTTGATCGCAATTTCAGAGTTCATCCAATTCTCGGAAGTGTCTTACAAAATTCCTGAACGTTTTTATGTATTAATATACTAAAGCCGGGTTAATAAACTTTTATGTCTGTAATACCTTTTTCTATATACCTTAATCTGGTGATACCATATCAGGCTGCCCTGTGGCTCCCTGAGACGAAATTCACCTACATTGACGTTTTTTTGTTTTTTTTTGTTTTGTTTGTAAAACTTAATTATGTTCTACAAAACCAAAAACAAAAACAACAGCCCCTTTCCCTTTCTCCCTCCCCTTTTTTATTTTTATTTTTCCTACCCTACTCCCGGTCCTGGATATGACGTTAAACTACATCCGATGGTGAGATCCGGCTTACGGACTTTGGGGAATGTGGAGCCTCCGGTTAATTACCATTGCTCCCAGGTCCACCCTGACCCGGAGTGGTAGTACCTGTTAGGGTCCCAACTATGGGTTAAATAGAAACAGATATTAAAAGGGGAAAGAAACAAAAAAGAGAAGAAAACAAGACCAGATTCGGCATTAAATAACCCAAAATGGGTTGATATGCCGTAAAACAAAACTACCAAACCATACCAAACCTATATACCTTAATGACACAAATACTTGCTAAAATAGTCCTTAGTTCATAAGTTAAATATTAAGTAAGACGATGAAAAGTTCCATCAAGAAATTAAGAGAAGAACAATAGTGTATAGAAAGTTGATACGTGGTAGGAAGTCCTAAATGACAAGTAGTAAAGAAGAAAGAGAAGTTTGTAAGAGAATAAAACATTCAGAGAACATGCGCCATTGAGAACCGAGTTGTTGGAGGTTTTTCTTTTGTGTCATTCATTGCTACCAAGTTTGAGAATAAGACACAGAAACGTCGGATGCAACATTACCACTGCGACTTCAGAAAGACTAACAGCTGATTCTGTTGACGAAGTGGGATATGGACAAAATGTGTGGTTTGAAAAACACCATACAGTAAGCTACAAATAGGCATCAGAGCAGTATATCCCAAGATTATAAAAAAGAGTTGAATGCGTCATTCTCGTTAGGTTATCGACTCCGAAAAAAAGTAACTAAAGAAGACCAAAGAGTACACCGACTAAAACGTTTGGAACCAATATGAGGACAACAATCTGAGACATGTAGATAATGTAACTAACCACAATATCCCATCTTAAAGATATCGTCAAAGTCTATATTTTAGCTAGGTTACATTTGCTAAAAAAGTGCCGCCATGATCTAAGATATAGCAATTAAATTGTTCACCTAGTTGCAGAAAGGGAGAGAGAGAGTTACTTATGTGTTAAGCGCATTGCTTAATTATATCATCGTTCTTAGACCATTTACATGCGTATTGTCAATTGGTTGCTCCTCCCAAAACTACTAGAATCTCATCCCAGAAATGTGTTACCTTCGAACACATAACGTCCTGTCCACCCAGGTATAATCCGCTTGCTTTTCTCGCGGTCTTGGTTTATCATAATCTTATTTACCGCTTCGTGACTCCTGCCTGAAACATGTCTTGCTTTCCAACACAGTCGCCAATAATATGTACTAGCTAATACATCTATTAGCAAACCTACCAACTTCAATATATAACATGTGTCATATAAAAATAATTAGTTTCCCAACCATATTTAGAGAGAAAACTAATTTTGTTTGTCTACACAATATAGATTGTTGACATGAGTTACACATTGCCTACGAAACTTTTAGGTTTAAAGAATAAATTTGACGCAGGATGTCTCCAGAGAGCTAAACCGAAACTATTAAAACAGTTCTCTTATATTTGAAGATTTCGGATTCAAAAATTGGACAGTATTTATTTGACAATAATGTTAGCACTAATCCCACTATCTGTTACTGTTTTAAGTCTATGTATTTTGCTTGGTCAACCTTTTACGTAAAACGTTTGAAAGCGATATGCAGTTTTGGGATTATAGTTTAAATTTGTATTCAATCGTATATTCTGAAGCCGATTCTCCGATGAATACCAGTTGAAAAAATAGAGATAATTTTGCTAGAATCTGATTATAATTGTTATTTTTAAAAGTTTTATATCAAATTTTATTAGCATAGATTTATATACAAAGATACTATTATATATATTTATGTTATATTTTAAAATCTTAATCTAAATATTTGTTTATTTTTTGTAGAATTTAATTTGTTTTTTTCATTTATTTGTTTATTCGAGTTTATTTTTCAGTCGAGTTTTTAACTATGCTTGTTGGTTTGTGAACTACCTACCGTCCATATCTCTTGACCAATCGTCACCAAACTTCGTAAAACAAACACCGGTCATTGTCTAACTAAGAACTGCTTTAATTTTGGAATAGCTAGGTCAAAGAACAAGGTCGGGATCACGGAAAAGGTGAAAGTCACACTTTCGGCAAAAACTTCGGTTTAATTGACTCACTATATAGCCCATATTGTAGCCAATGGAGTTCGCAGCTTATATGAATTAAGTCTTGAATTTTGATCTTGACCTTTGACCTTGTAAAGTTCGGTCAAGTTTTACAGTCTGGTGTAATTTCAACTGACGTGTTAAGGCGAAAGTATGAAGTCTCACGACTAACTTATGCTCATACTTACTTTATGTGAATGTTTCCCCTTCTCTGTGTATTTTCTATTTATTTTTTCTGTTTGCGTTTGTTTTAAACATCCCCTTTTTCGGGTATATAACGCATGCGCAGAGAAGAGCACACCGAGAGCTAGCAGCGTTTTTTTTTTTCGTATCATTATTTAATCCTTTAAATTAATTTAATCAATTTTAATCCATACCATGACTGGATAGTACGACTATGCCAAGACTGCTCGAATCTGTCGTCCTCGAACACATGAGGTCTCGTTCTCAAACGAATCGTCGATTTTCTGTATTTTCTCGCGGTTTTAAGTTATGATAGCCCCTTCGTGATCCATGTCTGAAAGGCTTTTTTCTTTTTCAATATAAACGCCTATATATGTCTCAGCTGATATGTATTAGAAAATATATGTACAAATAAATCTTATGCATACGTCATAATAACGTTGATACACTGATTCTCGTTAGATCACAGGAGTTAAGACACGTTGAGATTGGTCAGTACCAGATGGGTGATCAGTTAGTCATATTTATCTACCTCTCACACAGTAAAATGTGACACAAAGTCGAAAAGTGGGGATTGATAAGTCAGCACTCTAGAGGAAGAGCACTTATGACCGTCAAAAAATGCCTGGGCAGCCCCGTCGGGATTCCCTGGTGGGGGCGCCTCATGCGATTAGCAATAAACTAACTCCTTCTCAAAGGGTGAGAAGGCAAAGCCTGGGAGAGTGGACCACCTAGAACTGCACAGGACAAATCCATAGACCGGCGTAACTCAAGCCCGAAGGCCAAGACAATACCGGTTTATGGGGGAATAGTATCCATCGGAACAGATACTACACTTTGATCCCTGCCAAAAGGCCGAGAAAGTTAGTATTGATTTACTCCTCTCCATGAGTTAGGCACAAGGTTAGTTTTTTCTTACTCCCACAAGGTAAGATGTGACCCAAGGTCGGGTCGGGAAAGTGGGACTTGAAAAGCCAGCGCTCGAGAAGGTGAGCACTCTGGCCATTAAAAATTGCCTGGGCAGCCCCGTCGGCATTCCCCGGTAGGGGCGCCTCAGGCAGTAAGCAATAAACTTACTCCTCCCCAAAGAGGGGAGGCGAAGCCTGGGAGGGTGGATCTAGAACTGCACAGGACAGACCCATAGACCGGCGTAAATCAAGCCCCGAAGGCCAAGACAATACCAGTCTATGGGGTGCAGTATCCATCGGAACAGATACTACACTTTGATCCCTGTCAAAAGGCCGAGAAATTAGTAATACCAGGCGCTTTATATGAGAGAACGGCAAAATCTCCCTGTGAATATTCAGCCCTGAAGATACCTTTAGCAAGTACTTCGGTATAACCTGCTAATCCCCACATCGTTTCACACAATGGAACAACCGCTTTCTTCTCTAGGCGGAGGTTCTGTTCTCAATTATGTGACGAAGCTTTCCGGGAAGAGTTTGTTTTTATGATCATTTTTTTTTATCCTACCCACTACAATATTCAATTTTTTTTACATTAGGATAAGTGCAAACGTCGAGTACAACGAACAAGAAAACAACACGGACAAAAATAGGGCTCGGAACACGTGTCATGACATAATTATGTATGCGAAAAAAAAAATTAGGATCACTTTTTTCTATAGCCATTAAACGAGTTAAGGGAATAAGTTTATTTTCATAAAATTGAGTTTGTGTGATTATTTCACACTACTCAACGGTGAGCGAGGATTCAACAGTGTTTTTTTTTATTATTGTTCAAGCGTTTTTCCATTTTTTTATATACTTTTGTTTTTTCTTTGTTCATTCTTTCGGAGGTTCGTTTTCGTTTAATTTTCTTGTTTTTATATTTGCTAGAAAATAATGATGATGATGATGATGATGATGATGATGATGATGATGATGATGATGATGATGATGATGATGATGATGATGATGATGATGATGATGATGATGATGATGATGATGCACCGTCTCACCGAACAACTCGGTAAGCACCGAAACCAGAAACAAAAAGACAAGATAAGAAAAGTGAGAAGAAAAACAACTACATAGACGCTTCATAAGACTGACAAGAGAAGAACCCAACGAAAATAGTTGAGCATGGCTAAGAAAAGAACACTTGAAAAAAGAAACCGAATCTTTATTGACGGCTGCACAGAACAATGTAATTAGGACAAACTACATTAAAGCTAATATTAAATTGTAAAGATAAACCCAGAAAACAGTAAATGCAGAGTGTGTGGACAAAGAGACAAAACAGTAAATCATATAATAAGTGACCCAAAAAGAATACAAGGAGAGACACGACTGTGTGTGGAAAGCAGTACAGTGGGAACTGTGCAAACGATTTAATTGCGAACATGCACACAAATAGATGGTGCAAACATAAAGCAGAAACAGTACTTGAAAATGAAAAACACAAAATCGTCTGATATATGGATGTACAAACAGACAAACGCATACAAGCAAGAAGACCGGATGCCATAATAATCGACAAGAAGCAAAATACTGCCAAATCGTAGACTTCGCCGTTCCAGCAGACAACAGAGTGAAGATTAAGGAGTCGGAAAACGAAGCAAATACACGGAACTTGCCAGCGAACTGACAGGAATATGGAGTATGAAGAAAGTCAATATCATACCAATAATTGTAGAGCGCTAGGTAAAGTCACAAAAAAACCTGGAGAAAAGACTGGAAGAAATTGGAATCAAAGGAATCACTGAGACCATACAAAGGGTGGCAATGATCAAAACAACTACAATCTTAAGGACAATCCTCGAATGCAGAAACCAACCCACATACGCTACGACTAGTAACCAGTCACATGGAAGTTACAACAGGATAGAAAACAAAACCACACGAAGAAGACCACCGCACGAACCAAGGAACAGAAACTACAAGAAACATCATAAGCTAAATAATAATAAAGTGGCACCGTCCTCGGCTGACACCACAAAAATAGTCGTAGAGGGTCAAGGATGATGGGAAGACCGAGGAGGGACAGCACTAACCAGACCCCAACTGGAAGTGTGCGGGGAGTGCTGAGACGTTGGGGAGGCCTATTGCCACAGAAATGCCAGGGTATACCAATGGTCGTTGCCAGCGATATCGCAAGGTTATTTGCGGTGGTTATTGAAAAGAAGTTGAGAGTACTGGAACTCTGAGAAGACTTGTTGTCACTCAGATTCCTGGGAACACCACTGGTTGTTGTCTGTGAGCAATCACTGACGATAACTTGTGTGAGAACTCTTAGTGAGTACAAATAATAATAATAATAATAATAATAATAATAATAATAATAATAATAAGAAGAAGAAGAAGAAGAAGAAGAAGAAGAAGAAGAAGAAGAAGAAGAAGAAGAAGAAGAACAAGAACAAGAACAAGAACAAGAAGAAGAAGAAGAAGAAGAAGAAGAAGATATAATAACAGGAAGAAGAACGAGAAAGAAAAATAACAAAAAAAAAACAAAAGAAAAAATAAATGGCGCTGGACTTAACGAACTAATGAAATACGCAAAAAGAAAAGTAAAAAAAAAAAATAATACTAAGCGAAAGTTATAAAAAGAAATATTGACGATTGAGAAAAAAAAATATGGAGAAAGAAAAAAGAAAGAAGAAAAAAATCAACCAAAAAGAAAAGAAATCAGAAAGAGGTCAAAATAATCTAACAAATAAGTCCTTCCCCGGGGATCGAAGACGCACACTCGTTCTTATATTCATAGTTACCTCCCCTCTCCCAAACTTGAACTCTTCAAAGAAAGAAACCTGATTAGGTCCAATTTGGACCACATTAAGAAAAAGAGATGCTTTTTAGCCTTATTCTCTTCTGCAATTGCCTCCTCGGTATATCTATCCCTTTCTTTCATAATGAAAACGTTAGAATTGCTCAGCGTCGAACACAGCCTCCGATCTCCTCTCCCACGGACTTTAATGGCGGAAACGGTGCATGATGGGATAAATATAAAACATATCAACCACATATTCTTTTTTATATATATTAACGTCATTTTAACGCCAATAATACTTTAGAAAATTGCATTTTCTAACGAAAAAACTTTTTTTAATCGACTAGCCTTCATGCGGCCAGCCACCGCCATATGTATCGGAGTTCAGACGATCCCAAATGAGACGGTCGAAAGAAAAGGTAATTTAAAATATCTTGTTTAAAAGGTTAAAGAAATAAAGTTTCCACCACATTATAACACTTTATGATGCATAAGACTCTTGTGTGGTCTGCGTTCTCGGCGAACATCCATTAGCATCAAAGACGATGTTTTACTTCATATTATTTATAAATTGACGATTAACAATTATAGAAATTAAAAAATAAGAATAAAAATAGTAATGTAGGGTTCAATGCTGGGAACTGAGGTATACAGAGGTCATTATTTATCATTATTTATTCCCAAACAACATTACACACCGTAAGCGGACTATTAAATAATATTATAATAAATATTTTTAATTATCATCCACATGAATATATGTTTCATCCTTTTCGGGAATCGTCAGTGTGGAGATAACTGTTCTACTGGTCGTATGGTTCGAAACCAAAACACGAGTCATCTTTTAACTCAAGTCTGAACCCTTTTGTGCATGCGGCCAACCTAACAGCTATGTGAAACGAGAAGAATAACATTCTATTTATGTCTATACAAGCCAACATATAGTAAGCTGTTATACAGGATTCGACATCACCAATGGACAGAACTCGCATTTACCTACTAATTTGGCAGCATGTTTTAATTCTCTTAAAGGGCCCATCCGTAACGGGGATATTAAATGATATTATAATAAATATTTTTAATCATTATCTACATATAGGGTGGGCAAAAATAAGGGTCCTATTTTTAAAAATTCATAACTTTTTTATTTATTGATTTTTTTTTATTTTTTTTTAGAATAAGTAAAGGACCCCTTCCGAAGCAAGCATGAGCCGTATTAGCCCTAAGGAACGTACCCTCATTTAGAAAACATTATTTTTGCTTAAAAAACTCAAAACAGTGTAAAAAACAATACTTTAGTTTTTGTAAGTTTTAGGAAGTGTTTTTCGGCTAAAATTTGTTTTGTTTATTTCAAAAAATCTCGGAAGGGTCAGTCTACACACACATAAAGTTTGGTGAGTTTAACTTTTATTTTGTGGAAGTTATTCAAATTCAAGTTATTCAAATTTAAAGATAGGACCCTTATTTTGGCCCACCCTGTATATATATGTTTAATTCTTATATATGACGTATGTTTCTCTACCACCGAGCCACGAACCTGCTAGTAGGAGAGGTTGCACCGCATCGTAAATGATATCATTTATTTATTTATATTTTACTTTTATTTACGATAGTGATATTCGGTACTTATATCGATCTTGATCCAGTTTTCGCGAGTTTCTTGTCGGAAGCGTTCGGCTATCCTACGTAAACGCCCGAGAGATGACGAGCCGATTTGTACCAGACGACAATTTTGATACGGTGTTACGTCCTATGATTTTAAGTTATATTTTCAAGAAATTTTCTAAAAGAAACAACAACAAAAAAAAAATAGCAAAACATAGCGAAGTTACTGTTATAAAATAAATATTTTTTGTTATTTTGATACGTTGCTGCGTCCTATAATTTTTAGTTAAAGTTGCAAGAAATTTTTTAAACAACAAAACAAATATAACAAGCAAAACAGAGCGGAATTACTGTTATCAAATAAATATTTTAACCCTAACCCTAAACCCTAACCTAAACCCTAACCCTAACCCTAACCCTAACCTAAACCCTAACCCTAACCCTAACCCTAACCCTAACCCCTAACCCTTAACCCTAACCCTAAACCCTAACCCTAACCCTAACCCTAACCCTAAACCCTAACCCTAACCCTAACCCTAAACCCTAACCCTAACCCTAACCCTAACCCTAAACCCTAACCCTAACAAAAAAAAACAAAAAAAACAAGCAAAACATTAAAATCATAGGACGCAGCATCGTATCAAAATTGTCGTCTGGTACAAATCGGCTCGTCATCTCTCGAGCGTTTGCGTAGGATAGCCGAAC
>OY744539.1:68282141-68294641 GCA_963556195.1 Sepiola atlantica | reverse complement strand
CAATAATACCCGGCCGGGGAGGTTAGCTGCATCACAGATTTTTAGGACTTATTATTGCATTTTCTTTTATCTAAGCGGCCATACAGATAGAAGTCTCGGGTGGTCTTCTATAAACCACTGCTGCTAAACACCAACTCCCTAATTAACTTAGGACTATTTCAGAATGCCCCTCTCTCCTAACATGCTGTATAAATCGACCAATCAGAGGCTTCGGTATCTTTCATTCCACTTTCTAGCAATACAACATAATACGATTGTCATAGCCGATAGCATCCTCCCCCGAGGGTATAACGTTTAAACTCCTCGGGCTGACATTCCCAGCTAATATGAAAGGGGATAATTACACAGAAGATACAGCCAAGAAAAAGAACGGTCAGAAAACTTTTCAAATATATCTCTATACGGTCAATATTCGGCCATTCATGGAGTATTGTTGCCACGTCTAGGCCCCGCACGTTCTGCCAAGCTCCCGCCCCTGTCGCATCGCCGCAGAGTTGCATCCTTATGCTTGTTTTACTAGTACTTCCACAAAATAGGCACCGATGAACTTACTTCACTTGTACCCCATTCAACATAAATAACCCTGACCTACCCAAATAGCAGCAAAATCCCACCTCTTCACTGTAGAGGTCCCTAGAGACCGGAATATTTTTTACATTAATAGCTTCTTTCCTCGGACCGCTTACCTTTGGAATTCCTTTCTTGTCCCCTGCTTCCCCGAACGTACCAACATGAAAAAATATAAATGTAATGTGAACAACTCCCTACTCAGGTTGGCCCCTATAAATCTGGCCCTTATCACGGAAGCCCCATACGCTTAAGTGGATATATGCCTTGTTTGAAGTGAACAAAAGTATTTTTTTAATATCTAGACCCACAACGTGGTAAACAGCATCACCATATTTGCTTCATCGTTTCGTCGCTAGAAGCGGGCTTGTAACGAATGGATGAACGCTAACAACGTTGGATGTTAATAATATTAATTTATTTGATTTTCATACCTTCATTCTCGACTGAAAAGGTTTAGATGCATAACTTATTTCTAGTGACTTTTAATTACCGTTTCTTTTCGCTAGGCGGTTCTGTAGACAAAAGCCGCAGGTGGGCTTCTATAAGCCACTTCTGCTAAACACTAACTATGTAATTCAGTGAGGACTATCTCAGAATGCACCTCTCTCGTAACATGTGATTTTTCTAGGTCAATCAAAGGCTTCGGGAATTTTCACTCTGCGGTTTAACAATTTAAAATGATACAAAGCAAGAATATAAGCCAGTTGTGAGACTACATACTTCCATCTGACAACGTAACGATGGGTAAAAGTCTAATATGGGGCTTACTTATCCATATTGTACGAAGTATTGCCGACGTTATGCCATGGAAACATTGATATCTCAAAGACTATGTATCTGATAAGGCTGAAATTTTGCACGGAGTTTACTGTTATTAAAGAGTAGCAGATACATGCATCAATTGTGGAAAAATTTGAAACCGAAATTCTGTCCAGGTCATATAATATGTGCTAGTTCCTAGTCTATAATATGAATTACGTATAGAGTCTCTACAATGAACAGAATTGAAATTATCGCCCAAAGGGTGAGTTTTTCATGATTTTGACCTTTTCCTTTGACCTATATATATCAAAATTAAATCAGTTCTAAGGTAAACCATGACCGATATTTGACCAAATTTTGGCATTGGTCAAGTGACGTTGGGACGCTAGGCTATACACAAACAAACAGCCATAGTTACAAACTCGACCGAGGTAACAACAATCAACATTGATATGTGGAAAGCAATAGAAAAAAGAAAATAAATAAAAACAAAAGTCATTTTTGATATACAATCTCTCCTTTTATTGGATTCGTTTGTCTTTTCGTCTTTTGTACAAAATTTCTGAAGGCCACTGAAAGATGAATTGGGAAAAAAACTCTTTTTGATAGAGTAAAGTTAAAAAAAAAAATTAAAAAACTAGAACAACACATACAAAGATCCGGTGTAACATGGTGATATAGGACTGGACATTATTGACAATTGTATTTCGTTCTTATTCTTATTGTTATTTTGAATTCATTTTTTCTGTTATTTTATTTGTTGTTCCATTTCTAAACTGTGGAGGGGAGAAAGGTTGTCAGCTAAATATATGTAGGCATCATATTTTAATTCAAGTTTAAATGGTTTGCATGTTAACTCTTTTACGAGTCCTTTCATGGTTTATTTGTACTTTGTAATATTAGGATCGAAAGTATTTACGAATGAAATTCCGGGTACTTTCAACCCCTCTAGGATTATTTCAAATTTTACATTAAGTCTATCCGTGAAAAAAATGCAAACGAAATCATACACGATTTAAAAAAGGAAACCTCGATATCCGTATTTAGATCCACCAGACCGTAGCAAACCTCATTGGTTTAAAATTATGTGACAATATTAGCAGTAAGTTTAATTCTGGCATACTAAAATACAAACTCACATTAGTGTCAACATTGATCATAACAGAAACGAGGCAGACTCCATTAGAACTTATACTTATCTTTCTTCCATTCAATGACTTGATATGCATTACAAAAAAGTATATATATTTATGTATACATACATATATATATATACATACACATATATATATGTGTGTGTGTTTGTGTGCGCGCATGCGCGTGTTTGCATGTGTGTGTTAGCTAATTTATAAGCTAAGAGTGTTTATTATGGAAGAAGGGAGACATATAATTGAAAATTCACGCGATAATAACTGGCAGTTTCATACCGAAAAATACGAAAGAAAGAAAACAATACACAGGCATATATATATATATATATATATATATATATATATATATATGTATATATGTATATATGTATATATGTATGTATATATGTATATATATGTATGTATATATGTATATATATGTATATATATATGTGTGTATATATGTATATATATATGTATATATATATGTGTGTATATATATGTATATATGTATATATATATACATACATACATATATATATATATATATATATATATATATATATATATATGTATATATATATGTGTGTGTGTGTATATATATATACATATATGAAGCGCCATTTTGAAAATTACGAAGCTGTCACTACAAAATATGTTGCATCTAAACACTCGATGACGCACAAAAATTATATTTTTCATAATATGTTACCGGCATGATTTTTCTTTTGCTTTCAATTAAAATAAGCTTTTTGCTTAATATATATATATATATATATATATATATATATATATATATATATATATATATATATATATATATATATTGGACAGTTTAATGACGGAATTTTTTTCTGGAAATGTTTATCACAAATAACTTATTCATGTATGTATTTTGCTTGATCAAATATTACTTCCCGATGAGAAGCATTTTTGTTTGGAAAAGTACTGATTATTTGTCAGCCTTCTACCAACCTTGAATAAATATGTCAAGACGCGTGTTAACATTTTACATTTTTATTACAGATTTTTACCTGTCCATGTTTTCTAATTATTCTGCCGTCCATTGCGTTTGTTTTTGTAGATTTAACCCAATTTTTATTGTCTCTTCTTGTTCTGCTATGCTAATATCTGTGTCCGACTTTACAAAAAGTTAGACACATTTTAAAACGGTGTGGTCACTCCGTTACCTAATATAGGAATCCAAAACGGTAACAAAGGCTTGACGGTAATTTATCCTGATTTTATTTGGCTGGCTTCATTGTATAAGAGCATGAAAATAATCCCTCTTTTTGTTTTGAGTTGTTTTTAAGGAGAGTTGAACTTTGTTTTATTACGCACCTTTCTTATGTGCGCAATGCGAGACTCGTCAGTATATTTCGAATCTTGTTAAACCCTTTTACACTTCTGGAAGTCTTCTAATAATTTCTGTAATGTGACCATTGGTTTACTTCCTTACTTGTTTAGAACCCTACGTCTGATTTCTGCTACTTTTCCTGCACGAACATTAAACATTAAGAGTGTTCTGTGCTAAGTTCATCATATTTAAAATCGTCACAGTGTTTATTAACAATTGATAGGAATGTCGCTTTATGTTCACAATTATTTTTGACTAAATTCATACACTTCCACCGTTTGTGTAGCATATAGAAATCTTAGAGCTGAATAATTATGTTAACTATCTTTCGTTTCTGAAATACGATTCAACTGCAGTATATAGCTTAAGAGTCACACACATAGAGGGCTCAATTCCACGTGTAAGAGCAATATTTATTCTGGAGATTATATACAAAATCTAAACAAATAACTATGCGATACATAGGTATCGTATAGTGTCTCTAAAACAACATGGATTTTTTTCAGGTAACCAAAAAATTCAGTGTCGTTTTAAGTAGCTTTTTTGTTTTACTCTCCAAAGTACGACATTGAAATGTCCGATGAAATGTTCAGATAAAATATTTAAAAAGAATTGAAAATTTACCGGAATGCGTATCGACACAAAATTATCTACTTGGTTTAGGAAAACTTGTATGGAAAGATGTGGTTTAATTATATGCAATTTAAACTTATAAAAATAAACGTATGCACAAAATGAAAAAAAATATATATAATAGGTCGAATCGATAAGGAAATATTAAAATAGAACCGGAAATATAGAAAATTCGAACCTGATAATTTGGAAATAGAATGTTAATTTAAACTATAATAAGATATACGGTGTGCGAACCACATCGGCGTGAAACTGCCAGTTATACTGATAGCTGTGAATACCATCCGTCTGCTAGTACTTGTCTTCAGTTCTCAATGGTTACTCAGACAGAGCCTTATAGAATTACGTCTTGGTAACAGGTTATAAACACGGTTTTACGTCCTTTGAAAGGTTTTGATGGCTTAACACAAATTTAGAATCAAATTCGTGCTCACTTCCGGTTGTCACTCCGCAGTTGATTCTTTCTATCGCAGAGAACAGGAAACCGTGTTAATGACCTATTGCAAACATGTAAATGTTATAAGTAGTATATATATATATATATATATATATATATATATATATATATGTATGTATATGTATTTATATATATGTATATGTATTTATATATATGTATATGTAGTATATATATATATATATATATATATATATATATATATATATATATATATAGGGTGGGCCAAAATAAGGGTCCTATCTTTAAATTTGAATAACTTGAATTTGAATAACTTCCACAAAATAAAAGTTAAACTCACCACACTTTATGTGTGTGTAGACTGACCCTTCCGAGATATTTTGAAATAAACAAAACAAATTTTAGCCGAAAAACACTTCTTAAAACTTACAAAAACTAAAGTATTGTTTTTTACACTGTTTTGAGTTTTTTAAGCAAAAATAATGTTTTCTAAATGAGGGTACGTTCCTTAGGGCTAATACGGCTCGTGCTTGCTTCGGAAGGGGTCCTTTACTTATTCTAAAAAAAAAAAAAAAATCAATAAATAAAAAAGTTATGAATTTTTAAAAATAGGACCCTTATTTTTGCCCACCCTGTATATATGTATGTATATATATATATATATATATATATATATATATATATATATATATATATATATATATATATATATATATATATATATATATATATATATATATATATATGGGCATTATGTTATTATTTTATTTTGGGTTCATTTTCCTTTCGTAGAAACCAAAATTGTATTTCACTGGAAACGTTTTCACTTCGTGGATCAATTGTTTCCAGTGTATCAAATATTCAAAAAATTACACCATTGACTCAATTCCGTTTGCGCATGTGCATTGAAAAAAAAAACAGTGCAAAAATATCACTCACTCGAAACATAAACTCCTGCGCACACGCACGATTAGACAATAAATTTCAAACACTTGATATTACTTTTTTGTGCTTTGATCTCATTTTTTGTGTTAAATGATTTTGTTCAAATGATTTTTCATTACTCTAAATTTATTTTACTTTTTACATACTCGAAAAAATGACGTTATTTAATTTTATACTTTTTTCCCGCATTTTCATCTTTATTTTCTATTAATTAAACGTATAACAAAATCTATTGGTACTTTTCTATTAATATAACAGTTTCGTAAATTATTTAAAAAAAAATATTAGGAAATATTTTTTGTTTAATATAAATTTTTTTTTTATTCAGCTTTGTTGGATGGAAGACTTCAGCAGTGCAAATTCAATAATAATAATAATAATAATAATAATAATAATAATAATAATAATAATAATAATAATAATAATAATAATAATGATAATAATAATAATAATGATAATAATAATAATAATAATAATAATAATAATAATAATAATAATAATAATAATAATAATAATAATAATAATAATAATAATAATAATAATAATAGTAATAATAATAATCTATATATCAATACGATAGCGTGTGTGGTCGTGTGTCACGCTTACATCAAAAGCTATGCGCATTTGGAAAAGCATTCAAGTCACCTAATTTTCGTAATATTTTCAAGTATTTTCTTTTGACGCAACGGTTAGCGACGTAGGATTTAGATGTCGGTATTTGACGTCGGCCCGACTGATTTATAGTTCGATCTAAACCAACCTCTGAGATTTTTTTTTCTACATCGAAGTCAAATCTTATATTTTAGTCAACCATGTATAGGTTAGGAACAAGATAATTAGTATTGAACAAAATAAACTTAAAAATTTAATAATTAAAATTTCACAAATATTCATGTTTCACATGCACAAAAATGTATTGCCATTATATTATTGATCTTTTTAAATCAACACATCCATATCATCAGCCCAAAACAACATTTAATTTTTGTTCTTTTTAAAAATATGTTTTGCATTCACCGATATTATCACAACCATCCATTAAAAAAAAAAGCATTGAAGACATTAAGGAAATGGCAAAAATCTACAAAATGTCTCGTTTTGTTCGGCATATTTCACAAATCACGAATCAACAAATGAGATTTGGAGGATTTGTGTTTTTTTGTTTTTTTTTTAAACGTCGAGAAAATTACGCTGCAGCGAGAATAACACATCATATTATTTTTATATTTATTAATTTCACAGTTTCTGTTTATAAAACCGTCCAACGCTAACGCAAAAAAGGTTATAATTCATTGTTTAAAAAAGTCAAAAGATAGAAAATGATTTTCTGATCGCTGAACAGATAGTCGTGGACTTTACAACGTTTATATGAGGCAAGATGTATTATTTCTTTTGTGAAGAAAAGGTGACAAATAATTATTTGATTTCATAAATATAATTCGCGATCATGAATATAAGACTATTGCTTTGATTACATCTTTGTAAAAATTATTTTTAAATAATAAAATATGAAAACGTATTTAAAGTTTAATATAATAAAAAATACTTCACAACCATGGCCAGAATAAAAGTGTAACAGGTTGAACTAAATTATTGATATTAATATGATAATTTATTAATAATAATATTAATAATATTAATGATGATAATTACATGATCAATAAGCATTTTATGGTTACCCATAAAGAAATAGTTTTCCTTGTTTTCTTTCATTCTAAAACATTTATCATTGTTTTTGTCTCATTGTTTTAATTTTATTTTACTCTTTCGGTCTTCCATAATTTTTCCTTTTAGTTACATATGTTATTCTTTCAACTTCGCAATGTCAAACTATTACATTCATCGAACATTAAAATGAAAACATATATATATATATATATATATATATATATATATATATATATATATATATATATATATATATATATATATATAAAAACATAAGAAAAATATATAAACAATTATATTAAGGTCTGGTGATCATAAATACAGATGACGAGGCGCACTCTCTTTTTTATTATATTTTGTTGTTTTATTCTTGTTTGTATTATTCACTTTTGATTATTTATATAGATCAAATCAATGATAGAAAGTATGGAACCTTGTAAGGGCAATAATTGGCTACACCGGAATATGACGTAATGGAAGGTTAGTTAGCGGAACCCGCTCAACCTACATGTACACACATTTTAGATAACTGAACGGGCGAAAGAAAAAAAGAAGAAAGCGTTTTAACAGCATTATGTCTCATATACGTAAAAATTAAATAAAAATGTAAAATTTAAATCAAATAAATGTCCGGTACACTGAAGAGGAAAATTGAAAATAATTACCCGAGAGTCCGTATGAGAATTGGGGGACTATTTTTTTTTCACTACAAACAATTTTTAGCAGATAGAAGATTTTTGGTTGGCAGCAATAAAAGCTTGAAAACATAATGACGCTGCGCATGCGTACTGGCACACATAAGTATGGACGTTCTCTATAATGTAATTGTGAAAAGGACAACACGTTGTTTAAACAGTAAACAAAAAAAGAAAAGAAACGAAAGAGACATGTTTAATATATATATATATATATATATATATATATATATATATATATATATATATATATATATATATACATTTAGAATAGAATGTTAGCTTCCGGTAACCATGTCTTTATTCATTTTAAGAACATCCAGACTCTTTGACATACCGTTTTGTCGACACTCATACAGCAATTCTGAGTTATATATCGTGGATTTTCCATGAGTACGACTCGTCAGAAAGTCCGAAAACTGTGTCCAAAAACATCCGAAAGTAAGAAACAAAGAGACAACAAAAAAATAATAATAAAACTCACATTATTAAAACATTTATATATGTAGGGTGAAACATAAGATTCTGTTTACTGCAAAATCTAGATCGTTTTAAAATGAATAAAGTCAACGTTACTGGAATCTAACTTTCTATTGTTTACTTATACATTCTCTGAAGTGAAAAAAAATAACATCAACTGGGATTAAGTCTTGAAAATCTGACTATTAATAATATATATCAGACAAAAATACAATAATTATTTCTGCCTCAAAACGGTTTCTTCTAAGTCTTGAGATATATCATCCCCAGACTCTGAAAAAGGACGTTTTGAGACCAAAATAATTATTGTCTGATATGTGTTAGAATAAGTTACCTTATAGTCGTAAATATTTTATGATAAATACATTTAGAGCTCAATTTGGAAATATTACGTCTGATTGATATATATTTAAAACTATATATAATTTGATATTAGACCGAAGCTTTCCATTCGGATTGAACCTGAAACGACAAAATTTCAAATTGATACTATCTACCTATCTATAAATATATATATATATATATATATACATATATATATATATTCTTATTTGATTATATATATATATATATATTCTTATTTGAGTATATATATATAATCAAATAAATATATATATATATATATTCTTATTTGATTATATATATATATATATATATATATATATATATATATTCAAATAAGAAGGGTACTGAAGGGTTTTAAAATATCTGTCAAAACAATTTACTAGATTTGTTATGCATAAAAATGCTGTTTACGGTGTTTGAAAGTATATTCTAGAATTGTGTTCAAAATAATAAAAGAATGTAAGCTTTATGAAGATATCTTCTAGCATTGTGCAGTGTGTATATTATTATATTATACGAAATATCAGAATATACTTTCAATAACCTTAAATATACGTACATATATATATATATATATATATATATATATATATATGTGTGTGTGTGTGTGTGTACGTGTATATACAAGCTCAATATCAAATTGGCTAGATTTTATAGGAAATATTGGGGCATGTTCTTTAAAACATTGTATTTCAATTTAACGTTTTTGTAAAAGTAATATATGTGAGCATGTATATATATATATATATATATATATATATATATATATATTATATTATATGAATGTAATGAAGAGTGGGCGATGAAAAGTGCTAGAAATTGATTAAACGCAGATAAATAATAGAAGAGATTTAATGAGAGGTGGAGAAGGGTGAGAGCGGTATATAGAGAGAAACAGAAACAGAAAAGGAAGAAGGGGTAGTTAGCGAAAGAATAATTAAAGGAAAGGGAAGAAAAACAAGGAAACCGGAGAGAAAAGGAGGAGGAAATGTTAGATTTTGAGATAATTTTTTCGCAATATAAAATTCGCAGAAAATAAAAATGTTAATAAATAGGAAAAGTAAGCTAATACGGAGAAAGAATGGTAAGAAGGATAATATATATATATATATATATATATATATATATATATATATATATTATAAATTATGTATTTACACATATATATCATATTGTATAGTATTCATTTGGCAAATAACTCGGTAGACGGGATATTTATGTTGCAACTTGAATTTGTTCAAGTATGCTATAAAATTTTCCAGAAACGCGTGTAAGTTTTTTTTTGCTCCGAAATTGACATTAAATCACAGTATGATTTAACCTTTAATCTGCCACGGAATATGTCGAATGTGTGAAACTGGAAACGTTGAAAGCCGAGACAAAGTAACAAACGTTTAATGAAAACAAATGATCAAACGTTTGACAGTTAGATGGAGGAAAAGAAAATAAGAAGCGAATTGGAGGAGGAAAACAGTGGGATAAAGAAAAAAAAAGAGAGGAAATAAGTAAGAAGTGGATGAAAATAAGAGAGAAGCTGAATAGGAAGAAAGAAAGAAAAAGAAGAGAGAAACAGTGGAAATGAGAGAGGAGGGGAATCGAAGGAAAAGTAGAGAAAAAGAAAAAGAAGGGATGAAGATGGGAAATAAGAAAAAAGAAAGCAAGAGATACATAAAAAGGGTCTGTAATCCCTAAAATAGATCCTTACTCTAAATCAGGGGCGGGCCACCTCCGGCCTGCGGGCCACATCTGACCCGCGAAGGCTTAGCGTCCGGCCCGCCACCCTGCTATGCTTTATTATTGCAATCCGGCCCACGGACCTCCCAGTAAAACTCACATCATTTTGTGACATAAAAAGTAGGTTTCAATTAAGATTTACAGTTCGATGATGCATGTATAAATATCAGCGTGCGATGATGCATGTATCTTTCATTTTTCTTTGACTATTAATTTCAAATCGTTGGCCTGAGATAAAAATAGAAAAAGAGAAAGAGAGAGGCAAATAGGAAACGAGAGACGAGGCAAGGGCATAAAACAGAGAACTTATGTGAGGTGTGTCAAAACGAATGCTGGATCAACTTGCTACTTCCCCCGTCATTATTTTTCGTGATTCCAAAATGGCTCTTCGTCAGCGCCTTTTTTTATTCTCTTGAGAAAAAATATCAGATTTGTAGAGTGTTCAATGCAATTTTTGTACAATTTATTCATGCAAACAAAATATAGTAATTCTGAGATTTCGTTTTTCACTCCGGCCCGCGATCTCCTTCCAAAAGTCTCACCTGGCCCTCACTCTGAAAAGGTTGCCAGCCGCTGCTCTAAATGATTCGTTCGATAACGGTTTATTATACAGCAGCCCATGCTTTACCAATAGCTTAAGAGTAAATATATCTGCCAGTAGAGCCGATAAAGTTTGAACTCGCTTCAAAGATTCCTGTGTCTACGTCAATAACCATGAGCTAAGCTGCCCTCCCTCAAAATAGGACGAAAAGAAAATGGGTATGTGAGAGAAAAATAGGGGCATGGGGATAAAGGGGGCGGGGGCCGTAACTCTGAAGAATATGCCAAAACAGAGAGCGTGAAAATGGGGACAGAAGATACAACGATAAAAGTTAGAGAGTAAAAAAAAAATTTGTATCATTTGGATTATTTTCTTATAGAAATCGCTCCAGACAAGGCATGAAGCCACTTGATGTAAGGAGCTAACAAGAACGAAAGATGATTATCACAAAGACAAAAGATGCCTATTGGCCTTAGTCTTTAAAAGACCAAAGCTATAGGTAGGAAGAAAATAGTCAGCAGGAATAGAGTTTCACAAGCCTGAAGTTCTTGGAAAGAACCTAATGCAACAGGAAGTAAGAAAATAGAGTACAATTCTGAAGAATACATGCCATAATAGTATTTATAGAAAAGACTGAGACTAGCAACATCACGTCTGTGGGAGAGAAGGTTCGGAGAAGGAGAAAGGGTGGAGTCAATCAAATTGCAGATGATACATTTCTGTACCTTATGAAGAACCCTCAAATGGGACAGAAGTTCACCAGCCCAAATATGAAAACAGTACTCCATACATGATCCGATAGTAGATTTGTAAAGATAGAGAATAGCCTTGAGTTTGAGAAAGTGTTTGGGAAGACTTTACGAGAAGCAGAAATGTATGAACCCCAAGAAAGATTTAATGAGAAAGAAAAACCAAGAAGTTTCAGTCGATTTCTCCTTAAGAGCAATTTACAACGTTTCGGCCTATGTAACCTCCGATTTTCCTCAACTTGGAAATCTTCATATTAAGAACCTGGACGGAATTTTGAAGTGAACTAATTATTTAATTCGCGGGGTTAGATTGTTTGCATTCTTACTGCATGATTGGGTAGAAGCGTTAATTTTAAAGTATTCTTAATTGCTATCGCCTGGAGTAAGAATTGAACCCCCCAGACGATTGTCACTCAGAACTTTTACTAACTAGGCCATGAGTCTGTGTGCACAATTATGTAAGCTTTCCAACAGGT